>OX422207.1:96728312-97928312 GCA_949130495.1 Sambucus nigra | reverse complement strand
TTATGGTAATGTTAATAACTGACAAAATTGTGGGAGAAATTTTGACAAATTAGATTTTTAGGATTCTATCACCTCTTTAATTATCATCACTAAATCATAAAATTAAGGTTCTATAATTCTACTTCAACTATTTTATACAGATCTTTTTTTACTTGATAATGGAAGATAAATATATTATATTTTTTTTTAGGTTTGGTCACGTGAGTGTTGTATTTTTATTCTCTCTCCAAATTGATTTGATGAAGATTTTGATACCAAACTATGTCGTTGAAGTTGGGTTTGAGTTAGATTATTTGAAGAGTCAAAATATGAGGTTAACACAATGTTATTTGAAGCTAGAAATTGGTTACAAATGGTGTATTCGTGATTCTTTGGAACAATGTAATAAACTATTTGCTATTAAGGAATTTGAGGGAGCACATTCCTGTAAATATACTATTTAGAACGATAAGAGTCGTAGTTTGACATCCTAATTGGTGGCATATTTAATTGTCAATCAAATTCTTTATAAATCGCTAATGAGACCTTGTGATGTCATTGATTAATTCAACTCAAGTTATGGAATTGAGATGCCATATCATATTGCTTGGTTGAGACTGTTAGTAGGAAATTATATGGGGATTTAGGTGGTATGTTGAAGTTATTAATTTTACAAACCATGAAATCATTGATAAAGTTGATTAGTATGAGAACACTGGGAGGTTTAAGCGGTTATTTTTGTTTTTTACTTTTTATTTGGTTATAAGTTTTGTCAGTCTTTAGTAATCTTTGATGATACCTTTCCCAGGAATTGATACAAAGGGAACTGACTTACTTCCACCTTAAATAATGGAAATAAAGGCGTGTATAAATGATATTATAACTTAATTTGTTCTATTAGAATGGGATAGTTTCTCAGTACAAAATTTGTATTACAAGTATGATGAGAAATTTTTATTTTAGTCTGTTGATTTTGCAGTGTGAAAATTATTTACATATAATTATATAAATTTATGAAGCCAACTTGTGGTTCACTTATTTTTTTCCAGGTATTGTTCGTCTTCTTTTGTTGTAGTTCTTGATGAAGATGTAGATAACTTGATTTTAGTTTTAAAAATAATTTACGTGTTGTTGTTGAAGATGATAAGGAGTAAACATTGGTATCTGATAATAATTATTTTTCGAAGATACCTTACCCAATGTTTTCCTAAATTATCACCATTCATATTAAGTCCATATTTTAAAAAGAACTAACATTTAGGCCACGCGATGCGTGATCAAATTTATCTAAACTATATTATTTTTATTGTATACCTTATAAATTAGTATATACATAAATTTTTTCTGCTCTCTTTCTCCTCTCCTCTCCTCTCATGAACACTCATAGAGACTTTAAGAATAAGTGAACAACTCTGCTTTGTTCTAGTGATAGAAATGGGGTGTACTCCCCATTTAATAATTCCGCAGAGGCGTCGAACCTGTCAAAATTAGAAAAAGCTCACCAATACTTTTAGTAAAGAAAAATGTTATTAACCAATACATTTAATCAATGAAATGTACCAAATAACAATATGTTTAACAATATTAACCAATGCCATCAATCTATTTTAGAACAAAAATATCATTATTGTAACAAATATTTTTTTGAACTTTGTTTTATAATAAAAATAATATTATTGTAACAAATAATCCCATGAGAGATGTTGTGAGACAAAGATCCATTCATAATCACCCACGGAGTCATGAAATTGCTCCCACCGTAGTCAAACCTTTAGGGGAAATTAATAGCTCTCTTTTCTTCCCCGTTTCTTATTTTTCTAGTTTTGTACTATTTTCTTCCATTTTTGTATTGAAGTCTACACTCAAACTCTAGTGGGTTTCATTTTTAAGGAGGAATAAATTTATTACAAGAAAAAAAATTACTTTCACTTTAATCTTCACAAAATATGTTCACTTTTGTGTGGTGTGTGTATGGGAATTATGGTAGGGATGAGGGTGTGGTGTTAGGGTATTTGTGTGTTAATTTTGTACCCTTAAAATAAAATAACACAATAAAACTACTAACTAAAAAAAATTTAATTTAACTAAAAAATTAAAATCCTAACTAAAAAAATTCAAATAATAAAACAAAAGAATTAAAAGTAAAAATCTCATAATCAAAACTAAAATCCTAAAAGAAATTGTAAAATATAGATAAAACTAATAAATGAAATTCTAAAAAAACAAAATTAAATAAAATTAAAATTAAAAACTAAAAAAAATAAAAAAAATAAAACTAAAAAAAATACAATAATAAAAATAAATTATAAAAATTGCAAATAAATTCTAAAAAAGCCTAAATAAATCTAAAATAAATCTTAAAAATAAAACGACTCAAAATAAAAATCTATAAAAATGATAAAGGTACAAACTCAACACACACCGAGCTCGAGAAATGGATTGGGATCGGTCTGGGCTATGTTAAGGTTACAGGACTGGTTCGGGGCATCGGAACTCTTCTGGGCAAGCTCAGAATGGACATCTCACTTCACGACCTCTTATGGACTCAGACTTCGCGGGTTGCTTTGATTTCTTCGATGTAAGCTTTTGACCGTTATTGAGTCGCAATTGTACTGATTTAGCATTATTTATACCGCAACTGCGTATTGACCTGCAAAAATAATAAAATACGAACATAAGGCCAATTTTAATTAAAACGAGTGACTAAAATGCACATATTTGGGGCATACAATATACACTTTTGGGTACTTATCAGAAAGAAAATCAAGAGCCGATTGGGGATTCTTGGAGCCAAATTAAGGGACTACACCAACGGACCAGACTCTACGAACAATTCCAGGCAAGTGGTTAACTGTTGTGATTCCTAAATAGATGATAATCAATTCATATCATAGTGTGTGTTTATGAAAATTCTTTTTGGGTGTGTAGGCATAATTAAATTGAGTTTTTCTGAAAGTAGAGTAATGGATAGATGTAATTATTCAAAAGATGTTAGGTCATGATTTGGAACTGTTAAGATTGAACTGTAGGGTGGATTACAATGTGACAACCCGCCTACTAAAATAATAGGTGGCCAGCCCAATACTCCAATAATCACAGGAATCATAGATGGTCCATTCTTAGCATCACTGTCGATTAACATAATAATATGAGATAACCACCAATCATTTTAGAAAACGGATTGTCATATACAAAAAATTTGAAAGTAAAAGAGAAACACTTAGACAATCCCATTGGTAAAAACGGTGGGTATCAAAACTCGATGAATAAAGTATGACAATACAATAAATAATCACTGAATAAGCTGTCGGTGCACAGACCAATACAACAATATATTAAGTATTACAATTCAATATTTACAATATAATTAATGAGTGCAAAACCTTGGGCAAACACGCCCGAATAAATATACTGAACATAACTAGAGTTCAATAGAGGGAAGCGTCTACAACAAGTATCCTACAACATCCGCAATATGCCGTAGCTCCATGACAACTGGAAATGGAAATGTAAACACGGGTGTCCATGCGGAAGAGCACCTGTAACGGCAAGGAATATGCAGAAACAAGGAAATATAGAAACCGGTCAGGGCCGGGTTTGATATAATTACCATGTGACTAAAATGCATGGCAGGTAAGTGCGTAAATCTCTCGCAGGTAACAATAATATTCCTCACCTCTCAATCTAGCAGCAACCTAACGCAATAACGTGAGATGTTCTAGTTAACCCTAAGTACTAAGGGCTAACTTTTCCCCATTCTCAACACTATGCCCTATTCGTGCGTGGGGTGTCTCGCAAAGCGAAATCCAAATAAGGAACCCCCCCGATACACTACTACTTAGGCAAGGTTGATCGTCGAGATCCATTAGACCCTAAGCACGAAATAATAAATAAATACATGTGTGTGCATAAGTGTGGGAGGTCACATCTACAGCTACATAAAGAGAATATAAAAGTAAAACCCATCCATCATCTATTGGCACAATTCCTAATTCTATCTTTAGGAATATACATATAAATGGTACAACACTTTATCAAGTGTTTACCAAATTAATTTCATCATACACTAATTCATTTCATGAATTTGTTCCTTATCAGGAAATATAATCATACTTTTTATGCTCTAGAGGCATTTATCTCAATTGTTCACTTTGTAAAAAATATCTTCCTTATCAGGAATATAATCATCATCATAGGCTCTTTATGGCCTTACATCGTGCTCTTTATGGAACTTTCATCATGCTCTATATGGCATTTTACTGTGCTCTTTATGGCACCCATCAAGCATCAAGTCCAACTTGATTTAGAATAGTTATATTCATATATATATATATATAACGATTCTAAGACCGCCCGTCCGGGTTTCCCCACTGTGCGCGCCCCTAAATGGCTATCATCTTCCAGGGCCTCCAAGACAACCTGGGATCCTATCGAAACGTCGGGAAGCGACCATGTGCCTGCGGGATAGTCAAGACCACACCCGGAATCTCCTAACCAGCGCAGAAAATATAAACAAACGCTCACATGGCCTAGGGACTATATCCACCCTGCATCATTAGCCAGGGGGCTTCACCACAACGCGCGCGACTTCCCTTATGATAGCGATTTAGAGAGGTGTGTATCCATAAATTATCATTTATGAAAAACATTACTTTTTCCATTTTTGAAAACTCATATTTTACATTTCCAAAAATCATCCATTTAGCCATTAAGCACCAAGCTTTAGCAGGTGCATACTATTCTTATTAAGTCATACATTTTATTAATGACCTAAGACCCAAAGTGCCACTAACCTCAAAATAGCCTCAAATAGTTCATATAATTCATAAACCCTCAAAGTGAGTCTCCATAATGGAGTGTCTCTCAAAATCTCAACATTAATATTTTAACTTCAAATATATCTTTAGGTTAACCTCCTATATCAGTTGGACATTAACCTAATCCAAACTAGTCCTCGGGTAAACTTAAATCTCCATTCTTAGCCTAGGACATTAGTCTACCCAATACAACCCTCTAGGACTCCCCATTACTTCCCAAAGGAAGGTTCCTAAACCTTGGACCTAAAAGAAAAAGGGCTAAAAATCAAAATAAGAAAATCTCACAAAAACAGGGGAACCGAATCGATTCGCCCCTTGGGCCGAATCGATTCGCCCTTGCGAATCGATTCGCTAGACAGCCGAATCGATTCGGTGAGCAAAAACTGACCTTCTGCAATTGCCGAATCGATTCGCTTTAAATCCGAATCGATTCGGTCTGCAAGACCTGTAACCCTCTCCTTATCCGAATCGATTCGCCCATAAGGCCGAATCGATTCGGTCCTGAGATTTTGCCCAGTTTGGACGACGGGTTACATAAACCCTAAAATCCCAAAACCTCCATTCTTTGCTTTTACCCAACATCAACAACATCTAATTCTACCAAATCATTCCTACACCACTTACAACTAATAATTTATCCCCAAATCAAATTAAAACTAAGATTTAAGGGTTTAATCATCAAAATCAACAAATACCCATTTATGGGTTAAATCTCCCAAAACCTAACTATACATGCAATTTATCACATTAAATCAATATCTAGCAAGTAAGAAACTTGCCTCGAGGTTCGTAGTCTCTGAACACCTCCGGTAGCGACGGATTCCGGCCCAACTCTTCCATCTCTCTCTTTCTCTCTACTTTCTCTTCTCTCTCTCTCTCTCTCCTTTGGCTTCTCTCACTCAAATGAAGAAAAAGAAAGGGGGTGGGGGATTTATAAGGGTCAAAATATAAACCCCCACTCCTAATTGCTAATACACCACTAAAATGACTCGTAACCACTTAAGTGAGTCATAACCCCCTTAAAATGCCTAAATCTCAAAAATTACAACTGGGCACTTATTTCGACTATCTCGACTATTCTAAAAACAACCGCACCCCTATTTTGGTATTCGGGAAAGTGTGAACTATTTTTACGTTCCAAATCCATTTTTAATTCATTAATTATACCCGATTTAAATATAGGTCATAACCGTCGTTTTACATATAACGACGCAAAATACACAATACAACACTATTTACCTTCTCATAACAGTAAATAGTCAGAACATAGTAAATATTATCCCTAAGTCTCACGGGAAATAATATTTACTCCAACATTCCCTATTTTATAAAATTAGCCCATTAGGCAAAATAGTATAAAACAGTCGCCTGAAAACCTGGGTTGTTACATACTCCCCCCCTTAAAGGGGAATTTTGCCCTCAAAATTCAGGCGTAACCCATAACCATAAAAAGGGTATACTATAATAAAAACCGTGCAAACATACTAGCAAACCCCTGAATAGAGATGTCCCCATAGGACTCAGACTAAGGTCATCGCTATCGATCTCAGAAACTGTCGATCCTACCCTTCTACTACGGGAGGAGATACCCACACAAGCTTGGCACTAATTGCCTTACTTTCTGAAACACGTTATACCTCTACTAGAGAATAACTACACTAACTTACAATCGCTAACCCCAACACTACTAACTTCTATTCGCGTTGGTGTACCCCTCAGAGGTCTACTTGCTCACTGAGCCCAATCTAAGGAAGGTTACCGGACCACTCCCGGTCCCAGGAATATACTATTCGTTGTTTCCATTCCAACGAGTAGACAAGGCATATTGCCATCTACACTAGGCTATGCACGGCCTAACATTTATCGAAGACGATCCGAACTATTGCAAGGAAATTCGATCCATAGAATTTCTACTCCGATCTCACCTTAAATCAAATCCACCCTTCCACTTACGGGTGGTAGGATATACCCCATATTCCAACGGTTTCCATTCTTCCTGGAGACTTTACCTATACCTTGACACCAATGTCTCGTCTCGGTGAAGCTCACTCCACTTGGCATTCCATGCCACGAATAAACTATAAGATGGTATCTACTCGGTCCCTATACTACTCCCGTTCTCATTGCCTTAGCGAAAGGAAATATCCTAACGATAGTCCTTCACGGTCACAAACTTGTTATTCGTGAAAAGACTCCAAATTCCCGCCCAGGAGAAATGCCTCTAAGTCTTTAAGGCAAATACTATCGCCCTGAAGTTAAAATCAAGCGTGGGATAACACTTCTTAAAAGTGTGAGACACACGAACAGTAGGTCCATGTTCCCATATTAGCACATTCCGTTCCTGGCCAAGACTCGTTCGTTAAATCCACTCTCGATCATAACAACACGAGTGCAGGAGAAAAGTCAACTTATACTCCAACTCCTCCAAAGGTAGGTTACCCATGTAACCCTCTAACTACGAGAGGCCCCACCACTAATGGCCTAACATTCTAACGAGCTCAAAATCTCATACTTCTCGTCTAGGTACCAAATTCTACTTAGAGTTAACCCACAACTTATTGTGGTCAACTCCCAACCATCTTCCTAAACTAACGCCGCATGCCGTAAGGGCCTAGCGTCCTAAGAATCCTAGGGTCAATCTATCTATCCTAACCTACTCGTATAAATATAATACTAAATATCCCTAGTGTCCAAGACCTTTCCCGACTTCCGACATTAGCTCGGTTTCATGCGTGGGACGTCTCACCGAAGCGAAATCCAAACAAGGAACCCTCCCGTTACACTACTACCTCGCATTGTCAGTCATCGAGAAGTAATGGTCGAAGACACATAATCGGGATCGACGGAATCCTAATTTGAAACTCTACTACTACATGTAAACGTCTACGTCCTACCATAACTATCGACTGAGGCATTTACTTTCAGTAAGATGCCACCAATACTCTACCCCAAGAGACACACATATCTCTAAGCAAATGGCCTTCTCATAAAGACACAACCATAAGTCCCTATCGGACATCCATAATCTTAGTCTTCCCCCACGTTAGTCAGAGGAAAACTATCATAGTGCTCATATATCGCACATGAACTTAGCCCTTAATCACTCATATACGTGATTCTTGGCTAAAGCTTCCAACCCAGCACTTAACCAACAGAAAATAAAAAGGAAGAAGAAAAGAGCAGAAAAGAAAATGCACATCTCTCACTCCCAACGTCGTTAAGGTTCATGCGTGGAGCGTCTCGCCGAAGCGAAATCCAAACAAGGAACCCCTCCACGCAGTCACCTTAACTAGCCGGTCATGGAGATAAGGCAATAGCATACACAAGCAAAGCAAACAAAGAAAGCAAACAGAATAAAAACAAAAATAAAGGAAACTATCTGCATACCGTAAACCACCTCTATAAAGTCTCAACCCGTATTCAGGAGAGATATTATAGATCCACTAGTCCTCCTCCTAGAACTAGAACTAGGATAGCCTCGCAATTTATTCGCTTGCTACCACACTCACCAATCTAAGGATATTTCTACTCGTATAATATATAATACAAGTAGCACATACCACACATATCACCACTCGCCCCATAACGAGTGTGAAGGAAAAGACAGAACTCCCCTATCATGGAAGTCACATAGATATGCTTACCATATAAAAAATATGTACCGATACTATCACAAGCTCGATATACACACCCGAATCTAGGGCTAACACCATACTACTCCATCTCACCTAAGGAATGCACCATTCGCACCCTAGTTGGAAATTCCACCAACATACTAGCCAACCTCCTTGGCTACTACCAATGGTTCCAAGACACGACATTCCAGTCTTACCCGAACCAAACTACTTCCATCAATGACTCAACTAGGAGTCCTATTCTTGCCGGTCATCTTCAATTGACAAGATCAGAACGCATAGTTCCCTTGACTTCTTCAGCAAGGAGAACATTCTACCAGCTTCCCCAACCTTAGCTCCACAAGCCTTCCCCGAGTGGATGTCCACCATTGGGGTCTCATGAACACTACTTCTCCAAAAGTGTTTCCAACACTTACTTACGAGCCTAGCATTTCCACTGAGAGGCTCTCTCTATGGGCAAAAACATTCTGTCCCACCATAAAGAGGCGACTATCATATCTGCCACTTCAACCTTACTCCTAAGGGTGAAAGTTTTTCCTAAAATCCTCACACCTGAGCACTCCTATACCCAACTCTAGACCAAACTCTCGGGTCTTACGCTCTCACCGAACGAGGTTACACTTCCCCGATCCAACCAAACTTTCAACATGTGGTCCTAATAAGAACCTCTCAACTCCGAATGGACATTGCTCGGAGTCCCAAGCATAGTACCACTCTCTACCGACAACGGTACTTGGGAAAACTATTTTCACTGTGCTTAGTAGTCACGGCGGCAATATAAAATAATGCTGCAAAGGGAGAGACCTCCAAATCGGTCCTTATTCCCGACCACAGCCTACAGCTTATAGTAATCCCATCCTATGACGCCTTCACAACGGCCTTCCTCAGCGCCCTTCATCTAATGGCTTACAAGCCTCACACGATCGCGTAGAAGATCTTCGGGGTTCTCATTCCATAGCAGGAGAACGAAATCTCACAAGAGAATTCAACGACCTTATTCCTAAGGCTCTACATCAAACAGAGAGAAACGCAGAAGACATAAAACATCCGCACAGATTCCTAAGGACTCTAGAACCTAAGGCTCTGATACCATCTGTGACAACCCGCCTACTAAAATAATAGGTGGCCAGCCCAATACTCCAATAATCACAGGAATCATAGATGGTCCATTCTTAGCATCACTGTCGATTAACATAATAATATGAGATAACCACCAATCATTTTAGAAAACGGATTGTCATATACAAAAAATTTGAAAGTAAAAGAGAAACACTTAGACAATCCCATTGGTAAAAACGGTGGGTATCAAAACTCGATGAATAAAGTATGACAATACAATAAATAATCACTGAATAAGCTGTCGGTGCACAGACCAATACAACAATATATTAAGTATTACAATTCAATATTTACAATATAATTAATGAGTGCAAAACCTTGGGCAAACACGCCCGAATAAATATACTGAACATAACTAGAGTTCAATAGAGGGAAGCGTCTACAACAAGTATCCTACAACATCCGCAATATGCCGTAGCTCCATGACAACTGGAAATGGAAATGTAAACACGGGTGTCCATGCGGAAGAGCACCTGTAACGGCAAGGAATATGCAGAAACAAGGAAATATAGAAACCGGTCAGGGCCGGGTTTGATATAATTACCATGTGACTAAAATGCATGGCAGGTAAGTGCGTAAATCTCTCGCAGGTAACAATAATATTCCTCACCTCTCAATCTAGCAGCAACCTAACGCAATAACGTGAGATGTTCTAGTTAACCCTAAGTACTAAGGGCTAACTTTTCCCCATTCTCAACACTATGCCCTATTCGTGCGTGGGGTGTCTCGCAAAGCGAAATCCAAATAAGGAACCCCCCCGATACACTACTACTTAGGCAAGGTTGATCGTCGAGATCCATTAGACCCTAAGCACGAAATAATAAATAAATACATGTGTGTGCATAAGTGTGGGAGGTCACATCTACAGCTACATAAAGAGAATATAAAAGTAAAACCCATCCATCATCTATTGGCACAATTCCTAATTCTATCTTTAGGAATATACATATAAATGGTACAACACTTTATCAAGTGTTTACCAAATTAATTTCATCATACACTAATTCATTTCATGAATTTGTTCCTTATCAGGAAATATAATCATACTTTTTATGCTCTAGAGGCATTTATCTCAATTGTTCACTTTGTAAAAAATATCTTCCTTATCAGGAATATAATCATCATCATAGGCTCTTTATGGCCTTACATCGTGCTCTTTATGGAACTTTCATCATGCTCTATATGGCATTTTACTGTGCTCTTTATGGCACCCATCAAGCATCAAGTCCAACTTGATTTAGAATAGTTATATTCATATATATATATATATAACGATTCTAAGACCGCCCGTCCGGGTTTCCCCACTGTGCGCGCCCCTAAATGGCTATCATCTTCCAGGGCCTCCAAGACAACCTGGGATCCTATCGAAACGTCGGGAAGCGACCATGTGCCTGCGGGATAGTCAAGACCACACCCGGAATCTCCTTACCAGCGCAGAAAATATAAACAAACGCTCACATGGCCTAGGGACTATATCCACCCTGCATCATTAGCCAGGGGGCTTCACCACAACGCGCGCGACTTCCCTTATGATAGCGATTTAGAGAGGTGTGTATCCATAAATTATCATTTATGAAAAACATTACTTTTTCCATTTTTGAAAACTCATATTTTACATTTCCAAAAATCATCCATTTAGCCATTAAGCACCAAGCTTTAGCAGGTGCATACTATTCTTATTAAGTCATACATTTTATTAATGACCTAAGACCCAAAGTGCCACTAACCTCAAAATAGCCTCAAATAGTTCATATAATTCATAAACCCTCAAAGTGAGTCTCCATAATGGAGTGTCTCTCAAAATCTCAACATTAATATTTTAACTTCAAATATATCTTTAGGTTAACCTCCTATATCAGTTGGACATTAACCTAATCCAAACTAGTCCTCGGGTAAACTTAAATCTCCATTCTTAGCCTAGGACATTAGTCTACCCAATACAACCCTCTAGGACTCCCCATTACTTCCCAAAGGAAGGTTCCTAAACCTTGGACCTAAAAGAAAAAGGGCTAAAAATCAAAATAAGAAAATCTCACAAAAACAGGGGAACCGAATCGATTCGCCCCTTGGGCCGAATCGATTCGCCCTTGCGAATCGATTCGCTAGACAGCCGAATCGATTCGGTGAGCAAAAACTGACCTTCTGCAATTGCCGAATCGATTCGCTTTAAATCCGAATCGATTCGGTCTGCAAGACCTGTAACCCTCTCCTTATCCGAATCGATTCGCCCATAAGGCCGAATCGATTCGGTCCTGAGATTTTGCCCAGTTTGGACGACGGGTTACATAAACCCTAAAATCCCAAAACCTCCATTCTTTGCTTTTACCCAACATCAACAACATCTAATTCTACCAAATCATTCCTACACCACTTACAACTAATAATTTATCCCCAAATCAAATTAAAACTAAGATTTAAGGGTTTAATCATCAAAATCAACAAATACCCATTTATGGGTTAAATCTCCCAAAACCTAACTATACATGCAATTTATCACATTAAATCAATATCTAGCAAGTAAGAAACTTGCCTCGAGGTTCGTAGTCTCTGAACACCTCCGGTAGCGACGGATTCCGGCCCAACTCTTCCATCTCTCTCTTTCTCTCTACTTTCTCTTCTCTCTCTCTCTCTCCTTTGGCTTCTCTCACTCAAATGAAGAAAAAGAAAGGGGGTGGGGGATTTATAAGGGTCAAAATATAAACCCCCACTCCTAATTGCTAATACACCACTAAAATGACTCGTAACCACTTAAGTGAGTCATAACCCCCTTAAAATGCCTAAATCTCAAAAATTACAACTGGGCACTTATTTCGACTATCTCGACTATTCTAAAAACAACCGCACCCCTATTTTGGTATTCGGGAAAGTGTGAACTATTTTTACGTTCCAAATCCATTTTTAATTCATTAATTATACCCGATTTAAATATAGGTCATAACCGTCGTTTTACATATAACGACGCAAAATACACAATATAACACTATTTACCTTCTCATAACGGTAAATAGTCAGAACATAGTAAATATTATCCCTAAGTCTCACGGGAAATAATATTTACTCCAACATTCCCTATTTTATAAAATTAGCCCATTAGGCAAAATAGTATAAAACAGTCGCCTGAAAACCTGGGTTGTTACATACAATAGGTATTACTGTTGAAATTGATTGAGAATGATAGGGTCAATTTCGGTATAAAAGAAAATCGGATGAAAAACCCAAATCGGATATACTTAGGGTTTTGTATAAATTTAATGATGGATTAAGGTCTGTAGGGTGTTTTGAACCTTTTCTTGTGTGGAGATAATGTTGGTTGTTATTAGGGTAAAGGTTTGGAAAGAAGAAAAATCTTGAAGGATCATCGATGGCCGAACAGTAGGCTAGAGAAGACGATTTCTGGAACGATCGATTGATCGACCCAGGGGGTTCGATCGATCGATGACGTAGGATTTTTGGCAGTGACTCCAGTTCTTAATATTGTTGGAGATTTTTATTGGGGAAAATTCATGGGTCGATTTAAATGAGATAAATTAATTAGGAGTAGACTCTTGGTAATTATAGGTAAATATAATTGGGAAATTTGAGAGAGATGAATGTGTGACACATTATGGACGGCTATTTGGGAATGAAATCCTGAGATTTAAATATGGACCAAGTGAGCGAGTCCGGGTATATTGGTTATGTGATACCAAAGTATTAAATTAATCATTGAGAGAGTAAAATTAATTTGGCGTCGGAATATAGACTCGAGAAATATTAAGTTATGGGCCAAGTGAGCGAGTCCGGATATAATGGTTGGGCGACACCAAGTATTAAATTAATTGATGGAATAATTAATTAGATTAGAGTAGGACTGTAGACTCGAGAAGGTAATAAATTAATTGATTGATAATTAATTAAATTAGAGTCGGACCATAGACTGGGATTGGTATTAATTAATTAATGTGTAAATTAATTAAATTAGGGTCGGGCCACAGACTCAGATTGGTGTTAATTAATTAATGTGTAAATTAATTAAATGAGGGTCAAACCACACACTCAGATTGGTGTTAATTAATTAATGTGTAAATTAATTGAAAGAGGGTCAGACCACAGACTCAGATTGGTGTTAATTAATTAATGTGTAAATTAATTAAATGAGAGTCGAATCATAGACTCAGGCAAATTTTATATAAATTATTGTGTAGAGTATTTATATTAGAGTCGGACTAGAGACTCGGGGAAAATAGTATATTAAGTAATGTGTGAATTAAACAAATTTAGAGTCGGACCACAAACTCGGGAAGATAGAAATTATTAAGTGAGAAAATTAATTAAGTTGAGTCGGGCCAGAGACTCGGGAAATCTCAGGCTAGTGTTACGGGTTTTTGAGTACACGGTAAAGCTGGGGTTTATATTATATATATATGATGTAGTGATAGTATATATATATATATATATATATATATATATATATATATATATATATATATATATATATATATATATATATATATATATATGTGTGTGTGTGTGTGTGTGTATTTATTGTGTGTGCTATTAAATATCATTGATTAGATATTCATTTAATTTATATACTCTAGTGCTATCAAGGGAGGTTGAACGATGTGGGTGAATCTCCTAGCTTGAGGAGTATGGTGACTATATCCCCAGGTTATAACGTCCGTTATATGGGTGAGGGGCTTATATCACTTTCAGGGAAGGAATATGACCGCCTCCACTTCCTTTATGTTTTAGGCTAGGTTGGGGAGCGACTCCAACTTGGGTAACTAGGTTATGTGAGAACCCCTAGTGGGATAGCACTTTAGAGGGAATTATTCGGTGCGGGTATACCCGGAGGGATAGATATACGTATGATATATGTGTGGTTATTTTTGTAAAGATACGTATATAATAGTATTAAATATTATATGCGGGTAATAATACAGTGTGCGATGTATTTTCTTTATATAACTTGTGACACAGTTATATGCTATTCTTTAAGAAGGAATTATTTAAGTTAATTGGTGAGATAACTTATAACTCATGAATAATTATACTCGGGTCAGAGTAGTATGGCAAGGGGAGGTTATACCAAGGCTAGATGGACGGGGTAGTACAACTAGGTGGGGTTAAGGTAATCGTTAGGTATGCACAGTAGTGGAGGGGTGAGAATGTCCTCACGAGAGTGCGACACTAACTTAAATATGAAGCGCATTCATGCATTTTAAATTACTGCAGTTAATTCACTTACTAAATATTTTCAAAATCCTTGCTATAAAACTATTTTCAAAACCTTTTAGGTGTCCAGCCACATGTAATACCCCGTATTTTCATGATATTTATTTATGGGATTAATTGGATTAAATGCGTAATTAATTGGAAATTAATCCGGATTAAAATACCAGCGAGATGCGAGTTGGTATTTGATTATAATGTGCATATATGATTATATATGAATATTGAATTATGAAATTTATCGTGAGATTGAAATACGGCAATTTGGGAATTTTGTTGAGACGCGTGTGACAGTCGCGTCAAGAATATAATTATGTTAATTAAAAAGAGAATTTTATTTATATTAACCGTATGGTCATTTTGAGTGCGCTAACGCGTCCGGAAGGGTCGAAATAGTCAGAAAACACTAGCCGGGGGTTTAGTTTGGGTCCCGGGGCATTTTTAGGCCATACCAGCAACGTATAAGGGTAGTTTGGTAATTTTAGAATTTTGGGATTTTTGATTAACGAATTTTAGGAGTTTTAAATGGAAAATTAAAAGACCCACTAACCCATTACCAGCCATTAACTAATTAGAGGGCTACGGGGGTTATTAGAATTAGCCCCAAAAGTTCCTAAGACAAACCCTAGCCTCCATTGCCACCATTAGAGAAGAAAGCTTGGAGAGAGAGAGAGAAAGGAGGAATTCTGCAGAAGAGAGAGAGAACCATTCATCAGATTCGTCATCAAATCCAGAGTTACACTTAAGGCAAGTGGTTTAATTACATATTTTTGCAAAGAATGCTTCTTCCATGCGTAGGAAATTCAAATAAATTGTATTGTTCTTGGAGTATGATGAAAACCCATTTAATTGGATGTAGAGATTTAAAAATCTATTGAGGAAATTGCATGTAGAACATTGATAGGATGATTAGTCAGATGAAAATACACCTTTTACATCATAAAAACGGATTTAGTTATGTCTATGAATGACTTGATTTTTCTAGGGTTCATGTTCTTGAGATTTGGGGAAAAATGGTGGAGATTTGATAATTTGATGTAGTTTAGGGTGATTTGAATCCATATAAATGTTGTAATACGGTTGAAACATGTTTAGGAAGGATTATATACCTTGAAACATTGTTGGAATGACAATTAGGTGAGATTAGAGGTGAAGAAAAGATGAAGAAACGGATTAAGGAAAATCTAAGCTCGAATCTGGCTACTCGTTAGAAGACCTGCCCAGGTCGTTCGAACGGGCTCGTTCGAACGAGCTTCTAACGAGTTGATAGTTTGACTTCTAACGAGGGTGATGTTCGTTCGATGACTTTCATTCGAACGAGATCTCGTTCAAGGCCCACTTCGTTCGAATGAACTCTCGTTCGAACAGCCTCGTTCGAACAAGACTTCTAACGAGTTGACAGTTTAGGCTTTTTAGCCTGTTTTGATTTCGCATGTCCCGTAACCTTATTTAATGGTATAGATAACCTTCCCTTGATGATAAATGGATATAGTAAGGACATTTGAGATATAATGAGGAGCAAAACCTAGAAGTGATTCGAACCAAATGGAAATTATGAAGTAGGACGTGAGTGTCTATTACGATGCGAGGACAATTACGGCCTAAATAATTATATTAACCGGGAACATATAAATTGTGTAGCCTTATATGTCGGTACAAGAATGAGAAGTGTACCACCAATATATTATGGTGATTACTAAGATGTGTGCATACTTAGTATATGTATTGCTTTTATGTGTATGACATACCTACCATACTTGCTATCACGGGAGGTTTACGTTCGCTTAGGGCCCTCTAATCCTTGTGTTGCCCAAATTTAGACTGGTACCTCGATGAACATAGGTCAGAGAAGGACTTATTGGGATGTTAATAAGTCTGTTGATCGTGGGAGCGCAGGTATGTGCGTGACCCATGTGATGTGACTGTGTTCGCCTCCATTATTTGTGATGTTGTTATCTGAGAACGATTCCTGAGAGATTCGGAATACGTGATCCTTATGTACGTGATGTACCGGGATGGATAGCAGAGTATGTGTGCACCGCAGCTAGTCTCGGGGTTCTTGTTTTGTATATTTATGACGGGAATAATATACACTTAATTAATGGGAACTTTCATGTGATAGTGTGTGTATAAATATGGAAACGTTTTGAGAAAACATAACGGGTTAATTGATAGTGAATTGTATTTCTAATTGAGAATCCGAGTGTATGTAAAGGCCTCTATTTAATTGATAAAGTTAGAATGTATTATGGGAATCGAGTAGTAAGGGGTAGAACTTATTACGGTTTGGTTAGATATATATGCTATTTAGATGGGTACGGTACGTTAGGAGTGCACATGTAGTCTAGAGGTGAGAATTTCATGTGAGTGTATGTCCTAACATGTACTTTGCATTTAATGTTTTAATGTTATTAAAACACTTGCTATTTTTAAAATGATTTCCACTTTCGGGCTCTGACCCATTTGCTTTCAAATCTATTTTTGTAAAAACCATTTTAGGTGCCCAGCCACAAGGAAACCATGCTTAGGATTCTCATTCAGGTGACGAGCTGTAGCTGTTTGTGGAAGTTACAGGACTTTGCTTGTAGACGCTTCATCTATCTTGACTCTATATTCAGCACTTATCAGTTGTAGGGCATGTCTCCCATTTCTTTTAGAGACTTTTCATTTATTTAAGTTATTCGGACTTCTGGCATGTAATTAATTCAGGATTCAGACTTGTCATTTTATTTTCAGTTGTGGGATTGTTGTGAGGAGTTTTCCTCCGGACTTATTATTATTTGTTGATTATTTCATTACTTCGTTATGGTGAATGGATTATGTTGTTCTTCCATTATTCTTTTATCGCATGTTAATCAGACTTAAATTAAAATTTGGCAACTTACTTTTTTAAATACTAGGTGGTTAGTAATTATTAAAATGTTTTCGACAGTGATGCTATTAACTGAACCAACTTGGCATGTTGTATTGATTTAATAAAGGGGTAGCTACCCGGTAATTAATTAGTCGAGGTGTCACACCACAGGGACACCATGATTGATATTCTATTCCAGGACACGGAGCTGCGACATATGTGGATGCTAGCAGGAATTTGGATTAGACGCATTGCTCATTCATTCCTAGAGTAGAAATCATTTATCAGTTTTATTTATGGCTTGTCACCCAGACTTCTCAGTAAAGTTTTGAGATGTATTTATTCAGGTGTTGGATGTTTGTATTGGATTATTTCACTTTGGTGGCCGATGGTTTATTCGGCAAGTTGTTTAATTAATGATTCAGTTGATTTTATTCAGTTGTGTGAATGGTTTACATTTAATTCCTTAGGTACTGTTTTGTTAATTAAAAAGTTAAAATTTGGCACCAGCTTTTGGAATATTAGGTGGTTAGTATGTTTTAAAAAAAAATTCGACAGTGATGCTAAGGATGAACCAATTGGGATTCCTGTTTTAATTTGGTATAGGACTGATCACTCGGTATTTATTAGGCGGGGTGTCAAAATCTCCTGCCCATTATCCCATATATGGGCGTGCCTAATTTTGTTGATCTGCATCCAGGCGTAAACAGGAGGCTTCCAGGAGGGCTGGTGTTTCTGAAAAATATATTGGAGCTTCTTCCCAACCATAAGTAACTCCTCTTACTTCATATGTGCCATCTTATTTACCAGTTTATATGCCATTACCTAAACTAGTCTCGGCCTGAGCCAGAGTTAGTCGAAGCCGACCTCACAGAGCATCCTCATGTGAGTTATCTCGAATAACAATCTTAATCAGTCTTGGACAGTGCATCTCGTCTTGTCTTCAGGTCGACACAATAGATATCTCATCTTGCCTAGTTACCCACCTCATTTGGATCATAAAGTTCGATACCTTCTAGGCCGAATTTCTATCTTCTCAAATTGATGATGGTCAGCTGATACTACACTTGTTAACTATTAAGATGTGATTCAATAATGCCACAGTCACCTCGTACTTAGCCAAGTTGACACTTCAACCTCAGAACTACACTCTTGGCATCTACTTGAGCGCATGAAATGGTGAACATGTGGGAAAGTGCGTATGGGATGCAAGACCCACGTGAGACAAACTGTTACAACAGTATTATCAACACATGTGGGGAATATCTCATAATCATGGCTTGTATGCACCGAGGACGGATGACATCACATTATTGGACAGTTGGATCTGTGAATGACTCATGCATGACTAGGGTGCATATGACACCACCCCAACCATATAAATAGTTGTCTTCTACCTCATTGTAAAAGATCGATTATTCTCACCCCAAGAAAAGCTTTGTCAAAATACACAGTAGAGAGAGAAAATCTTAAGTGTTGTATCTACAGGCCATTAGATCCCGTATTCTAGTGAAAAACACCATTCATATTGCACAGTGGACGTAGGATTCGGTCAAATCACTTATTATTGGTGTTATTTTCTCCTTTACCTCATCTATTTTCTCTATTTACATACTTGTTATTACACCATTGTTGTGCTGGTTTGAGCTCTCTTATCACACTGACTTGGTGGTGTCAATTCTAGTATCATCACCAGTGGTTCCTCTGGACATTGTTCCAGTATCCTCTATCCCTCCATAGATAATATCTTGATTATTACTTAGCTATATTTTCCCACATTTTGTTTCTTATACTACGTATTTTTCTTGGACCTTCGGGTTATAAATGCCCTTGATCTGGCCACATCTATCGCTAGATCAATTCTACAATTCCCTCTAGTGAGGCCTATAATTATTTTTTCTCCCTTTCTCAACATTACTGAGGTAAGCTTCCTCCTTATATTTTCTGTATGTCTATGTTGTGTTTCATGTTTGTAACACTTTATTATTGTGTGCAGCTTTCCCCAGGTTTAACTCCACCATATTTTTCTAGGGCCCCTCATGCTACGCAAGCTACCATTGGGTCATCTTCTCACCCGAGGGTCCCTTCGACCCTTGTGAGGGTTGATGCCCCCTTGGGATGATAAATGGTTCCTTATGATCCCTCCCCTATCTTGGAAATAGTGCCTTGTCTTGAGGAAGGTGTTTCGCCAAGGGATGAGGTTCCTCTGGCTGAGGGTTCTTCGGAGGCTTAGGGGGAAGATGATTTATCTACTGCGGTTTTACCATTGCAGTTGTGTCTCCATCTATCATCATTCCTCCAGGTGTCCCGAGGTATTTTTCTATTTTCTTCCTCTTTTTTGCATATGTATTTCCATTAACAATGAAAAAACACTTGCTTTAAAAAAAATTCAAACTCCACCTGTAACGGTGAATTAACAATGAAAATTACCTGTTAAGATTTTCCATCAAACTCCACCTATAACTGTGACTTAACAATGAAAATCACTTGTTAAGATTTTTCATCAAACTCCACTTATAACGGTGACATAACAATGAAAACCAGCTGTTAAGATTTTCCATCAAACTCCACCTATAACGGTGACTTAATAATGAAAACCACTTGCTAAGATTTTTCATCAAACTCCACCTATAACGGTGACTTAACAATGAAAACCACTTATTAATATTTTTCATCAAACTCCACCTATAACGGTGACTTAATAATGAAAACCACTTTTAAAGATTTTTAATCAAATTTCACCTATAACGGTGACTTAACAATGGAAACCACATGTTAATATTTTTCATCAAAACATTTTTCCTCATCACTTTATAGGTTGTGAAGGATCCTGCTACTATCCAAATGTCAGCTCAGTGTGGTCCCTCTCCTGTTGAAACCATTGTAAGGACACAAGTCTCTGATTGAGTCTTAATGTACCGTTGGCTCAATTCCGGACAAAAACATTTGAGTCATAGGATTGTGTTTAAGTGTATCCATCCAAGCTTATGAAGTGTTAGTTGAAGACGTAGCGGATAAGATTATAAAGCTTTATCATATGCCGTGTTTATTTTGCCTTGTTTCTACGCCACCAACATTTGTTCCATTTCTTCTAAGGTATGAATGAATTACATATATATATATATAGGAGCTTGGAAAAATGTTTATTGGGTGTAATTTTATTTTAAGACGATGTTTATTTTCAGAAGGTTTCTTTAAAACTTCAAAATAAAATTTCTTGGCTAAAAATCAAATTTTAAGCATTCTGAAGCTTTGTTCGATATTGTCGTTCGAACGAGTTTTTCGTTCGAATGAGAATGTCGTTCGAACAAGTTTGCCAATGAGTTTTCCCACTTGACCACTAGAACTTCGTTAGAAGTGTCGTTCGAACGAGATTTCTGGCGGGAAATGTTTTGGTAGTTTTAATCAGCTTTTCCCCATGTTTCCACTTACTTTTACCCACTAACTCTTGATAGATGTTATAAGTGGGGGAAGCAAGATTGAAAAACCAACTTTTAACATTTCGTAAGGACACAAATTTCCAACTGAGTCCTTTGTTGTTTTGGCTCAATTCCAAACAAAAACGTTTGAGTCATAGGATAGAGTTCTTGATCGTCCTTCAATCCTATGACATTCTAAAGTTGGAGATGTAGCGGCCAAGTTCATAAAGCTTCATCAAATGCCGTGTTTGTAGTGCCTCATTTCTACATCAACAACATTTGTTATGTTTACTCCTAAGATATGAATGCATTATATATTTATATAGGAGCTTGGAACAAGTTTGATTGGGTGTGATTTATAATTTTAATAAATTAATTTTAACGACTTTGTTTTTACTCAGAAAATATTTTTTAGAACATTCCATAAAAAGTTTTGGGCTTAAAAATTAATATTTCATTTTTCTGCCATGTCGCTCGAACCACACTGGAATCTCATTCGAACGAGATTGCCAGGTCGTTCGAACGAACTGGCATCTCATTCGAACGAGATTTCTGACGAACTTCATTTTTACTTTATGGAACCTCGTTAGTAAAGTCGTTCGAATAAAAAGCCGTTCGAACGAAATTTGGCTTGAATAGTTATTTTGGGCATTTTTGACAGTTTTCCCACTCTTCCCACTTCTTTTCCCCAATATCTTTTTACAGAACTACTTAGTGTGGAAACGAACTCTTTTGAACTAAATTTTTCATACCCTTCATCTCCAAGAGAGAGTTTGAGAGCAAAATTACAAAAGGAAAAAGTTCAAGTTTTAGTGTTTATTTTTCAAAGAAATATCTTTAAAACACTTCTGTTTTACACCCATAGTTTGTTTATTCCAAGCTTCCATATAAATATCTTGCTTAGAGTGTTTGGCACCGGTTTATCTCTACATTTTGAAGAAGAGAAGTTTGGGTTTACTTCTACAACCCTCAAAGAAAAAGTTCATTATTTTGCAGCGGCATTCTCACATGGTGGAAGGCACCATGTGTGGTTGACGGTGTACCTAGAGTTTCATTGGTGAATTCCAATATTCCTGTGGAGCTCCAGGGTTATCGACTAGGCGAGGATGTTTACAAGAAGACGCGTTAAGGCTTGAAAGTGGTCAAGTCGAGGAATTAAGTCATCTATCTTGTAGTTATAAACTATACTTAATGGACTGAAGTCTAGGGTCGTCCGAGGCTTTTTCCCATTGTGGGTTTTCCTCGTACATCGCGGCGTAGTCGTTCTTTGTTTATTTTATCTTTTGCAAATTCACCTAGAATGCATGCTTAGGTAAAAAGGTAAAATTTGGTTTAAATGACTACTTGTGCAATTTGGTGCTAAATTAATTCGGGTAATGTTTATGTTAATTTAATTCAAGTCATCACTTAATCTGATAAAATTGGTTTGGCCTAATTTGGGAATATTGAAAATATGACTTAGGCAAATTTCTAGGACTTGGGTTGAATTAAGTTGGTTTAAGTGAAATTAAAATATCCATGTGTCGCTTAATTTAATTTCACGTTGTTTAATTTTAATTTAAGATAAATTAAAATTGGTTGTTTTGTGTTTGTGTTGAACCATCTTTCACTTCCGCATATCTTTAAAAAGGAAATTACTATTTTATTTTAAGAATTTAAAAATTGAGGCCTTTCACATTTTCTAAACACTTTTTTGAGAGAAAATTTTGAGAGAGAAAAATTTCTAAGTTCAAAAGTTTATGTTTTAAGTGTTTGCATTTTCAAGAACATTGTTTCAAAACACTTGTGTTTACACCCATAGTTTGCTTATTCCAAGTTACCATATATATATATATTTCTTGGAGTGTTTGGCACCGGATTTTACTCTACCGAGTTGAAGAGTTCGTTTGGGTTTACTTCTACATCCCTCAATGAAAAAATCTTGTTTTGGTTACGGCATTCTCATATGGTGAAAGGCACCATGTGTGGTTGACGGTTGTTCTTATGGCCTCATTGGTGGATTCCAAGGTTCCGGTGGTGTCCGGGATTGTCAACTAAGCGGAGGTTGGTACAAGAATACGGATCAGGGGCTTAAAGGGAGTCAAGTCGAGTTGAGTAAGTCTTTTGTCTTATACTTGTAAAATTACCATACTTAGTGGATTTAAGTCTAGGGTCATTCGAGGTTGTTTCCCGTTGTAGGTTTTTCCTCATACATTGCGGCATATTGGTTTGACTCTTTATTTTTTCTTTTGCAAAATGACATTAAATCCATGCTTAGGTAAAAAGATAAAATTTGATTTAGATCACTACTTGTTTAATTTGATAGTACTTCGCCAATATCCTCAAATTTCTTCGTGCGACCGATCTATCATCGAACAGATTGCCAAGCAAAAGCCTCAAACGTTCACTGCTAACTGCGTGCACTCCAATGTTCTGATGATGGGCCATAGGCTCCAAGGTCTGGCGACTGTTATTGCTATGGTAGTCAATAATACAACATCCAATATTACCAGGGAACTCATCAACTTCCACTTGGGTAGTTTGAAGGAGATGGGTGAAGATGTCTTCCATCTGAATTGTTTAATTAGTTACCTGAAACTTTTAAAGAGACATCAGTTGGAATGGAAGAGGGAACTATATCTGAAACATGTAGAGGGACAATGGTCTGAGGAGAAAATGATAGGAGAGTTGGACCCTCTATTAGTATCAGATGATGACAGGGTGAGGGCTAATGAAGAAGCTTTATCAAAGGCTAAGCGAGAATGGGAAACTCTGTTGATCGAAAGAGCTCAAGTGTAGACCAGGCTTGAAGGTTGCGTTGCTGCTCAAAAGACGTGCTTGGAAGCTTCTTCAGGCTTTCCTTGGGGCTTCTTCTCTTTTTTATTTTACAATTCATATTAATAAAATATATAGTATTTTAACATCATGTGTTATCTTGTTGCAAAGCTTTTGTTTGTTGCAAAGTTCAAACTCTTAAAATTTACAAGCAAACTCTTTCGTTTTTGCCTCATTAGAAAAGAAATAACTCAAACAATGAATCACAACATAAATTTAACAAAAATAAATCTCTAACTGAGGTTACTCATTTAAACATGGTAAACCTTCAACCACTTGTTATTAATCTTGAAAGGTTTATCTTCTTCCATCTTAGAAATTAACCAATAACCTGAATCGTGAGCCTCTTTTATAATGAAATCTACCTCCCAATTCGTAATAAAATTTAGGCAATGGGAGCCCGAATGTTCTTCACTACTGCCTTTAAAACTAAGTCCCCTTCTACAAATTTTCTTAGGTTTACCAAGTTGTCATATGCCCTAGAAAGCTGCTTTGTGTACATTTGGAAGTGTTGCATCGCAGTGTCACTATACTCATCCAATACTTCCAATTATACATGTCTGTTATGAGGGACTATATTGCTTCGCAAGGTATATCTTGTTGAAGTAACATCTATCTACACCAGTAGAATTTCTTTGTCCTTAAACACGAGTCAGAATGGGGTACAACATGTGGACTTCCTCTTCGTTGTTTGATAGGCCCATTGAACTGTTAGAATTTTATTATCCTACAATCCTGGGAAGTCTTCTATCGTCTTGGCCAAGATTTTCACCAAGGTCTTATTAGTTGCTTCGGCTTGATAATTGCCCTTAGGATATGCCACCGTTGAGGTATGATGGATGATAGAATATTTATCTGTAAGCATTGTTACTTCTTTATTGATGAATGGGGTCCCGTTATCAGAGAGGATAACCTTTGGAATCATAAACTTGGAAATAATGTACTCTCTGATGAAGTTAGCCACCATACTTGCAATTTCTCTTTGAGTGGTATCGCCTCAGCCTACTTTGTAAAACATTTTTTGCCAAAAGTATCCTGATATTTCCCCTTGAAGATGGGTGTATTTCCCCTACCAGGTCAAATGCCCAAGTGTGGAATGGATAAGGGGTGGCTATAGTCTGCAAGTCCACTAAAGGAGCGTGGATCATGTTTCCATGTAACTGGCTCGCCTTAAATTTTTGTACACCTTAGCAGAATCCTTCTCTATAGTTGTCTAATAATAACCCAAGGTCATTAGCTGGCCATATAGCTTTGCTCCTCCAATGTGAGCTGGATCGTGAGCTTGTTTCAAAACTTTAGTTGCCTCCTCCTTCTTGATGCATCTCAATGGTCTGTTGAAGTATCCTCTACGATAGAGATGATCATCCTAGACTTAAAATCGTGGGGCCCTTTGCTTGAGTTCCATCACATATATTTTCTCCTTAGGAATAACTTTATCTTTGATGAAATTAATGTAAGGCTGCCTTCAATCTGTTTGAGTCTCAACGAAGTGGCATTCAGCTGCTTGAAAGAAAAGTTGACATTTATCTCACCTCCATTTTAACTTTGTTTCATCCTACTTCATCGTCGGCCAGAAGTATCCCCCCCTTTGAATTCTTTTTTATAAAGGAATATTAGTTTTTTCACAGTGTCCATCATGTGTCTTCTTTAACCTATCTTCTGCTTTTTTCAGCCCGACGCATCTTGACAACCATCCTCTTAAGTTCCTGAAATAGGGATTTCCCTGATTGGCAAAGAATGATGCTAGCTCTTTTAGTTCCATCTTTCCTTCTCCATTCTTGAACTGTTTCCTAATCTTGCCCCTCCAATCTGAATTGTCTTCCATCGGCAAGATCGATTGCACAATCGAGGAGGTTATTCTTCATTGAATCACTACATTAGTTCTGTCAGTTTTCGTAGCCAACTTTTGAGAAATGGTGGCATTGGCACCAGTATGTCTATTCATTATTATGGGATGCCTTCTTATCTTGACCTGGTGAAACTTGTTGATCAGTCATTGAATGATCAGTCTATAAGGCGCTAGACTGAGTTGTTTCAATGCATATTCCCTGTTAACTTACTGAACCACCAAGATCGAATCACCTTTAATGCACAGTTAACGGATACCCCTTTGAAGGGCCTCTACCAACCCTAGTACTAACTCTTCATACTATGCTTCATTATTGGATCAAGGGAAATCTAATTTGTAGGAAAGGAAAAAATCTACTTTCCCTTTAGAAAGGATAAACCCTGGCCCTCTCTTCTTTTTCGTCGAAGAACCATCGAACTCCATAATCTATTCTTCAAGGTTGCCATCCTCTTCCAATCAAAATAATTCTCGCCGCTAAAAACTTAATTGGGTCAAATCTTGTCACAATATGAATTGTGAAAGATAGCATTTAATGTCTAAGTTTTTATCTACTACCTATACCTTGCCTCTGGTCCATATATGATCTTACTGAGGTAGTAGACTGGCCTCTCTTTCCTATTGATTTCATGTGCCAGAAGAGCTCCAACGGACCTTATTGTAAATTCCAGGTAGAGTTGTAACGTCATCCTTACCTTATGAGGAATCATCATTTGTGGAAAAATGAGTAGCATCTTCAACTAGGTAAGAGATTCTTGATGATATTCCTCCCATTTGAACTTCATTCCCTTTTGTAGCATCTCTATCAGTGAGTGAGTTATTTCAGCTATAGCCCTGACATAAATCTCCTAAGGTAAGAGACTTTACCGAGGAAACTAATGAGTTCCTTCATCATTTTTGGACATGACATCTCCAGGATTGCTCGTTGCTTGTCCTGGTCCATCTGCACTCCCAACCGATCTACCAAAAAACTTAGGAACTTTCCACTTGTAACCTCAAAAGCATAATTCAACGAGTTCATCTTCAGCGTGTATTTTCTGCACCAAATGAACACCTTTCTCAGATCATCCAGATGGGAATCCTCATTCTTCTAATTGATGACCAAATCATCCAAATAAAATTCCAAAAACTTGTGAAATAATTCATGGAAAATGGCCATCATCATCCTTTGATACATTGCCCCGACATTATTTAACCCAAAGGGCATCACTATGTACATGAATTGCCTAACGGGGTCCTGAACGTCATTTTCTTTGCATCTATTGGGTCCATGTTAATTTGGTTGTAACCTATATACCCATTCGTGAACCTGTACATTTCATGTCCAGTAGTTACTTTGATCAAGCTATCAATGGAGGGCAGATGAAACTCATCCTTTGGGAAAGCTCTATTCAAATCTCAGAAGTCCACACCAATTCTTATCTTATTCTTGTTCTTCTTTCTAACTAGGATGATGCTTGACAGCTAGAGGGGTGTTGTATCAACTTTATGAACCCCATTACTAGTAATCATTGTACCTCTTATTTAATCTTTAGGTCCAGCTCAGTCTTGTAGGTTCTTATGGCTTGCTTCACTGGTATAGTTGAAGGTATAATTTTAAGCTTGTGGCAACTTACTTCTTTATATAGATCTTCTATTTCTATATACTTGCATAAAAAAACATCTTTGTATTCTCGAATTAGCTTAACCAAGACCCTTCTTTCCTCTTCACTGAAATATTTTGAAATGAAAATGGGCCTTGGGTCCTCTCCTTCTTTAGCTAAGTCAAGTTGTTCCAGTTCTTGCACCTGTGGCTTCGGACGATCTATCATATATTTTGGCTCCTCTTCCAATTTTTCCATAAACTCTTGGATGTTAGAGTTGTCTATAACCATACATTTCCCTTTTTTATCTATTAAAAAGCATTCATACATCGGGTCAGCCTCTTCATTAGCTTCTAGGGCAGTTCTTTTGATCGCATGCTCACAGATTCAGAGGAGGTAAATCAACCTCCCATCCTCTGTGATCTTTTTCTTGCATTCCCTACTTACCGTTACAACCTCCTTCCTCTTCCTTTCTCTTAAAATCTCTGCCAATCTTTTTCTAGAAAACATGCCCAACACACTCTATAATTGGGCTTTATGAGCCATCAGATCCATCATGGGCTTCATTCTATCTCTGAGTTTTTTTACATATTTTGAGGTTTAGGACCAACCTGATGAACTTCCTCAGCTACTTCCCTTTTTCATGCTCCCTCGTTGCTCTGACCATTCATAGGGCCCATCTGTTCTCTAATAGAGGTAACTCTTGCTCCCTCTATTCTCCTCATTAATACCCTAGCATCTTTACTAGATCATTGTACAAAACTACATCTACTGGGTGAGCTTCTTCGATGGTAAAGGGTTTCTTTATTACACGTACAACGATTTCAATCCCTTTCACGTTTGCCTTCCCAAATTGGTGATATGTTGAAGGGAATAAACCATGATTATGCATACATACCCTTCCTATCAAAAGTTTGTACGAAGTATCACTCTCAATAACGTGGAACTTGATGTGAGAAGTAAGGTTCCTTATCACAATCCCAATGTTCACATATCCAATTTATTTGGATGATTAATTATCACAACCATAAATTACCATAGGCATCAGTATCAACCTCGACTCGGGAATATTAGTTGCTTAGAATGAAATTATTGGCATGATTTATCGACCCTCCCCCATCCATCAAGGCTCTTACAAAACTCACCCCGTTAATATTAGCAGTTACGTACAAGGGCCTGTTATGTGGTAACCTCACAGCCCTGTCATCATCACTAAAGGTTACTTTAGATAAAAACTCCCTTACCAACCTAGAAATTGTCCCTCTCCACCTCAGCGATGGCACTACGTTCTTTCGTCCACTGTCCAGGATTGCTTATGTTATCTCTAACCGTCTCTCCTTTGGCATCCCCACTTGGTCGAAAAAATATGAGAACTTGGGTGACTGCAAAATAGACTGGTGCTCTAGCCCTTATTCCATCTCCTCCCTTTATAGATTGTAGATGTCTTCTACATCCTTGGCAGTATCCTCATCGTAATCTATCACCACATTTGGCATTCCCCTAGTACAGTCCTCCAATGCATCTTCAAATTATTCTCCATCGATATCTAGTTCTCTCACTTATTATTCAGCCTCCTTATCATAAGCAACTACAAGGTTGGTCCCATGTGCCGGCACGGGGTTGGAATTTACATTCTCCTCAAGGATTTACAGAGTCCCCATCTTCATGTGCTTTCTTATGATTTTTTAAAGTGTGAAGCAGGTTGTCGTTAGATGACCCACCTTTTGATGGATTTGGAAATACCTGGGATTAGCTCTTGTCTCGTCATCTAGTTCCACGACTGGAATGCCCTTAGGTTAATACACCGTTCCCCCTTGGACCATGGCATTGTAATAACTGATTGCCTCTTCAACAATGCAAGGAAGTGGTGGGGAATCCTCCCTGTCTCTGCCAAAATTTCTTTTGTTATCATTCTTTGGTTGATTATCCCTTTCTCCCCCATCGGCGTATCCCACCCATGGGGGTCAGCCCCATGTCGCTGAAAAAGCTGTTACTCAGGTCGTTTAATACAAGATTAAACTATTGAAGTATCTCCGAAATACTTTTTTAAGAAACTCTTTTCTTTAAATCAAATCAGTTTAATCACAATAAGTGTTTAATAAAACATGCACGAGATGTGTTCAAGATTTTATAACAGGTTTGGTAAATCAGTTTAAAACAATTAAACTCAACACAACCACAAGAATGAGATGAGGAGATGTAGAAAGATTAAGCACAAGAGATTTTTAACGTGCTAAAACCTCACCCAACTGAGAAAACATCCACGGTGACTTCTAAGTCACAAACTAAAAATCCACTAAAACAAAATTCTCAAGTTACAAACTATATAACACACATGCACACAAATCAGACCTATAAAAGTTTATAAATGTACCCACTGGTTGATTCTAACTTCTCTGCAGTTCTGATGTTGATGTGGCTTTCTCAGTTTGCTAACTTCTCTACTTTGTTCTAGTCTTTACATCGACTCTTTAGATTCAAGATCTTACACCCAACACTTCTGTGTTGTAGTGTGATAAGTGTTTGTGAGAGTGCTTCTAACACATGCATGCACACACACACACACACACACACACACACAGAGACTTATTTTATACAAACAGTCCTAATGAATTACAAATCAGACCTAATATGAACTGTTTTCGGTTTCTCTCTTCTTTAGAAAAAAAAATAATTTTTGACCTTTAATCTAATCCTGGAATCCAAGGTTACCTTGCTTGTAAGACTGCCAATGTCATATCCAATTTCAGAGGGTTTTGAAAATGATTTTGAAATTGGAAACCACCAATTCCGATTCCAACTAGGTCAACAGTCTTATTTCGTACGAACTAGAAACCAAAAATAATTTGTTGATTCTAGAGTTGAAAAACATTTACAGAAAATAAATAAATAAACTGATTTCTCAAGATGAGAAACTAAAAATGAATATTTAAGTGAATATAACATAAAATGACCAGATCTATAATTTCTGTGAACAAAAACACAGATCTAACCTAAATATTTAAGTCGGACACAAGATCTTAAACTCAAGTGGATAAAACTCTATCAATGACCTTCAAACCCTTACCAACAACACTCTCAAACACAAGGATGGTGTTTCGTATAAACTTGTTTTAGGATAAGTCATATTAGGGTTTGAAAGGGTCTCTCTCTCTCTCTCTCTCTCTCTCTCTCTCTCTCTCTCTCTCTCTCTAGTTTGTCTCTTCTCTTTCTTCTCTCTTCTCTCTTCTCTCTCTGGTTAGAGGAAGTGGCAAAAAGTTCTCAGGTGCAAAGGCTAAGCCTCCTTTTATATTTAGGGTCAAAGATTCGAGAAGGCTGTTCAAAATCAAGGGCAGAGATTTGGTCTTGCCAAATTGAATTTAATCTAATGGTGAAATAAAAGCAGTGGATTAAATAGTCTATGATTTGCTTAAAAATGTTTCACAAGGATTGACATCAAACGCATGCAGAGCGTTGACAACCAAGATCCAAGGGATGATAAAGGACAAAGGTTATGTGTCTTCAAAGAAACACAAATCAGGCCGGTATATGGATGACATGTGTAGGGCTGTGATCAACGCTCACACGCACGTTTTAAAAAAAATACAAAAGCACCCTAACTTTTCAACCGCTTTCGAATCCTACCCAAACCAACTTTTAGGTGTGAAAAGGTAAAAACCAGAAATAGCAGAAAGACCCCAAAAGTTTTATAATCCAAATTTTATTGTGAAAAAAATTATGAAAAAAACTTTTAAAAAATCCCAAAAATTATTAAAACCAATTTAAATGGAATTTAACTCACACACAATCAAATGAAGCAATATGTGAACAACGTATGCAATACTAGTGTTTATAGATGATATTTATACCTTCAAGTGAATCAAGTGTGGCTATAGGATGAAGATTCTGAGTCTCTTTGGTTTCTAGGGAATGGGACACTAATTTTATCACTATTTCCAAACTAGATGATCACTTATATATTGTAGACTCAAGTGAGTCAAGAGTATAAGGTGCTTCAATCTCCCCCTTTGGAAATATGAGACAAAATATCCTTTGAGCCAACTAGGACTCGTAGGTCTATAAAGAAATAAGGAAAAACCTATTCCTATACAAAAATTATATCTTCCCATCTCCTAGAAAAGAAAATTACATAACTCAACTAATTACAAATCAATACTCTAATCACATCTGTTGGATACAAATGTACAGATTCCTGCAAATAATCACTAAGATCAAGCTTATTAGAAATATGTACAAAAAAATTGACTCTTAAGATTCAAATTTCTCCCCCATTTTGTCTCAAATGGACAAAGGGAATATTACTCAAGTCATAGGAGATTATTCAGCACAAACCATTCCTATCGATTTACGTAAAGCAATAAATCTATTGTAATCCAAAGGTTTGGTAAACATATATGCGAGTTGCAAATCAGTAGGAAGATAATTGATTTTAAATTCTTTAGTCTCAACTAATTCGCGTATAAAGTGATGTCTTATTTTTTATATGTTTTGTTCGAGAGTGTTCAACATGATTTTTAGAGATATTGATTGCGCTTTGATTATCACAATAGAGATGTAATTGATCTTATTTAATACCATCATCACTTAGCATTTTCTTAAGCCACATTAATTGGGCACAATAACTTCCAGCGGCTATATATTCAGATTCAGCTATTGACAAAGAAGTGCAGTTTTGTTTCTTACTTCCATCCTACCGAATTATTACCAACATAGTAACATGCTCCTGATGTGCTCTTACTATCATCAGTAGACCCTGCCCGGTCGACATCAGTGTATCCTATTATGGTACTATAAGTATCATTAGTGTACCAAAGTCCTAAATTTAGAGTGCCTTTTATGTATTTTATGATCCTTTTAACACACACTAAATGGCTCTCTTTAGTATTGTTTTGATAACGAGTACACACGCAAACAGCGTACATAATATCAGGATGTGAAGCAGTAAGGTATAGTAAGGTTCTTATCATACTATGATATAGAGTAGGATCTACGGATTTACCATTCTCATCCTTGGAGAGTTTTACCATAGTAATCATGGGAGTTTTAGAATCTTTGGCACTTTCAAGACCGAATTTTTTGACAATCTCTAAAGCATATTTAGATTGTGAAACAAATAAGCCTTCTGAATTTTTTTTAACTTGAAGACCTAAGAAAAATTGTAACTCCCCCATAAGAGACATTTGAAATTCTTTATGCATAATTTCAGAAAAAGATTTGACTTCTGAGGGAGAAGTGGATCCAAAAATGATATCATCAACATAAACTTGAGCTATAATAATATGTTTGTCAAAATGTTTGACAAAAAGGGTTTGATCATTTTGACCTCTCTTAAAACCTTTGTCTAAGAGAAATTTGGAAAGGTTCTCATACCAAGATCCTGGAGCCTATTTTAACCCATATAAAGCCTGCTTAAGACGATAAACATGATTTGGATATTGTGGGTCAATAAACCCTTTAGGTTGTTCAACATAGGTCTCTTCAGTCAATATTCCATTCAAAAAGGCAGATTTGACATCCATTTGGTAAAGCGTAAAATGCAAGTAACAAGCTATTGCAAAGATAAGACAAACATATTCTAAGCGAGTAACAAGGGCAAAAGTATCATTAAAATCTATTCCTTTAATTTGGGAGTATCCTTGTGCAACTAAGCTTCCTTTTTTCTAATGATTATCCCACTTTTATTAGATTTATTTATAAATATCCAGCGTGTGCTAATATCTTTTTTATGATTAGGCCTAGGTACAAGATACCAAACATCATGAATGACCAATTGAAGAAATTCTTCCTGCATTTCAAAAATCCAGTGAGGGTCATTCAGTGCCTCATTTACATTCTTTGGTTCCATAAGGGAAGCAAAACATGCATAATGAGCATAGTTTCTTAATTGAGATCTTGTTTGGATAGGTTCAGTAGGGTTACCAATAATGTTATCTATGGATGATCTTTAGAAACCCGGTTAGGTACTTTAGGTGTCTCAATTGGTAAAGAATCATCTATTTCTGGAGAATCATTTTCTAAAACATTTTCAGAATCTTCCACAATAGTTGATTTTCCAGTCTTACTTTCAACAGTAGTGTCACTCACAATAACGTTTATGGATTCCATTAAGGTTTTAGTGCGAAGATTATAAATACGGTATGCTCTACTGTCAGGAGAGTATCCTAGAAAGATCGCTTTATCTCCACGAGTCTCAAATTTTGAAAAGTGTTCTCTGTCTTTGCAGACATAACAAGTACTAACAAAGGTTCTAAGGTATTTTAGATTGGGCTTCTTCCCATACCATAGTTCGTAAGGAGTTTATTTAGAATTCTTCCTAAGATAAACCATATTGATGATGTGACAAGCAGTACGAATTGATTCTACCCAAAAATACTTAGGTAGGCATTTGGCATGAATTATAACACGTGCCATCTCTTGCAGAGTACGATTCTTGTGCTCAACGGCTCCATTTTTTTGAGGAGTTTTAGGAGCACTGAATTCATGTTTGTAACCATTATAGTCATGATACTCTATAATTCCAGTATCTATGAATTCTCCACTTCTATCACTATGAATTATATTTACTTGAGTGTCCTTCTCATTTTTAATCCGAAGAAGAATTTTCAAAGAAGTTTGGAAAGTATCAGACTTTTGTTTTAAGAAGGCTACCCAAGTAAATCTAGTGAAGTCATCAACCATAACAAGAATGTAACTGTGTTCATAGAGACTAACAGTTCGAGAAGGACCCATTAGGTCCATATGGATGAGCTCCAAAGGTATAGAGGTTAGGATATCTTTAATTTTCTTATGAGGTGCCTCAATAATTTTTCCTTCCTGACAAGATCCACAGACAATATTAGAAATAGGTTTGATTTTAGGAATTCCTCTAAGTATTTCTTGTGTAGATAATCTACTATGGTTATCAAAATTTATGTGACCCATTCTATTATGCCATATTTCATTGTCATCCATTCTGGCAATGTTACAGACCTCAGAACTAGCCTGGATAGTATAATAATTGTCAGGAGTCCTGAATCCTGTAAGAATGCACTCACATTTTTCATTTAAAATTTTGCAATTATTCTTTGAAAAGGTGACAATATGATTTGAGTCACAAAATTGCGAGATATTAAGTAGATTAGCCTTATGACCTTTTACTAGAAGAACATTTTCAAGAACAGGCATTCCTTCTTCTTGGAGAGTTCCTTTACTGATGATTTGAGATGATACACCATCACCAAAAACAAATTTTCCTCCAGCAAAGATGGTTTTGTTTAAAAGTTTGGTATCATCCCCAATCATGTGCTTTGAACACCCTGAGTCTAAATACCAACCGGAGGGAGTGTGTTCAACTTTTAAAGCAGTAATCACAATATTACACTTCATCTGGGGCAATAGATCATCTTTTCTAACCCAAATAGCTCTTGTTTTCATTTTGCGCTTATTTGCTCTCATTTGGTAAAATTTGCGAGCATTAGATTTTTGTTGAAAAATGTTTTGCGCATGAGTTTGAATTTTATGAAAAATATGAGCATTTGGTTTAGGAAAGTTCCTTGTTATCCTTCTTGGAAATGATATTTTAGGTTTGTTCTTTCTCTTTCTATAGTAAGAGTTTTTGTCAGGTTGTCTAGGCAGGTCATAATTGTTACGACTTCTCCTAGAGTAGTTAAAGTTATGGTATAGAGGAGTATTACAGACAGGTTTTACTAAACGTCTAGAGTAGCAACCTTCAAAATAATGACCGTATATATCAAAGTAGGAGCAAAATAGATTGCTAGATGAGGGTATCTCATTAGGAAATTCTCTAAACATAGGTTTCATGGAATTTTGAAGTTGAACCTTATTCCTAGGGAGTACAGTTTGAAAAGCAGAATCACTCTTCCTAATCTGAGGGCAGATGTATTTATCCTTGGGTGGACTTACATACTCAGAGTTACTTGATTCCCTAATATCAAACTTTTGTTGTTTTTTTGTCAAACTCATTTTTTAGGGAATGAAAGTCTGGACAAGTTTCTATAGGTATCTTGCCTCCTGACACAAACTTGATGGGTTCAAAGTTTTTAGTTTGTGTCTTTAAAATTGGGCAAAGCCCTATTCCAGTTCGATCATCAGAATTGGTTTTTGAGTCAACAACAAAACCATCAAAACAGTTTAAATTGTTTTCAAATTTTGTAAGTTTTTTGAAAACAGTTGCTGTCTTTTCTTTAGATTGTTCCAATTCTAATAATGTTCCTTTATATGTTTTTCTCCAGAGTTTCATTTACTTTAATCAAATTCTTCAATTTTTGATAAAAATTTTTGACTTCATTTTCATGAGTTAGACATTGGGTAGTATACTCTTCAGCGTTAAGTTTAACCATTAGACTAAGGTCTTCTAGTTTCTTAGTGAGATATTTCATAGTCTTTTTTAGTCTAGTGATTTTCTTAAGAGTCTTGGCATAAAGTGTGTGAAAGTCAGGGAAGTCTTCAGTGTCTGAGTCATTAAGTATTGTGTGTGAAGTGACCCCTAAGGATTAAATTCTTGAACTCACATACACATTGACATCGTCATTATCGCTTTCCCTTTGAATCACACACCCCACAGTAGAATTAGCAATGTTCTCAGAAATTAAAGCATCTAAACCAGTAACAACATGATTAATAACAACAGAAGTAGATCTATTATCACCATTCTCATACATAGGCAAAGGCATATCATCATTATAGATTATCTTACCAAAGAAGGACATTCAAGGATAAAAAACATTAGATGATTCGGGCTCCTCATTTTCAGAATCACTTGAATCATCCCATGTTTTACAAATGTTGGCCCTAGTATGTTTATTGGTCGTATTCAATTTCACTCTACAGTATTGTGCTATATGTCCCAATTTTCCACATCTAATGCATTCAATGTTCTTGAAGTCTTTGTTAGGTCTTGTATGAGTGTCCTTGTGATGTTTGTCTTGATCTTTCTCATGAGGTTTGTAATTAGACTGAGTTGGATAATTTGGCTTGCCTTGTCTGTTTGCCATTTTATTTATAAATTTGACAATTTTATTAAACTTTTTCGACATCAAGGAAATTTGATTATCCAAACTATCTATATCACACTCCTCATTAGAGTCATAATTGGTAATAGTAAACTCAGGTTTCAACAACTTAGAGGATAAACTTAAATTGGAACTAGTCTGCTTCCTATGGGACTGTGTTAATTGTTTTTTGAATTATAATTCCATTTCCACGGTTCTCAGTTTACTATTGAGTAATTCAGGAGTGTGATGTTGATCACTCATTTCCTCAATAGCATATCTTTTATTATCAAATTTCTGTGGTAATGATCTTAGAGTTTTCGAAACAATTTCATTTCTATCATAAGTTATCCCATTAGCATGCAATTTGGTCATAATGTCAGTCAATTTCATGTAAAAATCATTAAAAGATTCAGAGTCTGACATAATTAAAGAGTTATACTGCTGAACAAGGATCTATGTTTTAGCAGCATTAACTCTAGTGTCACCTTTGTGTGTAGTAATCAGTGTATCCCAAGATTCCTTAGAATTGGCACAAGATGAGATCCTTTTGAACTCATATTCATTTATAGACATAAAAATGACATTCTTTCCTTTGTTATTGTTTCGAGAAACTTGCTTATCTTCTTGAGTGAATTCACTTAACATTTTCTTAATCCTCTCATTACTTCCCTCAGTGGCTGGTTTTGTAGGATAAGTATATCCATTTTCAACAATATACCACACATCATCTCCCAAGGTTCCTTGTATGAAAGCAAACATCCTTCATTTCCAGTAAGAAAAGTTGTTTCCATCAAAGAGAGGAGGTCTGGTCAAGTTACTAAATCTTTCATTTTTCTCGTCCATTGTTTGATTTTAGGAAAATAATTTCAAAAACACAAGATCTTTTGAAAAGAAATTTCCCAAGCTCTGATACCAATTGAAAAGGCTATTACATAGGCCGTTTAATACAAGATTAAACTATTGAAGTAACTCCGAACTGTTTTTTAAAGAAACTCTTTTCTTTTAATCAAATCAGTTTAATCACAAGAAGTGTTTAATAAAACATGCACGAGATCTGTTCAAGATTTTATAACAGGTTTGGTAAATCGGTTTAAAATAATTAAACTGAGCACAACCTCGAGAATGCGATGAGGAGATGTAGAAAGATCAAGTACAAGAGATTTTTAACGTGATAAAACCTCACCCAACTGAGGAAACATCCACGATGACTTCTAAGTCACAAACCAAAAATCCACTAAAACAAAATTCTCAAGTTACAAACTATATAACACAGATGCACACAAATCAGACCTATAAAAGTTTAGAAATGTACCCACTGGTTGATTATAACTTCTCTGCGGTTCTGATGCTGATATGTCTTTCACAGTTTTCTAACTTCTCCACTTTGTTCCAGTCTTTATGTTGACTCTTTAGATTCAAGATCTTATACCCAACACTTTTGTGTTGTAGTGTGATAAGTGTTTTTGAGAGTGCTTCACACACACACACACACACACACACACACACTTATTTTATACAAACAGACCTAATGAATTACAAATCAGATCTCATATGAACTATTTTCGATTTCTCTCTTCTTTAGAAACAAAAACAATATTTGACCATTAATCTAATCCCGGAATCCAATGTTACCTTGCTCGTAAGACTGCCAAGGTCATATCTAATTTCAGAGCGTTTTGAAAATGATTTTGAAATTGGAAACCACCAATTGCGATTCCAACTAGGTCAACAGTCTTGTTTCGTAAGAACTAGAAATTGAAAATTATTTGTTGATTCTAGAGTTGAAAAACATTTACAGAAAATAAATCAACAAACTGATTTCTCAAGATGAGAAACTAAAAATGCAGACCAAAGTGAATATAACATAAAATGACTAGATCTATAATTTCTATGAACAAGAAACACAGATCTAACCTAAATGTTTAAGTTAGAGACAAGATCTTAAACTCAATAGGATAAAACTCTATCAACGACCTTCAAACCCCTACCAACAACACTCTCAAACACAAGGATGGTGTTTGGTATAAACTTGTTTTAGGATAAGGCGGATTAGGGTTTGAAATGGGGTTAGGGTTTCTCTCTCTCTCTCTGGTTTGTCTCTTCTCTCTCTTCTCTCCCTGGTTAGATGAAGTGGCAAAAAGTTCTCAGATGCAAAGGCTAAGCCTCCTTTTATACTGAGGGATGAAGATTTGAGAAGGTTGTTCAAAATCAAGGGAAGAGATTTGGGCTTGCCAAATTGACTTTGATCCAACGGTGAAATAAAAGCGGTGGATTAAATAGTCTCTGACTGGATTAAAAGGGTTTCACAAGGATTGACCTCAAGAGCATGCATAGCGTTGATAACCAAGATCCAAGGTCTGATAAAGGATAAAGGTTATGTGTCTTCAAAGAAACACAAATCAGGTCGGTATATGGATGACACATGTAGGGATGCGATCAAGTCTCACTCGCGCATTTTAAAATAAATACAAAAGCACCCTGAGTTCTCAAGCGCTTTCGAATCCTACCCAAACCAACTTTTAGGTGTGAAAAGGTAAAAACCAGAAATAGCAGAAAGACCCCAAAACTTTTATAATCCAAATTTTATTATGAAAAAATTATTAATAAAAGTTAAAAAAAATCCCAAAAATTATTCAAAACCAATTTAAATGGAATTTAACTCACACACAATCAAATGAAGCAATATATGAATAATGTATGCAATCCTAGTGTTTGTTGATAATATTTATACCTTCAAGTGAATCAAGTGTGGCTATAGGATGAAGATTGTGAGGCTCTTTGGTTTCTAGGGAGTGGGACACTAATTTTGTCACTATTTCCAAACTAGATGAGAACTTATACAATGTAGACTCAATTTTGTCAAGAGTATAAGGTGCTTCAATCGCAATGGGGTGTATTGGTTGCCTAAACACCACAAGCACCGTGACAGGACTTGGCCTAATGACTAGTGATATAATCTTTATTGCCTTAAAATGCCATAAATGTTCCTTCATGCTTTTCATTTATGAGATGGCGGATGTATTTTAGGAGAAAACCTTAAGCACAAATCAAAAGCAGTTTAGACTCCTTGGCCTCGTCTCTTACATCGAGAAACCTTTCCCTGAACCTTCGAACATACGCCACCACTTCCTCGCCTGGCCGTTGCTCTCCCTGCCTAGCTGGCTCAGTGTGAACTCATCTTTTGCCAGAAATAACTTATGGACAGACAACACATGCATTTACTCCCACGCTGAGACACTTTTAGGTTCCAAGTGAGAGTAGAAAGTGTAATCCTTATTGGTTAGTGGTTTGGAAAACTCAATTAACCTAAGCTTCTTATTATTACAGTAAGCCCCAGATGATCAATGGAGCGTTTAATATGTTCCTTTGGGTTCCCCCCCCCCCTTCCCTGTTTACTTCACAAATATAGGAGAGTTGTCCTTTTGTTAAGGCTCATCGTTGTATTCCTTAGGGTAAGGAGTAAGAAAATCATCGTACATCGATGCTACCTCATTGGCAGATATTGGTGTTTTCTTATCTTCAATAACTCCTTCATTATTTCTTCCAAGGCAGATGCTGGTGTTTTCTCATCCACTAGATCAATAGGTTGAGGGACTACATGTGGAATACCTATTATACCTGGCCTACTTACTACTGGTGGAATGCCTTACACAACTGAGATGACCATCATTGGGATAGGGGTAGGTACTGTGTCCGTGGGGATAACTCCTATTGGAGCTATGCTTAATGGGGATATCGAAGCTTCCATTGGTATTTCGAATAACTGAGGTACCCACCCAAGATTGTTGTAGCAACAGGAGTCTGCAAGAGTTCGAAGAACTTTCCCTTAAGAAGGTCCATTTGTACTTGTCCTATCCCGACACTAGTGGAAGCTTGCGTCACCCCTGGTATGACTGTTGTCGTTTAAACTGGGGTACATCCACCCAAGGAATCCCATCTCTGGTAGCCTCAAGCTCCCTCATAGCTTATTCTTCATTACGCTGAATGGAGTCAAAACCTATGGTACAATTAACATTATCTTGTGCCATACTTTTAGAAGAATACCTCCCCAACAGAGTCGCCAAATGTAAGAGGGTAGTCCCCTTATAGCCTAGGAGTATGGTAATACTAGTTAAGGTGTAACCCCTATAAGTATGGTGACAAATGATAACCCAAGAACTTTTTAATAGATACAAGTGAACACACAATATTATATATGATCAACACTCAGATTGAACTCATAATACGCTCATATATAACTCTAACGATAATAAGGGAAACTCAAAAGTGACTCATATAAAGGGAGAGAGAAGTAAGAACCCTAGATACATCTTGGTAGGCAACCAACACACCAATAACCTCTAAAAGATCTCTAGTTAGTTATTAAAATCATCATAATAAATGACAACAGTGGGTGAGTAAGAGCTCTGGTGTGCAATTACTTCTCTCTGATGTGTATATTCTCTCTTTAGCAATAATCTCTAGAAAGAACCCACTTGTCGAAATTGATTGAGGCCAATAAATGTCCCCCACACCACTCCCGAGATGCCCCAGTCCTTTACAGCTGTCAAAGACATCCCCTCATACTTTACGTCACAAACATTAATGGGTTAGTCAATCCTTCATCATAAACATTAAATGTTAAGACATGCCTTTTACCTAACCTCTATGTGTCAGAGGACTGTCACCATAGAGGTGGCTTACCAGATCGTCTCATAGCCCCCAATATCACAGTGGTTTACTTGAGTTCAAATTGGACAGTGTTTAGCTGACTGGTGACATCACCTAAAGTATATGTGACATTTAATAGACGGTTGTTTGTTCAAAACTCAACATACGATGGAACTCTAGGCTACTCTGCACAAGCTTCCATAGTGAAAGGTCTCTCGGTATTTTACCAGGTGTATCTAAGATGGTCAGGACAAGCCTTCACGCTGCCTCACTTCTCACTCCTCCAAACTAAGTCCCTTTGAAATTCCCACGGTAAGGTCATTCGATAGAGCATGTAATCTCTCCCAAGCCCTACCAGACCTGTTCTATCGCGAGTACCATTTGAACTCACACTGAATACTACAGTCATTACAACATTACATTCCATGTTAAAGGTACAATTTAACTAAGTAAGAGAAAGAAGATAAGGGATGAGCTCTCTCGACCACTCTCCACGCTGAACTTCCATGCTTCCATTATGTTGCTTTCTTCCCTTGAGCCCCCTCTGTTAACTAGGTGGGCTCTCTCTAATTCAAAGATTATATTCAAGCCCCCTACAGTTTACAAGAGAGAAAAGATACTCAAGGTTTATGAGTCAGTCTAGTTATACTTTTTCCTTTTGAGTTGGTTATTAAGTCTTAGATGAGCTTGACGGTCCTTAGGTGTTTTTATTATTTGTTTTTAAATAGAAAAAGGGGGAGATTTATAAGGACAAGATTCCAAATAGATACAATATGTATATTTGTCTTATTCCATGTTTGGACAAAACTATTTTACTCATAGTTTAGGACTTAAGTGTGTTAACCTTTCAAGCCTATGACGTGGCTGTTTGATGACATAGAGACGAAGTTTCAGAAATTGCATTCACTGTGTCGTGTTTCGTGCCACATTTTGTCTTCATGTTCCGAGGGTCTCTCATGTATATATATATATATATATATATATATATATTGTAAGCATAAATATTTTTTTATGAATTAGGGAGCTTTATTGATATATGCAAGTGAGAACAACCCTCACAAATGCCTTACAAACACATATAAGTGAAAATGTACCAGTTAAGTCGTTTAATACGAGATTAAACTATCTAAATGGCTCCAAACAGTTTGTTGAAGAAAATATTTTCTTAAAACAAATCTCTTAACACAAGATGTGTTTAAAACAGTATGAACGAGTTATTCAAGGTGCAGGTTTACCAGTTTTGAAAACCAAAACTTATAAAGAAATTAAATCAACACAGTCTCAAGAAAGGGATGAGAGGAAGAGGAAGTATACAAGTACAATTTTGAACTTGGTAGAACCCCACCCAATTGGGGAAACATCCGTGGAGGTCTCTACACCTTAAAAGTAAAAATCCACTAAAATGGAGTAATAGGCTACAAACTATATAACAATCTATACACATAATCAAGCCTAATCTAAGTTCAGAAATTATACCAACCCCTCTGGCATTTTTTGACTTCTCCCAAGGCTCTGATGTTTTTGATGTTCTCTTAGCTTTGTAACTCCAATCCTTTAAGCCTTACGTCGACTCAATATGTTTAGAATCTCTTTACCAACACCTTATAGTGTTGTAGTGTGAAAGTGTAAGTGGTGATGTGATCTAAATCACATGCATGCAACGCACACACACTTATTATAGACCAAATGATTATCAAATTAAAAATAGATTCTAAAATGCAAAGAAGATTTCTAAAATCAGTTTGATCAAAACTCGGACTTTGGAACTTTCAATTTATCCACAGATCAAGAAGGAATATTGCTATATAAAAGAGCCAAGATCCTAAACACTTTCGTTATTCAAAAATATTTTCTAATATTACACAAAATGTGAAATAATTGAAAGTGTAAATCTTCAATCAAGATCGTAACTCGATCTAAGTCCAAGTACTCTAAAAAACTGAAATAAAAAATGATTTTGTTGGTTTAGGGTTTGAAAGAAACATAACAGTTTAAAACAACCAACAAAATTGAGATTTCTCGAAAGAAGAAATCAAAACCAGTAAGATAAACGTGAAGTGTATCACAAAGTCACAAATCTTAGGTTTTTATGAAAGAAAATGAGATCTGGAAAATGTGACTTGGTTGGACAAGAGATTAAGAACAGGAGAGGATGGATCTACTCAAATCTAGAACTAACTCAACTCTTAGGACTATTTTCAGGTGAAATTTGGCCGGAGTTAGGTTAGGGTTTTTATTCTCTCTCTATCTATCTCTTTCTCTCTCTCTCTCTTCACTATTCTATCTTTTTTCTCTCAAAAAATGAGGTGAACCAAAAGTTAGAAATGAAAGGACTAAGTCTCCTTTTATACAAGGAAGAGAAAGATCTGGAACGTCTCAGGTAAATGAATGATCAGGATTTGATCGAAGGAAATCCAATGGCTACTAGTGTACCGTAATTATAAAATCTCTGATTGGTTTAAAATGTAAACACATGGATCAGGTAAGAACGCATGCAGACCATAGATTAAAATGATCCAAGGGTTCTCAAACATACTCAAGTCTGTGAGTATAAAGAAACACAGATCCAACCGTTATAAGTCCAACATGTTTAAGGCTAAGATGACTTAAAAACACATGTTTTTGGTCTTTCAGAAATACAAAATTTAACCACAATATTATCTAGCGCTTTTGGTTTCTACCCAAGCCAAGTTTTAATAGATTTTACTAATTATAAAACAGCCCACAATATTTGTAAAAACCAATTTTAAACTTCTAAAAAATTGTTTAAAAAATATTAGAAATTATTTAAAATTTCCTAAAAATTATGGAAAAATTATTTTAATGGGATTTATCTCTCACACACCCATATTATGAAGAATGAAACACATGAATGCAATCCTAGGTGAGGTTTTGGTGTTCTACCTTTAGGAACAATTTGATGAAATCAAAATGAAAAGTCTGAAGGTTGTTTGGTCAAACTAGCATATGACTCAATTTTGTCGCTATTTCCAAACTAGATGAGCACCTATATAATATAGACTTAAGTGAGTCAAAGATATAGGGTGCTTCAATAAGAAAGGAAATAAAATGAAGCTTTTTATAAGAAAGTCTCTTACAAGAAGAAATTAAAATGAAATTAGTCATGAACTAGTACAATATAGGTAAATTGAAGATTATTCAGTCTTAAAATTCCATTGAAATGCCTAGGAAGGAGATAAAGATGATAAGAGAATAAGGATTAACTGTGCATACTTCAATTCTTGTCCGGGAAATCAACTATCATGTTAGATTCTCTATGGATGTGATTGAATTTGCAAGTAATATGAAAAGATATTAAAAGAATTTGATCTAAATACCATTTAATTTTCCAGGGACAAAGAACTTTGTTATGCAAAACATCTATCAGAATTTTAGAATATCATTTAATGAGCAATTCATAATCCTTTAAATCTTGATAATAGGTCAAACTTTGAAAAAGAGTATCTTCCTCTTCTTCTAAACTTGACATCTTCCCTATGAACTTATAGATATACCAAATCACCTCTACTAGATGGTTTCTTAACACACACACACACACACACTCTAACTTCAATTGACCAAGGAACTACCGTGCTCATTCAATTTTACAATTCCTTTTGGTGGAAGAAATTAGTGGACCTATATAGGTTTGAATCTAGAAATATAAGGAAATGCATTGCAAATTGTAATACCTTTATGGATGTGCTTGATTATGCTAGGAATGAACACGGAAGAGTTTTTAAACTTGGCCTTATTTCTATTGATCCATAACTTTCAACAAATTATAATATGAGTCACCTTGAAGATTGATTTAGCATTAGACTTTAAACCTAACCACCAAGAAATAAATCTTCGTCTAATAGAGCCTGATTGAGAACTCACCCCAAACATCTTATTGAAATGATCCTAAACTTTTAAGCAATATCACTGGAAGAGAATAAGTGCTCAATGGATTATTTAGCATTATCTTTACAACGCACGCATTTTGATGAACCACTGACTAAAATTATCTTGAAATTATCATTTATACAAATAAATTCTATTAAGGATTTTCCAAGTAAGAATTGACATCTTGGGATGTATACTAAAGTCCCAAATGATCTTGGCAGAAGTAACCTTAATAGAATAGTCGCTAATAGAATTCCAAGATGAGGAGAAGCTAAAAACCACTGAGGATGTAGCAGTCCATATAGTTTCATCTCAAATATTAATCATTCTATGATCTTAAACAACTTGATTCACTAAATCAATTAAAAGAACTTTCCTAAGCTTGACTCTATCTCACTACCTATAACCATCTTAGAAATCTTTCACTTTGGCACATCTAAGAAGAACTACTAAAGTCATTTAGGGGACCTATATATCCAATTATCCTAAAACATATCAATATCACCACTACCTATCCTCCAGTTGATGTTTTCTTCAGTAATGTTTCTGAAAAGGCACATCCTACCCCATACATTGGAGAAAGACTTAGGAACCACTACTATAGGATGAGAGTTTCTACAACACTTGACCTGGATGAACTTGGACCATAGAGAATCAGTGGATATAAATCTCCACCATAGTTTGATGGCCATAAACTTACTAATATCTGAGATTTTTCTAATACCAAATCCTCCTTCACTTATTGATCTAGCAATGATATCAGATTTACACCAATAATGCTTTCTAACTTTCACAGTAGTTACCCAAAAAAACTAACAAACATTGATTCAATTCTGTTCACCACTAGCTTTGTTGGACTGATGGAAAATAAAGTATGTGTTAGTATTGCTGCCAAGACACTCTTTATAAGGACCAACTTATCTCCCATTTATAGTAACGTTGATTTCCATGTATTAAGATCCACTCTAATCTTATGAATCAAATTATCAAAGTGAAAGTTCCTCTTCTTACTTACAAACATAAGGCAACCCAAATAAAAAATTGGGAATTTTTGTTAGTGAAACCAGTAAGAATCGGGATTTTCTTTGATGCTTAGATTATATTAGAAATGAATATCTAGCTTTTAAACTTGTTGATTTTTTTTCCATGCATACCTCTCATAATCTTTAATTAAGAAAATAATGATGTTCAAGTCCTTCTTAACACCAAAGGAGATTGGAGTCAAATGATCAATATAAGCTAAGTGATTAAATTTGGGGCATCCCAGAGGCCTTTTATAACCAACCATTTTGGGAGTCACTTTATAAATATTTCTAGAGAATGCTTCGTTTTTATAAATTGTTTGAGGAATGTTATAAAAAGATTTTTTAAGAAAAATATTTTATGGTTGAAGTCGTTCAAACGAATTTATAGTCATCGTTCGAACGAGATTGGTTGTTCGTTCAAGGAACCGTCAAATGAATATCAAACAAGATTTCTTTGTTAGAAGAACAAGTATGATTTGAAGCTCGTCAGAATTTGGTTCTAATGAGATGAGTTGTTCATTCAAACGAGTTTTACTTTAGTTCGAACCAGATTTGCATTTTTGTTCGAATAAACTTTTATTTTTATTTGAACGAGTCCTCGAAATTTTTCTTGCTTAGAAAAACTTTATTTCTATATAAAGGGGCCCTCACATCAGTTTTTAAAAGAGACTTTTGGATAAAATCTAATTTCGTAAGAGTAAGTTTTATGATCACTCATCATCTATTTTAGTTTTGCATATTCTGCTACATCTTTATCATCATGTAAATTCTCAAGAGATTCAAATGAATACAAGTTGGTTACCAAATGCAATAATCAACGATCGAAATGGCTGAGATCATCACTACAATTATCGAGAAGGTATATGGTTTTGATTAGGCATAAACACTGTATTTAGGGGTTTCTTTTATAATATGTTCAAGGCTTGTTTTTAAAATAATTTTTAAAGAAATATATTTTTATCTTTTAGTCGTTCGAATTAGTTTATGTCTTCGTTCGAACAAGGTTGAGAGTTCATTTAAATGAACTTCGAATGATAATTTTCTCTTTACGTGAATAATATCGTTCAAAGATCATTCCAAGTTGGTTCGAATGATATTGGATCTTCGTTCAAATGAGTTTTACTTGTAACAACCTACATTTCTTTTTACTAAATTCTTGAAATGACATTTTTTAATAAAGTCGATAAACAAATAATGATTTTTAATTAACCGAGTCCCGAGTATACAATTTTATGCACATATAACATATCGTGTATATTCGAAGTACTTTTTTTTATGCTTGTATATTTCAAATAATAAAATTTGAAAATTACTTAAATCAAAATAAATTTTAGGTATTAAAAACTTATAAGGTGTGAAATGTAAACTCTTAAATTAAAATTTAGGGAATAAAAGTGAAAAAAAATAATTTCTTGAAATATCTAAGAGTCAAGCCACCCTTGTTTTTTTAAGCCTATTTATTACCCAAAAGAACAATAAGGCCCCGTTTGGTTCGCAGTAAAGTTGGATGGAATCTAATTCTTTCTGAATGTTCCCAGGAAAGTGAAAGATTATTGCGTTTGGTGTGAGGTTAAGTTGTATGAGAATGTGGGCCCTAATGGAATTAGATTTCCTCCATTGTGGGGAAGTTGATGGAATCACAATCCATCCAATATAGATGAGATTCTTACTTTCCCATGGAAATTCTTACAAATAATTTTTATGAAGACAAAAATGCCCTTAAAAATATTAAAGTATAAAAACTATCCAAAAAATCTAAATATTTGTTTTGTGAAGAAATTTTGTTATGTTAGTTTGTATTAAATTTAAAGTTGAACAAATTTTATTCAGGCATTTTTTACTCATATAATAATTAATTTGATTAACTTACAATATAATACACATATCTACAATAAATTATTATATTTGTTAAAAATGAAAAATATAAATTTAAAAAAAAGTATATTTGAGTTCATACATTTATAAATAATGAACCATAATATTATGTATATATACGCGGATGTGTTTGTGTTTGTGTTTGTGTGTGTGTGTGTGTGTGTGTGTGTGTGTGTGTGTCTATATAAATATATATGTATATTTATATAATTGCTAAAGTGTATTATTGGTATACATTGTACATTCCCATGTCACTTTTCATGCATGAACCAAACACAAAATTTTGATTCTCAGTAAAAATCCATTGGTTAACCAAACAAAACGTAAGGATTTAGAATCCTTACGAAAGGTTAACTAGTAATCACTTTCATGATAATCATAATCCATTGAATATTTTATCACGAACAAAATTGGGCCTAAAACTGCCCTAACACTGTTATAAAACTTATCTTTTCCTACAAAAAACCTAGGACAAACCAAAACCATACCAACACCCCCAACTCAAAAACCCACAAAACCAAATAGGGAGAAAAGAAAAAAAAAAAAAAAACTTAACCTTACATTTCAAACACCATGAACAAGTGAAACAAAGAAGGAAGAAACAAAAAATAACATCTCCTCCATTATAACCCGCCAAGCAGGTAAACCCCTATTATTTTTTCATCTTATTCTTCTTGCTTCTTTCGGCCACATATATAGTTATGAGGATATGTATATATACTATATATGTGTGTGTGTACATAAAATCATGTATAACTCTCTCTCTCTCTCTCTCTCTCTCTCTCTCTCTCCCTCTCTTTGTATATATATACACACATACAGTATATGAACAGGTATATATATATATATGTGTGTGTGTGTGTGTGTGTGTGTGTGTGTGTGGAATATGATAATTTAGGGGCTTAGGGAACATGTTTTTAGACTCAAAATAGTAAGTATGAAGATTCTACATGAATATTTGTATCCTATTAATTGTATGTCTGAACTATGTCCCTTCTATTTTTGGTATCTAAGTCTGTGCCCTGAGGGCACATGTTATCAAGACCCTATATACAAATGGAAAGGTTGAGAAGTTAACATAAAACATGAACATTTTAATGACTCTTAACAGAAAAATACTTAATACCCAATCAATTTTAATTCGAATGTTGTAGTTGGTCCGCGTCAGGGACAACGAATATGCACGTCACACACGTGTATTAAAAAAATGCGTGCCACACTTGTGTCCATAGTCGCTGGTATGGACCAATTACAACATAGGAATTAAAATTGAATGGGTGTTAGGTGTTTTTTTGTTAAGGGTCATTGAAATATTCATCTTTTATGTTCCCTATTGAACCTCTCCATATATATATACACACACACACACACACACATAGTGCATATATGTACAGTGAGAGTTTGTGCATATTTTAGAGTGTGTTTAAGAATATATATAATTATGGATATATACATGTGTGTCGTGAAAAAATAAAATGAATCCCGATAAAAATAATGTATTACTATTCAAAATAACGTTAGTTATACACATATTTTGTTAAGAAAAATAGCTGATGTTCTTTCAAAATCCACGGTGATTATAAATCGACACGTTAAAATGCCACCTTTTTAGACTTTAAAAATTCATATCTTTTAAACCGTTGATGAGAAAAATACATGGACCATACTATTGGAATCGTAATGTCGAGTAGAATTTTTTGACATAAAAATATATTTAATTCGACACTATTTTTACAACATCATATTTGGGCCACTCTGTCAATTAAAGGACCCAAGTAAATGTTAAAATGTAATTTTAGGATATTTTCCCTAAGAAAATTGTTCAAACTTGCTATAATAATTGTGCATAGATTTTTACTCGAATCGTGTACGAGTTATATATAAATACGAGTTCGCTACCTGAATACTCACCATAGTGTAATTATGAACAGCAAAGTGTAGAGTGAAATATATATTTTTGGATTATTCATGGTAACGCTTGTATTAAAATTTACAGTTGAATATGATAAAGAAAAAATGAATCAATCAAGATAAGCCCACTCTACTAAATGCACCGGTAGGTTCTTTTACCTCTTTAATAGTAAATTTTACGTACTTGTTTAAATTGTTATTGATCTTATTCCATGATAGCCTTATTTGATTCCAAGTATATGTAGAGATTTCCATACTCGTATGTTACTGTATCATTGATTAATTTAATTATGATCAATTGGATCAAATCTGAACCCTTCTCATCTAAAAACTGATATCATGACAATTCGTTGTAACAATTCAGTTCACCTTGTACCTTTGTGCAGTATTATTTATTTTAAAAGCATCAGTTTTGACTAGGGAGTAGACTGTTGTGTTATCCCACAAAATTTTCTACTTAGCCTATGGTCTCAGATGATTGAGAGCTTGAATTATTATCACATATGTACGAGTGCCACTTGGATCATGTGCCTAGCCGATTACTTTTTCCCAAAGGTTTTGGGTTGGTTTTATTAGGTTATACTGATGATGTAAGGACATGATTTTATAAATGCCTGTTATTAATTAGTATGTCGTATACCACTACAACTGTCCTAGAGTGTTCAAGATCACATATGCAATAAGACGAATCCGAATATCAAGTATCCTCAATAATCAAGCCTCCGTGAGATGAAGTTGGTAAAGGTTGTGTTTTTATTCCTTAGCATTTCACTTAGAATATTGGGATATTTTTCATCAAAATTTTTCTAAGTGTTGGAGCAGAGTTTTTAAGTTTTTCATCAAAATTATTTTTTAAGTTTTAAGGCACTGCATTTTTTGGGAAAAGAAAAAAAATATTTATTTAATGACTTGTTCGAGTGACACCCCTTGTCGTTCAAACGACATGCCATCTCGTACGAAGCTCGTTCGAGCGAGATTCGATTTTATTCGAGTGACCTGCTGCCTTCATTTTTCTATTTAAGTGTGCTAAACAACTTCGTTTTTCTGAAGAAGACCTATGATTTTAAACTGTCATGAAACTGCTACTGAAGAAACATATGTCTACTCACTTTTAGGTTCCTAAACCCTTTTATTTTCAATTCACCAGATCCAAATGTTGATGTGAACTGTTTTGGAATCCAAGAACATACTTTGCTAATGTTCAACCTTTGTGGAGTGCGTCTCCACACCTGAATACTAGGGTCATTGAGGTTCGCTGCGTGTGGATCATTGCTTAATAAGTGACTGCGGTTCATTTGGGTTCGCTGAGTGGAATCCATTGCTGACTCTGGGATGAGCATCTATGTAGGCTTGCTGAGGTAAACTTATTGCAGATTTCATTATAATCTGTGTAAATTGAGATTTATAAATTATAGTGAAATAAAAGGTTTTGCCCTTCGGGGATTTTTCCTGAAATCTGTGAGTTAGCATACTTGTGTTTGTTGGTTTGACATACGCACACATGTAGATGTTTATTTAAGGACTGAATTAATTTTATTCAAAAATTGACTATAATTAAATAAGTGTGTAATTGGAATTTATGAATTTTTTCGAATTGATATCACACGATGCATAACTTATTTTACAAATTGGTATCAGAGCAGGTTAAACTAATTTATTTTGTATTCCTATTTTTCTGCAAAATTGAGTGATATTGATTTTTTTTTTAAATTGTCGCAATGTTTCCAAGTGAAAACTTATATAATCGGTTGCCAATTTTTGACTGGTCTAATTATGCTTACTGGAAAGCCTGCATGAGAACACATTTAAAAGCAATCGATGGAGAGTTTGGTTCATTTGTGAAAGATAATGGGTTCCTCCCACTGTCACCACAAATGATGTCACGAATTTAAAACCTATGTCAGAGTGGACTGAGGATGAGTTTAGGTAGAGCACTTTTAATTGACGAGGACTTAGTGCAATTTCCGAACACGCCACCCCCACGATTTCTGACATATTATGATGTGCACCACATCTAAAGAAGCGTGGGATGTCTTACAACTCACCCACGAAGGCACTAACGCGATCAAAGAGTCTAAAATTCAAAATTTAACTACTCAATTTGAAATGATAACCATGCATGAGACTGAGTGTTTTGATGACTTTTATATGCGTTTGTCTGACATTGTCAACACTGGTTTCAATCTTGGTGAGCCTATACCTTATGCACGAGTGGTTAAAAAGATTTTAAGATCGTTTCCAAAAGGTTTTATCCCTAAAGTGACTGTTTTACATACCTTAGGTAATTTTAATCGGCTGAAATTAGAAGAGTTGGTTGGAAACCTCCAGACATATGAGATTGACATGTTTCCTGACACTGTCAAGACCAAGGATAAAAGGATAGCTCTTAAATCACAATCTAAGAAGAAAAAGAAAAGGATTTTTTGTGAGTTTGATTCTCAGGACGAGTCTGATTTTTATATGGCCGTGCTTGCAAAGAATTTTAAAAAGTTTCTCAAGTTTTAAAATAAAAATTCTTCCAATAAAAAACTTTTTTGAGAAAAAGAAAGAAAAGGCCAAAGAAATCGGTGAGAAAGAGAAAGAGGGTGAGGGTGATGTAGAAAAAGTAACATGTTTTGAGTGTGAGGTCAAAGGGAATAAGTCGTTTGAGTGTCCCACTTGACTTGGGAGAGAGGGGAAGAAAGTTTCCATACAATTCACGCTTAGTGATAGTGAGGATGATGTGAAATATTTCGGGGATGAGTCTTCACAAGGAAAGTTTGTTGCCTTTTTAGCTAGTCACGTGAGCACATCCAGTTTATCCCTCGACGATGAGGAAACTTGTGCATGTGAGACCCCTGAGGATGATTTGAGTGTTTCTAGCGAGTCTGTGAGTGAGTGCGCTAGTGAGGTTGATAGTGAGCTCCAGATTGCATTTAGATATTTGTACGCCGAGACTTTAAAGACTAAAAAATTTAATAAGGTGTTAAGTCTTAGGGTTAGAGATTTGGAGAGATAATTAAAAAGTTTAAAGGGTTTTGTGTCATCAGCGAGTCAACTCGAGAAGGAGAAGATTAATCTGAGTGAACAATTTATCGTCATGAATTAATAGAAAAGTGAACTTATAGCCCGTGTGTCACAATTCGAGAAAGATCTTAAACACTCCCTAGAGGTTAAAGTCACTTCAGAGAACACGTCTAAGAAGGAAGAAAATATGGTTTTCAAATACATTTTGAGTAGAGGTGAGAGTTTAGGAATAAGTCATGACGGTGCATCCACTTCACACGTTGCACCCAAGCCAATTCCCACTTTAGGGTTTGATTCACATTGCTCTCAATCCATCCCACCTAGGCATCCCGTACCTGTTAAGAGAGAGCGTAGGAGACATTTTGAAAGAGGTTTACCTAGGCCTGTTTATTTTTACACACACTCCAAGAAGAAAGGACACCTTAGGGAATTTTGTTTTAAGTTGGTTCATGTGTCACATTTTTCTACTACACGTGTTCACATACACGAACCCACAATTAATGCTCCGGATGATTGCACAAGAGGGTTTTCACATATTAGGGAGTAGGTACTATTTTTGGTTAAGACTTCACGTGACTTGATGGAGGTTTTCCGTAGGATGTCACCACCTTTGGAAAACTCCACAGCACCGAACGGTTGAGGTATAGACTTATTTGATAGCATAGGTTGATTTGCATGATAATATTACTTTTTCCTGTTGCTAGTATGTATTTTTTTTGTATTAGATTTTTGTTTCTGAAAAATACAAAAAGATTTTATTTTGATAAAATTTTTAAATAAGCCAAAAAGGGTTTTGCATTTTGTTTTGCACCGTAAATGAATGGACATTTAGGATGACGAGTCGCAATATCATTCCATATCCTTGTGACTATTTGATAGGGTTTTGATATGCATCCTCATTTCATTTTTGTGCTTTAGAATATTTGGAGTCATTGAGATGTGATTAGTTGTTGCTTCCTACATGTTTGACTCATAAGTTCCTTTAATGCACACTTGCACGGATTTATTTGATTATTGTACTTGTTTATCACATATTGGTCGGAGTGTTGTCATCTTAATTCTATCTTTAAAATGAAGCATATGTGATAAAACTTGACAATGGAAGGAATGCGTGTAAAAACCATTTACCGAGAGGAATTTAATTACAAAAAAATATGATGAGTGAATCACGGGAAAGGGCTTCGAGAGTTCAAAATTAACTCGTCGTGAAAGCCACCATTTAAAAGAGCCCATAAAAAAATTAAAGCAGTAATAAGATAAATATTCCAAAAAGGGGCCACCTCAAAAGAAAATATAATGATTATTATAGATGAGGGAATTTGGATGAAAAGAAATAAAAAACAGGTTTGCACGTCCTGACAGCGTCTTGAAAAAGCATTCATAGTTTTAGATGTTTTTGGTGTGGGAATCACTTTTGACTTTGATTTGTTGATGGATTGAGTCGATGTCATTAAAATTAAACATTTTTTAACACCTAAGGATGATTTTAAGATTCATTCGATAGGAGTACACGTATGCATCGTGCACATATGTTATGTTTGATTACGTTTATTTTTCAATTGAATATGTTCACACCCATTCATTATGTTTTCATGATTCGGTTGTCTTAGTGTAAATTCATGGTGTGTGATTTTTGTAAAATTATTTTTGCATTTTGTTTGAAACTAACGAAAAACAACTTTCATATTTGATTGTCTTTAATCGTGACAACTCGATGCTTGATTTTCTTATTCATTTCCATGTCTATTTTTGTGAAATAAAAAGGGAGAGAACGAATTATGGGGGAGTTTTTTCATTATGGGGGATATTTGATTATGATGATTGATATATTTTTATATCATTTTAAGCTCGATGCATCACGAGGTATTTTATTTGTCTCAGGTCTGTAGGTACAACCATTGAATATCATTGTGTTGCACACCCTGATGAGAAAACTTTGAAGATTTCAACATTTGATGTTTAAGACTTTGAAGAAAAATTTTGAGACCTATATGTTTAGGGACTTTTCATATCTAGGTTCAAGAGGGTATTAGATTTGTATAGGCATTTTACGTTTTGATAATTAGGGTGTTTTTATTTTGTACTGGCATAGACATAGGGGGAGATTTATAAGGACATGATTTTATAAATGTCCATTATCAATTAGTATGTCATATACCGCTACAACCGTCGAAGAATGTTTAAGATCACATATGCAACAAGACGAATCCGAATATCAAGTATCTTCAATAATCAAGCCTCTGCGAGATGAGTTTGGTAAAGGTTGTGTTCTTATTCCTTAGCATTTCACTTACAATATTGGGATATTTTTAATCAAAAAATTTCTAAATGTTGGAGAGGACTTTTTAAGTCTTTCGAAAAAATTATTTTTTGAAGTTTTAAGGCACTACATTTTCTGGGAAACGAAAAAGAAAAAATATTTATTTAATGGCTCGTTCGAGCGACATCCGCTGTCGTTCAAATGACATGCCATCTCGCGCGAAGTTCGTTCGAGAGATGCGTGTCACCGTTCGAGCGAGATTCGATTTCATTCGAGCGACCTGTCGCCTTAATTTTTCAATTTAAGCATGGTAAACAACTCCATTTTTCTGAAGAAGATATGCGATTTAAACTGTCATGAAACTTCTACTGAAGAAACATATGTCTACTTACTTTTAGGTTCTTAAACCTTTTTGTTTTCAATTCACAAGATCCCAATGTTGATGTGAACTATTTTGGAATCCAAGAACATACTTTGCTAATGTTCAACCTTTGTGGAGTGCACCTCTACACCTGAAGACTGAGGTCATTGAGGTTCGTTGCGTCTGCATCTTTGCTTAAGAAGTGACTGCGTTTCATTTGGGTTCGCTGCGTGGAGTCCATTGCTGACTCTAGACTGAACATCTATGTATGTTTGCTGAGGTAAACTTATTGTAGATTTCATTATAATCCGTGTAAATTGTGATTTACAAATTATAGTGAAATAAAAGGTTTTTCCCTTCGGGGATTTTTTTCTGAAATCAGTAAGGTAGCATATTTGTATTTATTGGTTTGACACACGCGCACACGTAGATGTTTAATTACGGATTGAATTAATTTGATTCAAAAATTGACTCTAATTAAATAAGTGTGTAATTGGAATTTGTGATTTTTTTTGAATCGATAGCACACGGCGCATCACTTATTTTACAATTTGGTATCAGAGCCGGTTGCACTAATTTATTGTGTATTCCTATTTTTTTACAAAATTGTGTGATATTGATTTTTTTTAAATTGTCGTAAAATTTCCAAGTGAAAACTCATCGCTTGCCAATTTTTGACGAGTGTAATTATGCTTACTGAAAAGCCCGCATCAGATCACATTTAAAATCAATCGATGAGAGGGTTTGGTTAATTTGTGAAAGTGGCAGGATTCCTCCCACTCTCACCGCAAATAATATCACAAATTTCAAACCTCTGTTAGACTGGACTGAGGATGAGTTTGGTGGAGCACTTTTAATTCACGAGGGCTTAGTTCAATTTCCAGACATGTCACTCCCCACGAGTTCGACTTATTATGACGTGCACCACATCTAAAGAAGTGTGGGATGTCTTACAACTCAACCACGAAGGCACTAACGCAGTCAAAGAGTCAAAATTTAAAATTTAACTACTCAATTTGAAATGATTACCATGCTTGAGACTGAGAATTTTGATGACTTTTATGCACGTTTGTCTGACATTGTCAGCACTAGTTTCAATCTCGGTGAGCCTATACCTGATGTACGAGTGGTTAAAAGGATTTTAAGATCGCTACCAAAATATTTTATCCCCAAGGTGACTATTTTAAATACTTAGGTAATTTTAATCATCTGAAATTAGAAGAGTTGGTTGGAGACCATCAGACATATGAGATTGACATGTTTTCTGACACTGTCAAAACTAAGGATAAAGGGATAGCCCTTAAAGCTTAGGCTAAGAAGAAAAAGAAAGTGAGTTTTTGTGAGTCCGAGTCTAAGGCCGAGTCTAGTTTTGATATATCCATGCTCGAAAAGAATTTTAAATAGTTTCTAAAGTTTTTAAAACAAAGTTCTTCCAATAAAAAGTTTTTTGAGAAAAATAAAGACAAGTCCAAAGAAAACGGTGAGAAAGAGGGTGATCTAGAAAAAGCAAGGTTCTAAAAAACGCGGGGCGTGATCGAAGCGTGGAGGCCAAGCCTTAAGCCTTAGAAGCCTAGGCGGGCCTTGGCGTAAAAAGGCGTGAAAAGGCGTTTAGGCCTTTTTAATATATTTTAATATTTTTTAACCATAACAAGGATATTAAAATACTAAAATTGTACATATCATAAAAATATGTCTGAATATTTGCAAATAAAAATAGTATTTGATTTTTTTGGATGAGATAATGGTTCGGTTTGTAAAAAAATCTTTAAAAGGGGATATCGTTTCACTAAAGCATTATTGTATTTAGAGAAAAATTATGCCTTAAGGGTTTTACCAAGCATAAGGCGTCAAAATCTTAAGGCGGGGCGTTTCTCTCAAACCTTAAGCCTAGGCGGGTTTTTTAGAACAGTGAGAAAAATTAATATGTTTTGAGTGTGAGGGTAATGGGAATAAGTCATTTGAGTATCCCACTAGACATAGGAGAGAGGGGAAGAAAGTTTCCATGCCAGTCACGCTTAGTGATAGTGAGGATGATGTTAAAGATTCTTGGGATGAGTCTTTACAAGGAAGTTTGTTGCCTTTTTAAGCTAGTCACGTGAGCACATCCAGTTTGTGCCCCGATGATGAGTATAATTGTGCATGTGAGAACCCTGACGAAGATTTGAGTCTTTCTAGTGAGTCTGAGAGTGAGTGCGCTAGTAAGGATGATAGTGAGCTCCAGATCGCATTTAGAGATTTATATGCCGAGTCTTAAAAGGCTAAAAAATTGAATAAGGAGTTATGTCTTAGGGTGAGAGATTTTAAGAGAGAGATAGAAAGTTTGAAGGGTTTTGATCCATTGGTGAGTCAACTCGAGAAGGTGAATATTAATCTGAGTGAACAGTTGATCGTTGTGAATTGGTAGAAAAGTGAACTTACAGCCCACGGGTTACAATTAGAGAAATATCTTAAATATGACCTGGCAGTTAAAGTTAGTTTAGATTAAACATCAAAGAAGGAAAAAAGATGGTTCTCAAATCCAGTTTGAGTAGAGGTGAGAGTTTAGGAATAGGTCATGACGGTGCGTCCACTTCACATGTTGCACTCGAACCAGTTCCCACTTTAGTGTTTGATTCACAACACTCTCAACCCAACCCCTCTAGGCATCCCGTACCTATTAAGAGAGCGCATGGGAGACATTTTTCGAGAGGTGTACCTAGGCCTATTAATGTTTACACACACTGCAAGAAGAGATGACACCTTAGAAAATTTTATTTTAAGTTGGGTCATGTGTCACGTTTTGCAACTGCACGTGTTCACACACACGCACCCACACCTGATGCTCCGGATGATTACATGAGCGAGTTTTCACATATTAGGGAGCATCTGCTATTTTTGGTCAAAACTCCACATGACTTGATGGAGGTTTTCCCTAGGACGTCACCACCTTTGGAAAACTCCACTGCACCTAACGGTTGAGGTCTAGACTTATTTGCTAGCATAGGTTGATTTATATGATGATATTACTTTTGCCTATTGCTAATATGTATTTTTTTTGTATTAGATTTTTGGTTTTGAAAATTTTTAAAAATACAAAAATATTTTATTTTGATAAAATTTTTGGAAAAGACAAAAAGAGTTTTGTATTTTATTTTGCATTTTATATGAATGGACATTTAGGATGACCGGTTCATAATATCATTCCATATCCATGTGACTATTTGGTTGTGTTTTGATATGCATCATCGTATCATTTTTGTGCTTTACAATGTTTGGAGTCATTGAGATGTGATTAGTTGTTACTTCCTACATGTTTGACTCATAAGTTCCTTTAATGCACACTTGCACGGATTTATTTGATTATTGTACTTGTTTATCACATATTGGTCGGAGTGTTGTCATCTCAATTATGTCTTTAAAATGAACCATATGTGATAAAACTTGACAATGGAAGTAATTCATATAAAAATCGTTTGCCATGAAGAATTTAATTGGAAAAAAATATGATGAGTGAATCACGGGAAAGGGCTACGTGAGTTCAAAATTAAGTCGTCATGAAAGCCACCGTTTAAAAGATCTCGTAAAAAATCAAGGAAATAAAAAGATAAATATGCCAAAAAGGGGGCACCTTAATAGAAAATATAATGATTATTATTTATGAGGGAATTTGGATGGAAAGAAATGAAAAACGTGTTTGCACATCCTGACAACGTCTTGAAAAGGCATTCCCAGTTTTAGACGTTATTGGTGTGGGAGTCACTTTTGACTTTGATGTGTTGATGGATTGAGTCGATGTCATTTAAATTCAACATTTTTTTAACACCTAAGGACAAATTTGAGATTCATTCGATAGGAGTACATGAATGCATTGTGCACATATGTTATGTTTGATTGCGTTGATTTGCCTACTGAATATGTTCACACTCATTCATTTTGTTTCCATGATTTGATTGTCTTAGTGGAAATTCATGGTGTGTGATTTTTGTAAAATTATTTTTGCATTTTGTTTGAAAAAAACCTCCATGTTTGATTGTCATTAATCGTGACAACTCCATATTTGATTTTCTTATTCGTTTCCATTTCTATTTTAAGGGGGACAACGAATTATGGGGGAGTTTTTGCATTATGGGGAAGATTTTATTATGATGATTGATGTATTTTTATATCATTTTAAACTCGATCCTTCATGAGGTATTTTCTTTGTTTCATGTGTGTAGGTACAAAAATGCAAGATCATTGTGTTGCACACCCCGATGAGAAAAGCTTGGAGATTTGAAGATTTGATGTTGAAGATTTGGAAGAAAAGTTTTGAGACCTAAAAGTTTTGTATACGCATTTTAAGTTTTTGTAATTTAGATGTTTTTATTTTATACCGGCATAAACATAGGGGGAGATTTGTAAGGACATAATTTTATAAATGTCCGTTATCAATTAGTAAGTCGTATACTGCTACAACCATCGAAGAATGTTCGAGATCACATATGCAACAAGACAAATCTGAATATCAAGTATCTGCAACAATCAAGCCTCCGTGAGATGAGTTTTGGAAAGGTTGTGTTTTTATTCCTTAGAATTTCACTTACAATATTGGCATATTTTTCATCAAAATTTTTCTAAATGTTGGAGCGGAGTTTTTAAGTTTTTCATCAAAATTATTTTTCAAAATTTTAAGGCACTACATTTTCTAGAAAAGCAAAAAGCAACAAATATTTATTTAATGGCTCGTTCGAGCGACAACCCTTGTCGTTCAAACGACTCGCCATATCATGTCAAGTTCATTCGAGCGATGCGTGTCACCATTCGAGCGAGATTAGATTTCGTTCGAGCGACCTTCCACCTTAATTTTTCTATTTAAGCATGTTAAACAACTCTGTTTTTCTAAAGAAGACTTGTGATTTTAAACTGTGACGAAACTGATACTGTAGAAACATATGTCTTCTCACATTTAGGTTCTTAAACTTTTTTGTTTTCAACTCATAAGATCCCAATGTTGATGTGAATTGTTTTGGAACCCAAGATCATACTTTGTGTGACACCCCACCTAATAAAATACCGGGTGATCAATCCTATACCAAATTAAAACAACAGTCTCATATGGTTCATTCTCAGCATCACTGTCGAAAAACAAATTTAATTACTAGTAACCTATTAGGCTGACGTCAAAATTTTACTTAATAATCTTTTAAATCAAATCATACAAATAAAACATTCACATAGTTTATATATGTGAAAATTGAAATGAAATAAATAACCGAACACTCGGTAACATAATATAATCAAATCGAATGTCGCACTAAAGGGTGGTAAAAGAATAAATAAATACAGTTGGTCTATCGGACCAAATGTTTCTACAGTACCTCCTATATAGATTACAAGGATAGAGGCGTTTACAGTAAACCCGCATGCATCCACAGCTGCTGCAGCAAACGTCTGACTCGAAAGAATATTCATCCAGGCATCCTTGTGCCAGGACACCTAATATATATATATATATATATATATATATATATATATATATATATATATATATATATATCAAGAGAGGAAAATAGAAAAACGGGTCAAAGCCTGAGTTTGAAAATATTTTGCAAGTGCATAAATGCCATATTTTTAAAATATGATTTATCTCATATTTAAATTGGTATCGCACTTCCATGAGATACCCCTTACCCCTCTTCTAATAGTGTGCACCTATCGCATGCCTTTTAAACAACCTAGTTAAGCTATCCTGCCTAAATAATCTATTGCCCATCTTCTAAAAGTCCTCATAACCCAAGTACTAAGGACTAAACTTCTCCCCATTCCCAACACTGCGCTACGTTTCACGCGTGGGTGTCTCGCGAAGCGAAATCCAAACAAGGAACCTCCCCGATACACTACTACCTGGCAATGTTGATCGTCGAGATTCATTAGTCCCTCAGTGCATAACGCATATATAAAACTCATATGAATATATATCTATACCGTTCATATTCCAAGACTTTCATTAGTTTAAAAATATCGTATATATACTTCTTGCTTTATTATAAAAATCACAATTTAAGTCCGGATAAAATCTCCCGGAATGAGAATAACTCATTTTAATTCTTTTCATTTTATATACGTTTACTTTATATGATATCTTATCCTCATATACAAGCAATATAATATACGCAAAAAGTATATAATTATACCTATCACAATCATAAGTATAATAACCATCCCTCCGAGATATAACTTGAGGATGGAGTCTCATAGTGCCTATCGAAATTCGGGTTTACTCACTATACCACGGTACCAAGCCAGACACTCTCATGGTCATGGTAAAAATACACAACGGTGGAGGCAGTCATATTCCCTCCTGAAAGTGGGATAACGATATCGCACCCATATGCGGGACGATATGACCTGGGTATATACTCTCCCTGCTCCTCAAGCCAGGGGATTCACCGACATTATGCAACCTCCCTGGATAGCAATAGAGAAAATATATAATCAGGCTATTCCAACCCTACGCCAAAGGGAAGCCCGTGGAATCAACCTCTAAGATACAAATATACCAATCACACACAAATATATATGTATTACCGTATCACATTATATATATATATATACTATAACAACGTCGTATATATAATCTATATCACTTCTCAATACACATGACTATAATTGCTAAACTCTCAGAGCGATAGCCAATAACCGTGAATGTTCCCATTCGTAGTAGTATCTAAGTATTCGCACACTTAAAATACTAAACCAATAAGTATTCTCTTACTTAAGATATAACTCGCACCTTAATCACTTTGAAGGATTTATATATAATCTCGAATATACCAATTCTTACTAATTAAATAAGTATACTCTCGACTTATTTTAGCCCCATAGGTATCGTATTACCTATAATAATAATCGTCAACCGACACTGGATAGACTCTCATGCATCTCTAGCCCCTATACTCAATTTCCATCCTATTCACATCCTAGGATTTACTCCAACATATAGACGATATATAAATATATTTTCTATGCGCATAATATATATGTATATATTCGCCCGTCGAATTACTACTTCGAGTGTTACTCGTTCTGAATACCCCCAATTTAAAAAGTCCTAGATTTTATTCTCAAATAACCCAAGGTATACAACTCACTCAAATAACAATTCAGAAGTTCCCACACTATTTTTATGAATCCCAAATGTCTAACTCCATAATTTATTTTTCCTCAAAACTATACATTAGGTGCCACACCATTTTGCACCTTCCTAGTCCAACTAAATTTCCTTAAATGTCTAGGTATGAATGCCACTAGTTGTATATTTATTTTCTCAAATAAATAAGCTAGAAATAATTCATTTAGGAATTTACCCCATTTAAACTAAACTAGCTAAAACTGTCAAAAATTATGTAGGATCGATCGATCGACCCCTAGCTATCGATCGATCGATCGAACATAACAGCTTCTTCTCCGAGACTCTGTTTCGGTCATTAAAGTTTCCCCCAAGATTTTATCTCCTCTCCTAACATCCTCCAACCTCGATCAACAACTTATACACATATAAAAAGGGTTCTAATCATCCTAGAAACCATCACCAACAATAATTTTTAACTAATTCCTAAGTTTCCCAAATCGGATATTATTCGGGATTTATTCGTTAAACTTTTGAAAACCCCGTTTTAATTCACGAAAACCCAACCCAAAATCACATAGTTTGTTATTACCAATTTTTTGTTTAATATTTATGCTAAAAAATAATAAATCAAGTAAACACTTACCTCGTGGATAAAATTCGACGATCTCGAGTCGAATCCCACGGAGTTTGGCCAAAATCTCCTTTTCTCTCCTCTTTTTCCTTCCTCTCTCCTCTTTCTCTGCTTTCTCTCTTTTATTTATTTCTCTTTCCCTCTCTCGTGCCTTTTACAGAGAGAAATAAGGGTTTATCCCTTATAAACCCAAAAATGACTCGTTTACTCAACTACGAGTCTCTATTAGTCCAAAAATCCCCGAAACCTAAAAACTACTTCTAAATACTCTATTCTCACTATCTCAGCCATTCTGAAACCAATCGTACACTCGAAATCTCCATCAGAGCCACTTAACTATAATTCACTAATTAAACCCAACATATCTTAATACGAGTTTTCCTATTAAAATATTATCCTCTGTCGCTTTACCCAACTACGACAAGTAATAAACTAATCCAACTCATTTACTTGATCCCAAAAGTAAATGTGACACACATCCGAAATCATCTAACACTCTTAAATCCCAAAAAATATTATTCACAATAATTCCTCCAATTTCCAAATTACACCTATTTATATAATTTAAATATACATAAAAGTGCGGGGTCTTACACTTTGATATTGTTCAACCTTTACGGAGTGCGTCTCTACACTTGAAGACTGAGGTGATTGAGGTTCGCTACATGTGGATCTTTGTTGAAGATTGGACTACGATTCATGTGGGTTCGCTATGTGGAATCCACTGTTGACTCTAGACTCAACGTCTATGTAGGTTTATTAAGGTAAAATTATTGCAGATTTCATTATAATCCGTGTAAATTATGATTTACAAATTATAGTGAAATAAAAGGTTTTTCCCTTCGGGGATTTTTCCTGAAATCTGTGGATTAGCATATTTTTATTTGGTTGTTTGACACACTCACACACATAGATGTTTATTTAAGGACTGAATTAATTTGATTCAAAAATTGACTCTAATTAAATAAGTGTGTAATTGGAATTTGTGAATTTGTTCCAATTGATATCACTCGAAGCATCACTTATTTTACAAATTGGTATCAGAGCAGGTTACACTAATTTATTGTGTATTCCTCCTTTTTCGCAAAATTGTGTAATATTGATTTTTTTAAATTGTCACAATGTTTCCAAGTGAAAATTTATATAATCGCTTGCCAATTTTTGACGGATCTAATTATGCTTACTTAAAAGCCCGCATGAGATCACATTTAAAATCAATAAATGAGAGGGTTTGGTCAATTTGTGAAAGAGGTTGGATTCCTCTCACTGTCACTTTAAATAATATCACAAATTTATAACTTGTGTTAGACTGGACTGAGGATGAGTTCAGGTGGAGCTCTTTTAATTCACGAGGGCTTAGTGAAATTTTCGGACACGTCACCCCCCACGAGTTTCGACGTATTATGACATGCACCATGTTTAAAGAATCATGGGATTTCTTACAACTCAGCCACGAAGGCACTAACGCGATCAAAGAGTCTAAGATTTAAAATTTAACTACTCAATTTGAAACGATTACCATGCATGAGAGTGAGTGTTTTGATGAATTTTATGCACATTTTCGAACATTGTCAGCACTAGTTTTAATCTTGGTGAGCCTATACCAGATGCAAGAGTGGTTAAAAAGATTTTAATATCGGTGCCAAAAATTTTTATCCCTAAAGTGACTATTTTAAATACCTTAGGTAATTTGAATCTTCTGAAATTAAAAGGGTTAGTTGGAGACCTCCAAACTTATGAGATTAACATGTTTCCTAACACCGAAAAGATTAAGGATAAAGGGATAGACCTTAAAGCTTAGTCTAAGAAGAAAATGAAAGTGAGTTTTTGTGAGTCTGAGTATGAGGACGAATCTGGTTTTGATATGGCCATGCTTGCAGAGAACTTAAAAAAGTTTCTCAAGTTTTCAAAACAAAAATCTTTCAATAAAATGTTTTTTGAGGAAAAGAAAGACAGGGCCATAGAAAGCGGTGAGAAAGAGAAAGAGGGAGAGGGTAATTTAGAAAAATTAACATGCTTTGAGTGTGAGGGCAAAGGGCATAAGTCATTTGAGTGTCCCACTAGACTTAGGAGAGAGGGGAAGAAAGTTTCCATGCCAATAATGCCTTTTGATAGTGAGGATGATGTGAAAGATTCCATAGATGAGTCTTCACAGGAAAATTTTGTTGTCTTTTTAGCTAGTCACATGAGCACATCCAGTTTGTCACCCAACGATAAGGATACTTGTGCATGTGAGACCCCCGAGGAAGATTTGAGTGTTTCTAGAGAGTCTAAGAGTGAGTGTTCTAGTGAGGGTGATTGTGATCTCCAGATCGCATTTAGAGATTTGTACGCCGAGACTTTAAGGTCTAAAAAATTGATTATGGAGGTAAATCATAGGGTGAGAGATTTAGAGAGAGAGTTAGAAAGTTTAATGGCTTTTGAGGTTTCGACGAGTTAAATCGAGAAGGTGAAGATTAATCTGAGTGAACAATTGATCGTCATGAATCGAGAGAAAAGTGAACTTATAGCCCGCGTGTCACAATTAGATAAATATCTTAAATAAGCCCTGGAGGTTAAAGTCACTTTAGATAACACATCTAATAAGGAATAAAATATGGTTCTCAGATACATTTTGAGTAGAGGTGAGAGTTTACGAATAGGTCATGATGGTGCGTCCACTTCATATGTTGCACCCGAGCCGGTTCCCACTTTAGTGTTTGATTCACAAAACTCTCAACCCAACCCACCTAGGCATCCCGTACCTGTTAAGAGAGCGCGTAGGGGACATTTTGCGAGAGGTGTACCTAGGCCTGCTTATGTGTACACAAACTACAAGAAGAGTGGACACCTTAGGAAATTTTGTTTTAAGTTGGATCATGTGTCACGTTTTTCTACTACACGTGTTCAAACACATGCACCCACACCTGATGCTCTGGATGGTTACACGATAGAGTTTGAACATATTAGGGATCAGGTACTATTTTTTGTCCAGACTTCACATGACTTGATGGAGGTTTTTTGTAGGATGTCACCACCTTTGGAAAACTCCACAACACCTAGCGGTTGAGGTCTAGACTTATTTGCTAGCATAGGTTGATTTACATGATGATATTATTTTTTCCTATTGCTAGTATATATATTTTTTATATTAGATTTTTTATTTTGAAAATTTTGAAAAATACGAAAAGATTTTATTTTGATAAATATTTTTAAAAAGCCAAAAAGAGTTTTGTATTTTTTTTTTGCACCATATATGAATGGACATTTAGGATGACTGAGTAACAATATCATTCCATATCCATGTGATGGTTTGATAGTATCTTGATATGCATCATCATTTTATTTTTATGCTTTACAATGTTTGGAGTCATTGAGATGTGATTAGTTGTTACTTCCTACATGTTTGACTCATAAGTTCCTTTAATGCACACTTGCAGGAATTTATTTGATTATTTTTCTTGTTTATTACATATTGGTGAGAGTGTTGTCATCTCAATTCTGTCTTTAAAATGAACCATATACGATGGAACTTGAAAATGGAAGTACTGTATGTAAAAACCGTTTACCGTGAGGAATTTAATTACAAGGAAATAAGATGAGTGAATTGCGAGAAAGGGCTACGAGAGTTTAAAATTAACTCGTCGTGAAAGCCACCATTTAAAAGAGCCCGATTTTTTTAAAGGCAATAAAAAGATAAATATGCCAAAAAGGGGCCACCTCAAAAGAAAATATAATAATTATTATTATTTATGAGTGAGTTTGTATGGAAAGAAATGAAAAACGGGTTTGCACGTTCTAACAGCGTCTTGAAAAAACATTCATAATTTTAGACGTTATTGGTGTGGGAATAAATTTTGACTTTGATGTGTTGATGGATTGAATCGATGTCATTTTATGACGATTAATGTATTTTTATATCATTTTAAACTCGATACGTCATGAGGTATTTATATCATTTCAAACTACATGCTTGATTGTGTAGGTACAACAATAGAAGATCATTGTGTTGCACACCCTAATGAGAAAAGCTTGAAGATTTTAAGATTTGATGTTGAAGAGTTTGAAGAAAAGTTTTGAGACCTACATGTTTAGTACCTTTTCATTTTTTCCTCTTGATAGTATTAGATTTGTATAGGCATTTCACGTGTTCATAATTCCGATGTTTTTATTTTGTACCGGCATAGACATAGGGGAGATTTGTAAGGACTTAATTTTATAAATGTCCGTTATCAATTACTACGTCCTATATTGCTACAACCGTCGAAGAATGTTCTAGATCACATATGAAACAAGATGGATCCGAATATCAAGTATCTTCATCAATTAAGCCTCCGCGAGATGAAGTTGGTAAAGGTTCTATTTTTATTCCTTAGACTTTCACTTAGAATATTGGGATATTTTTCATCAAAATTTTTCCAAGTGTTGGAGGTGAGTTTTTAAGTTTTTCGTCAATTTTTTTTCGTAGTTTTAAGGCGCTGCATTTTCTAGGAAAAGAAAAAAGAAAAAAGAAAAAATATTTATTTAATGGCTCGTTCGAGCGATATCCCCTATTGTTCAAACGACATGCCATCTCGAGCGAAGTTTGATAACTTGACATTTTGTGTATGTCGTTGTTGAAAGCCAAGTTAGTCAAAAACCTTATAATTCCTACAAAATAATATCAAATCAAGTGTAGAGGTAAGTAAGGGTATCAATCCACTTTCAAGGTTGTAAAGTGAAGGGAACAAAATTGTAATTCACTTTTTTTTTTCTTTTTGGACTTTTTACTTTTTCTGCTTTTTTTAGCCTTTTCAAATATTAAAACAAATGGGTGAGGTGATGATTTAAACTAAACTAAACTAAACTAAATGTGAGATAAAAACAACTCACTAAAAAATTACTAAAATGAATAATGAAGTCTAAACTAAAAATAAGAGATAAAAGAGGTAAATAATTGTGAGAACAATCAAGGAACGGGAAAATACCACAAATTTTAGTTATTCTAATTAATTAATTGAATTAATAGAATTTTCCCAAATTAATATCCAAATTACAAATCAACTCTCGTTGCAAATGTAATTTTAATAGTAACATTTTAGAAAATTAAGTTTAATACCTCACAACTCTAGAAAAATAAATCTACACTCCTTTTAATTAATCACCCGCTAAGATCGATTAATTAAAATTTATGTAAATTTAGAGTTGAAATTCAAGTGATAATACCCCACTTAAGAAACCCCTATCTCTAGTTCGTATCTAAAATGGGTATTATCACTAGAATTTCGATTTTCTCTCAAAAATCATTTACCCTCTCTCGAGGCATAAATTTAAGGGCGAGGGATCAAAATTAATATTCAAAGGGACTTTTCAAGAAATTAACCTAATTAAAATAAAATAACATCAAATAAGGATTTTACCCCACCCCTTGAAAGGGGATTTAGCCTAACATGATATGAAATATGACAAATTAATAATCAAAGGCATAAAATAAATGAGAAGAGAAAAGAACAATCAAACCACAATCTCTTGATGCTTAATTGATCTTCAATCCATGAGTTGAAATTCACATCCCTTAATTTGAATGATTCAAATTCAATTACATCAAGAATCTCACTCAATTTAATCCTCACAACAATTTATTTTCTCCCCACTATCTAAAAAATAGTAAAATAAAAATTCTAATCTAAAACCTACACTAAAATGGTATTTTCTATCTCTACAAACTCCTATCCAAAAGCTCAATTTTCTCCCATTTGAATGAGCATGGTCTTCTTATATAGTAGGTATATGGAGCAAAGGGGTATATTGGGTATATGGCTAAGGGGTGCATGTGAATATGGTGTGAGGTCATGTGAATGAGGGGTGAGGGAATAAAAAATCTGATATGGTTAATGGGGGTGTTTTGGGTAAAAGGTGTGAAAGATGTTAGTTGGGGGTAATTTTGAAAAAAGGGTAAATGGGTTGGTTAAAATACATGTGGGCTGGTTGAGTTTTGGACAAGTGGGTCTTTGGTTTTATTTTGGAATTTGGCTTTGGTTTTGTTGGTTTTGGGAAATGGCAGGTCATGGCTTAAATGGGAGAAATGGGTCTTTGATTTTTGAAATGGGATTTGGGTTGAACAAGGTTGAACATGGATGGGAAATGGGTTTGTTGAATGGTGGATTCCGGCCGGTTTGTTGAGAGTTGCCGTCGGAGGTGGCAGTGGAGTAGGATGCCGGAAAGTGGGGTTCGCTCTGGCGAAGGGTTGAAAAGGGTGAGGTATCCGGTTTGAGGGTGAGGAGGCAGGTGGGTCACGGCTGGCCGACAAGGGGTCGGCGTCGAGAAGGTTCGATAGGGCGTCGGGGTTGGTGGTTGGCGCGAGGGAGGTCGCGATTGGGGCTTCGCCGGTGAGGTGGAGGTCGGCGCCGGGGCTACTGGCCCAGGAAGTGGTCGCGTGAAGGAGGTTTGGGTTGACTGGGTGGTAAGGAGAGATGAGAGATAAAGTGGGTGTCGGTTATGGTGGAAGTGGAGAGAGGAGAGAGAAGGTGAGAGGTTGAAGAAGAAGAGGGATGGTTAGTGTGTAGGTGAGTGTATGGTAAGTTGGGTAAGGGTGAGGGTTTAGTTAGGTGTAGGTTAGTGTATAGGATTTGTGTGTGTGTGTGTGTGGGTGTGTTTGAACCCTTAAAAATAAAACTAAAACTAACTAATAAAAATAAAATAAAAACCTAAAAAAAAATCCTGTTCTAAAATAAAACAAAGACTCAAATAAAAATTGAAACTAAATAAAAATAAAAACAAAAATAAAAATAAAAATAAAAATAAAAATAAAAATAAAAATAAAAATAAAAATAAAAATAAAATTTAATAAAACTTAAAATTAAAATTCTAAAAAGAAAATGCAAAATCTAATAAAACTAAAAATACATAAAATCCTAAAAATTCTAATACTAATAAAATAAAATAAAACTAAAACTAAAAACTAATAGAATAAAAATCAAAATACAAAATAAAAAGAAATATAAAAATTGGAAAATAAATCCAAGAAATTCTAAATAAATCCTAAAAATAAAAATGACTCAAACTAAAAATATAAAAAAATATAAAAGGACACAAACAAAATACACACAGGGTTTAGGGTAGGTTTAGGCTAGGCTTAGGCTCGGATAAGGTTACGAGGTTGGTAATTAGCTCCATTTGAACTGCAAATTGCTCCGAAATATAGCTTTTGACACCGCAACTGCAATTAAACCTGCATATTAAATAATTAAGCACATAAGACCCATATTGCCAAGGATTAACAACTAAAGCACGTCTATTTGGAGTATAAATTGTACAGTTTTGGGTGCTTATCAAAGTTCGTTGGAGTGGTGCGTGTCATGGTTCGAGCAAGATTCAATTTCATTCGAGCGACCCGACGCCTTAATTTTTCTATTTAAGTGTGTTAAACAACTCTGTTTTTCTGAAGAACACCTGTGATTTTAAACTGTGACGAAACTACTACTGCAGAAACATATGTCTTCTCACCATTAGGTTCTTAAACCTTTTTGTTTTCAATTGACAAGATCCCAATTTTGATGTGAATTGTTTTGAAACCCAAGAACATACTTTGCTATTATTCAACCTTTTTGGAGTGCATCTCTACACCTGAAGAGTAAGGTCGTTGAGGTTTGCTGCGTGGGGATCTTTGTTGAATATTAAACTGCAGTTCATGTGGGTTTACTTCATGGAATCCATTGATAACTCTAAGCTGAGAGTCTATGTAGGTCTTCTGAGGTAAACTTATTGTATATTTCATTATAATCCGTGTAAATTCTGATTTACATATTATAGTGAAATAAAAGGTTTTGCCCTTCGGGATTTTTTTTCTAAAATCTATGAGTTAGCATATTTGTGTTTGTTGGTTTGACACACGCACACACGTAGATGTTTATTTAGGGGCTGAATTAACCTGATTAAAAAATTGAGTCCAATTAAATAAGTATGTTATTAGAATTTGAGAATTTGTTTGATCGATATCAGATGGCGCATTATTTATTTTACAAATGACTTTTTATTTCGATACCCACTTTGATAGTTGGTAAGTATGGGATTATCAGTTCAATCTCCTTGATTTTATTTATTGTTATTATGAGAAATATTAGTTTTCACTTCATTTGACAAACACTTAATTCCATATACACTCCAACCTCTCTCTCTCTTTATATATATATACACACACACACACACACACTTTCTATGGAACTGGTAAAAATCTATTCAACAACTTTGTTGATTCATTTCCTTCTAGTTATTTTTCACAGGTACTTATAGGAAATGATAAACACTATAGGAATCATTTTACAACAGTAGAGATATGCAAAGAAACTGGTAGAAGAATAAGCCCTTTAAACCACATTGTAAGGCAGTTTAGCTTTTGTAAATTCTTATTTAGCTTAGTATTCATGACTTAATATTGATTTAGCATTATTTTAAGATAACACTCGCCCACTAGAAATCAGGGCGTGACATTACCTTAGTTTGAACAAGTTTGCATTTTCGTTCAAATGTGCTCCTATTTTCATTCGAACGAGATTTCTCAAAATCTGTGCCACCTTAAAATTCGTATTTTATGTAAAAATGAGTCTTTGGTTTATCTTTTCTCAAAAATTTCGGCAAAATTTATTTTCCCGTACATATCCAAAAGGTCTCCAAACCCTAGTTTATTTTAAAATATTTTCTTTTTCAAATCCAAACCCTTGGATGATTTTTTTAGCATTTATCAAACCTTAAAAGAACATCATACATGTTCATAACCTTGTAGAGTTGATTCTCTATTGTTGAAGATATGAATATTGATTAATGAGGTTGATCGGTGGATACCGAGGCAAGTGGACTTTGTTGTGGGCTGGTGTTAGATCTGCATCGTTTGCTGTTGACAATAAGGAATGAAAATATTTTTGTGTCACTGAATGGAGATATAAGTTTTGTAAGTCCATAATTATTCATTAGTAATCCCAGTTATAAAGAGTGCTTAAATGTAAGTTTTTCCCGAACGGTATTTTTCCTCATCTCTTATCTTTTTTGGGGGGTTGTGATTTTTTTTTAATTTAGTTTCAATATTATGAATGTCTAGGCTCACCTAATTTAATAAGATAAAACTTGGACTAAATTGAATTTGGTTTGTGTGTATGACCTAGTTTATGATTTGTATATATAACCAGACCACTATGTTTTTTTGTTTCCTATACACATCCAAACGCTCCCAAACCTTAGTTTACACACGTATTATTTAAGATTCAAGTTTCATCCATAATATGCTTTGAGATATTGTTTTGGGGAACTAAGAATTTTATTCCCTTCATCTTGTTGAGAATATTTTGATGCGATGGATTATGTATTTAATGTTTACACACAATGGAATTCGTGTTGTGGTGTTACGGTGAAGAAGCGGTGGACTCCTTGTTCCAGATCCATATACGATTGTTGAGCCTTATCGATGGATATGGAGGCATGTGTGGACTCATATGTTGGGACAACTGTGTGGATGGACTCCTAGTGACATTATTCAAAGGTTGAGTAACGAAGATCATTAAGGCTAGCGAAGGCGTTGACTCTTTGTTGTAAGTCTATTGTGGTATCATATGTAATTCCATACATAGTGTATTCATATAGCTAGGTCATCCGAGGTTTTCCCGTTGTGGATTTTCCTTGTACATCGTTGTTTTATGATATTGATCTTATGTTATCTTCCATCACCTATGCATGCTTCAGGATATATATAAAGTTGGTCAATCTATTTTGACATAACAATTGTTTAAAATTGGTGTAAGGTTTAATTTGGGGTAATTATATAAGTTTAATATTTAATTTAAAAAGAAATTAAAAATTTGATTTTGTTTAGACCTTTCTCTTCGTTACGTAACTTTATAGGTCATGTGTTATTTTGATCGGGCAGCTCAACAGAATGACTTGTTAGTTCTTTGATAATTATTTTAGCTATGTTTACTGTACCACGTGTCAAAAATCTGGTGGATCTTCGTTAGGCATATTTGACATGCATAATTTTTCCCTTTAAAATCCCCACGAGGCCATTTTAATATTTTTCAAATTCTTTTTACCGAAGATTTCTAGAGAGAGAAGGATCGTGAGCCCTTCGTTGCCAAGTTGTTTAGAGCTTATACAATTCAGATTTTGGTTCATTTTTGTCATTAGATATCCCTCGTTCTTGCCTTGTTTCTTTTTTATTCGATAATTCACTTTTTTCTCATTTGGGCTTGTGTGTGTTGAGTTGGGTGATCTCCTCTAGGGTTTTTCATTTCCATGTTTTAGTGAGAGTTGATTTTGGTGTGAGTGTGCCCTACATCAACAATACTTTCAGAATCTAGAAACACATTTAGGATTTGAACGAAAACTTCCTTGAAGCCTTTGCTAATAGGTTTCCCACTCCATTCCAGATCTTTAGACCCAAGGAGATTCCAACGAACCCCACATTCATCCCCAAAACTCATTCATCTTCTGCATCAACATCCAAGGATAATGTATATCACATTGGAATATCATACTTCAGAGAGCTTTGATAGTATACACCATAGAATTTAGGGCAAAAATTATGCTAATATTGGTGACACAACTTCGTCTTACCACTTAGACTCTGAGGAGAAGGCTTTGATGGGTGACCCTTCACCTTACACTTTGCCTGTTGATGTTCTTTTAACTGCTGAGGACATGGAACTCGAAGAATTTACAAGAACTCTTATGATCCTTCTACCACAGATGCCAAGTGGTATAGCATTGATATCCGATAAAATGATATGGACGACCTCAGGGTTCTTTATTCCATACCCGACGAGATGACTATTAAGATTCCTCACCCATAGCAGAGGGCCTATAATAGGAAAAAAGCCATCAAGGTTTGCTTTCCCCTTTAGGCATTCCAGGTTAGGGTTCATCTTTCCCTCCATCCCTTAATAATATCCATTTAAAGGGGGTATGGAGTAGCCCTTACACAGCTCCGTCTGAATGCGTATATGTATATTATTGGGTCCATGATTTATTGGAAGAAATATGGGTGGTTTGACATAAATAGAGAAATATTCAGGTATGTCAATGGTTTGAAGGACAATGTTAAAACCCCTAGACATTATTATTTTTCTCCCCAAAAGTCCAATGCTAAAATGATTCAAGTCATCCAAATTAGCAACCATAATTAAAAAAACCAACTTTTTTTTTATATCTATGGTGTATATGAGTTCTTTCCTAATGATCTAGAAAGGGGGGTCAACATTCTCAGGTACTGGTATTTCCTTAACTTGATTGTCAACATAGCCCCATCTTTGGACAAGAATTTAGTAAAACTCATTAGGCAAGTGTGAATCCTTCTCTTTAAAGATACATATAACCCAAGACATTTGAGTCCATGATGAACTACTTGAGTATTACCACTATAAATATTGGGACTTATTGTCCACAAAGGCCAGCTGGTGTTGATGAGGAGAGTTCTTAGAAAGAGGAGTAAGAAGAGATGAGGTCAGCCATGGTGAAAGGAATTATAAAGAGGTTAATCAGGAAGTCAAAGAAGTTGTGAACGTTTACAAGTCCCATGTTGTCCTTCCTTTTATGCGCTTCTGTACTCCACATCAACTTCATTACTGACTGCCCTTGTATATATTTTTTGTGAAGCTTTAACTCCTAATTCGGGTTCTTTTATCATGGTTCTAAGCAATGTTTCTCGAGGGAAATTGAAGGAAATCCAAGCTAAAGATATAAAAGAATTAGTGGCTTCCAAGAAAGCCAAGGAGCAGGCCCGTACAAAATAAAAAATGATGAAAGATCTCAGCTCACAAATATTAAGGCAACAAAGTTGGATGTCAAAGAGTAAAAAAAGAAGAAAATTATTGACAAGGTAAAGGTAAAGTGACTCAAGAGAGGCAAGCCAGTAAGATGAGAACTCTAGCTAACCCATCTGCTAAGGATCCCAACTTCCCCGATTTAACGCCAAAGAGACAATTATCAAGGATGGCCGACTTGCCCACAGATGGTACAAGAGGAAAGAGTCTTCATCTCTTTATGGTCATGTTAATCCCTATGAGCTCGATCCTCTGATGACCAAAGGAAACTCCACGGGGATAAAAAAATCCTTTTAAATGATGCTAACACATCATAAGTCTTTGAATATGTGGTCAATGCACATAGCTTATAGTTCATAAGGACTTTGGATGTGGACAATCTCTGAAACTTTGCTTGTCACAAGACATTAGTGGTGTGGTGAACTTATTAATTTCCACTGTTTTAGTCAAAACCATATGTTTTCCTTTAGCTAATTCGCTTCTCATCTTCTTATACATGTTAATATGGCCATAACAATGTTGAGGGTGAAATCTTTATTTTCCACAAATTATTGCGACGAGATCAAAAAATACCAAGGAGTGTCTTGAAGATAAAATCAAACGTCTTGAGGTAAACCCATCTTAGTCTCAGAAGGCTAAAAATCATGCTAACACTAAGTTTCAAGAGGCTGAATATCAAATGGTGGCTAAGGTTGAAAAACTTAATGAGGTTTAAGAAGATATCATGCAACTGTAATATCTAAAGACTGCTAAAGAGGAGATCCATGGATTTAATGTTCAACTCTATAATGGATTGGTCAATGCTTCCTTGGCAAGGGAAGAGGTTTTCAAGGCCTTTAAAACCTCTGGGGAATACACTATTGACGCCACGATGGCCTTTCTCAAGGGCTACGACAAACTCAAAAGGATTGTAGCTAAGCACTACCTTGATATTGTTTAGGTTGTCATGTCTTGGTAAGGAGATGATAATGAGGCCAAGGCCATGGAAGAAGAGGAATAGGATGCAAGGAAAGAAGATTCAGGGTCATCGTTTGAGGATGACCTCCAAGTTGCTAAAGTAACCAAGGTCGTAGATGTGGAAAACCATGTTGAAGTAGAGAAGCTCATTGCAGATGCCCACAAGGACGGCGATGCTTAGTGTTTGTCAATTTGTAAAATATCACAAGTGCACGGTCTATTATAGAATAACGAGCGTAAGTACGAGTCAAACCCACAGATATTTATCAATTTTTCGTTCAAAGTAATTGTGATAATCCAACTTGACGAAATGGGCGTAGAGAAGAGGTGTAATATTAAACTAAGCAAACACAAATAAAAAGAATGACTACGAGAGATATAATCAAGTGAACATGGAAACTAGGACGTTGGATCCATTTATCACGTTTCACTTATGTTACCAATAATTTAAACTCTTCGTTCCCGATTTTATAACTCAAATTAAACTGACTCTCATCGTATTTAATTCGGAAGATAACACGGTTAAGATCACAATAAAATTTAACGTCTCTAAATTTAGACGCCTAAGATCCCTATCCCTTAGAAAACACAACTTTTAAAGTTCGCAAATGTATTTAAGCATGGACTATCAAAACAATCAAAGTGCAAACATAATCCATCAAAAATTACTATTTTTAAATTTCAAAACATGATTTGACAAAACGATCTTGAAGGTTTTAAAACACACTCTCGTGTCGCTTTAAAATGAATACCGAATTTTTAAAACTTTTATAACATATCGAAAAATAAAGACAAATTTAAAGTACACACAATATTAGTCAAACACAATAAACTTCACCTAGTCCTATTAAAGAAATTAAGCTAGCATAATTGAAGACAAAATATAAATGCAAGAATGAATATTAATTCTCATTAATAAATCAACTTACAAAAATAATCGAGTCCTACAATTGATCTTGATAAAATTTCTCTCCCAAAATAATAATTCTTGGCCCTCAATAAAAGTATACTATCAACATAAAAGAACCAAAAACTATCTATCAAGCTCTCTCTACAATTCTCTCCCCCAAAATAATGAGCCAAAGGGTCTTATTTATAGGATTACGAATGAAGTGTTTGAGTTGGAGTGAAACTTTCTTTAATTCGTTGATTTGAGATGATAATTATCCCATGGAGTCTTGAGAAGAGTTGGAGATAATTGAGAAGTCTTCACGTCACTATCTTTAATGGCATTTTTTTACCTCCAAAGCTTCAAAATCTCATTTTTGTCTGAACTTAAAAGTTGTGACTCTTGTCAAGACCTTTTCGAAAAGCTATGGCACGGCCTCAACTGACACCCGAGAGATTTTATAAAAAAATATTATTTAGTACAGTTGTATCAACTGTGTCGTGTCGTGTCGTGTATTGTCGCGACGTATCATAATAATTTTTGCACATCGACTCCTTTGTTGTCCAAATTTTCGGGGTAACTGTAAAAATGCAAAATGAAAATATTTAATTCAAATTTAGGGTCATAAATATTTAGAAAATTACATAATTACCCATCTTTGTATTTTAGCCCCCGAAACTCATAAATTGCTCATTTTCATCCAAAATTCAACCAAATTTTAGAGAGAACTTTATTTTGCCTAGATAAACATTTAAAAAAAATCAAGCCCATAAAGTTTGAAAAATTATGATTTAACCCCTTCAGGTTACTAAAATTGTATTTTTAACTCAAATTTTATTCAAACTTGCATACCACGAGAGTTATAATTGCACAACTTATGCTCGATCGCACTCTAGGTTTCTATCAGTTTGAGAGTTCTGTAATCACCATTTAACAATGTGAGTAGGGACCAACCCTTAATAACTGCTTGCCATATCTGCTCGTCTATCACATTAAGTGCTAATTTCAAGACCCATAAAATGTAAGGGGTATAGATAACGAGTAACCATCCATACCAAAACTACCCAGATTTACATCCTTAGAAACTAATAGGCTCCCTCTCTGATACCAATTTGAAGTTACAGGATATACATAGTGGTCTAAACAAAATAGAAAATAAGATCTTATTATGGTAAAATAGATTAACCAATTTTATCTTTATCCTAGAGCATGCATCTAGGTGGTAGAAGATAAAATAAGATCAAGGAAACAACACATTGATGCATAAGGAAAACCCACAACGAGAAAAACCTTCAACGAACCAGCCACACAAATTCACGATGTATGGAATCATAATGGACACGAAAGTAGGCTTTAAATATATACTTGACAAATTGACGATCCTTGATGCTCTTCGTTCCTCAACCTTTGTACAGTGACATGCATGAGTCTAGACATGTATCTTCCACAACGTGTGAGTCTATACAAACCTTGGTATTAATAAAAAAGGCTCAATAACCATATATGGATCTGGAAGTCCACTGCTTTTTCATTACAAAACCACAACATGGTGTCCACCATGTGTAAACAGTAAATAGAAAATCCATAGCACGAAATTATTCTAAAAAAGATGAAGAGAATAAACTTCTTGGTTCCCATAAATAAGATATCAAATAATTTAATAGATGAAACTTGGATCTTAAACAAGATGGGTGTAAACTAGGGTTTGGGAGATTTTGGATGTGTATAGTATAGGAAACTAATTTATGTTAAAAGTCTATTTTCAATACTAATGCCAGGACCTCTTTATATAGAAAACACAATTTTTGAGGCATAGTAAATTTTGAGGAGTCATTTCGAACATAAATATGAGTTCGTTCGAATGAAACTGCATATCTCATTCGAACCAAAAGCAAACTCATTTCAATGAACAACTCATCTCGTTCAAACTTTTAATAATTCATCTCATTCGAATGATCAACTCATCTCATTCGAACAAACTTCTAACGTGCCCCAAATGATATGTACTCTACTAATAGATAAATCTCATTCGAAGTTTGTTTGAAGGTCATTGAATAAATAACCAACCTCGTTTGAATGAGGAATATAAAGTCGTTCGAACGATGACTATACAATCGTTCAAACAATGACTATTAAGTTGTTTGAAAGAAAGTTATAAAGTCATTCGAGTGACTTAATAATACAAAATATTTTTCTTCACAAATCTTTTAAACATAGGCCTCAAACATTTTTATAAAAACAAGCACCCAAAACTAAAATATCCAATGGTAAAAATATACGCACTCATACCTGAGAGACCCTTAAAACATGAGGACGAAATGTGGAATGAAACACCATATAGTGAATGCAATAACTAAAACTTCACTGCTACTTCTTCAAATTACCACGTCATAGGATTGAAAGGTTGACACGCTCAAGTCCTAACTTATGAGTCGAACAATTTTGTCCAAAGACGGAATACGAAAAAACATACGAATTAAGTATATTTGGAAATTTTTCCTTACAACTTCTAAACTAATAGATTCCAACCAATTGCAGAAACACCACCCACTTGTTTTTTCCACGTTTCTCCTTAAGATTAAGATGTACAAAATACCCTTAGTCATCTACAGTCATGAGAAAATACTTAAAGATTTTGTGATACCATATTTGTAGAGCATCTCATGACGTGAAAATAACATAGTAAAGCTATTAAATAGTACAAGTAAGAGCTTATCCTCAGCCGAGCAGAGTTACCAAGGAATGACCTTAGCTAAGAATAGCCGATTGGCTATAGAAATTTTTTGAGCCTTTATTCCATCTGAATGGAAGGTATCATTTCTAGCAAGGCTAACTGACAGAATGAAAATGTGATTATGCTGCCAAAGCCAACAAGTACTATGTGACTGGCACAATCGTTAAAAAAAATATGAAGATATATTTTGTCACATGTAAATCTTCATAAACCCTACATTTTGGTTAAAATCTAGTGAAAATATGTTCCTGTCTAAGGTATAAGGGAAGAACACATGTAAAGTACATTTTTTTTTCCTCACATAATTTCTCCCAGACCCGTTCACTATAAATAGAGATATTCCCTATTTGGATTTGCACCATAAAAAGTGATATTCAGACTGTTAAACTATCAAATTAAAAAGATAATTGATATTGAACGAATTGTACCATCATTGGACGTTCAGTCATGTGATGTAGGCTCCTCCTTGAGGGCTAAACCTTGTAATTCTTAGTATTATTCCTCTTATTCTCATATTCATCTATCCGTATTTTCATTTTACTCGTTGTTTACTGTTTATTATTTCGGATTAGATCTCAATTTGCTAAGACGAACTTGAAACAATTTTACACGATAACAGTGCCTAATACCTTCCCCACTGGTAACCAGATTCTCGAACCCTCATAACAAGGATATCTAGACCAACCCTAGACTTAAACATGACTCGGGATTAGCCCGAATATTTTTATTATTTTTACATAAAATAAACTACATACTCTGAACAACCAACCAAGACCCTTATTGCAAATAACACACTTGGGTTTGGCATCAAACATCTTCCACGGGAAAAGCTAATCGACCCTCAACACATCAATAATCCAACATCAGGGGGACGTGGCTGACTAGGTACCATCACTCCGGGGAATCCACCATTCACAAAAATTTCCCCCTACACTCCATCGCTCGGATCCTACAACGACACATTGAAGACTTCGCTAGGGATAAATCAAGAGAGCCGAACTATCTTTGTGTTTCCTTCCTAATATTCTTAATATCACTATTATACATGACTACTTTACTCAATTTTTAGAATCATTTAGTGGCCTTAGTGTTAGAGTCCTTTATAACGTGGATTCATGGTTAGGTCCCCATGTACAACATTGTACATTTCCCAAACATCTAAGTAGGCGCAAAAGTCACTTCTCCTTTGAGACCTAAAAGGGGTTATCCCATAGGAAGTTCGCACCTTAAAAAGTCACTTTACCTAAAAAAGAGGCTCGTATTTCTAAAAAGTTATTTCTCCTTAAGAGAAGTTGCTACTTTATACAAATCGTTTCCTCGAGTGAAGTTTATAATTTTTAAAATTCTCTTCTACGGAAGGCTAATTGCTGATGAATTCTCACTCTTTTTTTCCACCGCCTGGCGTATTAATCAACGTCTGTCTTGATCCCAAAGTCTCACTGATAGGGAACGTTTGAAGTTTTTTCAGTACTAGGGTATATCTAATAGCCTTTCACAGCTATTTAGTACTAGGGTAAAGTGGTTTCATAGGTACCTTAAGGGTTATTGAGTTTAAGAAACCCGATATATCGTGACCCGTGGCAATGAAATCCATCGATCACCAACTCATATCGCCCTTTTTTCATATAGAAAAAAGATATAGGAACACACCCTAGTGCACAAAAAAGAACAGGTACTTGCGATCGATTTTCTATGATAAAAAAGTTATCAGACAATGAGAGGTTGGTCCAAAACACCTCAAATTCTAGGTTTAATGTCTTTCCCTTTTTAAGTGGAAGCTAAACATCATGAATCCTCAAGTTATCACCAAACCATATCTCCCTTACGTTGGATTACCCCTACCTATTTTTTATTTTTTAAAAATAATAGGCCACAGTCTATTACTTCCTCACTCCTTGCACAAAAACGAGAGCTCACCGCTGTTCACTCGAATCTAACAAGACTTTCTTCCGTTCTTCCCCAAAAGATACCACCAAATCAAAAACACAGATAACAAAATACCTTCCACACACAGTTAAATATCGCATAAAGAATTCATCAGAAAACATAATGCATATATGAGTCCTTCTCCCTTATGTATAGTCCTTCCATCAATCCTTTTGTCTGCAAAACCTGAACAAAACCCTGACTTTTTCTACAGTTGTTACCATCAGTAGAGAGATCGCGCTATGTTCTTATGCTAAAAGATCGAGTTCAAACTTCGTGTGGTCGATTAGTTTTCATCAACTAGCTCCCACACACAATTGTCAAGTTTTCTCTACAGTATGCTCCATGCCTACTCAAGAAGATCAGTCTTCATCCGTAACGGATCAGATTTTGACATAGCTTGAAAACATCACCGCCTCGCAAAATACCATGCAGTCTGAGATCAGAGACCTAAACCTTGTGCAAGTCCTCCTACAATAGGTTGCTTCTACGATTGGAATATGAGATAACATTATAACTTTTCCTATCCGGTGGGACCCCACCTAATTAAATATCAGGTGATTAGGTCTTTATCAAATTAAGATAGGTTTCTCATATGGTTCAATCTTAGCACCACAATCGGAAAACCAAATTAATTACTAAACACATAATAGTTAATTAAACCGGTGCCACATTTTATCTTCCCATTGAACAGAATGAACAATTAGTTCGAAAACTAAACAACATTCATAATAAACTAGAGTCTAAACCAACATGATATATAAATGAAACAAAGTCATGTCGAATAAACCATCGGCAAAAACAAACAAAACCAAGTAAGAAACCAAATCTCAATTTCAAGGTAAAATTGATACAAAGCTGAAACTATAATACCGAAAATAGACTACATGTCCAAACATGATATACAAGAGTGAGATCCTATGCTAGATCTAAATGAAATAATCGTCTACTTAAAATCCTGTCAGCATCCATAAGGCAACATCTCCATGTCCCTGGAATGAAACCATTAAGTATGGTGTTCCTGTGGCTAGACACCTAAAAGGTTTTGAAAATATTTTTATAGCAAGAGTCAATACTCAAAACATTTGAAAACATTTAACAAGTAATTTATCGCAATTAAAATCGGTTATTGATTACATATGTTAGGCTCACGCACACCCCCTGAGTTTACTCACCTCTCATCTAATGTGCACATCTAATGTCCTATACTTATCCCACCTAGCTATCATAATCAAGTTATCTCGATTAAAGTATATAACCGATCTTATAAAGTCTACTCTCCCATACCGCCAACATAGCACGCTTCATTATTAACATTTCTCGCATGTTCTTTAATTTTCATATAACATTCACATATGTTATGTTTAATCATCAATATCAAGTCTCCCTACATAATTCATAAAGCATTTCAGATTTATCATACGACTTCCATAATTAAGTTTCACTACTTTATTCATAAAGCATTTCAAAGTTACCATTTAACTTCCATAATTAAGTTGCACTACTTAATTTATTATAGATATTCCCAATATGTTCTAAATCTTGAAATTAAGTTTATCTCTACTTAATTTATTATTTAGATGTATATCTATATATATATATATTTATCATCTACAAGTCTACTTCGCACATAAGTAGAATATCATGAAGTATATATTTCACACACAATATATACTTAGGATATTAGTTCGGATAATCATCGACCCCAATCATCCTATCATTTACATTGGTATGGATATCCCTCGATCCGAAAGTAAATGTTATTCATATGTCTATTGGTCCGAATACTCCTCGACCCAAATATCATTTATCTTTGATTTAGTCTTAATAATCATCGACCCTAAATCGAGCTTCCATTTATTGGCCTAGATAATCATCGACCCCAATACAGAATTAAACACACTTTATGTATATATATATTTTTCACACAATATATACTATAAACACATACTATATAATCACCTCCCTGTATCACATTTTAGGGGTTATTGGCTCAGAATCCTACCTCGATCACTAATAGTGATTTATATCTCTTGGCTCGGAATCATACCTCAATCACCTATATATATATATATATATATATATATATATATATATATATATATATATAGTATACTTTAGATATTCACACAACATAAGTAGTATTATGAACCAATAGGTATTCACACAACTCGATAATACATGTGAATACGTTGTATATATTTCCCCCATACTCGTCGTACCATTTACTTTATGATTAATCTCACTACCGTATATATAGGAGTTCACATAACTCTAGGGTACTGGTCACCCACTTGTTATATAAATTCAGTAGTTACCATCTTTAATCTACTAATATACATGTTGAATTTATGTATACTCTCTCTCCGTAGATCAATTCCCAAATTTCGCGATCTATCTTTCCATCGGTTATCCCTTTCGATCCATGCTCTAAGTGCTACACCCAATGACATTAATGCACCTTAACTACCCCACTGGTCTTTATCAAGACCCTACATAGGTATAATATCACTCCTAAGATCCCATTCCATAAATTTTAATCCTAGAAAATTCATCCAAGAAAAGAACACAAAATCTGTCAGGGTCTATCCATCGAAGGATTTGGTCGATCGATAGATTAAACAGGTGCAACTTCATCTTCTTCGATTTTTCACCCTTTCTGATTTTCTCAAATCCCAAGATTTTTCACCAAATTCACATCTGATTATTCCTAAATATTTCTACATGGGTTAGGATGATTTCTAATGTTTCAAACACATAAAAACCTCATTGAAATCAATCAAGAATGAATCAAACCCTCAAAACTCTTTCATAATCTTGTTTTGTGTTCATCCATTTCATTCAATTCAAAACCCAGATTTTAAATCCGTAGTAATAATCAAATCTCTTCTGATTTATAATGAACTATAGATATAAACACTTGCTACATGCAATTTTACCCAAACATGTAATCAATTAGTACTTTTAATCAAACATTTTTCAATAAAATTAATCTGTTCATGAAAACCCTACACATGGCTATTATAACATCAACTTATTTTCAATAAGCACTTGCCTTAGATTGATTGATCCGATTTCTTGCTTCTTTGTTGATGATTGATTGTTTCCCTCTCCAATCTTCCTTTCCAATTTCCTTGGGATACAAGATTTCTTCACCATCTTCATAATCCCTCTTTAAGCTTTGAAAATAAGTTCTCTCTTTTCTCTCTAATGGCCTCTCTAAACTTTTTGTTTCATGAGCCCATAACCCAATCTCTAAATATCAGATATATGTCTCTTAATTTCGTAGGCACTTCACCTCTTTTTGTAAAAATGACCGAAACGCCTTTAATAGGTGTCGATTTGGTCCCAAATTAGCCCAGGACCCAAACTATACTCCCGGGTACATTATTCTGACTATTTCGACCCATCCGGAATCGTTCGTGACCCCTAAATTATCATCCGATTCACCTAAAATACATTTATCATTTCTCACATCGAAATAGTCTACACGTGACTCCTGGTGAGATAAAATAAAATATACACATATCACTCGCTATGCCGTATAACCATTATTAATCAATTATTTACTATTCACACTTAGTAAATATCATAATGCGATATTAATCGGTATCTATCTCTCGATTAATATTTAATAGTGACAATTATTATCTTAGCGTATTAATTTACTTCATTAGCCTAATTTAATTAAAACGTATTTCTCATAATTAATTCCTAAAATTAATTAAATAAAAATACGCAGAAATACAATCTATTACATACTCCCCCCCTTACAAAAGAATTTCTTCCTCAAAATTAGGGAAAGATCGGTACTAAAACGTAGGACCTATAACATGATGACATCCTCTAGTACCCAAATTCAAATCATAATAACTTAAGAGTCACTCCACTGTACACCTGCTAGTGGTACTCACCTATGAAAAAGCTTAATCACTCTGGCCCAAGTTTATCAACAAGTTTCTCAATTCACTACATACTAATACGCTCTATTAGTCATGTGATATCAATACTGGATCTATCATCTCCATATTGAGAAAAGGTTTCACAACCTTAAATGTCAACTCCCCTTATTTACTTCAACTCAAAACTCACTTCATGGTAGGAGTCACGATAACCTATGGCCACTCATGTCAGTATTTAGAACTTTCGTTCACGATGATGTAACTCTTACGACATTCAAAAGCCACCCAAAATAGTTTGTTGTTCACTCCACTATTATTGAACGGACTCCAAATCACGGCCTGTCCAAAAATCTAGTTATCCCCTCACCTCTAATTAACTTGAGGGTGAACGATAAGGCTTTCCACAAAAAACCTCGAAAGGTACCTCGTGCCTGATAAATCGGTACAGGTTATTACATACAACTCTAGCTACCATAATTCTTCCCCTTGATTACCCTACAAGGAACCACTCGAACTACTTGCATTAGCCATCATAATAAACCATATATCATCTAACCACCGGGATATAGGTGAAACAATATGACCAAAACAAAACTTCGTCCCCATCGCTTCTTGATAATCCCTATTAGAGGTGGGACTGCAGGATCTCATCCTAATACACAACAATATTGGGAGGCACCTTGAACCGATCCAATCCTTCTTTTCAAAGAAAGAATAACAATGTCTTCATATCAACCAATCAATTCCATACACTCGGAGGAATTCTTGACCTAGTCATGGTGTTGGTAGCCCATCATGAATTTTATCAGTCTACCTACCCATTTCGTCACTGGCAAAATAGGCTTTTACTAAATTCTGGTTGAGCATCTCGATCCAACCTTCTTACATCTATGAGTGGTGCATCCAGAGACAATCTCACTACGTCTGACCCAATACCAAATCCACTTATAATTTTTTAGATTTAGTGGTACTCTATACTCTCATTCTTCCCCTGGTATGCCAAAAGTCAAACTCGTGCACTTTTCACAATTGGCACACTTCTTGGGTCTTTTTTCTCCATAGTCATCAACATTCTATTTATGCACAAGCCACTCTCAACATTCGGGTAAGTAAGGTTTTGTTCTATTTTCCCATAACAGTTCGACCTCCTCTTTATCAGGAGATATCTTTTGAATGGCTTTCCACAGCCTTTCAACCCATCTCGGTGTGCTAGTCTCATTGCAAATATATACTTGGATTATCGTCATTCTCGCACGATATTCTATCCATCATACCTTTTTGGCTTTATCTATAATTTCCCTCATGCATATGTTCTATACATTGATTCTTATGTCCTCCTATCGGTGCATATCTGCACAACACTGGAAATGTCACACACTTTCCTTAAAACTGGCCTCGTATTCTCTATGTAGCTATAACTCATGGGTATTATTAATCACCCCTTAAATTGAAATTTATTTCTCCTTAATATCTTTTCACCATTCATAGTGTTTTCTCTAGACATCCATTGATTAACATTCAAAATTGATGCCCAAGCATCCATCAACGTCTCTTTACTCACGACGTTCGTCAAGGTCCATGCGTATCTCATCACGCAACAACATTTAAACACGGAACTTCCCCAATACTCTATCACTCAACATTGGTGGAAATCAAATTCCATAAACCTCAATCTCCTAATTGGGATCCTCAAAATTCTGCCCGAACATATAAATATAAATCTCAACTCGCACACCCCTAAAGGAGTGATATAACAATGCGCTCTCGCTATCACTAAGTTTTGAGCGCTAAACATAATAATGAGCTAAATCTCTCAGCTTAACAGTAAATCCAATACACCACCATTCATATCAATAATGTCCATACACATTGGGATCAAATATCTTGAGACACCCATACTCTCCGAAGTCTCTATCATAATATAATATAGATGCACGCCCAACCCTCTTTCAGGTGAGGCCTATTCAAACAAGACATCCTGACCTGGAACATTAGATATGGTGGTCTTGCTTTCACAACCCTTTATCATTCCACCCACATCATAAACGGTCCATGTTTAGGATAATATGACACTCGCATGATATGTTACTAGAATGAGTAATTTCAACATACATATACTCCATGTGCCTGCACCTTCTCTCCCTGCCGATAGTACTAAGGAGAGACCCGTTATACAAGGACAACTATATACACATTATAGTGCTATTAATGATATAACCACTATACTCGCCTCACACGCGAATCTAGTGCTAACAGAAAATTGTGACTTGATCGTGTCACATAAAACTTACCCCACTAACCCGAGGATAAAACTCATACTTCCCATTGTTAATAATGCTGGTGGTTCAAATGGTTATTGAACATAGCACACCTGTCCGAATTGAACCAAAACTATCTTAATCACTACCTCATATAGGCACCATACTCTTGTCCATTTTTATCGATTTTGGACAAAATCAACGCATACGGTCCTACACTCCACATAAAATGCCTCTTCATATGGCCTTAACAGTACCAACTAAATCCACCACCACTTGGTAAGAAATTAGCTATCTGAATCATTTAAATGGGTCCCCTGTTGGGTCTCCCCCTTGTGGTGTTTTGCTAGAACTGTTACATCTAGTCTTACTCCCTGACTAAGTTCTCCAATTCTTTTTAGATCCCTTCAAAAGGAAGAATTTATATCAACACTTCCAAAAGCACAACATCGTCACCATCAGCATCAATCATCTAAGAAGAATTTCTCTTTAAGTGCTGGTGACTCCTCTCGTGAGTTCATTACCCACCTTAAAGGCTCTTTTCTCCATTGTACCAAATATGGTGTTTTACTCCCACCATTACAACACCTCTCCTACGAGCCATATGAAATTTTACCCCAATTCACTTCCGGGTTTATATTACTTCCTGCTATATGCCAAAGCCTCCAGGTATTCTACAAACATTGTCTACACGCACTCTCTCTACATATAATAAAATTCCAATGGGTGGTCGTCTTCATAGACCCCTCTGACTCTCTCCCATCCTAGACACACTAGGTGAGTCTATTTTAGCACCAGTCTCTTCTATAACGGTACGACAATATTGTTGCATTCTAGCAGTCCTTACAACTTCATCATCTTGAGAAATAATAGGGGTAACCTCTACAATGGTCATTGACCCCAAAATATTCTTCAACTCCAACTGAGCCCCGCCTTCTGCTTCCTTCCCATTGGCCTTCACATGTCGTCCTCTACGTAATCGTCATACAAAGCACACCCATACGCATAAAAGATTCAGTAATATTTATACAATAAATCAAGAGAATGTAAGCCACGTACGTAGATGAATACAATAATTCTATGATAGGGCTCTATATTAATCAAACTATACGCTAAAAACATAGTAAGTCGTACATATCCTATGGACATTGGAACCGGATGCTCTGATACCATTTGTACCACCCCTGCCTAATTAAATATTGGGTGATCATTCCTCTATCAAATTAAGACAAGTTTCTCATATGGTTCATTCTTAGCATCACTCTCGAAAAACAAAATTACTAACCACGTAATAGTTAATTAAACCGGTGCCAGATTTTATCTTCTAATTAAACAGGATAAATAATTGGTTTAAAAACTAAACAACATTCACAATAAACTAGAGTCCAAACCAACATGATTTATAAATGAAACAAAGTCATGCCGAATAAACCATCGTTAAAAACAACCAAAACCAAGTAATTAACCAAGTCTCAGCTGCAAGGTAAAATTGATACAAAACTGAAACTATAATATCGACAATGGACCACATGACCAAACATGATATACAAGAGTGAGTTCCTATGATAGAACTGAATGAAAGAATCGGCTACTCGAAATCCTGTCAGCATCCACAGTGATACAACTCCGAGTCCCTGGAATGAGACCATCAAGTATGGAGTCCCTGAGGGTAGAGACCTAAAAGGTTTTGAAAATATTTTTATAGCAAGAATAATTACTCAAAACATTTGAAAATATTTAACAAATAATTTATCGCAATAAAAACCAGTTACTGATTACACAGGTTAAGTTCACGCACACTCCCTTGAGTTTCCTCACCTCTCATCTAATGTGCACAACTAACGTTCTATACTTATCCCACCAAGGTATCATACCCAAGCTATCTTGACTAAAGTATATAACCGATCTTATCAAGTCTACTCTCCCATACCGCTCATATATCACGCTTCATTATTAACATTTCTCGCATGTTCTTCAGTTTTCATATAACATTCATATATGTTATGTTTAATCATCTATATGAAGTCTCCCTACTTAATTCATAAAGCATTTCAGATTTATGATATGACTTTCATAATTAAGTTTCACTACTTAATTCACAAAGCATTTAAAAATTACCATTCAACTTCCATAATTAAGTTCCAATACTTAATTTATTATAGATGTTCCCAACCTATTCTAAATCTTGATATTAAGTTTCTCTCTACTTAATTTATCATTTAGATGTATATATATATATATATATATATATATATATATATATATATATCATCTACAAGTCTACTTTCTCACATAAGTATAATATCATGAAGAATATATTTCACACACAATATATACTTAGGATATTGGTCTGTATAATCATCGACCCCAGTTATCCCATCATTTACATTGGTTCGGATATCCCTCAACCCCAAAGTAAATGTTATGCATATGTATATTGGTCCGGATACTCTTCGACCCCAATATCATTTATCTTTGAATTGGTACAGATAATTATTGACCCCAAATCGAGCTTCCATGTGTTGGTCTGGATAATTATCGAACCTAATATAGAATGAAACACACTTTATGTAAATATATTTTGCACACAATATATACTATAAACACATACTATTTAATCACCTCCTTGTATCACATTTTAGGGGTTATTGGCTCAGAATCCTACCTCGATCACCAATATATATGTATATATATAGCATACATTAGGTATTTGCGCAACCTAATTAGTACTATGCACCAATAGGTATTCACACAACCCAATAATACATGTTAGTACGTTGAATATATCTCTCGCATACTCACCGTACTATTTACTCTACAATTTATCTCACTATCGTATATATAGGAGTGTTCAAAGAACTCTAGGGTCCTAGTTATCCCCACATTATATAAATTCAGTAGTTACCATCTTTAACCTACTAATATACGTGTTGAATTTATGTCTACTCGCTCTCCGTAGATCAATTCAAAAATTTACCAATCTATCTCTCCATCGGTTATCCCTTCTGGTCCATGCTCTAACTCCTACACCTAATGACCTTAATGTACTTTAATTATACCCTACTGGTCTTTGTTAAGTCCCTACATGGGTATAATATCACTCCTAATATCCCCTTCCATCATTGGTATTCCTAGAAAATTCATCCAAGAAAAGAACCCAAAATCTTCCAGGGTCGATCGATCGAAGGATTTGGTTGATCGATCGACATGCATGCGTCGATCGATTGATTGAATAAGTGGAGCTTCCTCTTCTTTGATTTTTCACCCTTTCTTATTTTCTCAAATCCCAAGATTTTTCACCAAATTCACATCCGATTATTCCAAACTATTTCTACACGAGTTAGAATGACTCACTGAAATCAATTAAGAATGAATCAAACCCTCAAAACTCTTTCATAATCTAGTTTTGTGTTCATCCATTTCATTAAATTCAAAACCCAGATTATAAATTCGTAGTAATAATAAAAGCTCTTTTGATTTATAATTCTATATAGATATAAACACTAGCTACATGCAATTTTACCCAAACATGTAATCTATTGGTACTTTTTATCAAACATTTTTCAATAAAATCAATTTATTCATGAAAACCCTACACATGGGTATTATAACATCAATTTAATTTACAATAAACACTTTCCTTAGATTGATTGATCTAATTTCTTGGTTCTTTTTTGATGATTGATTGTTTCCTTCTCCAATCTTCCTTAGGATACAAGATTTCTTCACCATCTTCGGAATCCCTCTTTAAGCTTTGAAAATAGGTTCCCTCTCCTCTCTAATGGCCTCTCTAAATTTTTTGTTTTATGAGCCCTAAATCCAATCTCTAAATATCAGATATATGACTCTAAATTTCGTAGATCGATTCACCTCTTTTTTGTAAAAATGATCGAAACGACCTTAATAGGTGCTGATTTGGTTCCAAATTGTCCAGGGACCCACCCTATACTCCCTGGCACACTATTTTGACCTATACAGAATCGTTCGTGACCCCTAAAATATTATCTGAGTCACTTAAAATATATTTCTCATTTCTCACCACAAAATAGTCTACACGCGACTGCTGTTGAGATAAAATAAAATATGCACATATCACTCGCTATGTCGTATAACCATTATTAATCAATTATTTACTATTCACACTTAGTAAATATTATAATGAAATATTAATCAGTATCTATCTCTCGACTGATATTTAATAGTTACAATAATTATCTAATCGCTTTAAATTACTTCACTCTCATAATTTAATTAAAACATATTTCTCCTAATTAATTCCTAAGATTAATTAAATAAAAATACGCAGAAATACGGGGTATTACACATCCCCAACAATATAACACCTCTTGTAATGGTTATCGAAGCACCACTAGCTAATATTCATGATCCGTATGCACCGATACTAACACCAATTACCCCTTCCAATGCAAGTACTCCTCACTTCCAAGTATCGTTTGCCCTGTATGGATATTTGAACCCTACAAGAAGTACCCTGAGTACCCACATAACATTTTCCAAGGCCCCGTGAGATGTATTTGTATCTTCCTCACCATCCAATAAGGTTGTTCCCCCAACTCTAAATGAGGAGATAATTCAGGACCAATTTGAATTGAATCTCTTTCAGGAATCTATTATCAAAATGAAAACAACTAATGAGCTTACAAATAACCACAAGATGGCCCTATATCCTAAAGCCCGGTTATAAAAAAAATTCAAGATGATTGACTTCAAAACATACAAAAGAATAGTCTCCCTAACCTCACACATATTCAACTACCACCTTCAAATGCAGCTATGGAACGTAGGCCTAGGAGTTCTAGAAATTATTTTATCCTCCACTCTATCCGATGGATCCCTTACTTGGTATATGGGGATGAAACCCAAAGGGACCACTAAAATATGGGATGATGTATGTCATGATTTTCTGAAGCATCACGAATATATCAAAGAACTTAGCTTCACCTAAAAAGACTTAGAAATACTTGAGAAAAAGAAGGGAAATCGAATCGAAACTTTCATCACTCAATATAGAAAAGAAAGCTAGTTATATGGTCACCCACCCCTAGAAATTGATCAGATGGAGATTGTGATCAGGAACCTCCAGAAGGACGTACGGAATGAAATTGGGCTCACCTGGATCCCCGACTTCAAAGCACTCAACCACATCGGGTGCAAGATAAAGAAAGTTTGTCTGATAAGGCTATCGAATCAACTAAGGAACCTAGTTAAGATGGAAATCACTTTTTCACCAGTAAGAACTTGCCTGGATCTTCTACATCTCATATCACCACACTCGTAGTTTGTCTTTAATCGAAATCATACCTAGTTAATAATATTTTCCAAGCTATGGAAGTTGATGCACCTTTTTAACAAGTCCCCCTCCTAGAAACTATCAAGTTTTGCTTCATTCCAAAGATTTCAAAACTTATCCTAGATAGCTCCTAGATCTTCAAGTTTCCTTAGGCTGATTATCTTTTTCCCTAAAAAAGGATGTTCTCTTGAGACCTCTCAACCTTAAACCATCCCCGCATTCGTAGATAAAAACTTGCGGGTTGTCACCCAATGCGATTTCCATTAAGGACCGACTACATTATCAATAATTAGTGAGATTTGAGGTTTTCCATCCATGACCTCGTTAATGCCGGGAGCCTCATCCCGCTAAAGACATATGTCACCACCAACACCCTACAATACCATCCGAACACCAACATTAATGCTTGTCAGATTCTCACATTCCAAACATCGAACTCTCTACGCTAATAGTCCCCATTCATCCCAACATTAATGCTTGTCAGCTCGGGGGCAGAGTAGCTCGGCACGCTATGTTTCTTGTCCAGTTGAGTTATACGGTGAATACATATATTTTTGCCACATAAGATGACATGTGTTGTCATATAATTGGTCCACATAATCTGACTAATTTTTGTATCAATAGTCTATATGAAAAGAATTTAACTATGCTTGTCTTGATGATGAAACAATTTAATTAAAAGGTGGAATTCGTTATCTTAATGTCCTCACGAGGAAATTGGACATATGTAAAATTATTTGAAAATTAAAATTTTATTTGTGAAAAATCCAAATTATTCAAAAAAACTTTCAAACAATTGATCAAACTTCCAAAAATCAATTTAAACCACTTTGAATCAAACTATGAAAATCAAAACAAATCTCAAGTAGAATTTCAACAATCATGATCGTTTTACACAATCAAAATTGAACTCACATTCACTTAAGAATATTGACAAACACTTTCCCTTTAATGATGAAATCACATATTTAATTTAGGAATTTTTTTATTATACTAATCAAATTTAAATTCAAACGTTTTGACATTATGAAAATTTTACACCTTAATTCGAGAAAATTTCAAGCGGAGACACTTTGTCATCACAATACACAATATGCCCTAAAGTTCACCATTAGTAGGGAGTGTCTATCGCTCGTACTAATAACTCATTAGTTAATCCTTAGCACACATCTCCAAGGCTTTATTAATACGAATTCTCATACATATCCATAACTATAACCTGCGATTAAACTCATCACGGTGTATAGCTTAACCTTTTTGAACACCCAGTTATGGGTGCTAAATTGTCTCACTACATAGCCATCCCACTCCTTTTCTAGATCATAGGCTATTACCACTATAATACTTTAGGTAGGATATGGGGAATTGGGTATTACTATAAAACTTTGGCCCAATACCTTTGACAACAAAAGAGATCCTATTCCTCAATACCACATTATTCTTATAAAGCCATAATTCAATACCACAACTTCTAATAGTAAGTCCCACGGACTATACATATGTTTTTCTTAAATTACCCTGAATCGACATGAGTACCTAAACCCACTTCATAATCAAGTCACTTAGGCACACTTTCATTTTCTTAGCCACACATAGAGCACATAGGAGAAGGATGAAATTTTCTGTTGAAAAGATTGTCATTAGTGGCCAAGGAATTATTGCAAGCCTTCCACAAGAAATGCTTGATCTTGGGAGCTGCTTCAATATCCATAATGTTTTCTAGATCTTGTCATCAACCAAGTAAGAGGACGGGGGATTATCACTTATTTTTCCGAAGACCATTTTCTCTTCTTCTACATAACCTGATTTCAGAGTGTATTTACCATTTCTAGTAAAATGCCAAACTAATTCATCTTCTTTGTCTATAGTTCTAACATGAAGACATTGGATAGCCTCAACCTCCTCCGAAGAAAAAAGAGAGTTTGGCTTGGAAGGGATCCAAAGCTTTTGAGAAGTTGAAATAAGGTTAGCCAACATACATTCACTGGTCTCTAGAGATTTTGAAGAGAGGGGTTTAAATCCCTATAGGTTAGGGATCCATTTACTCTCCTATATCTGGGTATTTTTACCATTTCATATGTTCCATCGTAAGCCCCCTCTAGAATACTCTTGCTCTCCACTATGATAGCCCATATAGGGGACGGGCTGTGACCTGTATTTTCCTCAAAAAAGTCCATATTATGGAGTATATGGATTTGAGAATTTGGTCCCAAAGAGAATGGGATTACCTTTGTAATTTCTAATCTTGTTTAGCAACGAGGGACAAATTGAGACTTTTAAAATTTCTAAAACCCATACCACCAAAATTCTTAGGCCAACACAAAGATTCCCATTTCCTCTAAAAGATCATATTATTATCAACATCCTCCCCCACCAAAATTTCCTATCCAGAGCATCTCATGTAGAGCAGAAGTTGGTAGGAAGACGAACACAAGACATAACATAGATCGGTACGGCCTGAACCATTGCTTTAATGAGAATCTCCCTTCCCCTTGAAGAGAGAAATGATTATTTCCATCCGTGAAATTTGTTATGAACTTTATATAAAATAAAAGAGAAATTCACATTTCTAGATCTCCCCCATGAGGCAAAAAATCCCAAGTATTTGGACTTAGGATCTAAAGGCTTAATACTTAGAGTCTCCCTAATCATCTCCATAGTATTGGCTTTGGTGTTAGACGAGCATAGGAATCCTGATTTGTCAAAGTTTATCATTTGACCAAAGGCTTTACACTACTGATCCAAAATATCCAACACTTTCAAACATTCCCTCATATCGGCTTCTAGGAAAAGGATGGAATCATAAGAAATAAATAAGTCAGATATAGGAGGACAAGTTCTTCTAACCGTAATTCCCGATAAATCAACAAACCTCAGGGACTTGTCAATAATTAAGGAAAACACATCTTGCACTTTAAGAAAGACGTAGGGAGATAGGGGTCACCTTCACGGAGCTCGCGATTTGGGGTAATGTTGCATAACTTATTATCGTTCACCATAATCGAGAACTAAATCGCTATGACACATTGAGATATAAGTTGAACCCACTTTTCATTAAAACCCATCTTCCCCATTGGAGCAACCTAAAAATCCCATTCGACCCTATCATAAGCCTTGTTTAGATCCAACTTTATAGCTAACTCCTCCCTATTTCCTATTTCTCTAGTCTTAAGATCATGAAATAATTTTTGAGCCACAATTATGTTGTCTTGAATAAGTCTTTTAGGGACAAAAATATCTTGGTTTTGGGTTATAGTTTGGTTAGGCAAAGGTTTTCGTCTGTTGGTAAGGATTTTTTTTGTAATAATCTTGTACTTGAAATTCCAAAGACTAATCAGTCGAAATTGGTTCAAATTTTCTTGGTTAGGGACCTTTGGAATCAAAACAAGATGAGTGTTATTCATCTCCTTGAGGATAAAACTGCCATCAAAGTAGCCTTTTATAGCTTAAAAAGTGTCACGACCTACTATATGCCAATATTTTTTGTAAAACAAACTCAGGAAATCTTTGGAGCCTGGGACTTTAACAACCTCAAGCTCCTTAATAGCCCTTAAGATTTCCCCCTCCGATATTGGACTGCATAAATTATTATTCATATCCAGGGTGATCACATTTCCCATAAAATCCAAAACACTATTGAAATCTCTCGGTCGTTGGCTAGTGAAAATATAGGAGAAGTGATATTGAATCTCAGAATTTATATCCCTCTCATTAGTAAACCAACATCCATCCTAAGAAATAAGTATGTGTAAGGAGTTTATATGACAGCGATGTAGCCTGGTAGAATTGAAGAATGAGGTGTTTTGATCACCATATCCCAACCAATTCAGCTTTGTAATTTGGTACCAATATAATTCTTCTTTGTGGAGTACCTCATCCATCTCGACGACAATATTTTCTTCCATATTTTTGGTCTTCGTGGAAAAGGGGAGGAATGGACTTCGATAAGCTTAACATTTACTTAATTGAGTTTCTCTCTATTGTTACCAAAATGAAGATTTTTCCACTCCTTTAAGTGTTTCACAACATTCCTTAACTTATAAGAGAGAAATTAGATACTAGAACCCCTAACACTGGCACCCCATAATTCTTTGATAGTTTCTTTGCATCTATTTTCCACCACCCACCTGGACTCGAATTTAAAACTGCCCTTATGTCTCCTAGAAAGAGGTATGAGTTGAAACCTAAGAGGGCAATGGTCAGAACCCCTAATAGACACGTGAGATAGTTGTAAATTGTGAAAAAGCTCCATAAAATCAGCATTAGTCAAGACTCTATTCATCTTTTCTCTGATAAAGTTCTCTTCATCTCTACAATTTCACCAAGTAAAAATGGGGACCTTGAAGCAAATGTCTACTAGGTTACAAAAAAAACAAAATTTATGAAACTCCTACATTTTCCTTCTAATATTTACATTGCCACCTTCCCTTTTCGAATTGGCTCCCACAATATTAAGATCCCCAATCACCATCCACGGACTGGGAAAAACAGAAGCAATATGTTTTAAACTAGACCAAACACGACTCTTTTTTCTTCAATGGGATCCATATAAACAACGGAAAACCTCCATTTTTTATCATCCTCGAAAGAACACCAAGTATTAATAATGTTTTTAATAAAATATATAACATGAAGATCCACCTCATTATTCTACAATAATTCCAATCCGCCTACCTTACCCATATGATTGACATAACAATTATTCTAAAACCAAAGGTGCATCTTAAAGACTCAAGTTTTTGTTGATCATTTTTAGTCTCCATCAAGAAAATGATGGAGGGACGATAGGAGGTTATAAAATTCTTCAACACTTGAAGTATCTAGGCTAATCCCACTCCCTTGTAGTTCTAGGAGATGATTAGCATTAGTCGTGTGGCTCTTTGAGGCTAGCCACCACCACCATTTCAACTTCATTAAAGCTTCCATCATTTGCCATTGGGTTTAAATCTCCACCGTAGGACACTAGAATTTCTATTAGATCTTTGTCTTGAATATAAGTTAGAGGTTTAATACCTCTCTTGGAAAACTTTAGGATAAACCTCCTTATGGTTCTATCTCCTTTCAACTTTTCTTGGGGGGTGGGGAGAGAACGAAGGCTCCTCCCCTAACACCACCAAACCCGCTTTGACACTTTCTATCTCCTTCCTATTTATTATTATTTTTTCTTATTGTAACAATTGTCTCCAACAAGCTCCTCCTTTTTATGTCGCTTTAAGGTAAGGACAACTAGGTTGTTAATTAAGTCTTTATTAGAGATGCGATCAGGTAATGAAAGGGTCTACGGGGTTTTGTGTCTAGGTGGGATAGATAAGGGTTGAAGACTGGTATTAGGGTTTGAGGATTACTAGGTGGGAGTATAATTTATTCTATTAAGTAAACTATGGTAGGGTTTTGTGAGAGGGTCAAGGTAGTTGTTGGTAGATCAGCATAATTTTTAATAACTTCAAGTGGGTTTGGGGGTACTGTGGCATAATACATTTATGTGCAGCCCTTTTTGGTGGTATTAGGGTTGGTATCTTGTTTTAGGGACTTAGAGGGCCCTTCAGCAATCCTTTCTCTCCTTTATTAATATATGCCATGTCACAAACCAGTATAGTCTCCTTATTCCCCATTGATATATTTTTAGCATCATGAAGGTTGGCACGATCATTACCTGGGTCTATCGTGCTTTTCACTGCTACAATTGGTAACTCCGGTTCTTTGACATAGCTTGGGTTAAACTGAATTAACGTCTCTTATCTTAGAGCCTCTGGTAAGTTCATCTATTCTATTACCATTTTCACGTTAAAATTGTGATAAAAAAACCCTCCATTTTCTCGCTGGAAGCTCAAATGGTAGGTCCATATTCCATCCCACCATCTTTACTTTCTTTTTCATAACAACAATCTTTTCTTTCATGGACTATTCTCCCACAATCATAACAAAAGATTAAGTTCCTTTCGTATCGGTATAGGATCCATTGAAGAGAGCGGTCTTTGTTCCTAACATACACTCCCCGATTCAGAGGGCGGTCACATTCACATCCACGCTAACCCTAATAAATTTGCCAAAAATGATATGCTCCTTGGATATATCCATCTCCCTACAACTTCTGCTATGCAGTTTATATTTCCTTTGGTTCTCATTTTACCTGGGAGTTTATGTATCTATAACCAAAAAGGGCATCTTTTAAAGCTCATGGACTCCTCCTATCATACCCATTTGTTGGAAACGTAGACCCCCAATTTTAAAATATTGTTTTTAAAATTAAATATTAATTTCCTTTTAAGTACGGAATAAAGATGGTTCAACACAACACATATAAACAACAAATTTTAATTTCTTTCAAATTAAAATTAAACTAAATTTAAAGTGAAATTAAATTAAACAACAAATAATTTTTTCCCTTTAACCAAATTAATTCAACCCAAGTCCTAGAAATTTGCCTAACAAAAAATTTTCATTTTGCAAATTAAGCCAAACCAAATTTTATCCAATAAAATTAATGACTTGAATTAAATTAATATTTACCCAAACTAAGTTAGCACCAAATTAAATATTCCAATTTTATCTTTTTATCTAAGACTGCATCTAATGTGATTTTTCAAAAGATAAAATAAACAAACCACTACACTGCGATGTACGAGGAAACCCGAAATGGGAAAAATCTCGGACGACCCTAGACTTAATTCCACGAAATACGAAATTTTATAAAAACAAGACAGATGACTTACACAACTCGACTAGACTCCTTTCAAGACCCTGATGGGTCTTCTTGTACCAACCTCTTCTTAGTCGACAATCCCACCCCGCACTCGAAGCCTTTCTCCGAGTGGGAACACCGTAGTAACAAATAACTTTTCTTCTTTGTCGAATGTAGAAACAAACCCAAACAACTCTTTGATAAGTAGAAACCGGTGCCAAACAAACTCTAAGAAGAATATATATATATATATATATATGAAAGATACTTGGATAAACAAACTATGTATTGGGTGTAAAAACATTGATTTTTTTCTTAGGATTAAATCATGTTAACAAAAATCAAGGGGACTTTTTCTTTGGAAGAAGTTACTCTCAAAACACTCTAAGTGAAGAAAAGGTTATGAAAAAGTCTCATAAAAAATATTGCTCCCACGCTAGTTAAATCTGTTAAAAAGTTAATGGAAAAAAGGTAGTGGGAACATGGAGAAAACTGTCAAAAAAAATTCTCGCAAGAAATCTCGTTCGAATGAGATTTTCGTTCGAACGAACGTCTAGCGATGTTCAGTGGCTAAAAAGGGAAATTTGTTGGAAAACTCATTCGATAGAAATTCTCATTCGAATGACAAACTCATTCAAACGACAATTTCGAACGAAATGTCAGAAGACTAATATTTACAAAATAAGCCCAATTTTTTTTTATTTAAAGTTCTATAACCTTATGAAAATAATATTCATTTTAAAATAAAATAACACCCTTTATAAAATTATTCCAAGTCTCCCTATATATATATATAAATTCATTCATACCTTCTGGAGACTAAGGAATATGATGTTGATGACGTGAAACTTGGCACTGAAACTCGGCAATGATGTTCTCTTGAAAAGTAGGCCGCAACGTCTTCAACACCAACTTATCATAGGCTTGAAGGATACACAAGAACTCTCTCCTATGACTCAAGTGTTTTTGTTTGGAATTGAGCCAAAACTACAAAAGACACAATTGGAATTTTGTGGCCTTACAAATCTCCCCCTTTGGCTATTCCGGGACAAAAAACAAATCAAAATCCTAAAGGGCCGTCAAGCTCTACTAGACTAAAAAAAAACGTCCCACCAAAAATAAAAAATACAAGCTTGACTCAAAACCCAAGGATTACTATCTTTTCCGATGAAGGTTGCTGCTAAAATAATTCCTGCACACTTAAGCACAGATTATTAAATGATAGAATATCAACATTAATTCTCCCTCTTTGTCAAATGATCTACCTAAGAAAGTCGCGACTCCCCCTAAGTTAAATCTCCTAAACTAAGATACGATTACAATACGATTAGATACCATTTCTCCCCTTATCATTCTTCCCCTTTTCGTTCAGGAATAGACAAAGGCTAAAGAAACAAAAATTAACTTATCTTCCCCAATTAAAGCATATACTCCCCCTAAACTAAACAAGGAATAAATATCATGATATAACAAGATAAACATGCAATTATGCATTAAAGCACATGGGCAAATAAAATTCAACTATTCCACATAAAGCGGTGAATATCAACTATGATGCGATAACAAAAGATACTAATTGATTGCATTAATCCAAGCACGTGATATCGAAACAAAGTTCGCAACAAGATAGATACCAGTTACGAATTAAAGCATAAATGGACTAGCTAGCAAGGCAAATACATAAAAAAAATATCTTATATATACGTACACTAAATATAACGTAAATACACATGCACACACACACACACACACACACACACACACACACACACACACACACACACACATATATATATATATATATAAACTCACAAATGACACAAAATAAAAAAAAACATGAGTTTTTCACGCTATTATGGCATAAATGTGTCATATGGAAACGGAAGTGAAGGAGTGTGAATAGGATAATAATGAATTTAAAACCCAATCACTTAAACATGTTCACCTAGTTCGCATTTGATTGCAAAACTTTATCAACTAGAATTTAGCCTTTATGTGACAGGATAAAGTGAACTAATGAACAAACAAACACAATGCATATAAGCCTAGCATGTTGATGATTCTACAAACCAATAGAGTCATGACATTTAAAGTACAACTAGGATAAACGACATTGTGCAAACCTTTGACAATTCATCCAATCTCCCTCAAATAATCATTTAATTCTTTTGAATGAATATATCAGACTAAACAAGTTAGGCCTTGGCAAATTATTTTCCTTTTAATGCCATATTTTCTTTTCAACCTTTGGACCACGTATTTCTTTTAGGTCCATTTCAAACGGTGGTTTACTCGCAAAGGATAATATTTCCTTTCGGAGCCCTTCCACGTGCACAATTGTATATATCATTTTTTTTATCTCACACAAATCTCACGCTCAACGAATTTTAACATGAACTAGTCCTCCTAGGTCATAGTACGTAGATGACCAGATTGGTAGGAGAACACCTCACAAAGTTCAAATATAACATGTGAAGTTAAGGTTCAAAAATATCGTGCATGTGTGCGTAAAGGCATATAAAAGTGAATCCATTAAGCAAGTCAAACTTAAACTACTCCATGAAAGCATGATAAAGAACATTTTAAGGATTAAAATTTTAACCAAACGTTCTAGTCATATGGAAGCGGAAAGATAGGATTCAAACATAAACATATGCCACAAAATGTGTGTCAAACTAAAATACACACACAAAACATCTTTTTGAGTTTTTGAGATTTATAAACCAAACAAAAATAACTCAAACGACAAACAAAAATCTTTTTGTATTTTTCATTAAGTCCAAATAACTCACAAAAGTAAAATAGAAATGATAAAGAAAATCTTTTTGTATTTTTCACACAATGCAAAGAAAAATAAAAAGAATATAATAGAAAAGATAAACAAGTCATAATTCTAGTAAGGCATCGATAATTAATCATGGACTAGAAAATGACTAAACATACATAAAACTAGAAAGGATATATGATATGAAGAACATATAGCTAGAGTATGCATACATGCAAGCAGTCACCCATAAGATATAACATGTGGGGAGTTATGTGCAAGTATGCTTGAATTAACAAGTCTAACATCTAGTTGCTCTAAAAAAGATTTTTTAACCCAAATGGATGTGTATTTATAATGTCAGGATTTGGAAACAAATGAAATACTAGATTTAAACTTCCTAGAACATCTTCTAAGATCAAAACAAAAGGACTTATGGTGAACTTTCATACCACAATGCGAACATGTGTAAACTTGAGGAAAGTGACCTAAGGCGTGATCTTTTCTAACGTTCTTTGACAAAGTTGACCCTATAAAACAAACAATGGTCTTAGCCTTAGATAAGGAAGCATTAGAATATGATGAGATAGAACCATTACAATAACTACTCGAGTCTTGTAAATCATTTTTCATTTTTAAAATTTCGAACCTAGGTAATAAATTAGACTTCTCAAATTTATGGGACTCGTTCTTTAAATTTTCTATAACTCATAGAAGGTTATCACGCTCCCCCTCAATGTGATCAAACTTGTCCCTAAGAGTCTTTTCTCGACTATCACTCTCTTTCTTGGACATTTCTAAAATATTAAATTTGTAATTTATGTCCATGAGCTTTTTACGACAAATATCTTTCTGAGATAGTGAGGTTTGTAAAAGTTCAATTCTATATGTAAAACTTAAATTTTCATTTTCATGAAACTTAATTCTTTTTGCAAATCTCAAATTTAATTCTCTTAATTTTTCATTACACTAATTAAGCCCATTAAATTCCTCTCGAATATCAAAATCTTCATTATCATTAGAAATGGACAAATGATAATTAAGATGTCCCATCGGGAGATACAAAACAAAAATGAGAGTGAGTAAAAAATGAACCACCTAAAAATACAAGGAGCACAAAAATTATAAAAGCCAAAAAACGGATCTGTAATGCGATAAATTAGCGCTCCGGCTCTGATACCACTTGTGGAAAACGTAGATCCCCAGTTTTAAAATATTCTTTTTGAAATTAAATATTAATTTCCTTTTAAGTGCGGAGTAAAGATGGTTCAACACAACACATACAAACAACAAATTTTAATTTCTTTCAAATTAAAATTAAACTAAACTCAAAGTGAAATTAAATTAAACAACAAATAAATTTTTCACTTAAACCAAATTAATTCAACCGAAGTCCTAGAAATCTGCCTAACAAAAAATATTCATTTTGCAAATTAGGGCAAAACCAAATTTTATCCAATAAAATTAATGACTTGAATTAAATTAATATTTACCCAAATTAAGTTAACACCAAATCAAATATTCCAATTTTATCTTTTTACCTAAGCATACATCTAATGTGATTTCGCAAAAGTTAAAATAAACAAAACACTACGCTGCGATGTACGAGGAAAACCCAAATGGGAAAAACCTCGGACGGCCCTAGACTTAAGTCCACTAAGTAAGGAATTTTACAAATAAAAGAAAGATGACTTACACAACTCGAATAGACTCATTTCAAGCCCCTGGCGCGTCTTCTTGTACCAACCTCTACTTAGTCTGTAATGACCCCACTTTTATATATAGTTTGTTTTTACACTCTTGTGTTACTTATTATCTTATAAATGTTGTATTATTAGATATGTGGTATTAATGGCTATCAATATAACAAACCCCATTTTTAATTACGAAGAATCAACTGTAAATTGGATCAAATCGAAGTCTTATGACATATCTTAAGGCAAATAATAAGTTTTGGGGTAGAAAATATAATTTTATAAAACTTTAAGGACTAAAATAAAAATATAAAATAGGACATTTTGTAAATAAAATATTTTCAAGGACCTCTAAGAAATATTCAAAATATATAGTGTGAAATTACCAAAATACCCTTAAGGTGTTAAATGACCCTTATACCCCTAATAACTTTCCACCTCGTGCTTTCCACCTCGTACTTTCTTTTGAACATATCCACTGCACACGTGTCACCTCTATAGGAAAGGATAAAACTTATGTAAATCCTCTAGAAAAAGGAAAAACACGTGTCACCATTTGGTAAATCAAGACTGCAAGGCTGATCCGTTGCACGACACATGAACGACGACTCACCAAAGTAAAACCTTATCACTCAGACACGTGTCAACACCTAAATATCTTTGGAAAACTATAAATAGGGCCTTTGGGGATCATTTGAAACTCACACCAATTCCTTGAGAATTATAGAAAGAAATAGTGAGAGAAAGTGTGAGAAAGTTTAAGAAGAAGTTCTTAGGGATATTCATCTTAAGGTAATCTTAATGTTATAATGCATCGTTATAGTCTTAATTTATTGTTTTATAGCTTTACTTAGTAGTTATGCAGGTAAAATATGATAAAGAATTCACTAATCAAAACTTAAAATTTAGAACAAATCCAAGTCGATTTTATAAACTTGTTTGAAATTATACGCTTTAAAAAATGATTCTTTTTAAAGAAATTGCTCGTTATTATGGAATCCGATTTAAGTAATTCCAAAGTCAGGCCCGGTGAAGTTCTGTCTAGATGAGATGGTATTTAAGTGGTGCCCCTGTGACCCTCCATCTCTACTGGGAACCGACTAATTAGGAAGAACTATGAATTGAATCCTTAAATTACGATCAATAAGTTTTAAAAGTTTGGAAAATGAGTTTTTTAGTAATCCTTTGAAACAAGTTACTATTAAAATACAATATATAGACTGGACCTTGTTTAGAACACATACTTAAAACTTTATCGTATTTATTAGATTAATGTTCGATCGAAGACTCATTATCTATAATTTCGACCTTTATTTTAGGTGATTACTCTATGTAATTTCTTGCGCATTTTGATTATATTATATTATGCAAACTATCACTACAAGAAAAAGTATCATTTATGTCAGTTTGAAAATTAGCGTTACGGCAGACAAATGTAAAATGACATAAATGATATACATTTATGTCAGGTTGGCTTTGAAGGTAAATTTTTATTCCAATATAAATATAATTGAGATAAAAACTAAATCATTTATCTCAAATTTATATAAAGTTGACATAAATGTACCCATTTGTAATTTTAGTTCTGTTAGACTTTAACTAAAAACTGAGATAAATGAGAAAAAGAAGCGGGGTCTTTTTTTTTTTTTTGCAATCCCGCCCCCATAGAATTGGCTCCATATCAAATTCTTTCTAAAAAAAAGGGTCAACTCTCTCACACCTCTCTTGCACGATCCAACCTCGTCCAGCGGCACATCTCTCTCGGTCTCTTGCCTCATCTCTTCCACCTCTCTAGGCAGCGGCACCGGCGCCGGCGAGTCACCATCGCCACGATAGGTACACGATTCATCCAACTCTAACGATTTTTCAAACTCTTACGATATGTCCTTAAGATTAATTCCTAGGTTTTTCAAAAGTTTCACGATTTGTTCAGTGAATCGATTTCTTCAGTGATTCGATTTGTTAAGAGTTTTCCGGCTTGAATAGATTTGTTCAATGAATAGATCTCCTAAAAAAACTAGTATAAACATAATTGATACTTAAGACTTATTCTCTCTCATTTTTCTCTTTTAATGTCTAAAATTGAGTTTATGGACATGTTTATTCTCTCTCATTTTTCTCTTTTAATGTCTAAAATTGAGTTTATGGACATGTTTGTGCTTGAAGAACTACTAGTCAAATTGATAAATTCTCTTTGCATTTATGTTTTTTTAACCTATTTTGGTTTTTCAGATATAAGGCAAAGCTCCTTATTACTGTTAATTTTTTTCCATTTAATTATGAATAAACTTATGTGTACCCTTGTTTGGTACCCTCATTTTTACCCTCTAATAAGACAAGGCACCAAGAGCTTGCACTTATTGTTGTGGGTCCCGTGAGGGCAATAAGTACAAGCTTTTGTTGCCTTGCCTTATTAGAGGGTACCAAATAAGGGTACCAAATGAGGGCACATGTAGTATTACTCTTTAATTATTAGTTAGTACCTAGTTAAATTTTCCTCATGTGATTCTCTTCTGGAAACGGGGCAATGCATGTTTGTGATAATATATTATCAAATTATGTAGTATTCTTTATGAAAGTTCCTATTTTTTAGTGAAATTTTTATTCGTGAAGTGAAGAGGTTTGATTTCCTTAACTTTGGTATATCTTACATATGAAATAATATGCACCATATAGGAACAACAACTATTATATTTTTTCATTATCTCAGCTTATATAATAATATGCACGAATACATGTACCTCTATGATGATTGGAGCTTTCCATATATGTATATGTATGAAGCAAAGTATGATCAAACAAGTGCTTGTTATCAAAATTATATGGATTCTTGAATATTCATATAGACTCAATGATTATTGTGTTTTGTGATCCAGTGTTTTGTAATTAGACATTTGGACCGGTGATTTCATCTTTTTGAACATTCCATATATGTATACGTATGGTTCATTATCCAACTTTTCTTCGTTTTTGATATTTGTGCATTTGCGCTAATAAGGGTTGAAGTTTTATAGTTAGTAGGATTTTGTGCAAATCAGGTTGTACGATTTGTTTATACCCACTTGAGCTTGCATTTACACTAGTAATTTTCTTTGATTTTGTTGAAACTTGTAATGAATATAGCTCGATTTGTGTGATATTTTGTTTTTCTTCATCTACATTTACAATTTCATACAGAAAGAATATAAGTTGTGGAAATCATGTTCAAAATGCATATGGATGATTGCATTACAATTTATGAATTGATTGAAAGGAATGTGATATACATCTCTATAACTTTTTGAAATTTCAGAAATGCTGATGTGGTTTACACGTTTCATAAAATTACCCAATATAACCATACACATTAATAATGTCGACTTCATGGGGTTGACGGTAATAGAAAAATCTAAGAAGGTTTAATATTTGAATGTTTTGTCTTGTGAGTAATTTAGATTTGAAATTTTTTGATTTATTATCTTGTTTCAAGTTTAATGTGTTTTCACTCTTTTTAAGAACGTTGATAATGTTATTGGGAGTGAGTTCATTCATTAGAAAATACATTATTACACCTGTACATAAATAATTAATCTTACTCGTGGGTTTTGTGAGGCGCTTCGTTATTTTGACAATGGGACTATTATTTGTAAACATATGTTATTAATGAGATAGTTCTTTTGGTTTATATCATTTATAAATTAATCACTAATGTTGTCTTTTGTATAGATGCGTGAGTTGTTTCCAAAGACCAATAGTAATTCTGATGACTCAATGTCACAGTGGACTTATTCATATAAATAACCCAATTTTCTGGAATAGATTTGTTCTTGCGGATACTAAATAACATGTTTGCTCTGTTTAGATGATATGGTATATCATAGGCGATCAATGTGACTATGTTTGTCATATAAGAATATAGTTTTCTTCATTATCGGATCCCTAACTAACTGATAAGTTTATATAAGATATTGAAGGAAGCTTTATTTTTGTTGTCTATGATATTAGAGATGGAAATGTGTTTGCGTCACTAGTATGTTTGTGTTAAGGTTTAGTTGATTGTAGAATCACATAATATGTCTATTTGAGTTTAGCAAATGCATAAATAATCAAGATACTAAATGGGAGAATATTGTCGGCTATTACTATGCATTATTGATGACATTCTCGTTTCCCATCGACTAAGATGTGCATTACTGCTTTAATAATCATCTCCGTTGTGTTTATCATTTGTATCTAGATTTAGTTTTATTTATCGGTATATCTTTGTTGTGTTTGATGTGTGTGTGTGTGTGTGTGTTGTGTGACTATTTGCAAGGATTCAATATATTCAAAGAACAAGTTCATTATGAAATAATCTACAATATTTTTCTAGAATATGAGAAGAAAAAGCTGGCAAATGGAAATTTTGAACTGGCTGACTTAGTTATTGATCTACATCACCTGTTTACAGAAAAAAGATATGAGGGTGATGAGATGGATTTTGTATATATTGATGAGGTTCAAGATCTGTCAATGAGACAGATCGCTCTTTTCAAGTACATTTGCAGCAACGTCGATGAGGGATTTTCCTTTGCCGACGATATAGCACAGACCATTACAAGAGGTATTGATTTTAGGTTTGAAGATATACGGTATCTATTCTACAAAGAGTTTGTATTGGGATCAAAAACGTAAGTGTCTATTAATAGAAATGAGAAGGGGTTAATCTCAAGAATTTTTCAGTTGAGACAGAACTTTCGCACACGTGATGGAGTTCTTCAGTTAGCACAGAGTGTAATCAACCTTCTTTACCATTTCTTTCCTCACTCTATTGATGTATTGAGTGCTGAGACTAGTTTTCTATCCGGGGAAGCTCCCATTCTGCTTTATCCCATGAATAATGAAAATTTGGTCAAGTCTATATTTGAAAACCGTGGAAATGTTGGTGCACATGTTGGCTTCGGAGCCGAACAAGTTATATTGGTTAGGGATGAATGTTCGAGGAAGGATATCTGTGATATTGTGGGTAAAAGAGCTCTTGTTTTGACAATCATGGACTGCAAAGGCCTTGAATTTCAGGTTAACTAATAGTTTTGTTTGTTTGTTTAGTTTTTTTATATTTAGAAAATGCAGATGCTTCAAAAGCCTTGTTTAACTGTACCCCATTGGTAGTCCTTCCTTTTTCTAATCTAGCCAATGTCCCCCAATTGGGAAGGGCCCTAAAATAAAGGCATCTGTGTGTTTTATCTTATAATCAACTATTTATTTTAAATAAGAAGTTTAACAGATGATAAATTGATATATTTTCTCTGAAATAAGGTCGATGAAGATTTATATTGGTCGTGTGAACATATATAATGTGAAGATATGTTTTTTATATATCAAAATCATGTGGGTTCAGATTCACATTACTCAAATATATGCCTTAGTTAAAATGGATCTATACATTTGTTTTTATATCTAATACTCAATTTTATAGCAAGTTAAATTGGTAAATGATTGTAACTGATTTTTCAATAAAAGAAAATTAAAAAAAAATGTTTGCCCGAGTAGGACATACTGTTACTTTTCATATAAAAAATGACGTTTTATAGCTTTCGCCTAGGCCCTGGACCTGTCTTGGGCGGGCCATTGTTACCCGATATTTAACGTATTACGGTTTTTAATGTGAATTTAATCCTCTAACAAATGATTTCAGTCATATCCTTTCCTGAGGACCACTTGTAGGCCTAAAACGATCCTTGCACTAACATGTTTATACAAAACAAGTCCTAAAAAAATATGTACCAAATCGGTCCGCGATGTATGATCCATATGGAACACCTATCACACTCTCCTTCCAGAGACTTTAGGGAGGACCACTTGTAGGAGACCTAATTTCTTAATCGATTTAGTTTTTTTTTTTAATTTTGAAGATTGATTTGGAAAATCTTTTTGTAGGTCGTTTTTCTTTGGAAACAATTTGGTACGACAGGATGATTTTATAATTTCCTATATACTTTGCAGGATGTATTGTTGTCCAACTTTTTTAGCTCATCACCTTTTGTAAATCAATGGAGTTTGATTTATGAGTACATGAAGGAAAAAGACCTGCTTGTCCCCTCCTCTCATATATAGTATTCAAGTTTCAATGAGGAGAAGCACAGTGTTGTGCTCTGAGCTTAAGTACTTATATGTGGCTACAACTCGAACAAAGCAACAGTTGTGGATTTATGAGGACATATACCCTGATGCGATGTATTCCTACTGGAAGAAGTTATTTCTTGTTAAAGAAAGACAACTTGATGATTCATTCATTAAGGAAATGCATGTTGCCAGCAGCGAAGAGGAGTGGAAGGCCCGGGGCATTAAGGTCACTTTCGTCATTCAATAAACTTTAATATTTGTTCAATATATCGTAAGATAATGCAGATAATTATGTTATTGGTTTCCTTTGAAATCCCATTACAAGGTGCGTCTTTGAATTAAGGATTCTTTTTTTGCCTCCTTTGTCAATACCATAATTAGTATGTTGTGTTCCTTGCACATTTACAGGAGCACAATGGATGTAAATGCATTAGGAATGAGAACAATTATACAAATCTGGAATTTTTTTTTATTGTCCTTGCCATGTCCGTAGTCTATATTTTTGGAAATTTTGAAATAATCTCTCTGGAGAATATTTACTCCATGTTTCATTGTATTGCAGCTCTTCTATGAAAACAATTATGAGATGGCAAAGATGTGCTTTGAAAGGGCAGGGGACTCTTATTGGGAGAGATTGTTCGAGGCTTCTGGGCTTCACGCAGCTGCTGGACGTCAAGAAAATCTTGAAACATCACGCATTTACATTAAGAAGGCTGCTGAGTTATACGATTCTATAGGCAAGGCAGAATCTGCTGCCCAATGTTTTTTTGAGATAAAGGAATACAAAAGAGCTGGTAATTTTTTTTATTCGATTTATATGCTGAAATTTATGTACCTTCTCTTTTCAAAAGAAATGACTGTTTCCTTTGATTACTGTCATTACATTATGGCCCAAACGTTGCTTACACTTGTTTCTGATCATCTAAACTGAAAGTCTCACTTCACATCAATTTCGTATTTGCCAAAAATTTGGTATTTCAAATTTGAATTTCTTATCGTTCCAGGTATCATATATATGAACAACTTCGGGGAATCGAGGATGGAAAAATCTGTAGAATGTTTTTCTCTAGCAAAATGTTTCAAAGACGCAGCTGAAATATATGCTACGGCAAGATCGTATTCAAATTGTCTGTCTTGTTGCCTTGATGGAAATTTTTTTGACAAGGGGTTTCAGTACATACATTACTGGAAATAACATGAGGCTCTTAATTTAGATAAGGTCATGAAGACGGATAGAATTGTGCAGGAGTTTCTGCAAAGAGGAGCTCTTCATTATTATGAGCTCAAGGATAACAGAACAATGATGAAATTTGTTAAATCTTTTCATTCCATGGATTCGAATTTTACACCTTAAGGATATTTTGGTAATTTCACACTATATATTTTGAATATTTCTTAGAGGTCCTTGAAAATATTTTATTTACAAAATGGCCTATTTTATATTTTTATTTTAGTCCTTAAAGTTTTATAAAATTATATTTTCTACGCCAAAACTTATTATTTACCTTAAGATATGTCATAAGACTTCGATTTGATCCAATTTACAGTTGATTCTTCGTAATTAAAAATGGGGTTTGTTATATTAATAGCCATTAATACCACATATCTAATAATACAACATTTATAAGATAATAAGTAACACAAGAGTGTAAAAACAAACTATATATAAAAGTGGGGTCATTACATCCTACCCTCCTTCCTTATAAAAAGTTTGGTCCCCAAACTTTACTTGCATTAATTTTCGAAAAGATATGGATATCGCTCCTTTATCTCATCTTTCCGCTCTCACGTTGCTTCTTCAACAAAATGATTCTGCCATAATACTTTAACTAGTGGAATAACCTTGGTTCGTAATATTTGATCTTTATGATCCAAAATTTCCACTGGATGCTCAATGTACGACAAATCTTCTCTAACTTGAAGAGGCTTATGACTTAAGATATGTTTTGGATCTGGGACATATTTCTTTATCATTGATACGTGAAACACATTATGTACACTAGAGAGTTCCGGTGGTAAGGCTATTTTATACGCAACAGCTCCTATCCTTTCAAGGATTTCAAAAGTTCCTATGTATCTTAGGCTCAATTTCCCTTTCTTCCCAAATCGCATTACTCCCTTTGTAGGCGATACTCGCAAGAACACATAATATCCTCTTTGGAATTCTAACTGTCGGTGTCGATTGTCAACATAACTCTTTTGACGGCTTTGAGCGGTTCGAAGTCGGTGTTGTATTAATTTCACCTTCTTTGTTGTGATCTGAATTAATTCTGGTCCTAACAATTTTCTTTCCCCAACTTCTACCCAACATGTAGGGGAACGACACCTTCTACCATAGAGTTCCTCATACGGAGCCATTTGAATACTTTCTTGATAGCTATTATTATATGTGAATTCCACTAACGGTAAATGATCATCCTAATTCCCTTTTAAATCAAGTGCACATGCCCTAAGCATATCCTCTAAGGTTTGAATAGTTCTCTCTGATTGTCCATCCGTTTGAGGATGAAAAGCAGTGATAAAATTCAATTTTGTTCCCATGGCTTCTTGTAGGCTTTTCCATAAGAGAGACACAAATCTAGGGTCACAGTCAGAAACAATTGAAATTGGGGTTCCATGAAGCCTAATAATTTCCCGCACATACAACTTAGCTAACTTCTCTAAAGAATGGGTAATATTAAAGGCAATAAAATGAGCAGATTTAGTTAACCTATCAATAATTACCCAAATAGAGTCATTACCATTTGAACTTCTCGGTAAACCTGTCACAAAATCCATAGTAATATGTTCCCATTTCCACTCAGGGATAGGTAGGGGTTGCAGTAATCCTAATGGTTTTTGATGTTCTTCCTTTACTTGTTGACAAACTAAACACTGCGATATAAATTCTTCTATCTCCCTCTTCATGTTATTCCACCAAAATACTTCTCGAAGATCCCTATACATTTTTGTACATCCGGGGTGAAATGTGAATCTTGAGTAATGACTTTCCTACAAAATTTGCCTCTTTAGTTGGGAATCACATGGCACACACACTCTATTTCCAAACCTCAATATATCATCTCGCATCACAAATTCAGTTCTCTTACCCTCGATGACTTCTTATCTAATCTTCTTAAGTTGTGGGTCATTTACTTGTGCAATTTTGATCCTCTCCATCAACATGGGTTGTACTTGTAAGTTTGAAACTATTCCTCCTTTGCTATAGATACGCACATATATTTCCATACTTCTCAAATACCTTAACATTGCTTCCTGGATTGTAATAAGACATGCTAAATTTGGTGTAGACTTCCTACTTAAAGCATCGGCTACTACATTAGCTTTCCCCGGGTGATAGTGAATATTTACGTCATAATCCTTCATCAATTCTAACCACCTCCTTTGTCTCATATTCAACTCTTTCTGAGTAAATATATACTTCAAACTCTTATGATCGGTATAAATCTCACAAGTCTCACCATACAAATAGTGCCTCCAAATCTTAAGAGCAAAAATTACAGCTGCTAATTCTAGGTCATGGGTTGGATAATTCTTCTCGTGGGTTTTCAACTGTCTTGAGGCGTAAGCTACTACTTTTCCACTTTGCATTAGCACACATCCCAAACAATTTTTTGAAGCATCACTATAAATCACAAATCCCCCTGTCCCGGAAGGAATAGTTAAAATTGGGGCAGTTACTAATCGATTCTTAAGTTCTTGAAAACTTTTCTCCACTTGCTCAGACCATTCATATTTTACCTTCTTTTGTGTTAACTTAGATAGAGGTTTGGCAATTCTAGAAAATCCTTCAACAAATCTTCGGTAATAACCTGCTAATCCAAGGAAACTACGAATCTCACTCACATTAGTTGGTCTGGGCCAATCTAATATAGCCTCAATCTTTTGAGGGTCAACTGACACTCCCTCTTTAGATATGACATGTCCTAGAAAAGAAACACTAGGCATCCAAAACTCACATTTCTTTAATTTTGCATATAATTTCTCTTTCCTAAGGATTTGTAATACCGTCTCTAAATGCTTTTCGTGTTCTTCAATACTTTTGGAATAAATAAGGATGTCATCGATAAAAACAACAACACATTGATCCAAATATTTTCGAAAAACCCTATTCATCAATGAGAGAAGATTAATGGGAGTGCCATGAACTGCTTACTCTCTGCATTCCCTTAGAATATATTAGATTTTATGAGACTGAAATACTGTAAACACATTTTTTACAAATAATTATGGAAAAAAATTATTTTTCCATGACCTTATATACAAGGAATGAGGGTCACTCCTATCATTAGTCCTACTCTTTGCAAATTCTTAGAATATATTAGAGTTTATGAGACTGAATCTGAAGCAAAAGCTCTTTGTATGTAATCACAAGCAGGAGTAGGACTAATGATAGGAGTGACCCTCATTCCTTACCCCCTAATAGGGCCAAAAAACAATTTTGTGAGAGATTTTAGTTAAAGGAAAATCAGTAATCCAATGATGGTTTATAGGAGCTCTATCCAGTCTTTCAAACAACATTACTCCATTAGAACACTTTTCCCAGGTGAATTTGAAACCAATGTATCCCATATCTTGAAGGTAACTATTTTGAATACAGTCCATTATGTAACTAGAAGCTCCCACATCAATAGGATTTCCTCCTACCTTTTCTTCTGCATAGCATACTGTATTGAAATCACCTCCAAATAAGAGAGGATTTGAATGAGGCAAACACTATGAAACCTTCATTATAATTGAGGCATACAATGTGTAGCCTTCATTCTAATCTTAATGGTTCACCAGTTGATATATATTTTAAAACAAAAATTTTAAGGCCAGAATATTGGATGCCTTGGTGGCATGTCAAGACACCCGTTCCCTACTATTTTTGGGTCGGGGTCGTGACATAGTCGATAATCCCGGAATCCACCGGAACCTTGGATTGCACCAATGAGGCTTATGGTCTCCATCAACCCGCACTCGAAGCCTTTCTTTGAGTGGGAAAGCTGCAACAATAAATAAGTCTTCTTCTTCGTGGGATGTAGAAGCAAACCCAAACAAATCTTTGACAGGTAGAGTAGAACCCGGTTCCAAACAAACTCCAAGCAAGATATATATATATATATATATATATATATATATATATATATATATATATATATATATATATATATATATATATATATATATATATGAAAGATACTTGGATAAACAAACTATGTATTGGGTGTAGAAACCTTGATTTTGTTCTTAGGATTAAATCATGTTAACAAAAATCAAGGGGGATTTTTCTTTGGAAGAAGTTACTCTCAAAACACTTTAAGTGAAGAAAAGGTTATGAAAAAGTCTCATAAAAAATGTTTCTCCCGCACTAGTTAAATCTGTAAAAAAGTTAGTGGGAAAAAGGTAGTGGAAACATGGAGAAAACTGCCAAAAACTCCCAAAAAAATTCCCGATAGAAATCTCGTTCGAACGAGATTTCGTGCAAATGAAGTGTCGTTCGAACGACCATCTAACGATGTTCCAGTGGCCAAAAAGGGAAATTCATTGGTAAACTCGTTCAAATGAAATTCTCGTTCGAACGACAAACTCGTTCGAACTACATGTCAGAAGACCAATTTTTACAAAATAAGCTCAAAAACTTTTTATTCAAAGTTCTATAACCTTATGAAAATAATATTCATTTTAAAATAAAATCACACCCTTTATAAAATTATTCCAAGTTTCCCTATATATATATAAATGCATTCATACCTTTTGGAGATTATGGAATATTATGTTGATGACATGAAACGTGGCACTGCAACTCAGCAATGATGTTCTCTTAAAAAGTAGGCAGCAACGTCTTCAACACAAACTTATCATAGGGTTGAAGGATACACAAGAACTCTCTCCTATGACTCAAGTAGTTTTTTCCGGAATTGAGACAAAACTACAAAGGACTCAATTGAAAATTTGTGTCCTTACGCCATTATAATCTATTTTTCCCAATTGTAATTCTTAATTTTGTTAGGGTATGAAACTAATAAAACCTCAGCCAAGGGTTATTTCATTAGTAATGAACAGAGTAACTAACAAAAGTTATAATTCAAATAATTGGACTACCTCATTAATATTAGTTTTATCATTTGAGATGTTATTTTCTTAATTTTTTGGTTTGATTTTTTCTTATGCCATTCTTTTATTATTCTTGAAACATCGACTGGTAAATTCTTTTGCAACTGGCTTTCTCTCATAACTTTAATCCTCTATGTTAATTTCCATGCACTCTATTCCAATGATCTCTTCATATGCCTAGGTATGGATTTCAAAATCACCCCTCCAATTAAAAATTTATTTTCTTCGTTATTGTATGTTTTCAGAACTTGACATATATAATCCTCAATTTTTTAGCCGATGTTTTTGTTATTCTTTCCTCCCATACTTTTAGTAATTATGTAACCATGAAAAAATAAATCCCTGTGATGCTACTAATAAATAAAGTAGTCCAGTTTTAAACATTTTATGTCCATTAAACAATGCCAAATGGACATATAAACATCTGCAGAACTATCAATCAATAAATAAACTATTTATTCTCATTAATCTCGTAATAGCGTCTAGAATTGTTTTTACAATAAAAATGTACAATTATTGGAAAATAAAGTACAAAGTTGTTTATTCGCCCACGCATCCAAAATATGAATAAGCCGCATCAACAATATAAACTTTTGTGCTGATCGAAATATATCATGCATATATAAAGTGTCGGGGTGAGAAAGAAACTCACTAGGCTCGTATAAATGCTCCAAGTGAACTACACATACTCATATGTAGATGCATATACATGTGTATGAATATGAACTCTCAACTATAATCCTAAGATATGATATCCCATTTGATGATCTCACCATGTCACAACGCATCCCAAGTCCACCATATATCAAAATTCCCACTGCACTTCCCTCAATACGACGTGGAATCTAGATCACCCTCTTGTCAATTATCCTCCTAATACTCCTTGAAACCCAAACCATTACAATCACAATCATAAGGCATGATAGGATACTCCCCTAATTCTCCTACCATTATGGATTAACAGCCTATAAGAAAACGACTTAATAGCCGAATATTCCATAATATAGCTCGCGAGACAAAAAATAAAAAATAACCTGAAAGCACACTTTATCCCATGGGTGGTTTGGCTAAGGAATAGCATAGCATCTTCTAATAAAATTAACAATATAAATCTCGTAATATAACATCTTTATTAAGATTTCTAGAAATTTTGTTATTAACATTCAACCCAATTTTTACAACCCAACATATGTGTAAAATGATTTAATTACAAATTTTCGATTACTCGGCATGAAGACAAGATCACACAAACATGTGTTCAACAAGAATGATATTTGCATACAAGTATAACATACAAATATAAACCACATAGCATAGAATAAATGTATACAAACAAGTATGAACATGTTTATCACAAAAAATAACCACAGGAGAACGAACCTACCTCAATTCCTAAAATTATTCAACAAATTTCTAAGAAATACCATCCCTAAGCATTGTTAGGAAAATATTTATAAAATATTTATGAAATATCCAAAAATTATGAAACCAGTACCCATGCATTTTTAATTAAATTATCTAGAAATTAAAGTGGCAAAAAAAATTCATATTCACAAATATACCACATTGAAAATTGGATGAAAGTCATGAGTTATTTAAAAAAAAAACCTCTTTTACTCCCATCATCTTCCTCTCTGGCCCTTAAATAAGTAGAAATCACATTCTCCTTCACATTCCTTATGTTTTATCTTCTTAACTACTATTATATACCCCATTGTGGACTTCTCTCAAACCCTATGTACTGTAATATAACATTTAATACTAATAGGTGATAAACTAGGGTTTTAAAATTGTAAATCCCATTTTTCTCATATGAGCTTCCGCTGAGGTGTTCAAATGGGATTCATATACATATATGTGTCAACTAATAACTAACCCAAAGGTGTCCATAATTCATGAAAATATATTTTTATTATTTTGAGTGTATTTTTCCCACTAACAAGTCACAAATTTAAGTCCCAACCAAAATTATCTAAATAAATAATAATAAAAATCTCACTACATAAGTTAACATTAATACATTTAACTAAATATTTTAATTCATGATATAATTCAAACAATAAAACTCAAGTAATATATCATAAGTTCAATAGAAAATTCAAATGTATATGAATTAATCTCACATATATATTCAAAAAAATTAGGGATATTATATTCTTGCCCCTAATAACAAGAATTTCGTCCTCAAAATTTGTTATATAATTTATCTAACCATCATCTTATCTAACACACAATATAATGTCACACAACACTAACTTAATATATTGATAACCCAAAAGCCCAAAAAAATACAATACCTAAGCTCTAATATCACCTGTAACACCTCGAAAAAATAATTCCCCGAGATTCTACTCAGAAATAAAGTAGTCAAATTTAAAACCTTTTATTTCAAAACCACTTTAAATCCATTTAAACTATCGAGCGTCTATATGAATATTTGAAGAAGCATAAACGAATAAATAAACTCTTTATTATCATTAATCCTAACATATCCTTCAAATTTTTTTTTTATAATAAGTATGTGAAATGATTTAAAAATAGTAACAACATTGTCAATTAGTTCATGTACTGAAAGAACAAGTTTTATAATTGATTATTTTACTTTTATTTGGCTTATCCCCTCCCACCCCACTGCCCTTTCATGACTACTCTTACGTATTCAAAGAGAAAAAGTTGGTGACATTGGGAAGATTGAATATTGTTCATCATAACATCATTCAAAAGAGTTATGAGTTGGTTTGGTAAGGAATTTAATTATACGTGTGTTATTTTTAAATTGTTTTCTTTTAAAAGTTTTCAAAGTGTTTTAAAATGATTTAAAGAAGTTTTGAAAAACTCGCTAACTCATTAAAATGAGATTGGTATGTCGTTCGAACGACTTGCATGGAACGTCACCTTTTGGGTAAACTCTGGAATGTCATTGGAAACTGTTCGGGCAAGAAAGGGTACATCATTCAAATGAGACGTCAGTTCGTTCGAACGAGTATACATATTTTTGTTTATTAAAATATATATTTCCAAATTTTTAATCAACATCTTTTTGCAAAAACTTTTCCTATAAATAAGGATGCAGGATTAGACTTTTCTCCAAGCCTTTTTAGAGTTCTTTTTGGAATCAAACTCTATAACTTTTGTATCCTAACCACTTGCATCTTTGAAGATCACTTTTCAAATCAAAAAGAACATATTCAATGTTCAAAAACCCTTGTAGATATTTCTATATGTCTGAATTGTAGATTTGATGCTCCATTACTAAAGAAGAAACGAATTGAGATTCCTCAGGCTGATTGGTAGATACCGATGCAAGCTCTGCTGGGTGTGGGAAGTGCTAGACTATACCATTTTTTATAGACTCTATCGAAATATACTTAAAGGATCTTTAAGTAGTCTATAAGTCATCAATTGTCTGTCTTTTCTTAAGCAGAGCTGAAATTAAAGGTTTATCCCGGAAGGGATTTCTCTTCAAATTCTTCTTCTACTGATCTGGTTTGAATTTTTTGCTTCAATTAATGTTGCTAGTTCACTTTAAACATATAGAGATAAAATTTGGTAAAATGTGAATTTGTGTGTTTCACTTAAGATACAAGTAAATACGTATGACCCCTGCTTTCTCAAATTGGTATCAAAGTAGGTTCACTAAATTATCGTGTGATCCTAATTTGTTTGAAAAAAATAGATACCAAAATTTCAAATTGGTATTAGAGTTGGTTACACTATTTATTGTGTGATCTTTTAAATTTGGTATTGTATGCATAATTTGTATAATAGTCTACCTATTTTTATGTGTCAAATTATGCATATTAGAAACCTAGAATGAGATTTACTTTAAAATCAACTAACGAGAGGGTTTGGCTTATATGTGAAAGAAGTTGGACACCATCCACTATGGCTAACGAAAATTTAAAATGAAGTAATTTTAACTCTCATGGCTTAAGTGCAATTTTTGGAATCGTCACCCATGACGAGTTCTATCTCGTCATAATGTGCTCTACGTCTAAGGAAGCAGGGGAAATCCTCCCACTCACTCCCAAGGTTACCAGTATTGTTAAATCTTCTAAGATACAAAATCTCACCCCACATTTTTGAAATAATCACTATGGTGGAATCTGAGACTTTTGATAAGTTTTAAGCATGCTTATCATATATAGTGAATTTTAGTTTTAATTTGGGTGAGAGAATTCCTGAGATGAGAGTCGTGTAAAATACTTAGAGATCCATATCATCTCTCTTTATTCTTAAATTCAATGAATTTATTCGCGAAGAATTTTAGATACTCTTATGTTAGAATAACTCGCGGGAGACCTTCAAACTCACTAAATCGATAAGTTCCCCAAAACAAAAACTAAAATGGAAATGGACAATGTTTTGAAAGTTTGTCTAAGAAAAAAGAAAAGGTTTTAGATTCTAACTTTGAATTTGATTTTGAGCTTGATGATCTTGCCTTGTTTGTAAAAGAATTCAAAAAAATTCTCGAATTTAAGAAAGAAATTTCATCCAAAGAAAACAAAAGTTTTAAGAAAAGTAAAAATGGAAATGAGGACAATAATAGTTCGGAGAATGAAAAAGCGAGGTGTTATGAGCACAAGAGAAATGATCACAAAGTTCACGAGTGTGCCACTGGGATAAAGAGAGAGGTCAAAGGCAAAGTTGCATACAAATACGCTCTTAGCGATAATAACATCGATTGGGGGGATTCCGGGGGGGGGGGAATCAATGCATGAACCTAATTTTTGTGCATTCATGGACACTCACAATAGTTATACTATTTCTTCCCACAACATTGAGGAAATTTCTAAACGTGATAGCCTCAACAATTTTTTAACCATTCTGTAGAGAGAGTGAGGATGATGATGAGATTTTATGCACGAAGAAAGTAGCACCCAAAAATCATACAACGAAATTTACTAAGAGTCGTTAAGAACCAAAAATAAAAATAAAAATTTAGCACTTAGGGTTTTATATTTAGAGAAGGAATTGAGAGAGAGAGAGAGAGAGAGAGAGAGTCATTAGTGAGAGTCTCTTTGGGAGAGAGAGTCATTTTTATGGAAAGGGGAATGGTGACTTGACTAACAAAGTTCCTAGTCTTACGAGAAATCTTCAATCTTAATTATATACTCGTGATAAACTTGGAAACCTTGTACCCCAACTCGATAATGATCTCGAACGTGACTGGGAGTTCAAGGTTACTATAGAGAGGATACATAAAAAAAGGTAGGAAATATATTCCATGGTACCTATTTGGGTTATTGGGAGTGAAGAGTGTTATGTATGATACTGATTCAAATTAATTCGCAAATTCCAACTACAAACTTATTTAATTGGTGTCAATCCTGTAAATATGCAACTACGTGTGTGAGTGTGTTAAACCAATAAACACTAATAACCAGCTCACAGATTTCAGGAAAAAAAACCTTTCGGGTAAAACCTTTATTTCACTATAATACTTAAATTACAATGAAATCCGAAATGAGTCACCGTAGAAAAACCACATAGATCGCAGCCTAGAGTTAGCCAGAACCGCAGTTCCAATTCAGCCTTGGAGCGCCCACGAGCATTCCCTATTGACATGTAGTCATCTTTAGCCCAGTCATCCCCTCAAGAGCACCTAGATCAGAAATAAAGATCCTCTCTACAACAGAAACTTGACACAAGATGCGTTATTGGGTTCCAAAACAATTCACATAAACTACAGGGTTGATTTGTGAATTGAAAATAAAGGATTAAATCCCTAAAAGTGAGAAGGAAAAGTATCCTTCCAAAGCAGTTTTGTATATGTTCAAAAATGCAAGTCTTCTTATAAAAACAAAGCTGGAAAAATCTATTTATAAAAAATCTACGGTGGTGCGTCACTCTAACAAAAAAGAAACGTCGCTCGAACGAGAGAAGTGAAATATAATATTTTAACTATGTCCGACTCAACACTTAAAAAAATATTTTTTGACGAAAAACTCTGCTCCAACACTCAGAATTTTTTTTAGAAAAAATATCCCAATACCTTAAGTGAACCATTAAGGGACTAAAACACATCCTTACCAAAATCTATCTCGCGGAAGCTTTACTTGTTGACGAACTTGATATTCAGAATCGTTTTTATGCATATGTGATCTTAAACATTCTTCGATGTTTGTAGTGGTGTATGACATACTCAATTGTGAACGGACATTTATAAAATCATGTCCTTACAGGGAGAGGCAAAGAATAGGTTATGATGGTGCATCCACTTTCCATGACACACTAGAACCAGTTCCTAAAGTTGTCGTAGATCCTTATGGGCCTCGACCTAAACCATAGAAGAAAGTTACATCTAAACGAGTGAACCAAAGTAAACCCAAACAATTCTATGTTTACACTTATTGCAAAAGGATAGGTCACTTTAGAGAATTTTTCCACAAGTTAGGTAGAACTAAATTTACACATACTCTCATGCACCGCTGTAGAGACTTTGCTATTCCCAGAGAGCAAGTTGAGTTCCTAGTCTCCACTTCGCAAAGCTTAATGTAATAACTTCAAAGGATGCCTATAATTTTGAGAAATATTCTAACGATATGACTAGAGCTAGCAATGGAAAATGTAAGAAAGACAAAAAAGCCCTTGTTGTTCAAGTTTCTTTAAAGGTTTAATATATTTCCCAATGGTATTTTGATAGCCGATGCTCTATGCACATTACGGTGACAAGTCAAATTTTATCTACCTTGAGGATCACAAGGAAGGCAATGTCATCATTAGAGGTGGGAGTTGGTATAGCATTTTAGGACATGGTTGTGTTGAGATACCCGAATTTCCTAAGCTAGAGAATTTATATTACATCAAAGGGTTAAAAACGAACTCGATTATCATGGGAATTAGTGGTAAGAGATACATTCTCTTGATTTTTGATGACTTTTTTTAGATAATCTATCATGGGTATTCTTTAATAAAAGTTCGATGCAGTTGAGTTCCTAACAACCATGTGTCGTGTTCTACAAAACCAATATGGTGTCACTATTAATTGATTCATAGTGGTAATAACACTGAATTTATAAAAGTCTTAGTGGATTACTATTATGATGAAGTTGGAATCAAACATGAGTTTTTGGCCTTTTGTACTCCATAATAAAATGGGATTGTTGAGAGGAAGAATAGAACAATTCAAGAGATGGCTAGATCCATGTTTCTTAGGAGAAATGTACCCAGATGTTTTTGGGTAGAGGCGGTTAATACCACATGCCATACAATGAATTATGTATATATTTATCCACACACGTTACACACGCCATATGAGTTATGGACAGGGAAGGAACCTAACCTGTCATATTTTTGGGTTTTGTGGAGTCCTTGCTATATTTTGATATATAGAGATCATTTAGGAAAATTCGACTCCTAGAGCGATGAGGGGATATTTTTTAGGTTATTCATCATCGAGTAAGGCTTATAGGGTGTTTCCCCTTGCAAGCTTTAAGGTTGTAGAGTCAATAAACATCAAGATTAGAGAAGAAAATTCACTGGCAGTTATTGACCCAGACCTCGAGTATGAGAACAATGCACCCCTAGTAATGATCCCGTTATTCCTTATAATACCCTGGTGGACCCCACTCTTGATTTTGAGCATCCACCCTATTAGGTTTGAAAGAATCATGAACTTTCCTCTATAATTGGTAATCCCATACTATGTGTCAAGATTCACGCTCAACTTGACAATGAGGTTAACTAATTCTACTACACCTCCTTAGTCGAGCCCAAGAATGTGAAAGAAGCACTCAAAGACGAGTGTTGGATATTATTTATGCAATAAAAGTTGGTACAGTTTTGAAAGAACGATGTTTTGGAGTTAGTCCCCTGACTTAGCGAGACAAATTTGATTGTTACCAAGTGGATTTACAAGAATAAGATCGATAAGAATGGTATCATAGTTCGTAATAAGTCTAGGTTGGTCATTGAAGGCTAAATACAAATTAAAGGTGTAGACTTTGATAACATATTCGTGATTGGTAATGAATATTTCATTTAAATCCCCAGTATTTATGCATTCTCGCATTCTAGTGCACATTATTCCCGGGACTTATGCTCATTGAATGGATAACCTCTATTTTCATCATCATATATACATACACACACACACACACACGCATTAGATAAATTTTCTCTCGATTATTTTTGTTATGGCACACTAACACTCCTATGTGTGATAAATAATAATGTTACACACCTTTTGTAACATTCTCCAGCTACACATTTTGAAACATAACATGTCACACTTGTCAATGACAATTGCACAAAGTAATAATATCTTTACAATTCATTGTGATTTGAAATGTCAATATAAATGTAACATAAGTCAATTTTCTTTCTACCATATTAAAATGTTAAAAAAACATCTCCAAAAATGATTATTTTGCATCCATATCCCCTCTCCCGAAAATAGGACATAATTCAAAATCCAAAGAACCGTGTTTAATATTTAATTACAAAAAAAGATGAAGCATAACATATTTGATGAGAATCTTTGTGAATGATGTACAACGACCAACTGAATGGTATCATTTTTCTCCATATCTATGTCCATACTTGTTCAGCACAACCTGTCTAAAAGTCCATGAAAAAAGGATGAACAACCTCCACAATCTAAATATAAAAAACACTGAATTAATATGTGAGTCTAAATATAGACCATGCATTTTAAATTATAAAGGTAAGATGTTACCTCATTGCATACTCTTTCACCCCCAACCCGGCCTTTTCCTTCATTCCTCTTTTTCAATTATTTATTATGGCAATCTCAATTCTACAGAAGTGCATCAATAACATGATGTTAGGTTCATGTTATATAAAGTTATTATTGGATAAAATAAAATAAAACATTTAAATTTGAATTTACCTTATCGAACAAGGAATGGTATCAATGAACTATAGACATGCATTTTAATAGAACTTCTAGATAAACAATGTTAGTTGTAGAGTTAGGTTCATCTTGTGATAAAAGATCACTTACTATATTTGAAGAAGTGCATCTCGAAAGTGCAACGTATAATTGCCCATGACTAAATACTAGTGTATGCAAATCAATCCCATCATACTTTACCAACTGGCAGTGATATTTATTAATTGTCATTCCGAATTCAAGACGCATAGGGAATTGATGTCTTGACATTTAGAAATGAAGTTTTAAAGAAGAGGGTGTCAAATATATTCTGGGAATGAAGACTAAATTTCCCACCTTATCTCTAGATAAAATTTGAGCTTCAATTCTTCTTCTTCCACATCGAACAACCATTAATCTAGTTATGTTACATAGTCCATCCTTTGGAGAAAGGTTATGCAACAACATTATAGGACAACCAAGTTTTAGTTCTAATTTAAATGGTGGTAACCCAAAAGTATCAAGTGAGTTCAACTACTCATTCAAACAACAAATCATTATGAATGAATGAATAACTATGGACAAAAATTAAGACAAACTTTTATAAAAATGAATACCTCAAACAAAAATCTTGCAAATTCTTCATTACCAACGGTATGCCTAAATATTAGGTAGTGGATCATTAAAGGTTGAGATTGAATGGAACCAAATTTCATTCTTTGAACAAGATGTATTCAAAACTTGTTCTGAGGCTGTTTTGTTACAATCATTAGATCATGAAAATAAATGAAGTGTTATCACTATTGGATAGATGAAAAGAAGAAAAACACATTTGGATAGACAAATAGAATGAAAATATAATTAAGTGTTATCACTCACAAAGACCGTCAAGAACTGGTCAAGATAAATCCTCCAAGGTTTACTCTTTCTTCATAGTCTCAAAAAGCATATTATTCACCATTTACTGACCCAGTAAATTGTCAATTATGATGCTAGTATACTGAACCCAAAAAAATGTGAGGGTACGAGTTTGAGTTTTGAGTGCAAAAGTAATAACTCTAAAGCCAAAGTAATGTCATTTCAAAAAAATGGTGGGATCAGTAATATCATTTCAGTTTTCTAACTCTAAAGTTGTTAACTTATAGCGTGTCAGCAGTATTATCCGTTCAGTCTTCTGAAAAACTCACACCACGATGGATCTTATCAGTTGGAACACACAAACCATAAAATGTATAACCATATGTATGTATAGAGTTTTGTCGCATTCATATAGCAGTTTTTGGTTTCATATTGGAATAAAAACTTGAAGTCTTTTTTGCAGTTGAGTTCAACTTGCATGATTGGTTTAACTGAACAAACTTACGTTTTTTTGGAGTTCAATTCAGCCGACCAAACTGGGTTTTGTAGTCCTCAAAGTTATGTTGTTTCCACGCATGTTTTATAGTCCTCAAATGATATTCAGTTAAGATGGATATTGGATTTTGTGACTGGGTTTTACGGTCCAAAAAAATGTTTGGTCTTCTCATTTTAACGCATGTTTTATAGTTAAGAATTGTGTTTTACAGTTAGGAACTGGATCTAATCATTTTAACGCATAAAATAAGTTAACTCATAACCCATAACAGTTAGAAGGAACAAAAGTCAGTCCTTATAAAAAAGTAAACACAAAACCCATAACGGTGAGAAGAAGGAAAAATATCTAAGAAAATGTCAAAAGCTTAGGAGAAACGCACATGTGAGAAGTTGAGAAGAGAAGCTTTTCTTGCTGCATGAAATGAAAACGAAAGAGAAGTCTTTCCAAACGCTTGTTGTAGGAAATGAAAATGGAAGAGAAATATTTTACATAAGATAAGTGGCGACCCATGTATCTACTCTATCCACCCTAGTAGTACCCGAAATGAAAACATTTCAGGCACATTTAATGGATGCATTGTAGTTGTACTTGAAATGAGTTAGCTTGTCGTCAGTTTGGTAAGACCATGTATTCATTTGAGACATATGTATTCATTTGAGACAATTTTAAAATGCAATCTGAGTCATTAGTTATATAAGATCAAACTCACCAAATTTAATATCAACTGTTAGTTGGGAGAAACCGAAAAGCCTGGCTCTTTTTTATTATATAGATACAAAACTTATTTATATAGATTTTGTATACAAAGCCTTATGACATGGAAAAAAAACCTCATCCTTTATTATACAGATATATATAGTGTATGGTTTATTTGAGCTTTTATAGGTATCGAAATGCATGGCGTGAAGTTTGATTGAATTTTGAGGAAATTTTGTCGATAATTGCAACTTCGGAAGCATTGTAGTAATTTTATCACTCAGGTTTGGGTCCCTAGATCAACATGGAAGTTGGAGCTCATCGAGTCATCTTCGTGTGTCCGTCGATGGTGCATGAATGCGACTAATATCAATGAAGTTATGAATGTTTTCACAGCGGAAGGACTATAAAAAAACCATTCAGGACATCCGTGAATTTTAAAGAGGTGTGAATCGATTCGGGTCTTTTGGCCGAACCGATTCCATTTTAACTAGTGCGAAGATTTTATTTTCTGAATTGATTCGACCCAAATGGGTGAATCAATTCTCCTATGTTTTGCCTCATTTTTTTACTATAAGTTTGCCACCAAGGGTTGGAGATTGTATATAGTTTCGTTTTGCCTTCATTTGTAAGGATGAGATATTTTTTGTAAGTTTATCATTATTATAAAACTCTTACTCTCTCTCTTAGGTTAAAGAGAGAAATCTTGATTTCTCTCTCTTGTTTTCCATTTAATATAGAAGAATTGATGGTTGTATTGTATTGCACTCTTACCTACTCTTACTTTGGTTGGTTTTTATTACTATCACTTACATTTATTACTCAATCTTTGGTTGGTTTGTCTATTAATTTATGGGTTCATTACTTATGAGGTTTATTTGCGTAGCTTGATATGTTTTCAATATGAGTGGCTAGTCTTTTAGCTTAGGGATCATAATCCGACCATGTATGCTTTATTTTTATAGTTAGCATTTAATTTATAATTACTCAGATAGAACCTCCTGTGTTGGGATTAGATTATCCTAATTTCCTAACTTCCCTTGTCTTACAAGGTTAGTGTTTTAAGCTTTACTATAATCCCAAACTATTTGGTACCATAATTAGCCAACCCTTAATCCCCCATTGATGAGTTTGGCTGATGTTCGAACTTAATTAATTATGATCAAAATTTGGTACATAGCTGATGTTCAGACTTAATTAATTATGATAGATTAGAATCAATTTGAATTGAATTATGTCATCTTATTAGAAAATTTAAGGTGAGAGAATGATCATTAATCCCTTTTCTCCATTTTAACTCATACGTTTTCTAGTTTCTTTCATCCTAGCAATTGTCTTTTACGCATTCACAATTGTTAGGGATAGTTGTTAGCTGTAATTCCCCACCCCAACTATCATCATCTTTTAAACATTCATTTTGTGACGTATAGAGACCATCATATAACCATATTTCATTCTCTTAGGAGAGTTCAGTCCCTATGGACTATAATGTCGACATCACCCATTTACTACTTATTGATATTGATTTGCACTTGAATCAAACACAATTTTTAGAGCATCAATTAGCTCATTTTTCTAGGTTTGAGTTGGTCCGCTTACTACTCGCCATGACATGTCATGTACGCTTTAATTTATATGTCCTTAACGACATTCTACAAGAGGAACTACGTGGACCAACTGTGACACCACTCCAAATAAAATATTGGGTGATAATTCCTATATCAAATTAAACATTAATTTCATCTGGATTATTCTTTGCATCACTGTCGAACTTTTTTTAAAACTTACTAACCACCCAGTATTCAAAAGACATGGTGCCAAATTTTATCTTTCTAATTAACATCTCCAATAAAATGCGAAAGAATATATAACTAACCATTCACACAACCACTAAATCAGACAATACTAAAATGGAATAAATGTAATCCTTGCCGAGACAACCACTGGCTACAAATAAAATATCAAAAATATATCACAAGAGGAATAACTGAAAACATCATCCGATTGTAATAAAATGGAACAACTAGGGCGACATTCCCAAATGGAATACTGACTGCATCCTACTCTAGGAATGAACTGACTGGAGCGACTAAGTCAAAGTCCTTCAACATCCACATGTGCTATAACTGCGTAACCCTGGAATAGAACCATTATGGCTTCCTTGTGGCTCGACACCTAAAAGCTTTTGAAAATATTTTATAGCAAGGGTTAGAACCCAAAACATTTGAAAATATTTAACAAGTGAATTTAATTGCTGTAATTAAAATACATGAATTCTATTCATATTTAAGTTAGTGTCGCTCACTCTCTTGAGGAAAACTCACCCCTCCACTAATGTGCAAGCCTAACGTAACTATATATGACCCATCTAGCTAACTACTTCATAACTAGCCTTGTCACATATATCCTACTATTTTCCACTATTCTATCCTGAGTGAGTTTAGTATACGCTTTGTAGGTTATTAATCACATTAACTTATTTAAGTCATTTCTCATTTGATATCATATAACAATCTGTCGAGTTATATAATTATACATTTCACATCATGTATTCACCCGTATATAAATCTGCACCATATATACGTATCACTATATCACAACATTCACACACATGTCGTATATATATATATATATATATATATATATATATATATATATATATATATATATATATATATATGTGTGTGTGTGTGTGTGTGTGTGTGTGTGTGTGTGTGTGCTATCACAAACGTGTAGGAGGCGGCCATAGTTCCCCCCGAAAGTGATCGTCCCATACCACAACGGCTCACCCCTAATAACAGACGCTATGACCTTGTGATTATACTCGCCATGCATTCACTAGCCAGGGGACTCACCCGTATTTCGTAACCTCCTAAGATAGCATTAATATTGGTATGCTTTACTATAAATATTATTCATACAAATATTTATAAATCATATATACGTACTACACATCACCGTATATATACATATATATATATATATATATATATATATATATATATATATATATATATATATATATATATATATATATATATATATATATATATATATATATATATATATATTCTAAGCTACCGGTGTACTACATCCATACACAGGCCTAAAACATACAAGTCTACAATCCGACTTAATTTTAATTAATCATGAACTTATTAATTTCAATATCTTTGTGTCACTCTACCAAATATACCTGGACTATCTCTCTTGGGCCGAAATTCAAAATCCCCAATTCATTATTCAATTTCATTCAATTATGTTTACCCACTTAATTAATAAGGTTTCAAAGCACTCAATCATAAACCTTAAATCTGTAATTGAATTTCTCTTCTACTTAATCCAAGGGTGATTTTCATAAATTGAAACCCTAAATTATAACCATAAATTTCATATTCAACCTACACAGGAAATGTTCATCATAAAATGACTATCAGGTCTGAATCACAAAAGGGGAGATATCTGTCCAAAGTTCAACAGGTCGTTCAAGCGACCAGCCATGTTGTTCGAATGACAATGGTTGTCGTTTGAACGAGACATTGGGTCATTCGAACGACCCTTGTGTTCTCTTTCTTCTCCATTCTGCCCAAAAAAACAAGTCCGCCATTAAAAAAGTAGAAATTTCAAATTTGTATTGATTTTACCCCCAAAACCTTCCAAGATTCGTCCCAAATCCACCCATTTGATTTACTCAATTTAACTACATCATCTACACCAATTGGGGCATCAAATATAAAAAATCTTATCATCTCTATAAATTTTTAAATCCCAAACATGAAATACCCAAATTCTAATGTAGAATAAACCCTAACATATTAATTAATTCACACCTTCTTTAATATGAATAGGAAAATGGAATTTTACAAATTAAAGTTAAACCACCTGCCTTTGGGTTGTGGAATCAAGTCCTTTGATAAAGATGATGGTTTGGATTTAACGGTCTCCTCTTGTTCTTGAAGTAATCTCCCCAAATCTCCAAATTCTCTACTAATTGTTCTCCTCTAAGGCTCTCCCCAATTTTCGTCTTCTAAAATGAATTCAAGTTGCCTCCCTCTCACAATTAGGGTTATTAACTATAATCCCGTTTTGGGGCTTATGGGCCTTCTAATAATGGCTCAAACACTTAATTGACAGCTCAAATGTGTCTAGAAACGTCCTGAAACCCATATTATACTTATGGACACTCATTTTTAACTATTTCGACCCATCCGGGCTCAACCGTGCACTCTAAATCTCCATCCGAATTAATTTATAACATTCTCCAAATTTTTTACCTTATAATGCGACAAAAAATAGTCAAAATAATTAATCATCAATTCGATAAATTAATAAATTCCTCAAATTAAAAAATTGTCCCAAATCACGAATTTAATTCTTCCCAATAAAAATACATTCTTTTTCTCCTTAAATATTATTGAATTAAAGGTCGTTGAATTTACAAGGTGTTACATTCTCCCCCCTTTACAATGGAAGTTCATCCTCAAAATTCTGATAATCCTAGTACTCTTAGTATCAACTAGTTCCCTAATCACCTACCCTTAGTATTGATACACATAGTTTTTAAGAGAATGTAATTAATCAGAGCGCCCATACGCCATGTACCCATGCTTAACCACACGAAATAAAACTCGTCTTTTACCAACCCTTAAATAGTAATATAACTTCAATCCCATAGTTATGACATTCCAAATACCTTTCTCTCGTCATAAAAGTACACATATCTAGTCTTATGCTAAAAAGGAATCCTTGCGTGAAAAAAACCGAAGCTATATCTTCCCACTCAAAGACAATTCAACACAACCTAAAGCACCTCAGAATCGTCCCCACTCCCCGGGATTTCAATTAACAATAATAATAGATTAATATGCAACACATTTTAACATAAATACCGGTATATATGCGTTAGGCCCTATCTGAGGTGAAAGCTAGCAATGATAATTCATACCCTGGTAACGCGAACACCCAGTGTTACTCTAACTATCCACTATGCCCCCAAACTATAGCTACACAGTTAAAACTTGGAAAAACATCCACGCTACTCCCATAATTCTGGAAAGTAGAAATATATTGTATAATGTAACCTTCCTCTTAATGTACCTTCCACTCTCTTGTGGTTAACACCATATAACCCCGCTATCCCCCGATACTTAAATATATACACTATGGATATTTCGTCCAGCACATCCAGTAATATTCGTCTCACTCGCGAATCCCAGTGATAATAAACCATAAGTTGTGACGCACTCAATGTCACTTCCAAACACACACCCACACTTCATCATTTCATAATTTGAGGAACATTTTATTCACATTCCTCCGAAATATACGCAAAATTATCGCCTTTGCGTCTCCTCCCCGACTCTATTAAGTATCTACACAGTAGAGACTCTGGCTCCTCCTAGGGTGCCCATACACCCTATATCTCGTGCATATTTGCACAAACGTCCGATCATCACATACGTAACCATATTTATCTCAAGTTATGCTCCTGCATTTTAGACGTGGCTATATCTTCCAAATGTTTTGGATGACCTTACTCATTACTATTTAAATTCTTCCTAATATTACCCCACCTATCAACTGGTGGTGCAAAAATTTGTAGTGTTTCTTTCTCAACACTTCCTGGATCCATTAGCCCTATCTATTAGTGGCTCTGTGCTCAACGTATTTTCTCCACACATTCACTAATTATCATTAAATCAGATGACCTAGAATCCAATGACGTCTTCACACTTTTGATATTTTATTAAGGCTTATGCGTATATCAATTCCTAGCAAAGCCCAGAAGAACTTTTCTTAATGCACTATTCCTCAGCATTGATGATTCTTTATTTTTGTAGAACTAAAAGAATATCCTCGTGACTCTCAAACCTTGTTCCCATACTCACAAGTCTATCATGGACTCCCACATCTCTAAATGAGTCACATTATTTCTGCGCTCTCACTATTACTTAGCGCTAAATATTAATAATGTGTTAAATCTCTCCGCTCCACGGCAACCCAGTATCCCTTGAATTTCATTACTAAAAGTCCTACACACCGAGATTCAATATAACTAGACAAATGCACTATATGAAGCCTACTTCACACAATTTGCTGCTATGATATTGATCAACCCTCTTCAAGGTGAGACATCTCAAGAAGAATATACATCCTGTAGAAAAACAATGAACACGATAGCCTTGCTATGATCACTTACCATTACAAACCCGTCTGTACCTAAGATAAAACCACACCTCATACGAGCTAATCCTTATAGAAATATATATCATCTCGGTGTACCCACCCGATCCCCTACAGGTGGAATTGAAGAGCGCCCCTTTACTCCATGGTAAATATACACATACTAGTCATATTAACTATACCTTCACTAAATCTATTTCTCATACGGATCGAGTTCTAATACATTACTATGACCTGCTCGCATAACACAAAACAAACCCCAATCATCTCGGAATAAAACTTGTAGTCTTAGTTTCCCATAACACTATTTGCTCAATGGTTATTAAACATAACACCCTCGTCCTAACTAAACTAAAAACTTCTCTAACTGTTTCCCTTGCTAGACATCTCGCTCATGTTCCCTATCTTGCTGCGGATAAGATCCATACATGTGTTTCTACTCTTTACACATAGGACTTGTTATGTCCTTCCCGTTTCTCTTGCCCCACCGACCATGTCGGGGTTGTCCCTCTCGTGAACCTGATAGTTTTTACCCTAATTGCTACCCCCATTGTCCCTTTGGCTTCGTTGATCATATGCGACTTGTTTATGGCATTGACGACCCTAACTGAATGCACCATCACTTAGTAGGAATTCTATTGATTTCAATCATTAATTTTGGTCCTTTACTGGGTATATCTTCCTTTGGTGCCTCACTAGCACTGAAAAATCTAGTCTTTCCCTTCGTTTAGGTTCTCTAACTACCTTAGATCTTTTCACATGTGAGCATTGATAAAAATTAATATGTTAGGGTTAGTATTCCTGAGAAATTGGGGATTTCTTTGATTGGGAATTATAAATCTGCAGAGGTGTTAATATTTGACAAATTTGATGCCCTAATTTGGTGTAACTAATGGGGTTATATTGAAAATAATAAATGGATGGAATTAGGATGAATCTAGGGAATTTTTTATGAAGAAATCTGTATAAAATGGACGTTTTAAACATTTAAATGGGAGATTGGGTTTTCCGGGAAAAATGGAGAAGAAGATGGTACCAGGGTCGTTCAAACAACCTGGTATCTCGTTCAAATGAGAGTCAATCTCATTCAAAAGACATGGTTGGTCATTTGAACGACCTGTTAAATCCTGTCAGATTTCTTTTTTCCCCTCATTTAGTCCAGTTATGTGTTTGCGATACATAGTTTCGGCATTAGTTAATTCTGCAATTTTGTTTATGATATAAGGTTGTAATTTGTGAATGCTTACCCTTGAATTAATCATAGAATCAATTAATTGAAGAATCAAGGTTCATGATTGAGTGATTTGAAACCTTGTTAATTGAGTGGGTAGGCTTAACTGAATGAAATTGAACGATGAATTAGAAATATTGAATTTCGAGTCGAGAGTGAGAGTCCGGGTATAATTAGTAGGGTGACACCAAGGTAATGAAAATTAATTAGTGTATAATTAATTGAAATGAAGTCGGACCGTAGACTTGCATGTTTTAGGCTTGTGGATTGGCATAGTATACCGGTAGCCTGTATTTCTATATATATACAGTGATGTGTAGCATATATTTATATATATATGATTTTTAAATATTTGTGTGAATAATATTTATAGTAAAGCATACCTATTCTAGTGCTATCAGGGGACGTTGAGCGATGTGGGTGAATCCCTTGGGTAGTGAATGCAGTGTGAGTATAGTTCCCAGGTCATAACGTTCGGTTCAGGAGTGTGATGAATGATTTCTTATTCAATCTCACTATCATGGGAAATTATGGCCGCCTCTATAGCATTTGTTTATTTTTTTGAAAGAGGAGCTAGCTGTATTAGGGTTTCGGGTGGATGAGAATATCCGATTATGATAGCATCTAGAGAAACCCGATGAGTGCCTCCTCGGGGGATAGTATATATCTACGACGTATATGTGTGAATGTTATAGGATGAGTACGTATATATGGTATAATTATATACGGGATAATACATGATGAGAATTGTATTAATTATATAATTTGTGAAACGGTTATTTGGTATCAAATGAGAATCGAATTAAATAATTTAGTGTTATTAATAGCTTATAAAATGTATAGTAAATTTACTAGGGGTTAGTGTAGTGGGGAAGTTATGGATTATATGTGACATGACTAGTTACGGGGTGTTTATCTAGGTGGGTCATGTATAGTAGGTTAGGCGTGCACACAAGTGGAGAGGTAATGTGTCCTTAAGAAAGTGTATGACACTAACTTAAATATGAAGAACATACTTATATTTTAATTTTCTGCATTTAAATTCACTTGCTAAATATTTTTAATTGTTTTGAGTTCTAAACCTTGCTATTAAAACCATTTCAAAACCTTTTAGGTGTCCTACCATAGGGACACCAAGCCTGATCTTCTTACAGGATGTGTAGGTGCAGTATATGCGGATGCTGCGGGATATATTTACTTAGACACCTATCTCATTCTCTCTAGATAGGGACATTTCAGTTGTATCGTTTGAACTTTTACACATATATTCAGTTTGGCATGTATCAGTACTCTCTTTTATACTTTACTCTGGAGGGAATGCTTGTATAGTCGATGTTATTCGGTTAATGCTATTATCAGTTGGGTGGCATGTTTAGATTTCCTCTTTTGTTAGTTATCTTGGATTTCTATTATATTAGTTGGTTTTGATTTAATTCATAATATAAAATTTGTAACCAGCTTAATTAAACACTAGGTGGTTCTTAATTATTAATTTTTTGACAATGATGCTAAGAATAAACTAGATGAGATTCCTTCTTAACTTGATATAGGATTGATCACCCGCTATTTTACTAGGCGATGTATCATAACAACCAAAGGGGTTTGAAGACCCGAAGCACCTAGAACATGTGTTTTATCTTAAGAAGTCCTTGTATGGTTTGAAAGAAGCACCCCATGCTTATTACGTGAGGCTTACTTCTTATCTCTTAACTCATGGCTTCAAGAGAGGGGGAGTGGATATGACATTATTTGTGAGGAAATATAGGGGTACGATATTGTTTGCCCAAGTTTATGTGGACGACTTAGCATTTGGATCAACATGTTGCCATCATGCTCAAACATTTGAGAAGGAAATGAAGAGTGAGTTTAATATGACCATGGTTGGTGAGTTTGCATTCTTCTTAGGTCTCCAAGTCCGTTAGTTAGAGGATGGCATATTCATATCTCAATCCAAATATGCTAGGTACCTAGTGAAGAAGTTGATTTAGACTTGGCTTACCACTCATGCACCCCTATGAGAACATCGATTATGCTTAACAAAGACACTTTAGGTAAGGACATAAAGCAAACCCTTTATAGGAGCATGATAATGTAATACCCCATATTTTTATGGCCTTTAAATTATGGGATTAATTAAATTAGATTGGCATAAATTAATTTAATATTAATTCGCATTTTAAAATAAATATTTACTAGCGTGATGAGAGTTATAAGTATTGGTAAGAATTATGTTAAATCTTACTAGATGAGTAAAGTAATAAATCAGATTGAATTTATAAAGATTGTCGAGAGCGAATAATACGAAAATTATAGAAATTAAGTCAGGACGTGCATGTGTCGTGTCGGGACTAAGTTAATGGAATAAAAAAAGAGAATTAATTCTAAGTTGCCCGTATGGTCATTTCGAGTGTGCCAATGTATACGAAAGGGTCGAGATAGTCAGAAAAGTGTACCCAAAGATTTAGTTTGGCTCAGGACGTTTTTAGGCCTAACCAATAACCCGGGAGGGCATTTTGGTAATTTTCAATTTTAGGCCTTAATTATGGACGAAAATTGAAGGGTTATATCTGATGGGAGTTAGAGTCCTCAAGGGTTAGAAATATTAGAGTTGCAGAGAGGCGAAGGAAGAGAGAAGACTTCCAAGGAGGAGAGCCACCATCCTTACATCACTCTCATCAATTCCACCACCAATGCGTATATTGGGGAACGAGAAACAAAACCATACCCATCATCATCGACAATTCAGACTTCCATCCCTAAGGCAAGTATCTAAATTTCTGTTCTTTAGTTGATAACACATCAATTCTAGTGTATGAATAAATTCTCTTATGTATTCATGAAAATAAAATGTTATTTAGGAGACTTCCATTGCAAATTTGGAGTGTAAACCATGTTAGGATGGACATCTGTCTTATGTAGAATATTATCCACTAAATTGATGCCCAATAGAGATAGAAATTTGGAAATTTAATGAATTGTTGAAAAAATTGGATGAACTAGGTTTAAATGATAATTCCTTGAATTAATCCCCTTTGAAGACGATTCTTGAAGAAATTGTGAATATTTTAAGTTAGAAATCTTCTATATTGGTTTATATAACGTTCATGATGTTTGGTTGGGAGTTTCGGACATGTTAATGGAGGTTTGAGAATTTATCTTGGATGAAACCCGTAGGTTAGATATGCATAATTTTGGGCAAGACCTGTATGGTTGATCGATCGACTCAAGAATGTCGATCGATCGACTCCCTTTCATCGATCGATCGACTCCTCATAGAAATGATAGATTTTTCCCCTTTTAAATGTTAATCCAATCTTGACGTGTATGGGCATTTGGACATAATTTATATATATCATAATGGGACTTCAGAAGGACCAATAGGGTATAAGTAGGGTATGGATAATACGACTTCATACAAGATTTCACCGTGGGATTTTGGGGGTATAAATTGGAATGGAAATCGTGAGTACATTTAATTATGTTTTAAGAGAATTAAGAAGGACTTAGACCAATAGGTTAGTGAGTTTACTCCTACTGATATTATATTTAATCAAGATGAAACACTTCGAGAGACGAGAAGTACTTAAAATGTGAAGAAAATTGGGAATAAAAAGGAAGGGGAGTTATACTTAGTACTCGGGCGTTAGGGGCCACGTATGATTAGAATATTATTATCATGGGTCGTGGACGTACTTAAATGAACAATATATATATATATATATAACTGAGTGCATCTATATATGTACTAGGGAAATGCCCGTGCCTGAAGGCATGATAAAAAATTTCAAAGTACGTAATTGTAAAATGGCAAAAATTTCAAAGATACATAATTGCAAAACGAGAAAAATTTCATTCCCCAACAAAATAAAGTGCAATTTAAAAAAAAATAGCCATAATTTTCTATGTTCATAGGAGTATCCACCCCGCTTAACAAATAACATAGTCCAACAATATTGAAATAATCTAAATTCATCAAACAAATTCACATATAACATGAAATATACTATAGTCATTAACTGAATTCAGATTGTGCCTCAAATAAACAAAGTATCAACTTTAAAAAAAACATTGAACATATCCTCCTTTATTTATTTAACTATCCACCCTGCTTAAGGGATAATAACCAATCAAATAATATTCAAAGAGCCCAAATTCATCTAACAAATTCTTCAACGCAAATTACACAAACCTATACTGTAAGTCTACACAACTATGCGTTCTAAAAATGATGAGAGCATAGTTTGTTGAGTCCAACTATTTGAAATACGATTATTAAAAAATAAGTAACCCCATTCTCGAAAACAAACATTGAACAACGCGACCACGTCACACCTCCATCTCGGACTCCTACCTCTTTTTTATTCAACCCATGACCTCAATCCCTCTCCAACTCGAGTTGATCTACAATGCAACAATTCGATTGATAAGAATATATAACTATAAATAAAAAATAACTAACAGTAATTTAAGGGAACAATGACTTTTTTACTCGGGTATCTCGTTATTCTAGCCTCAAACATGATTAGGTATTCTTTTTGATGAAATTAGGATCCCAAAACCTGCAAAACATAACAACAGTATGAGATTTCTAGCCACATATCAAGATTTAATGTTTGAATCTCTAAAACAAAATTATCTGTTTGATCTAAAACCAAAGTTGCAAAAACACACTAAAATGAGATTTTACTCTTCCACCTATCTTCCATTGAAATGATAAAGAAATATAAAAGATAAAGGAAACTAAAAGAACAAGCACCCAGACATAGTTAGGATACAATAAATGAAAATTGCTTAACACTATGCATATATGCATATATGTAATCACAAAACGGGGAGAAGTTTAAATTTTGCAATTCTTGAATATGACACATTCTTGAGAAAAAACCTTACCTCGCCAAATATATAAACAACCATATATAAAATATACAAACAATTTTTTAAATAACCACCCATTACACAAATGTAACTTTTTTTAGGAACATAAAAAAAATACAAAATAAAATTAATTATAGATCATTTGATGTTTACTAACCAATTTGCACATCTTCAATGAAGTCTATTGGTTATTTGGTTAAGCAAACAAAAATCAGCAGTGAAAATGTTGAAACTTCTCCTAACAATTGAAAGATAACTTACCTTTTAAATGAAATCAGAGAGTTATAAATATTTATAATTACCTGTATGTAGGACAGTTGTGAGAAATTTAGGTTCAATATTGGACAGCTGCAACTCATGTATGTAGGAATGAGCGTCGCAACTACCTGTATGTAGGAAAGTTGCAGCTCATGTAAACAGATGACTGTAGAAAATTCTCAATTGTCCATAATTGTTTGTGTTTCTTACACAAGGTAAGAAATGGTGTCCAATTAATATCTCAATGGAGATTTATTTTTTTAATGGGATAAGTTCTTCAAATTTGTACCCTTTTTTCTTATTATCTCATGCAGATTATGGTATGTCCTATGTCCTGCTCTTGATTTATAGATTTCGTCTTGACCAAATGTTTTGTGTAAGAATTATTTAAATAATGTTTCAGAGTAAGCTTATTTGATTGTGTATTTTAGTTACTCATGATTAAGAAGCTTGGGGTTTTCACACAAGATTACATTATTTTACGTCAATTTATATGTCACGCACCTAAGTAAACACTTACAGTTATGTATATTCATATTTATATATACATGTATATTGTAATATACTGAGTGTTCATTTATATATCTCTATCTATCTATTTTCTACATGTTTCATAGTGAGATTTACCAAACAGGTAACCCGCAAGAGAGAAAGTAACCATCGGATAATATTAACTGCGTTATATGTTCAAATAAACCCACTCCCTATAAAACCCATAACCCACCTCAAGTTTCTTATCCCCACCCCACATACCCATTTTCTTTCTATTTTCAAACTCCGAAGCTCACTATCTTTCTTAGCGCATCTTAAAACATGACATACTCATGCTGTTAGCAACCCTCTTTTTCTCCCTTTCTTGTGGTATAAAAAATCCAACGTTTCATGGTGTTAGCAACCCTCTTTTACATTGTTAGCAGCCATCATCCCAAAATATGTAATGTAGAGATTCACCTTGTGTTGACGACATAATATCCCTGATAATTTTTTTTTTGAAATTTAAAACCTAAAATTTTAACATCGACATAGCAAACATACTAAGATGAATCTCGCAAAAAAAAATCTGAGTCTTAAAAGCCAAAAATAATTAATATTCAAAAAGTCAAGGAGCGTTAATGTTCCAAATCTTTCATACCCAAAAAATGTCTAAAGTTGCTAACACAAAAATTGAAACCCAAAATATATATACTGTATATATTATTATCATATCTAAATATTGTAAATCTTCTGGCATTCTCTCTCTAGCAAACCCAACGACAGACTTAAACTACATTCCTATAGATGCATATTGGCAATATGCATATATGCAATCTTCATATATGCGTTGCATATATTTTAACCCAAATCAAAAACTAAAATCCTTAAAATCAGAAACTAAAATTAAGGCGAAACCTAGTTTTTGATTTGAAACTTAAATCGAAGGCTAAAAGCATTTGAAACATAAATCGAAGGTTAAATCACACATAGAAAGTGAAACAATTTGAAAGTATTGAAACCTAGTTTGTGATTTAAAACTTAAATCGAAGGTTAAATAACACATATAGAAAGTTAAACCACTTGAAAGTAACCTTAAAGGAGCGACGGCGTGGCAACAGGTGCGGCAGTGTAGAAAAAGGGGAAACGACGGGGCTAGAAGGGCAACATCGGTAGAGGTGTAGTGGCAGGGAGCTGAGGTATCGAGGGGATGAGGGATGATGGAAGAAGGTGAGGGAAGTGGAAACAATCGGTCTGAAGCAGGGCATGGTGGAGAGGGGAGGAACATATGCAGATGCATATATGCAATATGCATATATGCAGTTTGCATATATGCAGATTGCATATATGTAGCTGGATATATGCAATATGAATATATTTTAACCAAAATCAAAAACTAAAATCCTTAAAATAAAAAACTAAAATTAAGGTGAACTCTAGTGTGTGATTTGAAACTCAAATCGAAGGCTTAGCATTTGAAACGTAAATTGTGGCCAAAATAGGACGGTCCCTAAACTAAAATTACATAGTTAAAGACAAACTCAACATACTCATCATAATTGTTTTATTGTTAGTGCCTTGAGTGCTGTCAATTGTGGCCAAACTAGGACAATCCCTAAATGAAAATATAAAAAAAAAACTCATCAGAATAAACTACAAGTCAATTAATATATACCCTTGAATTCGCTCTTATTAATGTGATTATAACATCAAATGTATGCATTACAAACCAAGATATCCATAACCATTCTAAACAGAAAATAAAACCTTATAATTTATAGTCTAGGACCTATATTAGAGGAAAATAAAATTACCATACCTTGAATAACCAAGAAGTACAGAGAGAAATAGAGACAAATGTTCAACCTGCAAATGAAGAATACGATCAAATTGTTAGAAATAAAAATAGATGAAGAGGATGAATATTCAAAGCAATAACAATAGGTATACACTCAGTGTGTGTAACATGTATACACGATTACATAGTAAGATATTTTAGTAATACACAGTTACGAAGTAAGATTCCGACCAAACCATAGATCGAAGTATTTTAGAAACACTTTTTCACCCAGCGTCTATGTGTGTGCGCATTGAGTATGGATATTCATAGATTTGAGAATAGAAAAGAACCAACATATATCAGTAAACAGTTATAATAAATTATTATAAGCACACACGCTAATTGAGCATCCATTTAAAGTTGAAACATGGTAGTGGATTTTTGTGACTAAAATTGAAGTTGCGCATCACCTATGGATTGCATGAATACCTTGAAACAAGACAATGACATTATACCTTGTCCCTCTAAAAAATTTGTTATCCGAGTGGTCTGGTTCACTATGTATTACCCAATTATAGAGAGAGCCAAACAACTGTGGCCTCTGGGGACCCAAAACATGCTTACCGCATGAGCTGCTACTGCATCATTGTCCACCTCAACAACGTGTTTATGAACCTTTAACAACCCATCCACATTAAGGGATTTGAATAAACGTATAAAACATCAAAATTCAAATATGTTTCAAGATCAGACACCTATATATACATTAACATAAAATACCAAAATATTTAAATAAAAAAATGCAAAATCATAAAAACAAAACATAATAGAGTAGTGTAACATACCAAAATAGAGAGAAACCCATGCAACTTTGTATTATATTAAGCATAACAGATGTGTTCAATACATGTCTATTTATTATATTAAGGAGCTTGGCAGAGTTATGTTAAAGTGAGAAAAGTGCATAATGTCTAATCATTATAAATGAAACCTACGCATTTGAAAGATTTTACATGGGAAGAATAACTGGTCTGTAGACTCCTCATGGGCCAACCGTACTAAAAAAGAAAATGGTAGTCAGGCGTAGGAATTAATTGGAAGTTAGAAATAAGTTGGGAATTAATATAGGCTGTGAAAGAAACCGAGCAACGGTAGTGAGGGAGTTGATTTTTATGATGCCTTTTGCAACAACACAATAATGATCAGACCCTTCCCAATTTATGTCATAGTTTACCAATTTCAAACCAAACGTCACTTTCAAGACCAAAGTAACAAATAAAAAAAACAAAAAAGATATAACACTCGAAGATAAGTGAGAATTTACCACATGAACCAGTGATTTGATAAACATAGACCTGTGACCATGAATAAAAATTCCAGATATATGATAGGCTATAATATTTAGAATGCCAATAGGGATTACAAAGTGAGATAACAAATTAGCACCACAAAAACACCAACCTTTAAATAATGGAAAAATGAGAGACATTGAACAATCAGGATGTCCATTTCAATGGAAATTATAGAATACCTGCATATTTCAACACAAAACAACTGAGAGACAAAATTAGCACCAAAAAAGAAAAAATAAACACGAAGTCAAGTCAAATCCTTCAGAAATTCAAATAAACAATCCCAAAAGTTTTAACCAATACAACCTTATAACCTAAATAAAATCAAGACATCAATAGTTAAAGCCCTAAAATTGAACCCATAAACATAAAGCAAAAAGGGAACTTTTTTTAAAAGAGCATCCCACAACCAAAACCCCACATATTCTCACACAAAGTGGTTGCATTCAAAAAATGGGATCCAACAATAGGACATGTTTGCATCCAAGTAAAGTAATTGAAACCATCACATTAACTTTTGATAATACACCAAACCCTCTTAAATCTGCAATACACCCTTTTAGATTTAAAACATACATCGAAACCCAAAAAAAATGTAAAATAGGAAAAAAGGAAATGATACATTAAAAACCATCTTAGTTTACAACTGAAGCTAAATTATCGGAAACTTGAAGCAAGGAAATGATATATTTCCACTACTATTAGATTTTACTTATTATCCCCTCATACCTACATCGAAAACAAAAAAAAAACTAAAAATTGGCAAAAAGGAAATGATACACCGAAAACCCTCTTAGTATTCAACTGAAGTTATTAGATTATCCTTATTCTCCCCCATACCAACATTTGTACATTCTAATATTAGATTTCTATTACTATTAGATTTGTTATAGTTATGGATATTATAGATACTTATACATTCTACTTTTTTTTTAATAACAAACAATCCAATATTCAATAATCACAGTTATGGATATTATAGATACTTATACATTCTACTTTTGTTTAATAGCAAACAATCCAGTATTGAATGGTCACTTATGAAGTAAGGAAAATAATTTCAATTGTATACCTCATAAAACCCATATTTTCAAGAAACCCTAGGTCTAAATGTAAAAAGCACATACATTTGCTCGTGAAAGTTGTGGATCATGTTTATAGTTCCAAGAATAGTAGATTTGCAAAATAAACATTAGATCTGTAAAAATCAAGCTCCAAATCTGTGTGTGCTATTGAGCTTCTATATCTCTATGTGCGTGTGTGAGAGAGAGACTACCTTAAGTTGGGAGGGGTTTGTGTAGGGCGACTATGTAGGGTGACAGTGTAGGGCGATGATGTAGGGGGCGTAGGCGGGTAGGGTTTGTGTTGTTAGGAGGGGTTTGTGTTGAAAGAGTAGGGAGAAACAATGAGTGAGAGGGGAGTGAATGAGAGGAGACGGGTTGTGTGTTGAGGGTTAAGGGTTTGTGTTTTCATTTGCCATGTCACAATCCTACATGGCATGGCATAATCCTACATGGCACATATAAGACCATTAGGTTGTACTTGATGGATCAATTCCAACCGTTAATCTTTTGGAACAGTAAAACACTCCCCATCTCATATATTATAGATATATGTAAAATGTGAATGTATGTGTATAATCATACCTGCGCTACCTGCTATCACGGAGGTTTTTTCACAAGGACGATCTTATCTCGATTGGACCTTTATGGGGGAAAGTAACTCGTACCCTAAAACATAGTGTCCATGGTACAAGCTATCTAAGAATGATAGTTAGACGGTACTAAGAGACATGAGGGTATGTGTTGACCTCTTAGTGACTTGGAACTATGATTCACCTCCAATGTGTGTGTTTTATATTAATACAGTTTGAGAGTGAATCACAATTAGTATTTCCCTTACTGTACGAGAGGTATAGGGACGGGATAACAGATTATGCCAACACCATAGATTTATGTGGGGTTCTTTATTATATATATATATATATATATATATATATATATAGTGTGTGTGTGTGTGTGTGTGTGTGTGAGAAATATATGTACCGGTGATTCTTCTACTGTGCGTGTTAGTAGATAAAATTGAATAAGCGCACCTAAATAAATAAAGTCCATGAAATCCCAAATTAGTAGTGAGACATACTTAATTGACATGATTAATTCATAAGAAACGTTATTTTAAATAAGTCATAGACATACGGTCATGCGAATCAATAATTGATGAGAGGCGGATTGGGTTAGATTAGTGCAATGAGTTAATCTTATGAGTCAGTATAGTAGTACGTTAGGCGTGCACACTAGTTGAGAGGTGAGAATTCACAAGGGAGTGTCGAGGTAATAACATGTATGTAATATCAACTAGTAAGCATTTTAAATACTTGCTAAACTATTTTTAAAGATGTTTTAGATTCGGGCTCTGACCCATTTTCGGTTTTCTCTTCTCCCTGTTGTGTGTGTATATATATATATTTATATTACAGGTGCCCGACCATAGGGGCATCAGGACTAGATCTTTGGACCATTGACGTGCTGCAGCTATTGTGGAAGTTGCAGGTCCTTGCAGTAGAGGACTCCATTATTGTCTTTCCACTTTTCTATTAGTCATTTTTAGTTAGGTTACGTGTCGACCATTTCCATATTCCTTTTTAGTTCAAAGAGATATTTCTACTCTTTATTATTTCAGTATTCAACTATTGTTGGGATTGTTGTACTTATTGCTTTGTCGTTCGATTGGGATTAATTATTTGGATTGATTTATCTAGCTTGGTCATTTCATTCAGATGGTTTGGTTTTAATATTATCATTTGTATTCATGAAAATGGTTTCATAGTTAATAATAACATTCGGACTTAAATTATAAATTTAATTTTTTGACACTTGATATTCTGTATTAATTTCATAAAGGAGTAGCTACCCATTATTTAATTAGTCGGGGTGTCATAGGTGGTATCAGAGCATCAGGTTCTATTATTCTTAGGATCTGTGCGACTTATTAGTCTTCTAGCGTTGCTTTGTTTAATATAGAGCCCTATGTTTAGGATTGTTGATTTCTATGGTGAGATTTCATTCTCCTGCTATAATGTATATATATTAGTGAATCTTATTTGCATTCGGGCGTGCTGGAAGAAAGAAGTATAATAAGCGAGGGCCGTTGGGCATACAACAGGAGGCAGGGCCAAGTGGAGGTTGTATAGTATATTAGAGGATGATGACCATAGTCGAGGTCACTCCTATGATGGCACGAGAAACCAGGATCGTAAAGACGACTAGGGCACAACATATGATTTCCAAGTGCTGCTATAGTCGAAAGTGGTGCCAAATTAGATTCACTCAACGTGGTAGGAATGAGAGAGAGTCAGACGAAACATTGAGGAGAACCATTAGTGGAAGTTCTAAAAATGCGGGAATTGTGTGTGTTAACTAACGAAGTTAAAATATCCAAGGGATTGGACTTAAGGCGGAGTGTGGGTAAAAAGGAATGGAAATTTGGGGTAAAATTTTCCTGACTCGTCAAAGCAAAGCTATAATGGTTGGAGTCAGCCACCACATTTAGAGAGGAATGTTGTGTCAATGGAAGGATCTTAGGTACGGTTTATGCTTTGACCACAAGTTCCTTCATCGGATGTTCAGGTTAAGGTGTGAATGTTGTTTTGAACTCATTACAGGAAGGCCAGACAGAGGTCCATGTGTGAAAATGAATTTAATTATTTAGCGAATCTTATGCTGGATGAAGTAAATACAAATGGAGAAGAAGATTTCAAATGGGAAATCGGCTCGTAAGGAAAGTTAACAACCCTTAAAGCGAATTCTATTGGACAGTCGATCCATATGGTGACAATGTCACGCATTGTCCGTAGAGATGTTAATGATTCTATGTAAAGGGAGATAAAGGAATCAAAAGATTTAGTTGGGGAGTAAGATTGGATGAAACATAGTTAGCAAAAATCCGCAAAGGGGAGACCCATCAGGGGACCCATTTAAATGATTCGGGTAGCTGAATCCCTACCAAGCGATGGTGAATTCAATAAGATATGTCAAAGCTAGTAGTATGTTCCTTAGGGCCAATAAAGCTAAGGGAACAACGGGGGTAGCCATCAGGAATCAAGCCTACCAAAGTCCGAGAGAAGGAAAACCCTTATATGGTCACTATGACCAGTGATAAGTGGATTATGCATAGAGATATTTTGTGGAGAGTGAACTCGCATGCATTAAGGCGTCCGGAAGTGAGTAAAGGGACAAGAGTAGGGTTCATAGTAAAGGTAAATGATTGAATTAGTTTTTTTTTGTTTAACAAGCGTGTTATGTCCGTAAAACATTTGAGCATCAAGGCAGATTGGCAAGGTAGAAGTATGAGTTTTACTCACGAAGGATGAGGCATATTTTATGTGACACGATCGAGTCACTATATTTTGATTATTGCAAAATTTTCACGTGAGACGAGTTTAATGCATATATCGATAATGCTACTATTATGTGAATCCTTTCCCTAGTATAGCGGGGTTATCTTTAGTTTTATCCGTGGAGGATGAATGGGTGGATTGATAGTGGTATATACCTTATTGGGGTTACTCATTTTAGTGATGTGTTATACGAGTATGGTATTATCTTGATTATAGTTTTATAGTAATAATTAGACCGATAGTGGGCGGATATTGCAAGTCTATCGGGGTTGTTCTCAAAGTGCAGGATGTTTTGTTCTGGCAAAGCCTCACCTAAGAAAGGGTAGGGCTCGCATTTATATCATATATTATAGAGACTACCAAGGGTATAATGGTATCAAAATGCTTAATCTAGGGGTGTGTAGGTACTTTATTATCATGATTCGGTGTGTATTGGGTTTATTATTGAGTGAAAAGATTTAACTCATTATTATGTTTAGTGATCAGGACGTGGTGATAGGAAGAGAACATAATTATATCTAACCTTTAGAGACGTGGGAGTTAAGATTTATATTCATATGTTTGGGGATAGGATTTCGAGAGTCCCGATTGTATGTGTACGAGGCTTATGGATTGTGATTACCACTAATGCTGAGCGGTAGTACAATTGGCGAAATGTTCTTTGTTTAAGTGTAATCGCTAGAGGAGATGTAAATTTTATGTCAAGAGACGGGAATATAGGGGTACATGTTATGGCGGAGGGCCTAACGTATTTTGATAACTGACAATGCTAGGTAGTTGTGTATCGGGGGGTTCCTTATTTGGATTTTTCTTTGCGAGATATCCCACGCATGAAACTTAGCTTAAGGTTAGAAGTAGGGAGGTGTTTGGTAATTAGTCTATGAGTCCGGTACCTCGATCGTTATAGGAATAGGTAGTTATAACTATAAGTTGGAAGTTAAATTAGGATTTAAGTCCAGTGGATCGGGTTGTGTGGTAAGGAAGCATTGATAATTTTGTTTTATCACCATGAGTTGAAGGGTGGAACGATGTTAAGGAGGACTTAAAATATTGATCTCGGGGGTAATTTTGAATACCCAAGGGTTATAGCCACGTTGTGAATACAGGGGTAATAAAGAATTGAGTATAATGTGTGAAGCTATGCCAGTAGGCATGGTTTATAGGGTGCGTGGGCAATTTTGTAACCTGATGTTAGAATTGTCTCGGTTAAAGGAACGTGGGAATAGATGTGTGAAATATATATCGATGGAACTAATATAATGACGTAGATATGGAATAGTGAATTAAGCATCATGTGAGAAGGATGATAATCAATCACTACACCAAAATTGGCGATTGGCCACGGCCAAAATACCTGACCAAAGCTGTGGGTCGCGGACTTGGGCCGTGACCATTTCGGGCCTGACCATTTTTGTGGGTCGCGGCCCAAGTCTGTGACCAAAAAATGGTCAGTCCGAGAGGGGTCACGGTAGATGGTCGCGGACTTAGGCCATGACCCATGTCGTGACGGGTCGCGGCCCTCAGCCGTGACCCACAACTGTGACAAATTGGTCACGGCCAAAGTCCGTGACCCACGATCGTGACAAAAAAATTAAAAAAAAATTGGTCGCGGCGCTGATCCGTGACCCACAACCATGACAAATTGGTCGCGGCCAAAGTCTGCGACCCACGACCGTGACAAAAAATTGGTCGCGGCCCTAATCCGTGACTCATAACCGTGATGAAAAAATGGTCGCGGACTTTGGCTGCGACCATTTTTATTCATGACGAAAAAATAAAAATGGTCATGGACAAAGTCCATGACCATATTTAACTACAATTTTAAAAAAATGTACTTTTTTGGTCCAATCCTAAAATTGGGGTTCCTATGAGTGCAACATCAGTTGCTACGTGTAACGTTTGACGCATACGAGGTGTTACAAATATTTATCATTGGCAAAATAATAAAAAAAAATCACAAATTGCGAATCGAGAACGTTGTTAATAAACAAATATATATACAAACTTATAAAAATTACACGTCTTAATAATTCACAGACCAAAAAAAATTGGGTAGAGTTTCCTTTATTTTCTAGACATTCCAAAGCCTGTAAATGTAAAACCTACTTATTATAAAGCCAACACGGCTGTAAAATTCAACAATCAAATTATAAAAGCCCACAAGGCCATAAAACTAAACAATAAAAGCCCGCACGACCATAAAACTAAACAATAATAGCCCACACGGCTGTAAAACAAAAATCAAAATCCTGAATGTCCACAACTTATAAACAATCTTCATACTGTAGACCATTGCCTCCTTCGTTTGTTCCGCGTGCAAAAATTCTACAAATGATGGGATACGTAAAAAAAATATCAGTAACCAAGTAGTTTTACAAAAAAATTAATCAAGCAGAAATATTGCATATATGAGTTAAAATTATCAGTAACCAAGTATAAATACGCAAATTACCGTCGTATTCTCAAACCGGGAGACTCACGACTGTGGGGTCAGTTCCTACAAGTTACGTTGGTCCCGTGGAAGGTGTTGGTGTCACCCACGGGGCCGTTCGGGGGATGTTTCGAGTTTTCACCTTCTAACGCCATGTTTTTAAGCCTAAGTCTAGAAATACACAAATTACCATCGTATTCTCAAACCGGGAGACCCGTGGCTGTGGGGTCAGTTCCTACGAGTTACGTTGGTGCCGTGGGAGGTGTTAGTGCCATCCACGGGGCCGTTCGGGGGCTATTTCGAGTTTTCACCCTCTAATATCATGTTTTTAAGCCTAAGTCTAGAAATAAGCAAATTACAGTTGTATTCTCAAACCGGGAGACATGCGGCCGCGAAGTCAGTTCCTACGAGTTACGTTGGTCCCGTGGGAGGTGTTGGAGCCACCCACGGGGCTGTTCGGGGGTTGTTTTAAGTTTTCACCTTCTAACGCCATGTTTTTAAGCCTAAGTCTAGAAATATGCAAATTACCGTAGTAATCTCAAACCGGGAGACCCGTTGTTGTTGCGTCAGTTTCTACGAGTTACGTTGGTCCCGTGGGAGGTGTTGGTGCCACCCACGGGGCCGTTCTGGGGCTGTTTCGAGTTTTCACCTTCTAACGCCATGTTTTTAAGCCTAAGTCAAGAAATAAGAAAATTAACATCGTATTCTCAAACCGGGAGACCCGCGGCTACGGGGTCAGTTCCTACGAGTTACATTAGTTTCTTGGGAGGTGTTGGTGCCATCCACGGGGCCGTTCGGTGGCTGTTTCGAGTTTTCACCCTCTAACGTCATGTTTTTAAGCCAAAGTTTATAAATACGCAAATTACCATCGTATTCTCAAACCGGGAGACCCGCGGCTGCGGGTCAGTTCCTACGAGTTACGTTGGTCCTGCGGGAGGTGTTGGTGCCACCCACGGGGCCGTTCGGTGGCTGTTTCGAGTTTTCACCCTCTAACGTCATGTTTTTAAGCCTAAGCCTAGAAATACGCAAATTACCATCGTACTCTCAAATAGGGAGACCTGCGGCTGTAGGGTCTGTTCCTACGAGTTACGTTGGTCCTATGGGAGGTGTTGGTGCCACCCACGGGGCCATTCGGAGGCTGTTTCGAGTTTTCACCCTCTAACGTCATGTTTTTAAGCCCAAGTCTATAAATGCACAAATTACCGTCGTATTCTCAAACCGGGAGAACCGCTGCTGCGGGGTCAGTTCCTACGAGTTACGTTGGTCCCGTGGGAGGTGTTGGTGCTACCCACGGGGTCGTTCTGGGGCTGTTTTGAGATTTCACCTTCTAACACCATGTTTTTAAGCCAAAGTCTAGAAATATGCAAATTACAGTCGTATTCTCAAATTTGGAGACCCACGGCTGCGGGGTCAGTTCCTATGAGTTACGTTGGTGCCGTGGGAGGTGTTGGTGCCACCCACGGGGCCATTCGGGGGCTGTCTCGAGTTTTCAAATTTTAACGCCATGTTTTGCTTAAGTCTAGAAATACGCAAATTATCGTCATCTTCTCAAACCGAGAGACCCGCGACTGTGGGTTCAGTTCCTACGCGTTACGTTGGTCCCGTGGGAGGTGTTGGAGCCACCCACGGGGTCGTTCGGGGGCTGTTTCGAGTTTTCACCTTCTAACGCCATGTTTTTAAGCCTAAGTCTAGAAATACATAAATTATCGTCGTATCCTCAAACCGGGAGACCTGTGGCTACAGGGTCAGTTCCTACGAGTTACGTTGGTCCCGTGGGAGGTGTTGGTGCCACCCACGGGGCCGTTCGGGGTCTGTTTCGAGTTTTCACCCTCTAACGTCATGTTATTAAGCCAAAGTTTATAAATAAGAAAATAACGATCGTATTCTCAAACCGGGAGACCCGCGACTGTGGAGTCAGTTCCAACGAGTTACGTTGGTCCCGCGTGAGGTGTTGGTGCCACCCACGGGGCCATTTGGGGGCTGTTTCGAGTTTTCACCTTCAAACGCCTTATTTTGCTTAAGTCTATAAATACGCCAATTACCGTCGTATTCTCAAACTGGGAGACCCGCGGCTGCTGGGTCAGTTCCTACGGGTTACGTTGGTCCCGTGGGAGGTGTTGGTGCCACCCACGGGGCCGTTCTGGGGCTGTTTTGATTTTTCACCTTCTAACACCATGTTTTAAGCCTAAGTCTAGAAATATACAAATTACCATCGTATTCTCATACTGGGAGACCCGCACCTGCGAGGTCAGTTCCTACAAGTTACGTTGGTGCCATGGGAGGTATTGCTGCCACCCACGGGGCCGTTCGGTGGATGTTTCGAGTTTTCACCCTCTAACGTCATGTTTTTAAGCCTAAGTCTAGAAATATGCAAATTACCGTAGTACTCTCAAACTGGAAGACCTGCGGCTGCAAGGTCAGTTCCTACGAGTTACGTTGTCCTGTGGGAGGTGTTGGTGCCACCCACGGGGCCGTTCGGGAGCTGTTTCGAGTTTTCACCCTCTAACGTCATGTTTTTAGGCCTAAGTCTAGAAATAAGCAAATTACGATCGTATTCTCAAATCGGGAGACCCGCGGCTATGGGGTCAGTTCCTACGAGTTACGTTTTTCCCGTGGACGGTGTTGGTGCCACCCACGGGGCCGTTCGGGGGTTGTTTCGAGTTTTCACCTTCTAACGCCATATTTTGCTTAAGTCTATAAATACGCAAATTACCATCGTATTCTCAAACTGGGAGACCCGCGACTGCGGGGTCAGTTCCTACGAGTTACGGTGCTCCCGTGGGAGGTGTTGGTGCCAGCCACGGGGCCGTTCTGGGGCTGTTTCGAGTTTTCACCTTCTAACGCCATGTTTTGAAGCCTAAGTCAATAAATACGGAAAATACTATCATATTGTCACACCGGGAGACCCGCGGATACGGGGTCAGTTCCTATGAGTTACATTGGTCCCGTGGGAGGTGTTGGTGCCACCCACGGGGCCGTTTTGGGGCGGTTTCGAGTTTTCACCTTCTAACGCCATGTTTTTAAGCCTAAGTCTAGAAATACTCAAATTGCCGTCGTATTCTCAAACTGGGAGACCCGCTGTTGTGGGGTCAGTTCCTACGATTTACGTTGGTGCGTGGGAGGTGTTGGTGCCACCCACGGGGTCGTTCGGGCGCTGTTTCGAGTTTTCACCCTCTAACGTCATGTTTTTAAGCCTAAGTCTAGAAATATACAAATTATCATAGTACTCTCAAATCGGGAAAGCCGCGGTTGCAGGGTGAGTTCCTACGAGTTACGTTGGTCCCTTGGGAGGTGTTGGTGCCACCCCCGGGGCCGTTCGGGTGATATTTTGAGTTTTTACCCTCTAACGTCATGTTTTTAAGCCTAAGTCTAATAATATATAAATTACCGTAGTACTCTCAAATCGGGAGACCCGCTGCTATGGGGTCAGTTCCTACGAGTTACGTTGGTGCCGTGGGAGGTGTTGGTGCCACCCACGGGGCCGTTCGGGGGCTGTTTTGAGTTTTCACCTTCTAACACCATGTTTTGCTTAAATTTAGAAATAAGCAAATTACGGTCGTATTCTCAAACCGGGAGACACGCGGGCGCGGTGTTAGTTCCTACCAGTTATGTTGGTCCCGTGGGAGGTGTTGGTGCCACCCACGGGACCGTTCTGGGGTTGTTTCGAGTTTTCACCCTCTAACGCCATGTTTTTAAGCCTAAGTCTATAAATACGCAAATTACCGTCGTATTCTCAAACCAGGAGACCCGCGGCTGCGGGGTTAGTTCTTACAAGTTACGTTGGTCCCGTGGGAGGTGTTGGTGCCACCCACGGGGCCGTTCTGGGGCTGTTTCGAGTTTTCACCTTCTAACGCCATGTTTTTAAGCCTTAGTCTAGAAATACGCAAATTACCATCGTATTCTCAAACCGAGAGAACCGTGACTGCGCGGTCAGTTCCTACGTGTTACGTTGGTACCATGGGAGGTGTTGGTGCCATCCACGGGGCTGTTCGGTGGTTGTCTCGAGTTTTCACCCTCTAACGTCATGTTTTTAAACTTAAGTTTAGAAATAAGCAAATTATGGTTGTATTCTCAAACCGAGAGACCCGCGGCTGCGGGGTTAGTTCCTATGAGTTACGTTGGTCCCGTGGGAGGTGTTGGTGCCACCCACGGGGCCGTTCGGGGGCTGTTTCGAGTTTTCACCTTCTACCACCATGTTTTGCTTAAGTCTAGAAATACGCAAATTATCGTCATATTCTCAAACCAAGAGACCCGCTGCTGCAGGGTCAGTTCCTACCCGTTACGTCGGTCCCATCGGAGGTGTTGGAGCCACCCACGGGGCCGTTCGGGGGCTTTTTCGAGTTTTCATCTTCTAACGCCATGTTTTTAAGCCTAAGTCTAGAAATACATAAATTACCGTCGTATCCTCAAACCGGGAGACCTGCAGCTACGGGGTCAGTTCCTACGAGTTATGTTGGTCCAGTGGAAGGTGTTGGTGCCACCCACGGGCCGTTCGGGGGCTGTTTTGAGTTTTCACCCTCTAACGTCATGTTTTTAAACCAAAGTTTATAAATAAGAAAATTACGGTCGTATTCTCAAACCGGGAGACCCGCGGTTGCGGGGTCAGTTCCTACGAGTTACGTTGGTCCCGCGGGAGGTGTTGGTGCCACCCACGGTGCCGTTCGGTGGCTGTTTCGAGTTTTCACCCTCTAACGTCATGTTTTTAAGCCTAAGTCTAATAATATATAAATTACCGTAGTACTCTCAAATCGGGAGACCCGCTGCTGTGGGGTCAGTTCCTACGAGTTACGTTGGTGCCGTGGGAGGTGTTGGTGCCACCCACGGGGCCGTTCGGGGGCTGTTTTGAGTTTTCACCTTTTAACGCCATGTTTTCCTTAAGTCTAGAAATACGCAAATTACCGTCACATTCTCAAACCGTGAGATCCGCGATTGCGGGGTCAGTTCCTACGAGTTACGTTGGTCCCGTGGGAGGTGCTGGATCCACCCACGAGGCCGTTCGGGGGTTGTTTCGAGTTTTCACCTTCTAACGCCATGTTTTTAAGCTTAAGTCGAGAAATACACAAATTATCGTCGTATCCTAAAATCGGGGGACCCGCGGCGACGGGGTCAGTTCCTACGAGTTATGTGGGTCCCGTGGGAGGTGTTGGTGCCACCCACGGGCCGTTCGGGGGATGTTTGGAGTTTTCACCCTCTAACGTCATGTTTTTAAGACAAAGTTTATAAAAAAGCAAATTACGGTCGTATTCTCAAATTGGGAGACCCACGGCTGCGGGGTCAGTTCGTACGAGTTACGTTGGTCCCGTGGGAGGTGTTGGTGCCACCCACGGGGCCATTCGGCGGCTGTTTCGAGTTTTCACCCTCTAACGTCATGTTTTTAAGCCTAAGTCTATAAATACGTAAATTACCATTGTATTCTCAAACCGGGAGACCCGCGGCTGTGGGGTTAGTTCCTTAGAGTTACGTTGGTCCCGTGGGAGGTGTTGGTCCTACCCACGGGGTCATTCTGGGGCTGTTTCGAGTTTTCACCTTCTAACACCATGTTTTTAAGCCAAAGTCTAGAAATACGCAAATTACCGTCGTATTCTCAAACTGGGAGACCCGCGGCTGCGGGGTCAGTTCCTACGAGTTACGTCGGCGCCGTTGGAGGTGTTGGAGCCACCCACGGGGCCATTCGGGGGCTGTTTCATGTTTTCACCTTTTAACGATATGTTTTGCTTAAGTCTAGAAATATGCAAATTATCGTCATATTCTCAAACCGAGAGACCCGCGGCTGCGGGGTCAATTCCTACGCGTTACGTTGTTTCCCTGGGAGGTGTTGGAGCCACCCACGGGGCCGTTCGGGGGCTTTATCGAGTTTTTACCTTCTAACGCCATATTTTTAAGCCTAAGTCTATAAATACATAAATTACCGTCATATCCTCAAACCGGGAGACCTGCGGCTACGGGGTCAGTTCCTACGAGTCACGTTGGTCCCGTGCGAGGCGTTGGTGCACCCACGGGCCGTTCGAGGGATGTTTCAAGTTTTCACCCTCTAACGTCATGTTTTTAAAGCAAAGTTTATAAATAATCAAATTACAATCGTATTCTCAAACCGGGAGACCCGCGGCTGCGGGGTCAGTTCCTACGAGTTACGTTGGTCCCGAGAGAGGTGTTGGTTCCACCCACGGGTCCATTCGGGGGCTGTTTCGAGTTTTCACGTTCTAACGCCTTGTTTTGCTTAAGTCTATAAATACGCAAATTACCGTCGTATTCTCAAACTGAGAGACCCACGGCTGCTGGGTCAGTTTCTACGAGTTACGTTGGTCCCGTGGGAGGTGTTGGTGCCACCCACGGGGTCGTTCTGGGACTGTTTTGAGTTTTCACCTTCTAACACCATATTTTTAAGCGTAAGTCTAGAAATATACAAATTACCATCGTATTCTCTAACCGGGTGACCCGTACCTGCGAGGTCAGTTCCTACAAGTTACGTTGGTTCCGTGGGAGGTGTTGGTGCCACCCACAGGGCCGTTCGGTGGCTGTTTCGAGTTTTCACCCTCTAACGTCATGTTTTTAAGCCTAATTTTAGAAATATGAAAATTACCGTAGTACTATCAAACAGGAAGACCCGCGGCTCCAGGGTCAGTTCCTACGAGTTACGTTGGTCCCGTGGGAGGTATTGGTGCCACCCACAGGGCCGTTGGGGGGCTGTTTCGAGTTTTCACCTTGTAACGCAATGTTTTTAAGCCTAAGTCTAGAAATATGCAAATTACCTTAGTACTCTCAAATCGGGAGACCCGCTGCTGTGGGGTCAGTTTCTACGAGTTACGTTGATCCCGTGGGAGGTGTTGGTGCCACCCACGGGGACATTCGGGGGATGTTTTGAGTTTTCACCCTCTAACGTCATGTGTTTAAGCCTAAGTCTAGAAATAAGAAAATTACAGTCGTATTCTCAAACTGGGAGACCCGCAGCTACGGGGTCAGTTCCTACGACTTACGTTTTTCCCGTGGCCAGTGTTGGTGCCACCCACGGGGCCGTTCGAGGGTTGTTTCGAGTTTTCACCTTCTAACGCCATATTTTTCTTAAGTCTATAAATACGCAAATTACCATCGTATTCTCAAACTGTTAGACCCACGACTGCGGGGTCAGTTCCTACGAGTTACGTTGGTCCCGTGGGAGGTGTGGGTGCCACCCACGGGGCCGTTCTGTGGCTGTTTTGAGTTTTCACCTTCTAACGCCATGTTTTTAAGCCTAAGTCAATAAATACGGAAAATACTATCGTATTGTCACACCGGGAGACCCGCGGCTACGGGGTCAGTTCCTATGAGTTACTTTGGTCCTGTGGGAGGTGTTGGAGCCACCCACGGGGCCGTTCTTGGGATGTTTCGAGTTTTCACCTTCTAACGCCCCGTTTTTAAGCCTAAGTCTAGAAATACGCAAATTACCATCGTATTCTCAAACTGGGAGACCCGCGGTTGTTGGGTGAGTTCCTACGAGTTACGTTGGTGCCGTGGGAGGTGTTGGTGCCACCCACGGGGCCGTTCGGGGGCTGTTTCGAGTTTTCATCCTCTAACGTCATGTTTTTAAGCCTAAGTCTAGAAATATACAAATTACCGTAGTACTCTCAAACCGGGAGACCCGCGGCTGCAGGGTTAGTTCCTGCGAGTTACGTTGGTCCCGGGGGAGGTGTTGGTACCTCCCACGGGGCCGTTCGGGGGATATTTCGAGTTTTTACCCTCTAACGTCATGTTTTTAAGCCTAAGTCTAGAAATATACAAATTACCGTAGTACTCGGAAGCCGAGAGACCCACAGCTACAGGGTCACTTCCTACGAGTTACGTTGGTCCCGTGGGAGGTGTTGGTGCCACCCACAGGGCCGTCCGGGGGCTATTTTGAGTTTTCACCATCTAACGCCATGTTTTGCTTAAGTTTAGAAATAAGAAAATTACGGTCGTATTCTCAAACGGGGAGACCCGCGGCTGCGGGGTCAGTTCCTACGAGTTACGTTGGTCCCGTGGGAGGTGTTGGTGCCACCCACGGGGCCGTTCTGGGAATGTTTCGAGTTTTCACCCTCTGACGCCATGTTTTTTAGCCTAAGTCTATAAATACGCAAATTACCGTCATATTCTCAAACCGGGAGACCCGCGGCTGCGGGGTCAGTTCCTATGAGTTACGTTGGTCCCGTGGGAGGTGTTGGTGCCACCCATGGGGCCGTTCTGGGTCTGTTTCGAGTTTTCACATTCTAACACCATGTTTTTAAGCCTAAGTCTAGAAATACACAAATTACCATCGTATTCTCAAACCGGGAGACCTGCGGTTGCGGGGTCAGTTCCAACAAGTTACGTTGGTGCTATGGGAGGTGTTGGTCCCACCCACGGGGCCGTTCTGGGGCTGTTTCGAGTTTTCACCCTCAAACGTCATGTTTTAAAGATTAAGTCTAGAAATACCCAAATTACCATCGTATTCTCAAACCAGGAGACCCGCGGCTGCGGGTTCAGTTCCAATGAGTTACGTTGGTCCTGTGGGAGGTGTTGGTGCCATCCAAAGGGCTGTTCGGGGGCTGTCTCGAGTTTTCACCCTCTAATGTCATGTTCTTAAACCTAAGTCTTAAATTAAAAAAATTACGGTTGTATTCTCAAACCGGGAGACCCGCGACTGCGGCGTCAGTTCCTATGAGTTATGTTGGTCCCGTGGGAGGTGTTGGTCCCACCCACGGGGCCGTTCGGGGGCAGTTTTGAGTTTTCACCTTCTAATGCCATGTTTTTAAGCCTAAGTCTAGAAATATGCAAATTACCGTAGTACTCTCAAACCGAGAGACCCGCTGCTATGGGGTCAGTTTCTACGAGTTACGTTGGTCCCGTGGGAGGTGTTGGCGCCACCCACTGGGCCGTTCTGGGGCTTTTTCGAGTTTTCACCTTCTAACGCCATGTTTTTAAGCCTAAGTCTAGAAATATGCAAATTACCATTGTATTCTCCAACCGGGAGACCAGCGGCTGCAGGGTCAGTTCCTAAAAGTTACGTTTGTTCCGTGGGAGGTGTTGGTGCCACCCACGGAGCCGTTCTGGGGCTGTTTCGAGTTTTCACCTTCTAAGGCCATGTTTTGCTTAAGGCTATAAATACACAAATTACCATCGTATTCTCAAACCGGGAGACCCGCGGCTGAAGGGTCAGTTCCTACGGGTTACGTTGGTCCCGTGGGAGGTGTTGGTGCCACCCACGGGGCCGTTCGGGGGCTTTATCGAGTTTTCACCATCTAACGTCATGTTTTTAAGCCTAAGCCTAGAAATACGCAAATTACCATCATACTCTCAAACCGGGAGACCCGCGGTTGTAGGGTCAGTTGCTACGAGTTACGTTTGTCCCATGGGAGGTGTTGGTGCCACCCACGGGGCCGTTCGGGGGCTGTTTCGAGTTTTCACCCTCTAACGTCATGTTTTTAAGCCTAAGTCTATAAATATGCAAATTACCATCGTATTCTCAAACCGGGAGACCCGTGGCTGTGGGGTCAGTTCCTACGAGTTACGTTGGTACCGTGGGAGGTGTTGGTGCCACCCACAGGGCCGTTCGGGGGCTATTTTGAGTTTTCACCTTCTAATGCCATGTTTTGCTTAAGTTTAGAAATAAGCAAATTACGGTCGTATTCTCAAACGGGGAGACTCGCGGCTGCGGGGTCAGTTCCTACGAGTTACGTTGGTCGCATGGGAGGTGTTGGTGCCACCCACAGGGCCGTTCTGGGGCTGTTTCGAGTTTTCACCCTCTAACGCCATGTTTTTAAGCCTAAGTCTATAAATACACAAATTACCGTCGTATTCTCAAACCGGGAGACCCGCGGCTGCGGGGTCAGTTCCTATGAGTTACGTTGGTCCCGTGGGAGGTGTTGGTGCCACCCATGGGGCCGTTCTGGGGCTGTTTCGAGTTTTCACATTCTAACACCATGTTTTTAAGCCTAAGTCTAGAAATACGCAAATTACCATCGTATTCTCAAACCGGGAGACCCGCGGTTGCTGGGTCTGTTCCTACGAGTTACGTTGGTGCTATGGGAGGTGTTGGTACCACCCACGGGGCCGTTCTGGGGCTGTTTCGAGTTTTCACCCTCTAACGTCATGTTTTTAAGCCTAAGTCTAGAAATACGCAAATTACCATCATATTCTCAAACCGGGAGACCCGCGGCTGCAGGTTCAGTTCCTATGAGTTACGTTGGTCCTGTGGGAGGTGTTGGTGCCATCCAAAGGTCTGTTCGGGGGATGTCTCGAGTTTTCACCTTCGAACGTCATGTTTTTAAACCTAAGTCTTGAAATAAGCAAATTACGGTTGTATTCTCAAACCGGGAGACCCGCGACTGCGGGGTCATTCCTATGAGTTATGTTGGTCCCGTGGGAGGTGTTGGTGCCACCCACGGGGCCGTTCGGGGGCTGTTTTGAGTTTTCACCTTCTAATGCCATGTTTTTAAGCCTAAGTCTAGAAATATGCAAATTACCGTAGTACTCTCAAACCGGGAGACCCGTTGCTGTGGGGTCAGTTTCTACGAGTTACGTTGGTCCCGTGGGAGGTGTTGGTGCCACCCACGGGGCCGTTCCGGGGATGTTTCAAGTTTTCACCTTCTAACGCCATGTTTTTAAGCCTAAGTCTAGAAATACGCAAATTACCAATGTATTCTCAAACCGAGAGACCCGCGGCTGCGGGGTCAGTTCCTACGAGTTACGTTAGTTCCGTGGGAGGTGTTGGTGCCACCCACGGAACCGTTCTGGGGCTGTTTCGAGTTTTCACCTTCTAAGGCCATGTTTTGCTTAAGTCTATATATACACAAATTACCAACGTATTCTCAAACCGGGAGATCCGCGACTGAAGGGTCAGTTCCTACGAGTTACGTTGGTCCCGCGGGAGGTCTTGGTGCCACCCACAGTGCCGTTCGGGGGCTTTGTCGAGTTTTCACCATCTAACGTCATGTTTTTAAGCCTAAGCCTAGAAATACGCAAATTACCATCGTACTCTCAAACCAGGAGATCCGCGGCTGTCGGGTAAGTTGCTATGAGTTACGTTGGTCCCATGGGAGGTGTTGGTGCCACCCACGGGGCCGTTCGGGGGTTGTTTTGAGTTTTCACCTTCTAACGCCATTTTTTTTAAGCCTAAGTCTAGAAATATGCAAATTACCGTAGTAATCTCAAACCGGGAGACCCGTTGTTGTGGCGTCAGTTTCTACGAGTTACGTTGGTCCCGTGGGAGGTGTTGGTGCCACCCACGGGGCCGTTCCGGGGCTGTTTCAAGTTTTCACCTTCAAACGCCATGTTTTTAAGCCTAAGTCTAGAAATACGCAAATTACCAATGTATTCTCAAACCGAGAGACCCGCGGCTGCGGGGTCAGTTCCTACGAGTTACGTTAGTTCCGTGGGAGTTGTTGGTGCCACCCACGGAACCGTTCTGGGGCTGTTTCGAGTTTTCAACTTCTAAGGCCATGTTTTGCTTAAGTCTATAAATACACAAATTACCATCGTATTCTCAAACCGGGAGACCCGCGGATGAAGGGTCAGTTCCTACGAGTTACGTTGGTCCCGCGGCAGGTCTTGGTGCCACCCACGGTGCCGTTCGGGGGCTTTGTCGAGTTTTCACCATCTAACGTCATGTTTTTAAGCCTAAGCCTAGAAATACACAAATTACCATCGTACTCTCAAACCAGGAGATCCGCGGCTGTCGGGTAAGTTGCTATGAGTTACGTTGGTCCCATGGGAGGTGTTGGTGCCACCCACGGGGCCGTTCGGGGGCTGTTTCGAATTTTCACCCTCTAACGCCTTGTTTTTAAGCCAAGTCTTGAAATAAGAAAATTACCGTCATATTCTCAAACTGGGAGACCCGCGGCTGCGGGGTCAGTTCCTACTAGTTACGTTGGCGCCGTTAGAGGTGTTGGAGCCACCCACGGGGCCGTTCGGTGGCTGTTTCGAGTTTTACCTTTTAACGATATGTTTTGCTCAAGTCTAGAAATATGCAAACTATCATCATATTCTCAAACCGAGAGACCCGCGGCTGCGGGGTCAATTCCTACGCGTTACGTTGTTCCCGTGGGAGGTGTTGGAGCAACCCACGGGGCCGTTCGGGGGCTCTTTCGAGTTTTCACCTTCTAACACCATATTTTTAAGCCTAAGTCAAGAAATACAAAAATTACCGTCGTATCCTCAAACCGGTAGACCTGCGGCTACGGGGTCAGTTCCTACGAGTTACGTTGGTCCCGTGCGACGTGTTGGTGCCACCCACGGGCCGTTCGAGGGATGTTTCGAGTTTTCACCCTCTAACGTCATGTTTTTAAGCCAAAGTTTATAAATAAGCAAATTACGATCGTATTCTCAAATCGGGAGACCCGCGGCTGCGGGGTCAGTTCCTACGAGTTACGTTGGTCCCGCGAGAGGTGTTGGTGCCACCCACAGGGCCATTCGGGGGCTGTTTCGATTTTTCACGTTCTAACACCTTGTTTTGCTTAAGTCTATAAATACCCAAATTATCGTCGTATTCTCAAACTGAGAGACCCGCGACTGCTGGGTCAAATCCTACGAGTTACGTTGGTCCCGTGGGAGGTGTTGGTGCCACCCACGGGGCCGTTCTGGGGCTGTTTTGAGTTTTCACCTTCTAACACCATGTTTTTAAGCCTAAGTCTAGAAATATACAAATTACCATCGTATTCTCAAACCGAGTGACCCGTACCTGCGAGGTCAGTTCCTAAGAGTTACGTTGGTAACGTGGGAGGTGTTGGTGCCACCCACGGGGCCGTTCGGTGGCTGTTTCGAGTTTTCACCCTCTAACGTCATGTTTTTAAGCCTAAATTTAGAAATATGCAAATTACCGTAGTACTGTCAAACAGGAAGACCCGCGGCTGCAGGGTCAGTTCCTACGAGTTACGTTTGTCCCGTGGGAGGTATTGGTGCCACCCACAGGGCCGTTCGGGGGCTGTTTCAAGTTTTCACCTTCTAACGCCATGTTTTTAAGCCTAAGTCTAGAAATATGCAAATTACCGTAGTACTATCAAATCGGGAGACCCGCTGCTGTGGGGTCAGTTTCTACGAGTTACGTTGGTCCCGTGGGAGGGGTTGGTGCCACCCACGGGGACGTTCGGGGGATGTTTTGAGTTTTCACCCTCTAACGTCATGTGTTTAAGTCTAAGTCTAGAAATAAGCAAATTACAGTCGTATTCTCAAACCGGGAGACCCGCGGCTATGGGGTCAGTTCCTACGAGTTACGTTTTTCCCGTGGACAGTGTTGGTGCCACCCAAGGGGCCGTTCGGGGGTTGTTTCGAGTTTTCACCTTCTAACGCCATATTTTACTTAAGTCTATAAATACGCAAATTACCATCGTATTCTGAAACTGTTAGACCCGCGACTGCGGGGTCAGTTCCTACGAGTTATGTTGGTCCCGTGGGAGGTGTTGGTGCCACCCACAAGGTCGTTCTGGGGTTGTTTCGAGTTTTCACCCTCTAACGTCATGTTTTTAAGCCTAAGTCTATCAATATGCAAATTACCATCGTATTCTCAAACCGAGAGACCCGCGGCTGCGGGGTCAGTTCCTAAAAGTTACGTTTGTTCCGTGGGAGGTGTTGGTGCCACCCACGGAGCCGTTCTGGGGTTGTTTCGAGTTTTCACCTTCGAAGGCCATGTTTTGCTTAAGGCTATAAATACACAAATTACCATCGTATTCTCAAACCGGGAGACCCGCGGCTGAAGGGTGAGTTCCTACGGGTTACGTTGGTCCCGTGGGAGGTGTTGGTGCCACCCACGGGGCCGTTCGGGGGCTTTATCGAGTTTTCACAATCTAACGTCATGTTTTTAAGCCTAAGCCTAGAAATACGCAAATTACCATCATACTCTCAAACCGAGAGACATGCGGTTGTAGGGTCAGTTGCTACGAGTTACGTTGGTCCCATGGGAGGTGTTGGTGCCACCCACGGGGCCGTTCGGGGGCTGTTTCGAGTTTTCACCCTCTAACGTCATGTTTTTAAGCCTAAGTCTATAAATATGCAAATTACCACCGTATTCTAAAACCGGGAGACCCGCGGCTGCGGGGTCAGTTCCTACGAGTTACTTTGGTACCGTGGGAGGTGTTGGTGCCACCCACAGGGCCGTTCGGGGGCTATTTTGAGTTTTCACCTTCTAATGCCATGTTTTGCTTAAGTTTAGAAATAAGCAAATTACGGTCGTATTCTCGAACGGGGAGACTCGCGGCTGCGGGGTCAGTTCCTACGAGTTACGTTGGTCGCATGGGAGGTGTTGGTGCCACCCACAGGGCCGTTCTGGGGCTGTTTCGAGTTTTCACCCTCTAACGCCATGTTTTTAAGCCTAAGTCTATAAATACACAAATTACCGTCGTATTCTCAAACCGGGAGACCCGCGGCTGCGGGGTCAGTTCCTATGAGTTACGTTGGTCCCGTGGGAGGTGTTGGTGCCACCCATGGGGCCGTTCTGGGGCTGTTTCGAGTTTTCACATTCTAACACCATGTTTTTAAGCCTAAGTCTAGAAATACGCAAATTACCATCGTATTCTCAAACCAGGAGACCCGCGGTTGCTGGGTCAGTTCCTACGAGTTACGTTGGTGCTATGGGAGGTGTTGGTACCACCCACGGGGCCTTTCTGGGGCTGTTTCGAGTTTTCAACCTCTAACGTCATGTTTTTAAGCCTAAGTCTAGAAATACGCAAATTACCATCGTATTCTCAAACCGGGAGACCCGCGGCTGCGGGTTCAGTTCCTATGAGTTACGTTGGTCCTGTGGGAGGTGTTGGTGCCATCCAAAGGGCTGTTCGGGGGCTGTCTCGAGTTTTCACCTTCTAACGTCATGTTTTTAAACGTAAGTCTTGAAATAAGAAAATTACGGTTGTATTCTCAAACCGGGAGACCCGCGACTGCGGGGTCAGTTCCTATGAGTTATGTTGGTCCCGTGGGAGGTGTTGGTGCCACCCACGGGGCCGTTCGGGGGCTGTTTTGAGTTTTCGCCTTCTAATGCCATGTTTTTAAGCCTAAGTCTAGAAATATGCAAATTACCGTAGTACTCTCAAACTGGGAGACCCGCTGCTGTGGGGTCAGTTTCTACGAGTTACGTTGGTCCCGTGGGAGGTGTTGGTGCCACCCACGGGGCCGTTCCGGGGCTGTTTCAAGTTTTCACCTTCTAACGCCATGTTTTTAAGCCTAAGTCTAGAAATACGCAAATTACCAATGTATTCTCAAACCGGGAGACCCGCGGCTGCGGGGTCAGTTCCTACGAGTTACGTTAGTTCCGTGGGAGGTGTTGGTGCCACCCACGGAACCGTTCTGGGGCTGTTTCGAGTTTTCACCTTCTAAGGCCATGTTTTGCTTAAGTCTATAAATACACAAATTACCATCGTATTCTCAAACCGGGAGACCCGCGGCTGAAGGGTCAGTTCCTACGAGTTACGTTGGTCCCGTGGGAGGTCTTGGTGCCACCCACGGTGCCGTTCGGGGGCTTTGTCGAGTTTTCACCATCTAACATCATGTTTTTAAGCCTAAGTCTAGAAATACGCAAATTACCATCGTACTCTCAAACCAGGAGATCCGCGGCTGTCGGGTAAGTTGCTATGAGTTACGTTGGTCCCATGGGAGGTGTTGGTGCCACCCACGGGGCCGTTCTGGGGTTGTTTTGAGTTTTCACCTTCTAACGCCATTTTTTTTAAGCCTAAGTCTAGAAATATGCAAATTACCGTAGTAATCTCAAACCGGGAGACCCGTTGTTGTGGCGTCAGTTTCTACGAGTTACGTTGGTCCCGTGGGAGGTGTTGGTGCCACCCATGGGGCCGTTCCGGGGCTGTTTCAAGTTTTCACCTTCTAACGCCATGTTTTTAAGCCTAAGTCTAGAAATACGCAAATTACCAATGTATTCTCAAACCGGGAGACCCGCGGCAGGGGGGTCAGTTCCTACGAGTTACGTTAGTTCCGTTCGAGGTGTTGGTGCCACCCACCGAACCGTTCTGGGGCTGTTTCGAGTTTTCACCTTCTAAGGCCATGTTTTGCTTAAGTCTATAAATACACAAATTACCATCGTATTCTCAAACCGAGAGACCCGCGGCTGAAGGGTCAGTTCCTACGAGTTACGTTGGTCCCGTGGCAGGTCTTGGTGCCTCCCACGGTGCCGTTCTGGGGCTTTGTCGAGTTTTCACCATCTAACGTCATGTTTTTAAGCCTAAGCCTAGAAATACGCAAATTACCATCGTACTCTCAAACCTGGAGATCCGCGGCTGTCGGGTAAGTTGCTATGAGTTACGTTGGTCCCATGGGAGGTGTTGGTTCCACCCACGGGGCCGTTCGGGGGCTGTTTCGAATTTTCACCCTCTAACGCCATGTTTTTAAGCCAAGTCTTGAAATACGCAAATTACCGTCATATTCTCAAACTGGGAGACCCGCGGCTGCGGGGTCAGTTCCTACGAGTTACGTTGGCACCGTTAGAGGTGTTGGAGCCACCCACGGGGCCGTTCGGTGGCTGTTTCGAGTTTTACCATTTAACGATATGTTTTGCTTAAGTCTAGAAATACGCAAATTATCATCATATTCTCAAACCGAGAGACCCGCGGCTGCGGGGTCAATTCCTACGCGTTATGTTGTTCCCGTGGGAGGTGTTGGAGCAATCCACGGGGCCGTTCGGGGGCTCTTTCGAGTTTTCACCTTCTAACGCCATATTTTTAAGCCTAAGTTAAGAAATACAAAAATTATCGTCGTATCCTCAAACCGGTAGACCTGCGGCTACGGGGTCAGTTCCTACGAGTTACGTTGGTCCCGTGCGAGGTGTTTGTGCCACCCACGGGCCGTTCGAGGGATGTTTCGAGTTTTCACCCTCTAACGTCATGTTTTTAAGCCAAAGTTTATAAATAAGCAAATTACGATCGTATTCTCAAATCGGGAGACCCGCGGCTGCGGGGTTAGTTCCTACGAGTTACGTTGGTCCCGCGAGAGGTGTTGGTGCCACCCACGGGGCCATTCGGGGGCTGTTTCGATTTTTCACGTTCTAACGCCTTGTTTTGCTTAAGTCTATAAATACGCAAATTACCGTCGTATTCTCAAACTGAGAGACCCGTGACTGCTGGGTCAAATCCTACGAGTTACGTTGTTCCCGTGGGAGGTGTTGGTGCCACCCACGGGGCCGTTCTGGGGCTGTTTTGAGTTTTCACCTTCTAACACCATGTTTTTAAGCCTAAGTCTAGAAATACACAAATTACCATCTTATTCTCAAACCGGGTGACCCGTACCTGCGAGGTCAATTCCTACAAGTTACGTTGGTAACGTGGTAGGTGTTGGTGCCACCCACGGGGCCGTTCGGTGGCTGTTTCGAGTTTTCACCCTCTAACGTCATTTTTTTAAGCCTAAATTTAGAAATATGCAAATTACCGTAGTACTGTCAAACAGGAAGACCCGCGGCTGCAGGGTCAGTTCCTACGAGTTACGTTGGTCCCGTGGGAGGTATTGGTGCCACCCACAGGGCCGTTCGGGGGCAGTTTCAAGTTTTCACCTTCTAACGCCATGTTTTTAAGCCTAAGTCTAGAAATATGCAAATTACCGTAGTACTATCAAATCGGGAGACCCGCTGCTGTGGGGTTAGTTTCTACGAGTTACGTTGGTCCCGTGGGAGGGGTTGGTGCCACCCATGGCGACGTTCGGGGGATGTTTTGAGTTTTCACCCTCTAACGTCATGTGTTTAAGTCTAAGTCTAGAAATAAGCAAATTACAGTCGTATTCTCAAACTGGGAGACCCGCGGCTACGGGGTCAGTTCCTACGAGTTACGTTTTTCCCATGGACAGTGTTGGTGCCACCCAAGGGGCCGTTCGGGGGTTGTTTCGAGTTTTCACCTTCTAACGCCATATTTTACTTAGGTCTATAAATACGCAAATTACCATCGTATTCTCAAACTGTTAGACCCGCGACTGCGGGGTCAGTTCCTACGAGTTATGTTGGTCCCGTGGGAGGTGTTGGTGCCACCCACGGGGCCGTTCTGGGGCTGTTCCGAGTTTTCACCCTCTAACGTCATGTTTTTAAGCCTAAGTCTATAAATATGAAAATTACCATGGTATTCTCAAACCGGGAGACCCGCGGCTGCGGGGTCAGTTCCTAAAAGTTACGTTTGTTCCGTGGGAGGTGTTGGTGCCACCCACGGAGCCGTTCTGGGGCTGTTTCGAGTTTTCACCTTCTAAGGCCATATTTTGCTTAAGGCTATAAATACACAAATTACCATCATTTTCTCAAACCGGGAGACCCGCGGCTGAAGGGTCAGTTCCTACGGGTTACGTTGGTCCCGTGGGAGGGGTTGGTGCCACCCACGGGGCCGTTCAGGGGCTTTATCGAGTTTTCACCATTTAACGTCATGTTTTTAAGCCAAAGCCTAGAAATACGCAAATTACCATCATACTCTCAAACCGGGAGACCCGCGGTTGTAGGGTCTGTTGCTACGAGTTACGTTGGTCCCATGGGAGGTGTTGGTGCCACCCACGGGGCCGTTCGGGGGCTGTTTCGAGTTTTCACCCTCTAACGTCATGTTTTTAAGCCTAAGTCTATAAATAAGCAAATTACGGTCGTATTCTCAAACCGGGAGACCCGCGGCTGCGGGGTCAGTTCCTACGAGTTACGTTGGTACCATGGGAGCCGTTGGTGCCACCCACAGGGCCGTTCGAGGGCTATTTTGAGTTTTCACCTTCTAATGCCATGTTTTTCTTAAGTTTAGAAATAAGCAAATTACGGTCGTATTCTCAAACGGGGAGACTCGCGGCTGCGGGGTCAGTTCCTACGAGTTACGTTGGTCGCATGGGAGGTGTTGGTGCCACCCACAGGGCCGTTCTGGGGCTATTTTGAGTTTTCACCCTCTAACGCCATGTTTTTAAGCCTAAGTCTATAAATACACAAATTTACCGGTGTATTCTCAAATCGGGAGACCCGCGGCTGCGGGGTCAGTTCCTATGAGTTACGTTGGTCCCGTGGGAGGTGTTGGTGCCACCCATGGGGCCGTTCTGGGGCTGTTTCGAGTTTTCACATTCTAACACCATGTTTTTAAGCCTAAGTCTAGAAATACGCAAATTACCATCGTATTCTCAAACCAGGAGACCCGCGGTTGCTGGGTCAGTTCCTACGAGTTACGTTGGTGCTGTGGGAGGTGTTGGTACCACCCACGGGGCCGTTCTGGGGCTGTTTCGAGTTTTCACCCTCTAACGTCATGTTTTTAAGCCTAAGTCTAGAAATACGCAAATTACCATCGTATTCTCAAACCGGGAGACCCGCGGCTGCGGGTTCAGTTCCTATGAGTTACGTTGGTCCTGTGGGAGGTGTTGGTGCCATCCAAAGGGCTGTTCGGGGGCTGTCTCGAGTTTTCACCTTCTAACGTCATGTTTTTAAAACTAAGTCTTGAAATAAGCAAATTACGGTTGTATTCTCAAACCGGGAGACCCGCGACTGCGGGGTCAGTTCCTATGAGTCATGTTGGTCCCGTGGGAGGTGTTGGTACCACCCACGGGGAAGTTCGGGGGCTGTTTTGAGTTTTCACCTTCTAATGCCATGTTTTTAAGCCTAAGTCTAGAAATATGCAAATTACCGTAGTACTCTCAAACCGGGAGACCCGCTGCTGTGGGGTTAGTTTCTACGAGTTATGTTGGTCCCGTGGGAGGTGTTGGTGCCACCCACGGGGCCGTTCCGGGGCTGTTTCAAGTTTTCACCTTCTAACGCCATGTTTTTAAGCCTAAGTCTAGAAATACGCAAATTACCAATGTATTCTCAAACCGAGAGACCCGCGGCTGCGGGGTCAGTTCCTACGAGTTACGTTTGTTCCGTGGGAGGTGTTGGTGCCACCCACGGAACCGTTCTGGGGCTGTTTCGAGTTTTCACCTTCTAAGGCCATGTTTTGCTTAAGTCTATAAATACACAAATTACCATCGTATTCTCAAACCGGGAGACCCGCGGCTAAAGGGTCAGTTCCTACGAGTTACGTTGGTCTCGTGGGAGGTCTTGGTGCCACCCACGGTGCCGTTCGGGGGCTTTGTCGAGTTTTCACCATCTAACGTCATGTTTTTAAGCCTAAGCCTAGAAATACGCAAATTACCATCGTACTCTCAAACCAGGAGATCCGCGGCTGTCGGGTAAGTTGCTATGAGTTACGTTGGTCCTATGGGAGGTGTTGGTGCCACCCACGTGGCCGTTCGGGGGTTGTTTTGAGTTTTCACCTTCTAACGCCATTTTTTTTAAGCCTAAGTCTAGAAATATGCAAATTATCGTAGTAATCTCAAACCGGGAGACCCGTTGTTGTGGCGTCTGTTTTTACGAGTTACGTTGGTCCCGTGGGAGGTGTTGGTGCCACCCACGGGGCCATTCCGGGGCTGTTTCAAGTTTTCAACTTCTAACGCCATGTTTTTAAGCCTAAGTCTAGAAATACGCAAATTACCAATGTATTCTCAAACCAGGAGACCCGCGGCTGCGGGTCAGTTCCTACGAGTTACGTTAGTTCCGTGGGAGGTGTTGGTGCCACCCACGGAACCGTTCTGGGGCTGTTTCGAGTTTTCACCTTCTAAGGCCATGTTTTGCTTAAGTCTATAAATACACAAATTACCATCGTATTCTCAAACCGGGAGACCCGCGACTGAAGGGTCAGTTCCTACGAGTTACGTTGGTCCCGTGGCAGGTCTTGGTGCCACCCACGGTGCCGTTCGGGGGCTTTGTCGAGTTTTCACCATCTAACGTCATGTTTTTAAGCCTAAGCCTAGAAATACGCAAATTACCATCGTACTCTCAAACTAGGAGATCCGCGGTTGTCGGGTAAGTTGCTATGAGTTACGTTGGTCCCATGGGAGGTGTTGGTGCCACCCACGGGGCCGTTCGGGGGCTGTTTCGAGTTTTCACCCTCTAACGCCATGTTTTTAAGCCAAGTCTTGAAATACACAAATTACCGTCATATTCTCAAACTGGGAGACCCGCGGCTGCGGGGTCAGTTCCTACGAGTTACGTTGGCGCCGTTAGAGGTGTTGGAGCCACCCACGGGGCCGTTCGGTGGCTGTTTCGAGTTTTACCTTTTAACGATATGTTTTGCTTAAGTCTAGAAATACGCAAATTACCATCATATTCTCAAACCGAGAGACCCGTAGCTGCGGGGTCAATTCCTACGCGTTACGTTGTTCCCGTGGGAGGTGTTGGAGCAACCCACGGGGCCGTTCGGGGGCTGTTTCGAGTTTTCACCTTCTAACGCCATATTTTTAAGCCTAAGTCAAGAAATACAAAAATTACCGTCGTATCCTCGAACCGGTAGACCTGCGGCTACGGGGTCAGTTCCTACGAGTTACGTTGGTCCCGTGCGAGGTGTTGGTGCCACCCACGGGCCGTTCGAGGGATGTTTCGAGTTTTCACCCTCTAACGTCATGTTTTTAAGTCAAAGTTTATAAATAAGCAAATTATGATCGTATTCTCAAATCGGGAGACCCGCGGCTGCGGGATCAGTTCCTACGAGTTACGTTCGTCCCGCGAGAGGTGTTGGTGCCACCCACGGAACCGTTCTGGGGCTGTTTCGAGTTTTCACCTTCTAAGGCCATGTTTTGCTTAAGTCTATAAATACACAAATTACCATCGTATTCTCAAATCGGGAGACCCGCGGTTGAAGGGTCAGTTCCTACGAGTTACGTTGGTCCCGTGGGAGGTGTTGGTGCCACCCACGGGGCCGTTCTAGGGCTGTTTTGAGTTTTCACCTTCTAACACCATGTTTTTAAGCCTAAGTCTAGAAATATACAAATTACCATCGTATTCTCAAACCGGGTGACCCGTACCTGCGAGGTCAGTTCCTACAAGTTACTTTGGTAACGTGGGAGGTGTTGGTGCCACCCACGGGGCCGTTCGGTGGCTGTTTCGAGTTTTCACCCTCTAACGTCATGTTTTTAAGCCTAAAATTAGAAATATGCAAATTACCGTAGTACTGTCAAACAGGAAGACCCGCGGCTGCAGGGTCAGTTCCTACGAGTTACGTTGGTCCCGTGGGAGGTATTGGTGCCACCCACAGGGCCGTTCGTGGGCTGTTTCAAGTTTTCACCTTCTAACGCCATGTTTTTAAGCCTAAGTCTAGAAATATGCAAATTACCGTAGTACTATCAAACCGGGAGACCCACTGCTGTGGGATCAGTTTCTACGAGTTACGTTGGTCCCGTGGGAGGTGTTGGTGCCACCCACGGGGACGTTTTGAGTTTTCACCCTCTAACGTCATGTGTTTAAGTCTAAGTCTAGAAATAAGACAATTACAGTCGTATTCTCAAACTGGGAGACCCGCGGCTACGGGGTCAGTTCCTACGAGTTACGTTTTTCCCGTGGACAGTGTTGGTGCCACCCAAGGGGCCGTTCGGGGGTTGTTTCGAGTTTTCACCTTCTAACGCCATATTTTACTTAAGTCTATAAATACCCAAATTACCATCGTATTCTCAAACTGTTAGACCCGCGACTGCGGGGTCAGTTCCTACGAGTTATGTTGGTCCCGTGGGAGGTGTTGGTGCCACCCACGGGGCCGTTCTGGGACTGTTTCGAGTTTTCACCTTCTAACGCCATGTTTTTAAGGCTAAGTCTAGAAATATGCAAATTACCGTAGTACTATCAAACCGGGAGACCCGCTGCTGTGGGGTCAGTTTCTACGAGTTACGTTGGTCCCGTGGGAGGTGTTGGTGCCACCCATGGGGACGTTCGGGTGATGTTTTGAGTTTTCACCCTCTAACGTCATGTGTTTAAGTCTAAGTCTAGAAATAAGCAAATTACAGTCGTATTCTCAAACTGGGAGACCCGCGGCTACGGGGTCAGTTCCTACGAGTTACGTTTTTCCCGTGGACAGAGTTGGGGCCACCCAAGGGGCCGTTCGGGGGTTGTTTCGAGTTTTCACCTTCTAACGCCATATTTTACTTAGGTCTATAAATACCCAAATTACCATCGTATTCTCAAACTGTTAGACCCGCGACTGCGGGGTCAGTTCCTACGAGTTATGTTGGTCCCGTGGGAGGTGTTGGTGCCACCCACGGGGCCGTTCTGGGGCTGTTTCGAGTTTTCACCTTCTAACGCCATGTTTTTAAGCCTAAGTCAATAAATACGGAAAATACTATCGTATTGTCACACCGGGAGACCCGCGGCTACGGGGTCAGTTCCTATGAGTTACATTGGTCCCGTGGGAGGTGTTGGAGCCACCCACGGGGCCGTTCTGGTCCTGTTTTGAGTTTTAACCTTCTAACGCCACGTTTTTAAGCCTAAGTCTAGAAATACGCAAATTGCCATCGTATTCTCAAACTGGGAGACCCGCGGTTGTGGGGTCAGTTCCTACGAGTTACGTTGGTGCCGTGGGAGGTGTTGGAGCCACCCACGGGGCCGTTCGGGGGCTGTTTCGAGTTTTCATCCTCTAACGTCATGTTTTTAAGCCTAAGTCTAGAAATATACAAATTATCGTAGTACTCTCAAACCGGGAGACCCGCGGCTGCAGGGTGAGTTCCTGCGAGTTACGTTGGTCCCGTGGGAGGTGTTGGTGCCACCCACGGGGCCGTTCGGGGGATGTTTCGAGTTTTTACCCTCTAACGTCATGTGTTTAAGCCTAAGTCTAGAAATAAGTAAATTACGATCGTATTCTCAAACCGGGAGACCCACAGCTGCAGGGTCACTTCCTATGAGTTACGTTGGTCCCGTGGGAGGTGTTGGTTCCACCCACATGGTCGTTCGGGGGCTATTTTGAGTTTTCACCTTCTAACGCCATGTTTTGCTTAAGTTTAGAAATAAGCAAATTACGGTCGTATTCTCAAACGGGGAGACCCGCGGCTGCGGGGTCAGTTCCTACGAGTTACGTTGGTCCCGTGGGAGGGTTGGTGCTACCCACGGGTCCGTTCTGGGGCTGTTTCGAGTTTTCACCCTCTAACGCAATGTTTTTAAGCCTAAGTCTATAAATACGCAAATTACCGTCGTATTCTCAAACCGGGAGACCCGCGGCTGCGGGGTCAGTTCCTATGAGTTACGTTGGTCCCGTGGGAGGTGTTGGTGCCACCCTTGGGGCCGTTCTGGGGCTGTTTCGAGTTTTCACATTCTAACACCAAGTTTTTAAGCCTAAGTCTAGAAATACACAAATTACCATCGTATTCTCAAACCGGGAGACCCGCGGTTGCAGGGTCAGTTCCTACAAGTTACGTTGGTGCTATGGGAGGTGTTGGTGCCACCCACGGGGCCGTTCTGAGGCTGTTTGGAGTTTTCACCCTCTAACGTCATGTTTTTAAGATTATGTCTAGAAATACCGAAATTACCATCATATTCTCAAACCAGGAGACCCGCAGCTGCGGGTTCAGTTCCTATGAGTTACGTTGGTCCTGTGAAGGTGTTGGTGCCATCCAAAGGGCTGTTCGGGGGCTGTCTTGAGTTTTCACCCTCTAACGTCATGTTTTTAAACCTAAGTCTTAAAATAAGAAAATTACGATTGTATTCTCAAACCGTGAGACCCGCGACTGTGGGGTCAGTTTCTATGAGTTATGTTGGTCCCGTGGGAGGTGTTGGTGCCACCTACGGGGCCGTTCAGGGGCTGTTTTGAGTTTTCACCTTCTAATGCCATGTTTTTAAGCCTAAGTCTAGAAATATGCAAATTACCGTAGTACTCTCAAACCGGGAGACCCGCTGCTGTGGGGTCAGTTTCTACGAGTTACGTTGGTCCCGTGGGAGGTGTTGGTGCCACCCACGGGGCCGTTCCGGGGCTGTTTCGAGTTTTCACCTTCTAACGCCATGTTTTTAAGCCTAAGTCTAGAAATACGCAAATTACCATTGTATTCTAAAATGGGGAGACCCGCGGCTGCGGGGTCAGTTCCTACGAGTTACGTTAGTTCCGTGGGAGGTGTTGGTGCCACCCACGGAACCGTTCTGGGGCTGTTTCGAGTTTTCACCTTCTAAGGCCATGTTTTGCTTAAGTCTATAAATACACAAATTACCATCGTATTCTCAAATCGGGAGACCCGCGGCTGAAGGGTCAGTTCCTACGAGTTACGTTGGTCCCGTGGGAGGTGTTGGTGCCACCCACGGGGCCGTTCGGGGGCTTCATCAAGTTTTCACCATCTAACGTCATGTTTTTAAGCCTAAGCCTAGAAATACCCAAATTACCATCGTACTCTCAAACCGGGAGACCCGCGGCTGTAGGGTCAGTTGCTGCGAGTTACGTTGGTCCCATGGGAGGTGTTGGTGCCACCCAAGGGGCCGTTCGGGGGCTGTTTCGAGTTTTCACCCTCTAACGTCATGTTTTTAAGCCTATGTCTATAAATATGCAAATTACCGTCGTATTCTCAAACCGGGAGACCTGCGGCTGCGGGGTCAGTTCCTACGAGTTACGTTGGTCCCGTGGGAGGTGTTGGTGCCACCCATAGGGCCGTTCGGGGGCTATTTTGAATTTTCACCTTCTAACGCCATGTTTTGCTTAAGTTTAGAAATAAGCAAATTACGGTCGTATTCTCAAACGGGGAGACCCGCGGCTGTGGGGTCAGTTCCTACGAGTTACGTTGGTTCCATTGGAGATGTTGGTGCCACCCACAGGGCCGTTTTGGGGCTATTTCGAGTTTTCACCCTCTAACGCGATGTTTTTAAGCCTAAGTCTATAAATACGCAAATTACTGTCATATTCTCAAACCAGAAGACGCGCGGCTGCGGGGTCAGTTCCTATGAGTTAAGTTGGTCTCGTGGGAGGTGTTGGTGCCACCCACGGGGCCGTTCTGGGGCTGTTTCGAGTTTTCACATTCTAACACTATGTTTTTAAGCCTAAGTCTAGAAATACGCAAATTACCATCGTATTCTCAAACCGAGAGACCCGCACTTGCGAGGTCAGTTCCTACGAGTTACGTTGGTGCCATGGGAGGTGTTGGTGCCACCCACGGGGCCGTTCTGGGGCGGTTTCGAGTTTTCACCCTCTAACGTCATGTTTTTAAGATTAAGTCTAGAAATACCCAAATTACCATCGTATTCTCAAACCAGGAGACCCGCGGCTGCGGGTTCAGTTCCTATGAGTTACGTTGGTCTTATGGGAGGTGTTGGTGCCATCCAAAGGGTTGTTCGGGGCTGTCCCGAGTTTTCACCCTCTAACGTCATGTTTTTAAACCTAAGTCTTGATATAAGAAAATTACGGTTGTATTCTCAAACCGGGAGACCCGCGACTGCGGGGTCAGTTCCTATGAGTTATGTTGGTCCCGTGGGAGGTGTTGGTGCCACCCACGGGGCCGTTCGGGAGCTGTTTTGAGTTTTCACCTTCTAATGCCATGTTTTTAAGCCTATGTCTAGAAATATGCAAATTACCGTAGTACTCTCAAACCGGGAGACCCGCTGCTGTGGGGTCAGTTTCTACGAGTTACGTTGGTCCCATGGGAGGTGTTGGTGCCACCCACGGGGCCGTTTCGTGGCTGTGTTGAGTTTTCACCTTCTAACGGCATGTTTTTAAGCCTAAGTCTAGAAATACGCAAATTACCAAAGTATTTTCAAACCGGGAGACCCGCGACTGCGGGGTCAGTTTCTACGAGTTACGTTAGTTCCGTGGGAGGTGTTGGTGCCACCCACGGAGCCGTTCTGGGGCTATTTCGAGTTTTCACCTTCTAAGGCCATGTTTTGCTTAAGTCTATAAATACACAAATTACCATCGTATTCTCAAACCGGGAGACCCGCGGCTGAAGGGTCAGTTCGTACGAGTTACGTTGGTCCCGTGGGAGGTGTTGGTGCCACCCACGGGGCCGTTCGGGGGCTTTATAGAGTTTTCACCATCTAACGTCATGTTTTTAAGCCTAAGCCTAGAAATACGCAAAGCTGTAGGGTCAATTGCTATGAGTTACGTTGGTCCCATCGGAGGTGTTGGTGCCACCCACGGGGCCGTTCGGGGGCTGTTTCGAGTTTTCACCCTCTAACGTCATGTTTTTAAGCCTAAGTCTGTAAATATGCAAATTACCGTCGTATTCTCAAACCGAGAGACCCGCGGCTGCGGGGCCAGTTCGTACGAGTTACGTTGGACCCGTGGGAGGTATTGGTGCCACCCACGGGGCAGTTCTGGGGATGTTTCGAGTTTTCACCTTCTAACACCATGTTTTTAAGCCTAAGTCTAGAAATACGCAAATTACCGTCGTATTCTCGAACTGGAAGACCCGCAGCTGCGGGGTCAATTTCTACGAGTTACGTTGGTGCCGTGGGAGGTGTTGGTGCCACCCACGGGGCCGTTCGCGGGCTGTTTTGAGTTTTCACCTTTTAACGTCATGTTTTGCTTAAGTCTAGAAATACGCAAATTACCGTCATATTCTCAAACTGAGAGACCCGCGACTGCGGGGTCAGTTCCTACGAGTTACGTTGGTCCCGTGGGAGGTGTTGGACCCACCCACGGGGCCGTTCGAGGGTTGTTTCGAGTTTTCACCTTCTTATGCAATATTTTTAAGCCTAAGTCTAGAAATACACAAATTACTATCGTATCCTCAAATCGGGAGACCCGCGACAACGGGGTCAGTTCCTACGAGTTACATTGGTCCCGTGGGAGGTGTTGGTGCCACCCACGGGCCGTTCGTGGGATGTTTCGAGTTTTCACCCTCTAACGTCATGTTTTTAAGCCAAAGTTTATAAACAAGCAAATTACGGTCGTATTCTCAAACTGGGAGACCCGCGGCTGCGGGGTCAGTTCCTACGAGTTACATTGGTACCGTGGGAGGTGTTGGTGCCACCCACAGGGCCGTCCGGGGGCTATTTTGAGTTTTCACCATCTAACGCCATGTTTTGCTTAAGTTTAGAATTAAGAAAATTACGGTCGTATTCTCAAACGGGGAGACCCGCGGCTGCGGGGTCAGTTCCTACGAGTTACGTTGGTCCCGTGGGAGGTGTTGGTGCCACCCACGGGGCCGTTCTGGGAATGTTTCGAGTTTTCACCCTCTGACGCCATGTTTTTTAGCCTAAGTCTATAAATACGCAAATTACCGTCGTATTCTCAAACCGGGAGACCCGCGGCTGCGGGGTCAGTTCCTATGAGTTACGTTGGTCCCGTGGGAGGTGTTGGTGCCACCCATGGGGCCGTTCTGGGGCTGTTTCGAGTTTTCACATTCTAACACCATGTTTTTAAGCCTAAGTCTAGAAATACGCAAATTACCATCGTATTCTCAAATCGGGAGACCCGTAGCTATGAGGTCAGTTCCTACGAGTTACGTTGGTGCCGTGGGAGGTGTTGGTGCCACCCACCAGGCCGTTCGGTGGCTGTTTTAAGTTTTCACCCTCTAACGTCATCTTTTTAAGCCTAAGTCTAGAAATATGCAAATTACCATAGTACTCTCAAACTGGAAGACTCGCGGCTACAGGGTCAGTTCCTGCGAGTTACGTTGTCTCGTGGGAGGTGTTGGTGCCACCCACGGGGCCGTTCGGGGGCTGTTTCGAGTTTTCACCCTCTACTGTCATGTTTTAAGCCTAAGTCTATAAATGCACAAATTACCATTGTATTCTCAAACAAGGAGAACCGCGACTGTGGGGTCAGTTCCTACGAGTTACGTTGGTCCCGTGGAAGGTGTTGGCTCCACCCACGGGGCCGTTCGGGGGCTGTTTTGAGTTTTCACCTTCAAACGCCATATTTTGCTTAAGTCTATAAATACACAAATTACCGTCGTATTCTCAAACTGGGAGCCCCACGACTACGGGGTCAGTTCCTACGAGTTACGTTGGTCCCGTGGGAGGTGTTGGTGCCACCCACGGGGCCGTTCTGGGGCTGTTTCGAGTTTTCACCGTCTATCGCCATGTTTTTAAGCCTAAGTCAATAAATACGAAAAATACTATCGTATTCTCAAACCGGGAGACCCGCGGCTACGGGGTCAGTTCCTATGAGTTACATTGGTCCCGTGGGAGGTGTTGGTGCCACCCACGGGGCAGTTCTGGGGCTGTTTCGAGTTTTCACCTTCTAACGCCATGTTTTTAAGCCTAAGTCTAAAAATGCGCAAATTACCGTTGTATTCTCAAACTGGGAGACCCGCGGTTGTGGGGTCAGTTCCTACAAGTTACGTTGGTGCCGTGGGAGGTGTTGGTGCCACCCACGGGGCCATTCGGCACTGTTTCGAGTTTTCACCCTCTAACGTCATGTTTTTAAGCCTAAGTCTAGAAATATACAAATTACCGTAGTACTCGCAAATCGGGATACCCGCAGCTACAAGGTGAGTTCCAGCGAGTTACGTTGGTCCCGTGGGAGGTGTTGGTGCCACCCACGGGGCCGTTCGGGGGCTATTTCGAGTTTTTACCCTCTAACATCATGTTTTTAAGCCTAAGTCTAGAAATAAGTAAATTACGATCGTATTCTCAAACTCGGAGACCCACGGCTGTGGGGTCAGTTCCTACGAGTTACGTTGGTCCCATTGGAGGTGTTGGTGCCACCCACGGGGCCGTTCGGGGGTTGTTTCGAGTTTTCACCTTCTAATGCCATGTTTTGCTTAAGTTTAGAAATAAGCAAATTACGGTCGTATTCTCAAACCGGGAGACCGCGACTGCGGGGTCAATTCCTACGAGTTACGTTGGTCCCGTGGGAGGTGTTGGTGCCACCCACGGGGCCGTTCTGTGGTGTTTCGAGTTTTCACCCTCTAACGCCATGTTTTTAATCCTAAGTCTATAAATACGCAAATTACCATCGTATTCTCAAACCGGGAGACCCTCGGCTGTGGGGTCAGTTCCTACGAGTTACGTTGGTTCCGTGGGAGGTGTTGGTGCCACCGACAGGGCCGTTCGGGGGCTATTTCATGTTTTCACCGTCTAACTTCATGTTTTGAAGCCTAAGTCTAGAAATATGGAAATTACCGTAGTACTCTCAAACCGGAAGACCCGCGGCTGCAGGGTCAGTTCCTACGAGTTACGTTGGTCCCGTGGGAGGTGTTGGTGCCACCCACGGGGCCGTTCGAGGGCTATTTCGAGTTTTCACCCTCTAATGTCATGTTTTTAAGCCTAAGTCTAGAAATACGCAAATTACTATCATACTCTCAAACCGGGAGACCCGCGGCTGCGGGGTCAGTTCCTACGAGTTACGTTGGTCCCTTGGGAGGTGTTGGTTCTACTCACGGGAACGTTCGGGAGCTATTTCGAGTTTTCACCCGCGGTTATGGATGGTTGATTGAATTAGAGCCTCAATTATTACAGATGGTTAAAATATTGGATAGTCTCGAAAACATTTAGGATTTCAAACCCATTGGAAACTTGACATGATTGTTTGGTTTTATTTTCCAGGTATTTCGATTCAGTGACAAATAATTACTTTTCATTACTTTAAATAAGCGTACCCTCGGTGCTTTTTGGTAGGAGGGATATTATGTACTCACGGAGGTAAATGTGGAGGATAAATACCCCGATCAATGTGTATATTGTTTCAAGTCATTTGATTGGTAGCTTACTACCCTACGTAAATTATAAGAATAACCGGTTGGAGTCTTCAAGTTGAACAATGTGTCTAAGAGGATCTTCTTCTCACTAGTAGTCAAAGCGAAAGCAGTCGGGGGGATAGAAATTCTTCCTGTCGTTGGATCATTTTTTAACCACAGTCTCTTCTTTACTTTCATATCCTGTAGATCTCGGCGGGCACGCTCTCCATCTTTGGAATGAGATCCACCCAGACATGTTCCTATCAAATGTTCTGCAACATTCTTCTCTGTGTGCATTATATCAATTATATGCCTTACGCGATGATCTTTCCAATACGACAAATCAAAAAATATTGATCGCCTGGACCATGGCTTCGCTTTACTAGGGTCGTTCGGATCCTCCCTAGCTTTCCGCTTCAGGTTTACAAACTGGGGGTGTTTACCTACGTACCTATTCCCCGCAGTCGCAGCCACCGCCTTCTCCTCAATTTGCTGACCAAAAAGTATAATAGGTGCCGTTCTTTGCTCGTGACCGACAGGCAAAAAGTTAGACTTGTCATTCCTAAAAGGGTGACTGGTCGGCAAAAATCTACGATGACCCGTGTAACTCAACTTACCACTATGTTTTAACCAACAGGCTTCCCTTTCCTCCCCACATATGGGACATCCATAATAACCATGAACATTACAACCGGACAAGGTCCCGTAAGCAGGAAGATCATGGATCGCCCACATCACCATTGCTTTAAGTGTGAAATCTTAACCCTTATGAGAATCGAACGCCGCCATGCCTTTATCCCACAAACTTTTGAGTTCTTCGATTAATGGTGCTAAGAATATATCAATATCATCACTGGGAGCCTTCGGCCCGGGTATCAACAGAGATAACAATGTGAACTCCTTTCTCATGCATAATGTCGGAGGAAGACTTAAAGGCGCCATAAGAACTGACCAATAACTCTGAGTAGTACTTAAATTACCGAAAGGGTTAAACCCATCGGTTGAGATTGCAAGACAAACGTTGTGCAGTTCCTTTGCAAATTCATCGTGTTGTGCATTTGAAATTTGCTAGATGAGTGAATCAACCGGATGACGTATCAAATTCCCACCCACCTCACATCGAGCATGCCATGTCATGGCCTCCGCTATCCACGGTATAGTAAAAAAATGTTTTAACCGTGGCCCAAGTGGAAAATACTTCAAAACCTTTTGTGGGACTTGCGAGCACTTGCGATTTTTTGCATGTTTGCCATTTTCATTCTCACAAACCATATATCTAGGATCACTGCATACAGAAAATTCATCCTTCTCTTCGTGCTCATTCCGGTACAATATGCAATCATACTTGCAAGCATGAATAGATTTTCATTTCAAACCTAAACCCTTAAAACTCTTCTTCATGGTAGGATAATTGTCTGTTAACATGTTATCTTTTGGGAGAATTTCTTTAACCCACTTAAGAATTCCGTTCACGCTGTTTCTAGACAAACCAAATTGACTCTTCAAATTATGAAAACCAATCATTGCATATAATATCAAGTGATTTTCATCGCAATCTTTATACAACGGTCTAGCCGCATCGGCTTTCAACCTTATGTATTCCCGATCTCCTAGTAGTTCAGCATCAATTTGTTCATTTACTTGGTCATAATGCCCATTATTTGTATCCATAAGTTGGTGGTTTTGTTGGTTGTGGAGTCCGTAAGCATCATCAATTTGGTCGGTCAATGGACTATGTGTTGGTGAATCATGTAACACTTCTACTCCTTGAGGTTCCGTTACACGGTAGGCTCCCGGTAATTCTTCTGGAACATAAGGTACAACATTTTCACCATGGTATGTCCATATTATATAGTCTTGACAGATTCCCCACTTTAGTAAATGCAACTCAACAACTTCCAATGACTTATATTTTCCGTTAATACAATGAGTGCACGGACAAGGAATCTTCTCACTCTTAAGATTTTTGGAAGCGTATTTAACCAATTCATAAACTCCCTTTACATGATTAATTGATATCCGATTAGTCTCTCCCATCCACTCTTTGTATTGTGGGAAATCCATGTAATAATCTTCACATTTCAGTCCTGTGGTAATAGGTTAAAAAATATTATTACAAATGAAACAAAAATAATATTCTTACGACTGAAACAAAAAAATATCATTCAAAACGAAACAAAACCAATATTCTTACAACTGAAACAAAAAAAATATCATTCCAACTGAAGCAAAACCAATATTCTTACAACTAAAACAAAAAAAAATTATTACAACTGAAACGAAAAAAAATATTATTAAATCTTGGCCAACAGATAAAGTGTCCAAGTAAAAAAAGATTTTGCATAATTCCTCAATTCCGTCCCATCCCTGCTGTTAACGTACAAAGGTACATCTCCGTAGTCGTTGTATATTTCATCGACCATTATTTTGGCCTCACCCTTCTCCAAAGGTCGGTGATGTACTAGAGTTCCAGGAACCCTGGAGATGAGTATGCACATGCTAATAAACCTCGAATTGCTCATGTCCTTGATATAGTACTCTTCGCCATAGTCACTGTGAGTTGTTGACGATGATCCGAGCCTCGTGATTAGCGGAGGTGCAGGGGAGGGGATTGTTGGAGGATGAGTCATTTGAGAGGGGAATGTTGGAGGGGAAGGATGTGTGAAACCTTCAGTAGGAGTAGGGTAAGGGTAACCTTGAGGAGGCAATGGGGGCCTATAACTTTCAAAATATTCACAAGTTTCCCAATTTGATTTGTCAATAATCCCAGGGAATTTTTAATCTCATGGAAATCCCCATCGATCTTCAACTGGTGCTCCTTTTGGGATGAGATACAGTTCTTAACCGAAGAAAGATCGTCCACAAGAGGTGCAATGTGTTGAAGTTTTGTTTTTGGCATATGTGAGCCAACACCTCTCGTCCTCCCCCTTTTGTCCTTTCCAAAGGTCTTAGTCAGGGCATCATTTTCAAGGTCAAAGTCATTTGTAGGGCTCGAATCTGATTGACTGCTGATGGCCTCTATTGATTCCAGTGTCTTAGCCAAGTGCAGCGGGAATTTATTATCTTTGTCCCGTCGAGCATGAAGGAATAAGTTGGACTGATTTGGGTTTTTACCGGCATCTGGACCATCTTTTATCCTACTCTCCTATTCATTCTTCAAATCCTCATATGATTTGGATCCCAGCATATGGATATCAGTTTTTTGTGCCCTATTTTTTTTTGTTTTTCTCCCTCTGGACAAATTTTTTTCCTTCGCCTCATTCTCCAAAAACTTATTCCACTGATCCACCGACATTTCAACATTGGGAGGCACTTTCTTTTTCAAAGCCAAAATATCTGAGCTCGCTGCCTCTTTCGGGAAATGTTTCTTCCGAAGGTTTCTACTGTATGTCCTCAATCCTTTAGCAACCCGAGATAGAACCTTATTCTTGGAACGGTTAGGAAATGAGAAATGCTTGCAAAGTTGGTCATGTATGTCATCTTTAACAACTTGATCAACAAGGTTCCAAATGTCTGGTCCACCGACTCCCACGTTCATTTTTCCCAGCAAAAAACAGCGGGCTTTAAAGTTCAGCACGTCATTCCTATCACCCGTCGGGTTATTCCCGAGAAGGGAGAAGCCAATAATCTTCTTTTCATTTGAGCGGGAGGAATCATGAGTGTTGGATGGGGGCATTAAAGCAACGAGAGTGCTGGATTGGGGCGTAGGAGCACTTGGAGTTGGACTTGGTGAGGAGTGAACCATTGGTGGAGTTGTGAATTGTTCAGCCATTGGTGTTGATAATTCGCGTTCTGCACGAGATGTTGAACCTCGCTGTGGTGTCACATCAGCACTTGGTACCCTTGGGTTGTTTCCTCTCGACATTATCTACAAAATTAAAAAATATAAGTGACTAAATAATTATAGTAATATGAAATTATAACTAATTAATAAAGCTTAATTAGTTTTATATATATAGATAGATAGATACCTTTTCAAAGTAAGACTTTAGAATAAGTTCAATGTGTCTGATCTCCATCCATTTGGTATTAGTTTTTAAGAACCTATGAATTTTTGCACATGGCCAACTAGAAGGAAGGGTATCTATGATTGATGTGTAGATGTCAGTGACATGAACTCGGAATCCCCTTTTTCTCAACTTGTTGGCAAGATTCAATTTTACGTGCATGTGGCGCGAGACATCACAGTATATGTCAATGCTCCCTGTACGCAGTTGTATCCATAACGGGTGGATTTTTTTTTCCGCCTTCTCCAACAATGTAACCAAGGTTAGGGCTATGTCGGGATTATGTGTGTGAAATATATTTTGTATAACGTCATCCCAGTTTTCTGGTAGAGAAAATAGAATAAGATCGAACAAGTAATCTTGCTGGATATCAAATCAATGATTTATAAGGTAGTTAAATTGTTCGATCTTTTTATTTTCCTACCTATAAATAGGAGTACTCTCTATTTGACGCACGCTAATAAAAGAGTTATGTGTGTGGTCTAATTGCAACCTCTCCCACTCTTGTTGACAGTATTTATCACCGTGCCTCATTTTTCCTGAAAAAGGTATACGAGGGCACGAATATGAGTCCTGCTATTAAGGTTTAGGTTTGGAAGTTATGAGAGTTTAAAAATACATATACACATAAACAAGACAAGCACATGTGATATACTTTTTCATAGGCAAATCAAGAGCATACCCAACAAATTTAATAACATATACATTTATCGACACTAGTATCAATTCAATAAATGCAACATAGTATCCAACAACCAAGCCAACAATATCTCAATATAGTGCAAAAAATCACGACATGTATATAACCCCCAATATAATATGTGGCACGCATATAACCCCCAATAAAATCACGACAAGGTGGATGTAAATTTTTTTACTCCTTAAAAATCCATTTAATTATATTTTGTCAAAAAAAAATACACACACACATATAATCTAGGGTTTATTGGCATAATCTATACATACACACACATACAATCTACGGTTTATTGACACAATCTATACATACACACATATACAATTTAGGGTTTACTAAACCTTAATATTTTTTTTGACATAAATCTATACATACACACATATACAATCTATACATACACACACATAAACATACATATACACATAAATCTTGGGTTTTTTGACAAAAAAATAATTTATTTGTTCATATTTACACACATAAACATACATATACACATAAATCTATGCATACACACACATATAAACATAAATCAATACATACACACACACATACAAACATAAATCTACACATACACACATAAAACTTAGGGCCTTGAATAGAAATCACGAAATCCAAATGAAATGAAAAGAAATCTATACATAGCATGGGTTAATTCCAATGAAATCCAATTGAAATCGCTTAGCCCTTAGAAATGAAACCAAATCGCATGAAATCCCTTAGCCCCGATACACAGCCCTTACAAATTGCAAATGACTAACCAACGTTTTATTTATTAAGTCATTAATCTGGTCATGGCCTAGAGACATGACCCACAAAGCGCGCGACCAATAAATGAAACTAGGGTATTTCGAGCTCGCACCTGGTCACGACCTAGAGTCGTGACCCCCCATTGACGACCCTTTTCCACCCTACTACCTGCTTGAGTATTGGTTACGACCAATAGCTGCGACTCACACCACTTACACCTAGTCACGGCCTAGAGTCGTGACCCACTATGCACAACCCTCTTCACATCAACCCTGCTTCCTGAAAGATCTTTGGTCACGGCCCATAGCCATGACTCACACCCAGAAATGGTCACGACCCTAAATCGTAACCCTTAATGTGTGTATTCTATTCGTCATCATGTCATGGGTCACAGACTTGGGCCATGACCCACCCGCGACCAAGCTTGGAGGGAATTTTGGCGCGAGTTTGGCGTCAAGATGGTCACGACCTGGTCATGGCCCAAGTCCGCGACGATAATGGTCACGGACCAAGTCCGTGATAACTTCCCGAGCATCAATAATTTAGTGTGGTAATAAATATGGTCACACCAAATCTTGAGTGGGTCACGACCCAAGTCCGCGATGAGCTGGTCGCGGACATGGGCCGTGACCCACTGGGCGTGACCATTCGCAGGATTTGGTGTAGTGCATATACGTGGGTGATCAGAGTAGAACACTCGAATTCGGTTGAAAGGCTGTGGGAAGCCATTTAAAAAGGGGTATTCCTTGAGAAGGGTAAAATTTAACTATTATGGAAAAACACTTGGAGTGGAGTTTTACCTAGTCAACTGTTGAGAGTTACTTTCCCGTAGATAGAATGATGATGTTAGTAAGGTATAAAAAGTCCAAAAGTTCACATCGTGGAAAAAAGTACATGATTCGAAACTTTCGATATTCGTAGAGGAAAGAAGGGGAGTATTAAGTCATATTTAATGTGAGAAATTACAAGTGGAAGTCGATGTTGAGCGGGACATAGTCAGTAGTCTCTACGTGCATCACTTATAGATAGAAATCAGTTGGAGCAAGAGGATCAGCTAGAGAATTTTGTAACAAGCTGACGATTCTTGTAACGAAAAAGGGCAGTCCATTTAGTAAATTTATTTGATGGTTTACCAACCTCAAGATAAGGTCACGAATCCCTTCGAATGTGTGGAAAAATTTAACCTAAAAGAAAGTAATTGTTATCCTTTTGGGTGACTTACACTATTAGACATCATGCCCCGGTCCTTCTTTGAAAGGAAGGATCGCGTCGGTAAGTGGTCCTACCCGATATTGTTCTAAACTAGGATGAGATCCCTGCACCCCACCTTCAATACAAGACTTTAAGAAGAAATGGGGATGATGTTTCATTTTGAGCAGGTGGTATTAGCTATAGCTCGAGGAGCAGGCGAAAGGTGATAAATAACTAGTGAAGCAGTAGGAATGTAATTTTGGAATCATTGTGGTCATTTCATATCCGTGACAATTATAGCTGGTAAGTGAAGTATATTACGGTACTTGGGAGAAGATATTTCCAGATGGTAGATTGGTGTGTAAGCACTCATACATGTTTATTGTGGACAAAGTGCTTAGTGAGGTTTTATGTTGAAAAACCTTAACTATTTTTTCCTGGTTTTTAGAGGTGAGCAGGTAATCAGAAAAAGAAAATTATTAGTCGAGTTTGAGTCTGAAGACTAAAGTGGAATTACCATGGCTGTCTTAGGTGACTTTTGATTGTCGTAAGAGTTACGTTGTCGAAAATTGAGATTCAAAGAATTGACAAGAGTGGTTAGATGTTCATATGGTTTCTCTCAGGATGGGAGTTTTGTGTTCAGATAAATATGAGTAGTTGACATGTAGTGAGGTACGACCTCCCAATAATGTTGAGGTAATGGGGGTAAATGATGTATAGGGTCGTCTTATTCGAATGTCGTCGGATAGAAGCACAATGTGAAGTCCCGTTATTGAGATATGACCGTATAACCGATAAAGTGTTGAGAGTGTTAAACAAGCTTGTTCTGAGGCGGGGGCTATAGTGATTGAGCGCCTTACTCTGAAGTTAGTTTTGCATACTGATAAAGTACCCAATATTGTTTTACCAGGTAGGCCTTATTTTTTGAATTTCGGGATGAAATTCCATTATTAGGGGGGAAGTATATAATACCCCATATTTTTATGACATTTAAATTATGGGATTATATAAATTATATTGGGATAAATTAATTTAATATTAATTCGGATTTTAAAATAAAAATTTACTAGCATGATGAGAGTTAGTAATTATTGGTAAGAATTATGTTGAATATTACTAGATTAATAAAGTAATATATGAGATTGAATTTATAAAGATTGTCGAGAGCGAATAATACAACAATAATAGAAATTAAGTCTGGAAGCGCATGTATCGTGTCGGGACTAAATTAATGGAATAAAAAGAGAGAATTAATTTGAAGTCGCCCGTATGGTCATTTTTAGTATATCAATTTGTCCGGAAGGGTCGAGATAGTTAGAAAATTGTACTTGGGGGTTTAGTTTGGGTCTCGGGACATTTTTACGCCTAACAGGTAACCCGGGAGGGCATTTTGGTAATTTCTCATTTTAGGCCTTAATTATGGATGAAAATTGAAGGGTTATATCTGATGGGAGTTACAGTCCTCGAGGGTTAGAAACATTGGAGTTGTAGAGAGGCGAAGGAAGAGAGAAGGCTTCTAAGGAGGAGATCCACCATCCGTACATCACTCTTATCAATTCCACCACCAACGCGTAGATCGGGGAAAGAGGAACGAAACCATACCCATCATTATCGACAATTCAAACCTCCATCCCTGAGGAAAGTATCTAACTTGATGTTATTTAGTTGATAACACATCCATGCTAGTGTAGGAATAAATTCTCTTATGTTATTCATGAAAATAAAATTTTGTTTGGGAGACTTCCATTGCAAATTTGGAGTACAAACCATATTTGGATGGACATCTGTCATATTTTGAATATTATCCACGAAATTGATGCCCAATAGAGATAGAAATCTGGAAATTTAATGAATTCTTGAGAAAATTGGATGCACTGGGGTTAAATGATAATTCCTTGAATTAATCCCCTTTGATGATAATTCTTGAAGAAATTGTGAATATTTTATGCTAGAAATCTTCTATATTAGTTTATATAACGTTCATGATGTTTGGTTGGGATTTTAGGACACGTTAATGGAGGTTTGAGAATTTATATTGGAAGAAACTCGTAGGTTAGATATGCAGAATTTTGGGCAAGACCTGCTTGGTCGATCGATCGACTCAAGAATGTCGATCGATTGACTGGATCGATCGATCGACCCCATTTCATCGATCGATCTACTCCTCCTTTTAAATGTTAATCAAACCCCAAATCAGTATTGAGACATACTTAAGTGACTTAATTAATTCATATGAAAGGTTATTTTAAATTAATCATAGACATACGGTCATACGAATCAAGATTTGATGAGAGGTGGATTGGGCTAGATTAGTTCATTGAGTTAATCTTATGAGTCAGTATAGTAGTACGTTATGTGTTCACACTAGTTGAGAGGTGAGAATTCTCAAGGGAGTGTCAAGGTAATAACATGTATGTAGTATCAACTGGTAAGCATTTTAAATACTTGCTAAACTATTTTTAAAGTTGTTTTACACTCGATCTCTGATCCGTTTCCTGTTATCTCTTCTCCCACATATATATATATATATGTGTGTGTGTTTATGTGTGTGTGTGTGTGTGTGTGTGTGTGTGTGTGTGTGTTACAGGTGCCCAACCACAGGGGCGTTTGGCCTAGCTCTTTGGACTATTGATGTGTTGCATCTATTGTGGAAGTTGTAGGTCCTTGAAGTAGATGACTCCATTATTGTATTTGAAGTCTCCTATTAGTCATTTTTAGTTAGGGCACGTGTCGCCCATTTTTTTAGTTCAGAGAAAGATTTGTACCCTTTATTATTTCAGTATTTAGCTATTGTTGGGGATGTTTTACTGATTGCTTTGTTCTGCTATTGGAATTAATTATTTGGATTAATTTATCTAGCTCTGTCCTTTCATTCAAATGGTTTGGTTTTAATATTATCATTTGTATTCATGAAAATCGTTTCATAGTTAATAATAATAGACGGACTTAAATTATAAATTAAATGTTTTGACACTTAGCTTAATTATTTATTAGGTGGTTAATAAAGAATTTTTTTATGACAGTGATGCTAAAAATGAACCAACCGGGCACTTTAAATTAATTTAATAAAGGACTGATCACCCGGTATTTAATTAGGCGGGGTGTCACAGATAAGTGGTCTTCTCTACTTAACTGTTAGTCATCTCGACATTGCCTTTAGTGTTGGAGTTTTGTGCACGTTATCAATCATCCTCGAAAGAGTATCACTTGCTCGCTCTTAAACGTATCTTTAAATATGTGAGTGGCACTCTTTTCTACAGTATTTGATATTCATTTGATACTGATAACCATTTTTTTCCTATTTGAATGTCGATTAGGCTGTGGATATTGATGGTTGTAGGAGTATCACAGGTGGATGTTTTTACTTTGGTAGTGATCTTGTCTCTCTGTTGAGCAAGAAAAACTCCATATCCTTTTTAATCTCCTCTCAAAAGAAATCCCATTCAAATGGAGGGAGGCGTGCCACTTAGCTTTTGAAAAGCTGAAATTCATGCTTACCATTGTCCCCATTATTCAAGCCCCAAATTAGAGCTTACCATTTGAACTAATGTGCGATGCGAGTGATTTCATAGTTGTGGTTGTTTTGGTATATATAAGTGATAAAAAGCCCCACATTATACTATGTTAGTCAAACTGTCAACGATTCATAATTGAACTACTCGACCATAAAAAAAGAGTCATTACCAGTAATCTTTGCCTTGGATAAATTTCGAGCGTATTTGGTGGGATTTACCATCTTGTGTTTTACAGACCACGTAGCGTTAAAATACCTTGTTTCAAAGAAGGATGCAAAGTCGTGTCTAATTAGGTGGGTCCTCCTACTCCAAGAGTTAAATCTTAACATAAAAGATAAAAAGGAGTAGAGAACGTCGTTACTAACCACTTATCTTAGTCGAAGTTCGAGGCACCTGAAGATCAATGTCCCATTGATGAGTTCTTATTGTATGAACAATTGTTCTCCACTTCCTGTCTTTCATGTTTTGAAGATATCATGAACTACCTTATGACCGGATCCATCCCGTTATCATCAACAACTGTTTATAATATTTTTGAGTCCCAATAATCACATGAGACCCTAGGAAAGGATTATAGGACATCTTTTCAATTAAACCCATGCATATCGACCTTATCATCACCTATATCATTATCCTTTCTCCACCCCATTGAGCCTAATTAAATCCCTTCGTTTCACACCCAAATTCCTTACCAACTCCATATTGGAGTTTTAATCCTTACATACATTTTTGCGCCTCGATTTGGGATTATTCTCGGTATTTATGATGTTTTTGTAAGGATTGTAATAAAGCGATGAGTGGACTAAAATAAAAGAAGTGAAAAACAAAATGAAAGTAGATAAAAGAGAAGGAGATAAGAATAATAGAATAAGTAGTTCCAAAAAAATGTGAATCCTATGTTCGTGTGAATGAATAAAAAAAATGTGTCACTCCATTGAATATTATGCTTATGGAACTTGAATTCTGATTTTGAAATTGTTCATTCTTACCAGGATATTGTTCGTTATTCCCAAATCCCTTTATACCCATAAATAGATGTTCAATTCCAAACCCTAACCTAGACCAAGTTACATCCCCAAAAAATCCTATTTGATCCTATGATTAAGTTTATTTGAAGGTCAAGCTTTGGTGATAATCTGTTAGAGTTCATTTCACCTCAGTTAATGTACGATATTCTTTCATGAGATTCCATTTTTAACTTTTATATATCTTTCTTCACTTATGACATGTGTGTGGACCAGTTTCTATTTACAATTACTCCTTATGCTCTTATGTCTCATGTGAGTTACACAACTTTTCTAAGTACTTTCATTTTTTGAGTGTAATAGCTGAAGAGGACTTGAGTTATTAATGCTTTAGAATTTATATGGATTACGAAAGCATTATCAAATCTAAATTTTCACATGTGTCCGCCTATCTCATAATTCTATGGTTTCAATTTTGTTGAAGTTTTTCTAATAATGTTAATAATAACGGATTTTTATGTGAACCCTTGTTCACTTTTTTGACGAGTTATGATATCTTTATTTTTTAAACCTTTGGTAAATAAATTTTGTAGTGTTATTTAAACATATAACATCCAACGTTAAATTTCATTCACATTGTATTTTTCAATGTAATTTCACATGTCCATTTCACAATATAATTTTGCATTGCAATATCAAGACTAGTTACGAAACATAATGCATCATATCTAGTGCTCATACCTCCCCTAAACAAGTTTTTAAAGTAGTAATCATTTATATTATAATTTTACAATGTAATTTTGCATTGATTTTTGGTTGTAAGAATTAGCCTTATGAAATTGGAAACTTCAATATTCCACTTTTAAAATTATCAGTGAGAAATTATATTGTTCATGTAAATGTGATGTGACACCCCTCCTAATTAAATACTGGGTGATCATTCCTTTATAAAATTAAAGAAGAATATTCGGTTGGTTCAGATTACACATCACTATCGAAAGTCATCAATTCTATTTAATAAAAACTAACCACCTACTATTTAAAAAGTTTGATGTCGAAATTTTATCATATTATTAACCATCATAATTAAAGGGAAATATTTAATAGTCACCATACATCACAATAACAATAAGGAAAGAACTAAATGAATTTAAATAAAGAACTGGAATAAACATTTCCAACCAAAATCCCATACAATAATCCAATAACATGAAATCAAAGTCTAATGATAGAATAAGACAACTCTAAATCTCTGACTGTAAAATAGGAGGGACGACATGTCCAACTAAAATAAATGACTGATAGATAAGGATAAATAGACTCAGAAGCGTATACTAGCAATATGTTGTAACTTCCACATCAGCTAAAACTCGACAAATGAATGGAATCTCCTAAGTTTGGTGCCCCTGTGGCTAAGTGTCTAAAATAAAAATAAATAAAAAAACAGGTCAGAGCCCGAGTAGACAACAATTTAAATATATCAAATGCTTAAATTGATTATTTAACATAATATTATTCATGTTAACTTAGCTTACTCACTTGAGATGCTCACCTCTCATCTAATGTGAACACCTAACGAGCCTAAATACCCATATTAGTCTTAATACTCTACCTGACTATACGTATCTTAACCACTATGCGTGATAAAATATCTAAATAACCTAAAGCCAATATATTTCCATTATTTTGGAATAGGTTTACAAATGTTTAAACTCATTCTCATAGCATTCTTAATTCTCAACTGGTGACCCAATATGTATACACTTTAATAAAGTAGCCAACATGAAACACAAAATAGGAACTCAGTATACATACATAAAATATCTCTATGTATACATAAAATATATATATCAATAGTGCACCCATGGTTAAGAAACCCTAATGCTAGGCATACTAGGCTATATATTCCCGTTGCAAATGCTCGTGCATAAGGACCACATGTTCAATCTCTTAAGAACTAATAAAACATATAAACATATTTGAGGCGAACATAGTCCCAAGCCGATGGGCTACGCACATACCTATGCACCCATACGACTGTCACCACTATCGTTCTCACAGATAGACGGTACTTAGGTTCCATGCTCTAGTGGTAGGACTTAAAATCTCCCGAAGGCACACAAGATATGGTCATGCACAGTGCGCTAACCTCCATTCGATAGCTAGTAGCTAAGTATGTCGTACACATAATATTCCAGGTAATAAGCGTGCACACAACTTATACAATTTAATCGGCATCCTCGCAATCCAAATACCATAATACGTAAGTAATATTAACGTCATTACTCTCCACGATATCCAAATATATATAACCTCTCAAGGACTTACATTCTCTCCTAGGTTTCTATACAAGTTTAATACATCGAGTATCATTACACCTTTAATTCCCTCAAACTTTTGATTTTAATTCACATGTTACTCACTTAGGTTAATACACTCGCTTGGATAAACCTATGATGATTTTTTTTACTCGAACGGACCCTCAAAACCCATTTTGGAATCTGGTTAGAGGTCAATGGATTCTCTTTCGAACGAGGCCGTTCGAATGAATTTCCAACTTCGAACGGACTCAGCAACTCGTTTGAAGGGTCGTTAGAAATCTCATTCGAACGAGGAAATTCGAATGACATGAGTAGGTCTTCGAAAGATATTTCCAAACTGGCCCTATTCTACCCCAAACTCATTTTTCTCCAATTTTGATTCTTCAATCTCATTCCAAACTCTACCCAATCCTAATGTTATTATTTTTAACCTATTCTAAATTGCCATAGGACACTTCCTAACACCAATTAGAGGTTAAAACTTTATGGGATCAATGGAATCCAATAAATTACTAAATTTGTTATAAATCTCTTTGATACGAACCCACAAATTTCTAATCCTTCAAAACAACCCCACAATTAATTTCGTGATTTCAACATTTAATTACCAACATTAATAGTTCTAAGAAGGGAATTTCTTCTAAATGCCAACCTATCTCCAATTCATGGGTTTTCTTTACAAATCAGTCAAATTAAACCCTAGTTTTCATTACAACAATTTCATATCATTTCATCTAAATTAATAAAGAATAATAAATGCTAAAAGAGGAGCAAGATAAACACTTGCCTTGGAATGGATTTCTGATTCTCAGACTAAAATGGGTATGTAGTTGATCCTCTCATCGCGATCTATACTTTGGTGTAATTCTTGGTGGGAAGCCTTGAGTTCTTGGCTTAGTTCTCCAATGGAGTTCTTCTTCCTCTTTGGTTCTCTCTCTCTCTATCTCTCTCTCTCTCTCTCTCTCTCTCTCATGTAGGTTAAAATTGGCAGTGACATCTAAAGCACGTACAAACTTTATTTTAATCCCTAATTTTCATCCTTTTAAATTCCAAAAAATATCGAAAGACCTAAATACTCCTCTAGGGTGTCATTTGGGACTAAAATGCCTCGGAGTCCAAATATAACATCTGAGTAGTGTTTTCTGACTATTTAGACCCTTTCGGACACACTCCCTCACCGTTGACACCTTCCCTAGATCCACGGATATCCCTCTGTCAGATATTTTATGTCCCAAAAACTAGACCTCCTTCATCCAAAACCCAAATTTCTTGTATTTTGCATACAACTCATGCTGACACAGTGTTTGTAAAACTTTCCTCAAGTGCTCAGTATAATCCTCCTTGATCTGAGAGTAAATTAGAATGTCGTATATGAATATGATGATGAATTGGTCTAGTAACTCTCTGAACATCCTATTCATCAAGTCCATAAACACGACTGGGGAGTTGGTTAGCCCGAAAGGCATAACCCTAAACTCATAGGAACTATATCTTATCAGGAAGGCCATCTTCGACACATCCTGCTCCCTCATACGTAACTGATGGTATCCTGATCTCAATTTAATCTTGGATAAGAAGGCCACTCCTCTCAACTGGTTGAATAAGTCATCGATTCGAATCAACAGATATTTGTTCCATATCGTGACTTTATTCAACTCCCTATAATCTACAGATAACCTCAACGATCCATCCCTCTTCTTAACAAATAGTACGGGCACACCCCATGGTGAAGTACTCCTACGAATAAACCCCTTCCCAAATTTTTGTTCAATCTGGTCACATAACTCCCTCATCTCTATTGGAGCCATACGGTAAGGTGCACGAGCTATCGGCATAGTGACTGATGCTAAATCAATAACGAAGTCTATCTCTCTACTCGATAGTAACCTCGAAATATCCTAAAACACATTGGTAAACTCTCGAATAACAGGAATAGAGTCAAGTGGTACCCCCACCTCCCCGTAGGTCTCCTCCTCTATATAGTATAAATGTGTGGAAGATCCTCCCTCAGAGCGAGGCATTCGCCACCACAAACATCTCCTGAGCGGGTATGGCACAACTATACTCCTATTACAATAATCAATCATGGCCCTATACCTGACAAGACAATCCATACCTACAATTGCATCATACTCGAACATATCTAATACGAGCATGTCAGCAGATAAGATAAACCTCCCAATCTCTATACCCATTCCCCGACAAATAGAGAAATAACGGAACCTCTACTCAACGACGAATCCACAGAAATAACCGTACTATCTATTGTATCTAATAACTCTGTAGTGGTGGAACCGTGGAAATAAAATAGTGTGTGGCCCCCGTGTCAAATAAAATGTTCCCCAAAGTCCCATGGATAGAAAACATACCCTCAATCGTGGGTGGGTCCTGCGGCATGGTAGAGATTGTAGACTTGTCTGTACTGAAGTTACCCCTGATGAATTGGGAAGGCTAGAATGGGTTGCAGTGCTGGTATCTTTGGGGGTTCTGGAAGAGTTGTGAGAAATAACGGTCTATGGGTCTCCTGAAGATCACCCTGCTGCTGCTGTTGCTAGCCTCTACCCTTCTGAGGGTCGTCCTGACGTTTATGGACAGTGTTTCCACAAGTGAAACATCTCCCTTGGAAGGATCCTTCCTTCTGTAGCTGATATCCCTGGCCCTGATGGACGTTTCTACCTCGCCCTTATCCATGTTGTCCCTGATCGTCGTGACGACCCTGTTGGCCATGTATAAAGCCTCCCTATCCATGTCTAAAACCTCCTCACCTCAACATCTTAGGATCCCCCTACTGGGAACCCTAATTTCTGTGTATATGTTAACCCTGAACTATGTGTGCACCACTGGCACCATTTCCCCTATCTTGCTCTGCTGGCTGGACTCTCCAACCCCCTCAACCTCCATCAGATGAAAATGGTGGTCCTGGCAGTGGAGTAGTTCTGCATTAACCACGGTCGAATAGGTTGACAAGGAGAGATTTCTTATCAAATTATAAAGGATCCTCCATGTCAACTCGTCCATAAAATGCTGAATCTTCTTTTTCTGAATTAGGATCTCATCTAGTACAATGTTTAGAAGGCTGATAATCTCAGCCTTACATTCCACCACGGTCTTTCCCTCCTGCTTCAAGTTCACTAACTTCTGTCTCATCTATGTCTGGACGACTGAGGGGAAATATTTATGATCAAACCGCAGCTAAAAGTCTCGAATCGTGAGTGTGTCTCTCTCCTCAGCGGTGGTAATAGACTCTCACCACTGCAGTGCTACTCCCACTAACTTGAATGTGGCCAGTATCTAACTCTACACCTCCATGAACTCATGCATCCCCAAATGCCTCTTCACCCCTTAATCGTTGTCTTCTTCTCAACCATGGGATTGTTTAAATGATATATCTAAGGTATTGGTCTTATAACAAAGTGTGATGATGTGGGACGTGATATTAACTACAGTAGGTCTGTCATATATTGCTGTCGTAACCTTATTGGTTGCGCGAGTCTTAGCAACTTGGTTGAATTAATTGTTTAGGTTAAATGGCATATTGACTTCGTATGAAACAAAGGAAGAGGTAGTAGACCTCAAATATTGTTGTCATCCCTCATTGGTTTCTCAACAAGTCTTAAGACAGAGCCTCTGCAAATAACAAGTTTATGTGGATGTTTTGGGTATAATGATAAGAACCCTTGGATCATTGTAGAATAGGCTTGCTGTCAATTTAGGAGATGTTTTATACCTTATATAGAAGGATTTTGTAAAAATAAGGCTTCTTTAATTGAACAATTCGACAGATGGGTTTCTTTGGTTCTGCGTATAAGAAAAAGACGTGAGCTAATTTAATAGTATGCTGCCATATCAACAGTTGAGACTAAATGAGGGATAAGGGAGGTTTTTTGTATATAAGAGAGAGGGGGGTTATCAGGCACTTGACATTTTTGTATCCCCTCTATTTACTCCGCCTCCTCCATATTTATTCTCAAGTGTAGAAAATACACTCACGAGATATCTAATCCTTCTCACTATGATGATATAACTACGAAACCTATGAGGTGTTGTTGTGTTACACCCCGCACAATTAAATATCGAGTGATCAGTCCTTTATAAAATTTAAAACAGAATGTTTGGCTGGTTCATTTTTAGCATCACTGTCGAAAACATAATAACCTTATTAACCACCTAATAATTAATTAACCTAGTGTCAAAAATATTTTCCTTTTAAAAACAATCATTCAATTATTAATCCAAGAATGTAAATATCATACATCCACACATAACTAATTCATATAAATATTGAATAAATAACACATGCTGAATTAACTGAGACTAGATAAAATATTCCAGTTCAAAACTCTAAACCAGGAACCATAGTAACAATAAATCCAACTGAAATGAAAAGAATGTAAACTGAATATAATCTCAAATACATGTCTAAGGAATGGGCGACACATGCCCTAAATGAATAGTCTATCTAGAACTGAGTGAAATGATAGAGGCATCTAATGAAAAGACCTACAACTTCCCCAATAGATGCATCAGACCAAGCAATCCAAATCTCTAAGGCTAGTGTTCCTGTGATTAAGCACCTGATATAATACATATATATAGCAGGAGGGAAAAGAGATGCAAGAAATGGGTCAAAGCCCGATGTGTAAAAATATTTGTTTTAGCAAGTATTTAAAATTTGCAATAAAGCAAGTATCAAATGCATGTTAGTTCGAACTATCACATAAGATTCTCACCTCTTGTCTATCGTGCATGCCTAACTTACATCAATTCTCACCTAGCCATCCGTAACACTTCTAACTAGATAAGGACTTATACTTCTAGTTATACCTCGTGGTAACAACCCAAAATTTCTAGTTCTCCACATCATTTATTAATTCGGTTAAGTGTTATCACACTAAGTTAAGTATTTACAACTTACGTCACTTAAGATTTTACTATCCCAATAACCTACATTTATTTCACAGTAGCTTTAACACAAGTATACATATATACATTCACCACTATCATATACATATACTAATACATCAACCCAAGGTTAAACTTTTAGTTCATTGCACACTCTCCTATCATGTCCCGGTACATCTCGTACTCCAATAAGGACTATGGACTCGGAAATATCCCACAAACCATATATACAAAACACACATAGTGTAAGGGAACATAGTTCACATATCTATGGGTCACGCACATACCTACGCTCCCATAGTCAGCTGGCTTATCAACTTACCAATAAGTCTTCATAGTACTAGGTTCTGAGATACAAGTCAATAATCCCTGCAAAGGTCACCCAGGATAAGACTGTCTCTACACCACCTCCCGTGATAGCAAGCAGCTAGGTATGTCATACATGTAATATTAAGCAAGTAATAGGTATCCACACATCCTATTAATATTTACGGGTATTCTCCCAACCTACCGATAAACTTCTCATACATATTTTAATCTCAACACTACGAATAGTATAAATATTTATATTAATATCTCTCTTGATTTCTCCAGGGTACATTCTCTCTATACCTAAATAAGTAAAAGTATTAATTCTCACATACTTTTCCGCAGTTCTATCTCTTTTAAGTTTACTGATAGAAATGACTTTTCGGTGTATTTGTCGTTGTTGTACAAGCTCCTTCTAATCAAAACCTCAATTACCTACAAAATATAACAACTCAAGTGTAGAGGTAAATAAGGGTTTCAATCCACTTTCAAGGTTGTAAAGCAAATGGAGCAAAATTGTAATTCACTTTTTATTTTCTTTTTGTGCTTTTTCACATTTCTACTTTTTTTTTTAGCTTTTTCAAATATTAAAACAATAGGGTGAGGTGATGATTTAAACTAAACTAAACTAAATGTGATATAAAAATAACTAACTACAAAGTGACTAAAATGAAAAATAAAGTCTAACACTAAAATAAGAGATAAAGTGAGGTAAATAATTGTGAGAACAATCAAGGAATGGGATTACACCATAAATTTTAGTCATTCTAATTAATTAATTAAATTAATTGAATTCTCCCAAATTCATATCAAAATTACAAACCAACTCTCGTTGCAAGTGTAATTATAATATTAGTCTTCTAGAAAATTAAGTTTAACACCCCACAACTCTAGAAAAATATATCTATACTCCTTTTAATTAATTACCCGCTAGGATCGATCGATTAAAATTCATGTAAATCTTAGAAAATAATTTTAGAGTTGAAATTCAAGTTATAATACCCCACTTAACAAACCCCAATCTCTAGTTCGAATCTAAAATGGGTATTATGATTAGAATTTCGATTTTCTCTCAAAAATCATTTACCCTCTCTCGAGGCGTAAATTTAAGGGTGAGGGATCAAAATTAACATTCAAAGGGACTTTTCAAGTAATTAAACTAATAAAAATAAAATAACATCAAATAAAGGTTTTACCCCACCCCTTGAAATGGGTTTTAGCCTATCATGGTATAAAATTTGACAAATTATTAATGAAATGCATAAACAAATAAAATAGAAGGTAAGAGGACAAATCTTCAAACAAGTCTCCTTGATTTGCAAAATTGGACTGTAATCCTCCATTGAAATTGAGCAACATCCATTCAATTTGAGCTTTCCACAATATTCAATTACATACAAACACTCATTTGAATCACTCAACAATTAATTTCTCACAAATATATAAAAAAATAAAAATAAAACTATTTACAAAAATATTCTACCTAATTTATTTTCTAGTCTAACCTATCTCTCTCTCGAGAATTTTCTTCCTACCAAGCTCCTCCTCAAATGGGGTCTTCATCTTCATTTATAGTAGGCACATGGAGTATGGGGGTATAGTTGGAAAAATTAAGATGAAAGAGCATGGGGAGTGTGCACATGGGGGTAAATTGGATAATGGAAGTGCACATGTGCATGGAAAATGTGTGAGGTAAGGAAGGTATATGGGTGAGGGAGTTGGGGGATAAAAATCTGATATGATTTATGGGTATTTTTGGAAATGACTTAAAGTTAGGTAGTTGGGGGTATTTGGGTAAAAGAGGGTTAAGTGGGGTTTCGTCACATGTGGGTATTAGTTGGTTTTGGTCTTTATTTTGGCAGGTGAAGTCGTGAATGGGAAGAAATGGTTTGGTTTTCAAATGGGTTTTCAAGTTTGAAATTGGTATTTAGAATATGGGTAGGAGATGGATTAGGTTTGTTGAGATTGACTTTGGTTTGTGATTGGGAAATGGCGATCGGAGCTCGGGTTATGGCTGACGGGTCGGCAGCGCGCCGAAGGTTGGCGGCTTGGGGTTAGGGCAGTCACCGCCGGCGGGTAGGGGGTTGACAGTAGGGTGTAAGGGGGCTTTCGGGGTTTGGATCAAGGAGAGAGAAAGAGGCCGAAAACGACGCCGAAGGGATGGCTGTCCGGCGGTGATTCGATCGCGGGTTGAGGGCCAGGGCGTCGACGGAGAGAGAGAGGTTGGGTCGTCGCAGCTCCGACCGGAGCTGGGTTCAAGGTGATCGTCGACGGGATAGAGGAGGGACCAGGTGGGTCGACGCCGGCCACCGGACGTCGCTGTTGTGGTCGCGAGGGGAGGAGAGGTTTGGAGAGATGTTGTTGTGTGTGTGTTTAATTTGTGTGTGTGTGTTTAATATGGACCCTAATAAAAATAAAACTAAAAGTAATAATAAAATCTAACTAAAAAATAAAACAAACTAAAAACAATAAAAATAAAAATATCAAAACAAAAAAAAAAACTAAAATCCTAAGCTTATATAAAAACTAAAATAATATTGAAAAACTAAATGAAAATTGAAGTTCTAAAAGTATAAAATATAATAAACTAAAAATAAATTCCTAAAACCAATCCTAATAAAATAAGACTAAACTAAACGCTAATAAAAATCAAAATAAAATAAAATTATATTAATAAAAATAAAATAGAAAAATAGAAAATAAAACCTAGAAAATACTAAATAACTCTAAAATAAATCCAAAAAATAAAAATTACTCAAACTAAAAATCTAAAAAATACTAAAAAGACACAAACTAAACGCACACAGGGTTTAGGGTAGGTTTAGGCTAGGCTTAGACTCGGGCTCGGGCACGGTCAGAGAATTGGATATTTAGCTCCATTTTAACTGCAAATTGCCTGGAAATATAGTTTTTGACACCGCAACTGCAATTAAGCCTGCAGAGTGAACAATTAAGCGCATAAGACCCATATTGTCGAGAATTAGCAACTAAAATACATCTATTTGGGGTATAAAATGTACAATTTTGGGTGCTTATCATTTACTCTCTGGAGGTTTCTCTCACTCCAATAAACCGGTAAACTCAAAACTGGACATTAAGAAAAATTCCCATGTTCTCCAAGGTTCTGCAGTGGCACTAGAAATATGCAGAAATGGAACCGAATCCCCCAGAAATGGAACTGGTTCCGTTACATCGAACCTATTCTGCAATAGTTACGTTTTCACCAAATGGAACCGAATCCACCATAAATGGAACCGGTTCCGTTACGTCAGACCTGTTATGCAATAGTTACGTTTTCATCATTTTTAACCCTAAAAACTTATAAGGTTCATCACCTAACACCTCATCCTCAATCCCAATCAAGACATAACAGGTTATAAATCATTCCAAACATCATAGGATCATTAATTCATCATCAATGATCGTAATTATATAAAATCCCCAAATTAATTCACATGAACCCTAGCTTCCAAAATTTCAATTAAAGAACCTAATCAACACAAATTCGTTCATCCATATATATGATTCAATTTTGTGATTAATCCCCTACATACATGAAGGAATATCATCAACTAATTAACCCAACCTTTAATCATCATTTAACCTCAAATTTTCACCCAATTAATATGTAAATCAGGATTAATTTCACCTACTATAACATGAGTATGATTATTGCTAAAAGAAATAAAGTAATAAACACTTGCCTTAAATCGAGGGTCTGAATCCCTTAATGATGTCTTTCTAGACGCATTCCTCTCTTTTCGATCTACGCATTGGTGGTTACGGTGGTGGAAGATGATGCCTAAAAGCTTTGGCTCATTGGGATTTGTCACTCTCTGTGACTCTCTCTTGAGTCATGTGAATGTGAGCCCTAATTTCTCCGAAGTAACTGATAAAATAAAACTCTAATTTTCGTCCATTTAATCTCCCCAAAAATTCAAATTACAAAACTACCCCTATGGGGTGCCAGTTTGGCCTAAAATCTCCCGGAGTCCAAATAGAATGCCCAAGTAGTGTTTTCTGACTATATCAACCCTCCCGGACTCAACGACACACTCTAAATGACCATACGAGTTAATAAAAAATTATTTCTCTTTTATCCCAATCAATTAGTCTCGACACGACTCACATGCGCGTCAGACTTAAATTACCAAACTGTCATTTTATTCACTCTCGATAATTTATCAAAGTGTATAGTTCCATATTACATATCACACAGTAATATTCAATCAATAAGTATTAACCCTTGGGATGTTAGTTAATATTTATTTTAAATCAATATTAATTAATCAATTAAATTCTCACATTTTAATTCAATTAATCCCATAATAATAATTAAATCTCATAATTATTTAAGTCATAAAAATACGGGGTATTACATACTTCGTCCCTAATAACGGAATTTCATCCCAAAATTTAGAAAATAAGGTATACCTGGTACGAATAAGTCTGGATATTTCTCTCGCATATCCACCTCGCGCTCCGAAATAAACTCCTCCACATTATGATGCTACCACTGCACCCGAATGAGTGGAACGACCTTTGCCCTCAACCTCCTCTCCCTATGATCTAGGATAGCCATTGGTCTCTTCTCATATGAACTGTCTGGCTGTAACTCATTCTCCTCAATCGCGATGTGAGTGTGTGCCAACTCATCCCGAAGATATCGCCTCAGTGACAAAATGTGGAACACATCATGGATACGGTGCAAGTTCTCCGAAAACCCAAGCCTGTAAGCCACTGGTCTAACCCTCTCTATAATAGGGAATGGTCCTACATATCTCCGAGTTAATTTCCCTTTCTTCCTAAATCTCATTACTCCCTTCATTCCGAGACACTCTTAACAAAACCTGGTCCCCCACTACGAACTCTCGGAAGAACCTCTTAGTATCGGCATAGCTTTTATGTCTGTTATAGGTTACCCGTATGCGATCCCAAATCATCTCGATAATGAGCGATGTATCCTAAATTACCTCTGGCCTGAGTAGCTTGTTGTCTCCCACCTCTAGCTAACAAGTTGGAAAACTGCAAGGTCTACCATACAATGCCTCGAACAGGTCCATGCCAATCGTAAACTGATAGGAGTTGTTATAAGTAAAATCCACCAGTGGAAGATACTGCTGCCAACCTCCCCCAAAGTTAAGGATACACATACGCAACATGTCCTCAAGCATCTGATTAGTGCACTCAGTTTGCCCATCAGTTTGCGGGTGATACGTTATACTCAACCGTAACTCGGTACCCATAGCCTCCTGGAAACTCTCCTAAACACGAAACATAATCGTATTATATCTATCCGATATGATGTTATGGGGCACACCATGCAGTCTCGCTATCTTTCCAATAAATAGCTGAGCATACTGTCCCGGTGTATAGTCTATCCTGACTGGCAGAAAATGGGCTACCTTCGTCAACCGGTCAACAATAACCCATATAGAATCTTTTGCTCTCCGTGAAGTAGGTAACTCGGTAATGACATCCATGGAAATGTCCTCCCATTTCCACGTAGGGTTCTCTAATGGCTGAAGTAAACTTGGTGGACTCTGTTGGTCCACTTTCACAAGCTGACAAGTGGTACACTTGGAGACGAACTCTGCGATGTCTCTCTTCATTCTGCTCCACCAATACTGTCGCCTCATATCCTCGTACATTTTTTTCCCACTGGGATGTACCAGAAATTGGGATCCATGTGAATCCATCATCAGTACATGGCGAAGGTCATCCCCTTCTGGAACAACGAGTCTCCCATTGAAGCGCAAACTGGCCTCGGAGCTCACTAAATAAGACTCAGCTCCACCGGCTAAAAGCTGCCTAATCCGATCTTGATATAATGAATCCACTACCTGTGCCTGTACTACTCTCATAAAAATCTGAGGAGTAATTGTCATTGCATACATAAATGATCGGGCCACGACATCCTGGTGTCCCAATTCTTTCCATTTCGCTTTCCACACCTCGACCCTCTCATACACTGACATCCGCAAATTGGGGGATAAATTTCGCTTATTCACGGATCACAGGTCGCTTTCTTGGTTTGTATTGGATATCGAATTCATAATCCTTCATGAATTCGAGCCATCGACATTGATGCATATATCTCTCTTTCTGTGTGAAAAGCTACTATACTGACCTATGATCCATGAATAAGTAAAATTTCTCCCCCAAGAGATAGTACCTCCATATCCAAAGTGCAAGCACGACTTCCGCTAACTCCAATTTGTGGGTGGGTAGTTCCTCTCATGAGGCTTAAGCTTACGAGAAGCATAAGCTATAGCCTGATCCTCCTACTGAAGCACACCCTCAAGTCCTAGTAAGGACGCATCTGTGTAGATTAGATATTCCACCCCTGGCCTGGGGAGGGCTAACACTGGTGCTGAAGTCAACTTATCTTTTAGCTCATCGAAAGCCAACTGATAGGCATCTTCCAAGATAAATGGCACCCCTTTGCGAGTCGAATGAGTCAATGGACCCACTATCTAAGGGAATCCTCAAATAAACCTCCTGTAGTATCTTGCTAGGCCCATGAAACTACGTATTTCTATTGGCGTCATGGGTTGTCCCCACTCCCTAACTGCTGACACCTTCTCTAGGTCTACGAATATTCCTCTATCCGAAATGATATTCCTTAAGAATTGAACCTCTTTCAGCCAAAATCCATTTTTCTCATATTTTGCATACAACTCATGCTGATGAAATGTCTACAAAACCTGCCTCAAATGTTTGACGTACTCCTCCTCGGTCTGGGAGTAAATCAGGATGTCATATATGAATACAATGACGAACTGATCCAGGAACTCTCTAAACACCCTGTTCATCAAGTCCATAAACACGGTTGGGGCGTTGGTTAGCCCAAAAGGCATAACCCTAAACTCATAGGAACCATATCTCGATAAGAAAGCAGTCTTTGGCACATCCTTCTCCCTGATCCTTAACTGATGGTATCCCTACCTCAAGTCAATCTTTGAGAAGAATGTGGCTCCTCTCAACTAGTCGAATGGGTCAACGATTCGGGTCAACGAATACTTATTCCGTGTCGTGACCTTATTCAACTATCGGTAATCAATACACATGTAACGATCCATCTCTCTTCTTAACAAACAGCACACGGGCACCCTAAGGTGAAGTACTCCTACGAATAAACCCCTGGCTCAACAATTTCTCTACCTAATCTTGTAATTTCAATGGTTCGATAGGGTTAGGCTCAATCAGTCGAATAATTGTAGCCATATTAGCCTCCTTAACGCTCTGATTTATTTATGAGGTAAGACTTTTGACAACGCTTAAGTTGCTATTCCCTTTACGGAGGTCAATCAGGGTACTAATCCGTATACTAAAATCCAAATACTCCTATCTCTCGAAGTTTGCTAGGTTTCATGTGTGGGATGTCTCGCAAAGTGAAATCCACACAACGAACCCCCTCGATACACTACTATCTAACATTCTCGATCAAAGAGATTTGGGGATATTGTTATTTGACTTGTCCCCCTATCCTTACTTCTTGCTAAGAAATTAACTTTCCTATTGTCATGATACGTGAGGCTACACTTAACACATTCCTCCTACTAACTTGGCATTAGACTCTAGTATACACCATGGGAAATCCCCATGCTCGAAAACATTTCATCAAATAATGAATTTCTTTAACAGACATCCCTACCCATCGGGATTAGATATAACCAGATGACGTACTTTACGAAGTCTTTATACGCTACCATATATATATATATATATGGCCCTGCCTCTTTTCAAGTGACACTTACTACAATTTCTAATGAAGACAAAAATACTACTATAATGGTCTATTATCACTCAAACCGCCGATAACTAATTCGAAAATCAGGATAATATTGCATTTACACTAACGTTTCTCAAAGTATTAGTACTAAACTGTAACACATCTAAGTTATTCAAGATTTCCCTTTTATCTTAAAAGACACTGTAATTAATGAAATATCGTACCTCCAAATATAGGTGATAGTTGTGGTATCAATGGCATAACCGCATATCGGGCATTATAGATACTTCCATGACGTACTCCTTAATGTTGTTATGGTGCCTGTGATGTTGGGTTAACTATCCAGGCTTCCTCATGTTGGGCATCCTGTCCTATTAATTGATCTTGTTGGTGACCCTGCTTTTCGCACTTATGACACTTACCCTGAAACCCATTCCTTCTTATGCCTTGTGGTCGTTGCCGATTAGGATAAGGTTCCTCACTAGACAAATCTGGGAAGCCCCAACGGGTATGGACAATTTCTCCACATATAAAAAACCTCTTGTTGTTAGCCCTTTTCTCCTGTCTTTGTTGGCTCTGGAAGGTTTGGATCTTCTCTCCATTTCTATTATCTTCCCGTCCTTGACTACTCTGAGTCACTTGTCACTGCTGCTACGGTATTTTCCCTTTATTGCTAACTTTAGCAATGTCATATTGATCAACTTCTCTCGTTCTTTTTCCCCATTGCAAGTTGTACATTATTATTTTGGTACTGCAATATTGCTGTAGTCACTACTTGTGCCACGATATTCGCTATCTCAGTGATTTCCGCTCTTTTTTGGTGTACCTGAGGTACTTGTTGGTCTTGTCCCGCATTTTATCCTACAGTAGTGTTAGTTTGTATCTTCCTCATGAGTGACATATGAAATTCAAATGAATTATATAAGTCCATCGACCTTACACGTCATTGTAGCAGAAGAACGTAGTCTACAAAACGTAATGCTAGAGTGCAACATTCCTAATAATAGGGCTCTATATCAAAGGACGCTAAGCTGAAAGCATAATAAGACGTACAGATCCTAAAGGACTCTATAACCTGATGCTCTGATACCACCTGTGACACCCCACCCAATTAAATATCGGGTGATTAGTCCTTTATAAAATTTAAAATAGAATGTTCGGTTGGTTCATTCTTAGCATCACCGTCAAAAACATAATAACCTTATTAACCACCTAATAATTAATTAAGCTAGTGTCAAAAACATTTTCCTTTTAAAAACCACCATTCAATTATGAATCCAAGAATGTAAATATCATCCATCCACACATAACTAATTAATATAAATTTTGAATAAGAATGACATGCTGAATTAACTAAGACTGGATAAAACATTCCAGTTCAAAAATCTAAACCAAGAACCAGAATAACAATAAATCCAACTGAAATGAAAAGTAAGTATACTGAATACAATCTCAAATAGATGTCTAAGGAATGGGCGACACATGCCCTAAATGAATAGTCTATCTAGAACTGAGTGAAATGATAGAGGCATGTAATGCAAAGACCTACAGCTTCCACAACAGCTGCAGCACACCAAGCTGTCCAAATCTCTAAGGCTGGTGTCCCTGTGGATGAGCACCTGATCTAATACATATATATAGCAAGAAGGAAAAGAGATGCAAGAAACATGTCAGAGCCCGATGTGTAAAAATATTTGTTTTAGCAAGTATTTAAAATTTGTAATAAAGCAAGTATCAAATGGATGTTAGTTCGAACACTCACATGAGATTCTCACCTCTCGTCTATCGTGCACGCCTAACGTACATCTATTCTCACCTAACCATTCATAACACTTCTAATTAGATAAAGACTAGGTATCCGCACATCCTATTAATATTTATGGTATTCTCCCGACCTACCTATATACTTCTCATACGTATTTTAATCTCAACACTACGTATAGTATAAATATTTAGATTAGTATCTCTCTCTAATTCTCTAGGGTACATTATCTCAATACCGAAATAAGTAAAGTATTAATTCTCACATACTTTTCTAAAATTCTATCTTGTTTAAGTTTACTATCTGGCAGTTTCTCTCACTCTAATAAACCGGTAAACTCAAAACTGGAGTTTAAAAAAAATTCCCAGGTTCTACAGCGGCACTAGAAATCTACAGAAATCGAACCGAATCCCCCATAAATGGAACCGATTCCGTTATGTTGGACCTATTCTGCAATAATTAGGTTTTCACCAAATGGAATCGAATCCCCCAGAAATGGAACTAGTTCCGTTACGTCAGTCATGTTCTGCAATAGTTACGTTTTCACCATTTTTAACCCTAAAAACTTCTAATGTTCATCACCCAACACGTCATCCTTAATCCCAATAAACACATAAGAGGTTATAAATCATTCTTAACATCGTAGGATCATTAATTCGTCATCAATCATTATAATTATATAAAATCCCCAAATTAATTCACATGAACCCTAGTTTCCAAAATTTCAATTAAAGAACCTAATCAACCCAGATTCGTTCATCCATATATATGATTCAATTTTGTGATTAATCCTCTACATACATGATGGAATATCATCAACTAATTAACCCAGCCTTTAATCATCATTTAACCTCAAATTTTCACCCAATTAACATGTAAATCATGATTAATTTCACCTACTCTAACATGAGTAAGATTATTGCTAAAAGAAATCAAGTAATAAACACTTTCCTTAAATTGAGGTTCTGAATCCTTTGGTGATGTTGGTATAGACGCGTTCCTCTCTTCTCGATCTACGCGTTGGTGGTCACGGTGGTGGAAGATGATGCCTAAAAGCTTTGGCTCCTTGGGATTTTCTCTCCCCCACTCTTTGTGACTCTCTCTTGTGTTATGTGAATGTGAGCCCTAATTTCTCCCGCATAACTGATATAATAAAACTCTAATTTTTGTCCATTTAATCTCCCCAAAAATTCAAAGTACAAAACTACCCCTACGGGGTGCCGGTTTGGCCTAAAATTTCCCGGAGTTCAAATGGAATGCCTGGTTAGTGTTTTCTAACTATCTCAACCCTCCCGGACTCAACGGCGCACTCGAAATGACCATACGAGTTAATAAAAATAATTTCTTATTTTATCCCAATCAATTAGTCCCGACACGACTTGTATGCCCATCAGACTTAAATTACCAAACTCTCATCTTATTCACTCTCAACAATTTATCAAAGTGTATAGTTCCATATTATATATCACACAATAAAGTTCAATAAATAAGTATTAACCCTTGGCACGTTAGTTAATATTTATTTTAAATCCTCATTAATTAATCAATTAAATTCTCACATTTTAATTCAATTAATCCCACAATAATAATTAAATCTCATAATTATTTAAGTCATAAAAATGTGGGGTATTACATGTTGGTGTTTTGATGAGTGTTACTGGAGACATTTAGAAGAAAAAAAACATATAATTGTGTTACTTTTCTTGGAGCTCCCATGGAGTTCCAAATGGTGGAGCTTTGTGTGACTCTTTTTAAGGCCCCCTTTGGAGGTGGGGGAGTCATCCATCTTCTTCGAAACCACCAGCATTTCAGAGTGTTTGAGGTGGGATAATCTACTCTTATACTTGAAACTTTATTTGATGTATATTGTAGTCTTGTTATCGCTGAGCATTATGAGTAAGTTCCCTATGAACAAATGATAAGTTTAAAGAAAAAGTCAGAAGTGTACATTTTTATAGTAGATAAAAATGTAGGAAGTTATTATTTGTGTAGTTTTCCCTAATAATCAGGAAATATGGGACATTTTTATAAAACAAAAACGCAAGAAACAGTTTATTTGTGTGATTTCTGGTAAAAAGAAATATGGGACATTTTTATAGAATAAAAATGCAAGAAAAATATTATTTGTATAATTTTTTATAAAAAACAAAAAGGAAATATGGGACATTTTTATGGAATAAAAAGGCAAGGAACATATTATTTGTGTGAATTTTTAGTAAAAATAAACATGGAGCATCTTTATAGAATAAAAATGATAGAAAGTAGTATTGGTGTATAATCCTAGTAAAAAGGTATGATGAACATTTTGATAAAACAAAAATGTTGTTAAATATTTATGAAATAAATATTTTTAAGTTGTTTTCAAAATGGGATAATTATTAATAAATGTCATGTTCAAAGTCAAGGAAGTTAATAATGTCTCACTCATTTGAAAAATATGTTTGTTGTGAAAGGTATAAAATTCTAGCAGGAAATACGTGCTTAATCTATTGATGGGATCCTAGCATTTATAGTACGACCTCTATACATATAAACTCATAATATTTTATGAATAAATATGTGAGAGGGTTTTGAAGAGGTCTTATTGGATTTAAACATAAAGTAAGACAAAGACATTATTTCCAGTAATGAAATTGTTCACTTTACAAGTATGAAAGTCTGGTAAAAGCATGATGTTAAACTAGTGTTAAAATGGATGAAGCGTCAACATGTTAAGTTCGAAACTTAATGAATGTTTTTGAGAAATGACACGTGTTAAAGAATTAATTCCTAGTGTTGGTAAATAATGGGTAAATTGGAACTTCCTAAAGTTGAACACTTTATAGAATAGAAGTGTATGTGGTGATAAATATGTCATAGTGGTAAATTCGAGGTTATGATGCGACTTGTGGTTCTAGTGATAGGTGTGTAGACTATTTAGAGTGATGACTAAGTACGGTGTTATCACCCATAAAGCATTGGGAATCATTATGGAATAGAAGACTATATAGTAATTATAAATCAATGATGATTGTAGTATGTTTAGGTCATGTTGACTAATGGGAGTACTTGGAGTTAGTGTCATGACTTTTGGTTATAAACTGGTGTCATGATATGACTCTTGTGGATAATATCGACAACCGGTTGGCATGTGTTAGGTTTTACACTCGGGAGACTTAGAAAACGATGATTATCACCATGGTTTTAGAGAAAACACTGAGAATGGAGTGTTAGGCTTGATTCTAGCACCTACGTGTGCAACCCGTATGGCTTATTATAACTCTAGTTACGAGAATCATTAGGTATTAGGAACGGATAATGCTTGAAAATTTGGGGTGTCATTATAACTAGTATGATAGCTATGATTTGGGATCACATAGGACGTTACTAAGTATTGTAGAGATGATCTATAGGGTAAAATTATGTGAGTGTTGTGTTTCACTAGATGAGAAAGATCTGGAGGTTCGAAAGTTAGCAATCACATGTTGAGATTGTGGAGACTTGAGTATGTAGGTCAGTGACTAACATTAATAAATGAGTAATGTAACTTCGCCTTAATATGAAGGTTAACAAGTGACCTTAGTTTTAAGGAGGGAAGCATAGCGTTCTATCTTCATAAGGGAATCGTTTCCCAAGTCGTTGTCTTTGAGAATGGGTAGTCATGATTAGTGATTCAAGCCAGGACACGTGATTAGGCTAATTCTTCAACATACGTATGGGTCAGTGAAAATTTTAGGCTTTAAGTGTACAATGTGGTTCGTACTTTTCATAACGTGGTTCATTGACCGAGTTCAATTGTTTCATTCTCCCATGGCAATCGCCTTATCCATTGCATCTTATTTTTTCTTCCTTGATCCCAATGATGGAAAGTTGTCGTGGTAGTTATGGGTTTGTGTTAAGGTGTAGAGTTGTATACAGCGCAGTAGTGTTGCGGAATAGGACGGATTGAGCCTGATGCATCATGGTACATGAGTATGCTCTTCTTTGAAAGCACCCTTGTCTTACACTAGTTGGTGTCTATGCATGGTCTCGCGATTATGCATGGGGTTTACATGTATTCTTGGTAGCTTCAGGTTAACACACTCGCTAGTTAGCCAATGTTGCTGGTTATGAGGTATATCATGGATTTGAGGCTAAGATTCTAAGATATGAGTATCAAAACTTGATGGAACATTAAATGCTAGTGTTTAACATCATATGGAATTTACGGATTGAGGATGTAGCCCTTCATGCGTATTTGTGTCGTCATACCTCATGTAACTCTAGCTTAATATGTAGTTTAATAGGAGGTATCGGTCGCATGGACCATTGGGATTAAACGAGTGTCTCGAAATCATTGATGTGGATAGTTACTGATGTTGGGTATTTATATTCATAGGATAAGCAAAGATTCAAATCGTTTGACAACATACAAACTTGTAAATCCCGATGTTTAGAGTGATTCATGATAATGATTACTTTGGGTGTTAGCATGATATTTGGTGATTATCAACTATTTTGAGGTTTGGTTTAGATAGACATAATAGTCATGCTCGGGAGTTAGCAATAAGAAGTTAAGGTCCACCATGGTTGTATTAAAGTAATGGTATGAAATAGTTGGGTTAGAGTGTGGTGTTAAGGACACCCAAGATTGGAATTAAATTATTGGATGAATGATTTTTCAGCTTGATCATAAATTTCGAGGACAGAATTTCCTAAGGAGGGATGAATGTAAAACCCCGCCCTAAATATTTTATTTGATCCCCGTATAAAAATTGCGATAAAATGAAAAATATGGAGGCTTTTGATGATTTTGAATAGGTTGTACTCCTATTTAAACAAATTTGGGGACTTGAGAATAATTATTAAAAAAATAAGGGAATTATTAAAAGTTACGCTATGAGGTACAAATTACAAATTTAGGGATTTGTGAGTAATAAGAAGATTACAAAAAAAAATAACTAAATTATTTTCTTCATTTATACGGTTATTTGTTCAAAGGGCTATTGTTATGTAAGAGAAAAATATTTAGAGGTATAAATTAGTTAAACCATATATGCAATTATGAGGCTTCATAAACATTTTGGAAAGTAATACCCTAGAGTCGAGATGGGCCACCAACGAAAGGACCCGGGCAAAGATGTCGTCCCAGCAGTCGCTCAAACCACCACGATAGTCGTTGAGCAGATTGATGCTGAAAAATGGGTTATCTCTCCCCTCACTGTTCAGATTTATTCCCTCTGTTCGCTAACTCTACCCTCTGATTTCCAACCCATTCCATGTTAGCTTGGAGCCTGACTACTCAGGTAAGGTAACAAATTCGTGAGTTTGCAGTGTTGCAAATGGGTCAGGTGCCTTTGGCCGAGTTTGGTTGTGCAAATTATTTGATTATGTAAATTGGTTCATTGTGAATTAGTGAATTGTAAATTAGTGAATTTGAAATGAGTTAAATCCAATTTTACACAATGTTTGGTAATTTGAAATTGAAGTTAAGGTTCTATGAAAAAAAGATAAAAACAAATCAAGAGATAAAGGGAGAGGGAAAGAGAGAGGGAAAGGGGGAGGGGGAGAGGGAGAGGGAGAGGGGACATTCACTTTATGTGGCTCCTATTTCAAATGGATTCATTTCAAATTTTTTGTGAAATGGTCCAATTTCAGATTTTACACATGGGTTTAAAATTGGGCAATTAATGAATCATTTCATTAATGAAACCAAACACAATTAATGGGTCAATTTGTAAATGGATCAATTTATTAATGATCCAATTTACAATTTTTGGACAACCAAACGGGGCCTTTGTCGTGGGATAAAAATGAGGAACACAGACACCTATATTAGCACACTTCATCTTTGACTTTTGTACTGGTACAATCTCATAGGATTGGGTTACGGGTTTTAAACTAGAGAGAGGGGGACACCCAATGCATCTGACCCCTCAAACGTTGTCGTCTTCTCAGCCATGCGATTGTTCAAATGCTATGTATGAGGTATTGGTCTTATAACAGTGTGTGAGGATGTCTGACGTGATATTAACTCCAATAGGTCTGTCATATATTATTCTCGTCCCCTTATTGGTTGCATGAGTCTTAGTAACTTGATTGAATTAATTGTTTTGGTTAATTGGCATATTGACTTCGTACCAAACAAAGGAAGAGGTAGCAGATCTCAAACATTGTTATCGTCCCTCATTGGTTGCTCAACAAGTCTTAAGACAAAACCTCTCCAAATAACAAGTTTATGTGGATGTTTCAGGTATAATGATAATAACCCTTGGATCATTGTAGAATAGGCTTGCTGTCAATTTAGGAGATGTTTTATACCTGATATAGAAGGATTTCGTAAAAATAAGGTTTCTTGAATTGAGAAATTTGACAGATGGATTTCTTTGGTTCTGTGTAAAAGAAAGAGACGTGAGCTAATTTAATAGTATGCTGTCATATCAATAGTTAAGACTAAATGAGGGATAAGGGCCCTTGTTTGTATATAAGAGAGAGGGGGGCTATCAGGCACTTGACATTTTTGTATCCCCTCTATTTACTCCACCACCTCAATATTTATTCTCAAGTGTCAAAAATACACTCACAAGATATATAATCCTTCTCAATGTGATGATATAACTACGAAACCTACGAGGTGCTGTTGGTGTTTTGATGAGTGTTACTGGAGACATCTAGAAGAAAATAAACATATAATGACGGAACTTTTCTTGGAGCTCCCATGGAGGTATGAATGGTGGAGCTTTGTGCGACTCCCTTTAAGGCCACCTTTGGAGGTGTGGGAGTCACCCATCTTCTTCAAAACCACTTGCATTTGCAGAGTGTTTGAGATGGGATAATCTACTCTTATATTTGAGACTTTATTTGATGTATATTGTAGTCTTATTACTGTAGAGTATTAGGAGTAGGTTCCCTATGAACAAATGATAAGTTTTTAGTAAAAGTCAGATGTGTACTTTTCTATGGTAGATAAAAATGTAGGAAGTTATTATTTGTGTAGTTTTCCCTTATAATCAGGAAATATGGGACATTTTTATAGAACAAAAATGCAAGAAACTTATTATTTGTTTGATTTCTGGTAAAAAGAAATATGGGACATTTTTATAGAATAAAAATGAAAGAAACATATTATTTCTGTAATTTTTTGTAAAAAAAAAGGAAATGGGACATTTTTATGGAATAAAAAGGCAAGGAACATATTATTTGTGTGAATTTCTAGTAAAAAGAAATATGGAGAATTTTTATAGAATAAAAATGCTAGAAAGTAGTATTGGTGTATAATCCTAGTAAAAAGGTATGATGAACATTTTTATAAAATAAAAATGTGGAAAATATTAATGTTGTTAAATATTTATGAAATAAATATTTCTAAGTTGTTTTCAAAATGGGATAATTATGAATAAATGTCATGTTCAAACTAAAGGAAGTTAAGAATGTCTCACGCATTTGAAAAATATGTTTGTTGTGAAAGGTATAAAATTCTAGAAGGAAATACGTTCTTAATCTATTGATGGGATCCTAGCATTTATAGTAGGTCCTCTATACATATAAACTCGTAGTATTTTATGAATAAATACGTGAGCGTGTTTAGAAGAGGTCTTATTGGATTTATACATAAAGTAAGATAAAGACGTTATTTGTAGTAATGAAATTGTTCACTTGACAAGTATGAAAGTCTGGTAAAAGCGTGATGTTAAACAAATGTTAAAACGACTGAAGTGTAAAAATGTTAAGTTGGAAACTTAATGAATGTTTTTGGGAAATGACACGTGTTAAAGAATTAAATTGCTCGTGTTGGTAAATAATGGGTAAATTGGAACTTACCTAATGTTGAACACTTTATAGGATAAAAAAATGTTAATGAATGTTATTATACTAGTATAAGTGAAAGTGACTTAAGTCCTAGAATGTGAATAATTTTTTGGTATAAATCAACATATGTGTAAATTAAGGGCTTAAAGAGAAAGGAATAATTTTAAAAGTATAATGGGAAATCGATAGTTAAGTCTAAGGCTTTGGCTTCGACCCGAAATGAAAATTAAGATAAACATTATGAAAATGTTGAATACATTGCAAGATAATGATATTGGTTGATGTCGAGTTAAATAATTAAGTAGGGCTATGCTGTCCCTAGTGGTGAAAGACCCCAAACCAACAACAGTTTACTTGGTGCTCGGTGCCGGACGGTGAAATTCCGTGAAACTGTGGGTGTGCGTGTGTTGTGGTGAGTGTGTGTTGGCGGCATCCCTAAAGATAATTCTATGTAATGAATTTAATACTCTTGAAAGCGACATAAATGAATGGCATTAATTCGTTGATTTACTAATGCAAGAATAATGTATTAAATATTTAATATTCATGTGGCAACATGGGGTGGTTTAACAAGACTATATACTGATGTTTAAGCTACCTAATGTGGTTTGAATCATAATAAACACAAGCATGTGTTGTACAAATCATTCATGGTAAATGAGCATTTTCTAAACACGGTGTGTGTGCATTGAAAGAAAGTCTTAAGCAATGATTAATAACTTTGCATGAGTCAATGAACATTGGGTAATAAATGTTTGAAATTAAATGGAATTTTTTTCCTGACAATGTATAGTTGTTTAATTGAGTGAGTTAACAGAAAGAGTATGCTAGTTCTATGACTAAAATACAAAATGATTATTTGTAAAGACGAGGAGGATAAACGGTATCAAGGAATGTTTTCGAAATAAAATGGAATAATGTGTTAGGACGTGTGCTTTCTAATAGTACGTATGTAAATATATACGCGTTATCACATGCATGTAGTGTAGCGTGTGAGTATTTATTTCTTCCGTTCGTTTCTATATTGCATTTGTATATAATCCCACTGAGCATTCGAATCACCTCCCTCTTTTGTTACGGCAGGTTACATGATGTTCAGTACTTTGAGAGCATTATACACACAAGTAATTAGTAGCTCTGTTTACTTGGTCTTGGGAGCACTTCCCTTGGGTCCTATCGCGTAGTTGATAAAATGGGAGTCACATGCTAACAAGAGTAACGTTACATAAAAATAAAACTAGACTAGAAACATTATTTAGGTGGTTTCACTACACTTCACAATTAACGTAAGTGCCGAACCGGGTTGATCCTTTATTAAACTTTAAATCTGGGTCGGGGTGTTACGTTGCATGACCTTATTCTTAAGGAGGTCTAAGTCTTCGTTGACAACATGATCAATAAATTTAAGACTCAGGAAGGTCACATTCTTTTCCTCTGAAAGATCTTTGAACGACTGTGACAGTACTAAATGCGGCTAAATCCACAGAAGTGTGTTTTTATAATCACAAAAGGAAAACTCTTGGGATTCATGGTCTGTGAGAAGGGAATCAAAGCAGACCGTGCCAATATGAAAGCTATACTTGATATGCCATCACCACAGATGGAGAAGGAAGTCCGAGGATTCCTGGGTAAACTATAGTACATCTAAAAGGATTCAACTAAAGTCTATAATGAGGCATGCCAAGAAGCCTTTGAACAAATCAAGTGATAACTCACGCGAACTCTAGTACTCATGCCTCCGTATCCATGTCTCTAACAAATGGTACCGTTGCCATTCTCGGGATTGTGAAGCTCGGAGCGGATTCAATTTTGTATTTCATTTATTTTTTGCACTTTGTTATTTTTAGTACCATTTTTGCATTTTATTAGAAGGCTTGTATTAGGACTTTATTATCTTGGCTTGTATTGCGGCGCATAGGACACCATTTATTTTCCATTTAAAATTGTAATAATTGAAGCCAAGCGTGATTGGGAAACTGGACAAAGTAGAGAGAGGGCGTCCAAAGGCGAGGATTTAGAAGCCTCTATACCTTGGGTCGGTAAGACTCCCGGGGATGACTGAGATAGGCGTGATCTCCCCCCGTTCGACTCAAATTTTTTGACATCCCACGGCCTAAAAACTGTGGGAGGTACATCTCTCAAACCCTCGCGCCTCTCCTATTAGGGAGTCAATTATTTTGAGTGCTCTTGTGTTCTCTTGTGTGATTTTATTCTTGCATTTATTTTCGAATGGTGTGATGAATTAAATTGCTAAGACCTACACCCGGTCACTCACGAGAAGGGATTTCATCACCCGACTCACTCGCTTATCATTGTGTGCTACCCTAGCCATCACTAACTTTAAAATAAATCAACTAGGTAGCCCACTAGGAGAAAATTTTGCAAAGGCGATCACAAAGATTCCCGTGATTTTCTATCGCCCGCGGATTTAATTAAAATTTGACTACACCTTTCACTAAATCTAAAGATAAAAATTGACTATGTGCTAGTTAGGAAATTTTCTTGGCTTGTGTGTCTGTGTCCAATTCAATTTTCAGTAGTCGAGTTTTAGTGAGTTCGTCCAAAATCAAGAGTCCATATTTTTTTCCCACCCTTTTAAAAATAAAAATAAAAATCTTATATTATTTTTATAAAAAAAATCTAATTTTTTTTTCTTTCTTTCATTTAAAAAAAAAATCCAAAAATATTTTCTTTTTCTCATTTAAAAAAAAAATCCAAAAATATTTTCTTTCCTTTTGAAAAAATTTTAAAAACCAAAAAAAAAATATTTCCATCCACATGGCCGAAGAACGTCATTTACGAGACTACTTTGGTCATTTTCCATTGACAGGTGACACGTGTGAAAGTGATCCCGAGCCATCTCTTTTTGATATTCTTAGTCGTTTCACCTCTCTCACGAGTACCATTGGTACTTTTGACCCATCCATGCATGTACCTCATATTCCATCACCCTCGATGTCAAATGTCACCATGCCTCCTCCTTTGTTGTGCACCCACTGCCGATCACATGTCCCATGAGTACCCACACTTTTCATATCCATCCAAAACCACCATGGAACATGCGTATCCATATGACACTGTTCCGAAACCCACCTCGGTCCATTGTCATGATATACCCAATCCCGAGTTGTGTGAGTACCCTAGCTATTCGTGAAGGCTTGATCACCCTTCCACCTAATATGAATCCCAACCCGATGTTGTGGATCCTCACACATTCCAACAGTCATCATGGAAACCTTGTGCACCTGTTCATGATCAGTTCCCTCACTACGCACCCCATGTGCATCAACCAATTGTCCATCACGAAAGCGATCGCTTCATGTATGATGAACTTGGCCCTGCCCCACACACTTCCTTTGAGTATTCTCCATACACTCCCGATTATAGCGTGTTGTGTCCACCTCAACCACCGCCACCACCCGTCACTCCACCAACACCATCATCCACCTCCACTCTCGAAACCCTCTTGAAAAAGTTCATACTTGAGCAAGAGCAAGAAATTCAAACTCAAGCTCTCCAATGGCCTGAACAAAGGTTAAATGAATTAGAGTGTGAGCGAGAGTCGGATTTCATCCCAAGTCAAACCATTATTTCCCCCAAGTGGAGTGATGATGTGTCCTCTTGTGACGCGGATTCTGAATGTGACCAACCATACCACCCCGAGAATCTCGAAGTTGAGACCATTCTATGGTCCGTGTCCCAAGTTGACAATTTTGTTGACTTACATTTATATAGTGATTTTGATCAAATCCCACCATGTCCATATGAACCCTACCTTGCTATTCCCATTCACATTCCTACTCCCGCTGAATAAAAAAAAATTCCCGAGTCTACACCTATCGAGCTTCACTATTGTGTTCCCGAGGAACCCATTTATCTTAGTTTAGCTCCGACTATGAGTGCTCACCATTTTCCCGAGATAGAATCCGTGATAGTTCCTAACTATTGGGATATGGATGATGTCCCACTATGTATGGCTCCCATTGAGCCCGATATTTTTAGTGATTCCTCTATCTCTGATGTTGGTGCCTCGTCTTACCCACCTACCATATTCACTCATGCTACTCTTATGGAGAAGTTGACAACTCCATCTTTAGAAACCACACTCCCTTGTGATTATTCATTTACTCCTCCCAATGAGTGTGTGTCTCCCACGCTTGAGTTGGATCATCTTCCTTCACCATTTATCCCACCCGACCCACCCATTATCCTTTCCACCCCACTACCTGGTTTGGATATTGATTTTGCACATTTCAAGTTTCCATTTCCATATTTAGATCCTAACCTGAAACCACCCTCCATCTACGAGAGTATTTGTGGTGATACTCTCTACCACCGTGACACCGAGCTTGTTATTCTATGCCCGACACTTCCTTGTGGTGTTGATTTTTCTTCTCGACAGCTCCCTGGCATGTCACGGCGCGACCAATATCATCGCCTATTTATAGAATGGTCGTGTGATTTTTATGATTCACTATTGCCAAACCCTTTCGCCTCCCTCACCAATTAGAGCATCATTCTTACAGGGCCTTAGTTGCCCTCACCTTCCAGCTCAATAAGTCCCGTGATCGATGTTTCATCACCCATACCCTACTCACCCGTACCCTAATCCCCACCTGCCCATGGTCCACCGATGCTTTGCATCGTGTGATGAACTTTGTCATACAGGTGCATTGACCCGTTTTAGCCTCTATCCAACAAGACTGACGCTTCAGTCTTGTTTGGGGGTGATTCTCATCACCAAAATTTTCTGCTGCCCCGTGCTTTCATAGATCTGATCCTTAGGGTGGGATTTCATCGGTTTGGCTGAAGATATTAAAATTAGTGCTACCGGGAGGAAGCCTGCATTTCTTATACTAGTCTCATCCTGTTTGGGGGTGGTGTTTCACATCACCCTATACTTTATCATGTTTATAGACTTGTACACCTTTTTTTCTCTTATCACTTATTCAGGTTTATTATTGGCTACATGTTTCCACTTCATTAGCGGTTCATTCTGGTAATCTCTTTCCTACCTTCTGCTCTCAATTTTAAAAATCATTTTACTTAACATCGAGGACGATGTTCCTTTTTGTTTGGGGGTGGGGAATTTTATCAAAATCGTACCACTTTTGAAAAATTTTTATTTTTAAAAATGACTTTTAAAATTTCGTGCAGTTTCTTTCATCTCATTCATTGATGTGAATTTTCAATCATCCATCTTTCAGAAGTCTAGGAATCAATCTAGAAAATATTTTTTTCTAAATAACTTATGTAATACATAACAAGGCATGTTGCACTATGAATTTCTAGACTCAACAAAATTTGCGCACTTATCACGTCAATACGTTTAGAGTTGAGGAGTACTACAATTATAAAGAGAACCTTAAGGATCACTAGTAGGGACTTTAGCTTGTGAGATTTGTGCCTTTTACCCTTTTAGAGTGTTTTACGGAATCTCCGAGTCACAAGTTGATTCAACTTCGTTTGGGTCCGCATTAAATTATTGTATGATCTCATTATCTTTCATCAAATTTTGGCTTGATCACTGAGAACGACATCTTTTTCGATTTGTAAGAAACACGTGTCTTGAAATTTGTTCCGAATACTAGATTTGCATCCATACACTTACCACTTTTCCATACACCATTTACCATTCACTTCACCCATTATATTCCCATGCTCTTCCATATTCCCACATATTTTCCCACACCGTCACCTATCATCTCCATATCATCTTCCATCATTTCAAATAAAAGAGTGTTGTTCAAAATGTTAAATGTCTTCATTGTTGGTTTGAAAAGTGAGAGAAAAAAAAAAGAAAAAAAAAAGAGAAAAACATAAAAATAGCAAAAACAGAAGAAAAAAGAGAGAAAAAGAAAAGAAAATTTGAAAAAAAAATATTAAAAAAAAGAAGAGAAAGAGAGTTTGTAGTTAGTAGTTAGTTTTGAAATAAAGACATTTGTGCCTAATGTGTATACACTCTTCTTTCGCATCCATTTTACATTCATCATTTCACACATCCATCATACACCATCCATCCATCATATCACCATCCTACCTCATATCACCATATCCTTTGCATTTCTTTTCCCCCTCACCCATATACATACATATTTTCCTAGGTGTTTGGGAAAATGATAGTCAACGTGGTGAATAACTCGACGTTCTCACTATAGTGATTAGCATTATTTCATTAGATCACTTTTATTTCTAATTGTTCGTTCTTTATTATGTGTGTGTGAGATGTTTGAATTTTCTTACATTTACTCACCTCCTCACACACAAGAGCGATACACTTACCCAAATCTCGAGAGTTCGTTTGAGAGGGTTATATCCAGTGAGATTTGAAGTTGAAGCGTTGATTCCGACAAGGCATTCTAGGAATTACTCTTATGATTTTCGACTCGTTTTGACTGATTCACACTACACACGTTGAGTTCAAGGAAGGATGTGCCATGAGTATTTACTTAGCTAAACTTTTTACACTTTTAGCTTGTATTTCTGAAAATATTTTCTCATGTGATGGATTGTGCGATTATTCTATGTCTAATAAGAGATTGACTGCCTTTCAATAATTTTTTCGCAAAATAAGAATTTTGTGGGTATATTCTCTGCAAACCCTCACATGACACAACTCGTCCTACAGGGCAACCTATAGGTTTAAAGGCTTGTTGCACATGCTAAGTGCAGTCACAAGTGCCCGCGAAAGTGGTACACTTTTGGTTTCTTATCTTTCTCTTTCTCTCTATCTTATTGCTCGAGGACTAACAACGTTCTGTTTGGGGGTGGTGTGATAAGCACCCAAAATTGTACAATTTATACCCTGAATAGATGTATTTTAGTTGCTAATTCTCGACAATATGGGTCTTATGCGCTTAATTGTTCAATATGCAGGCTTAACTGCAGTTGCGGTGTCACAAGCTACATTTCGAAGCCAATTGCAGTTTGAATGGAGCTAATACCTTTATCCCATATCTTAGCCTATCCCAAACCTAGCCTAAACCTATACCGAAACCCGTGTGTGTGTTTTTTGTCCATTTTTTATATTTTTAGTTTGAGCCATTTTTATTTTTAGGATTTATTTTAGATTTATTTAGTATATTTTTAGGTTTTATTTCTATTTTATCTTTATTAATATAATTTTATTTTATTTTGATATTTATTAATTTTTAGTTTTATTTTATTTTATTAAGATTAGTTTTAAGGAATGTAGTTTTATTAGACTTTACTTTTTTTTAGGACTTTTGTTTTTGAGTTTAATAGGTTTTTAATTTTTATTTTTAATTTTTTTTTATTTTTAGATTTAGGAATTTATTTATTTAGTTCTTTTTGTTTTAGTAGATTTTACTTTTTATTTTTATTTTGTTAGTTGAGTCTTTTTATTATTTTAGTTGGATCCAAATTAAACACACACTTAAACATACACTCCCTACACCTAACACACATTAACCCACTTACACCCCCTCACCCTCACCCAACTTACCATACACCCTCACCCTCACTTCATCTTCAACCTCAAACCCATCACCCTCTCTCTCCTCCATTAACAAAAACAAACCTTCTCTCTCATCTTACACCCATCATCAAAACCCACATCCAGCCACCCAAATTAGAACCAAACCCCCACCTTTAAACCCGCCACCTGTCCGTCTACCAAACCCAACAGCCGACCCAAACAGCCTGGGTAAAAACTGCCGGTAAATCCTTCCCGCGACCCTTTCCCTGCAACGCCCCAGCCCACGTCAACCCCTCCTTCTGCCAACTCCGGCGTAGGTGACCACCTGCCATCCCTGACTCACCCCCTCCGGTCGAGATTCAAATCCCCGATCCCAACCAAATCCTAAAACACCTAACATCAGAACACCATAACCCATGTTCAAGCAAAGCTATCCTCACCCCTTCTTCAAACCCACACCCATTTTCAAGCCAAAGCCATCTCATACTCATTTCCCTAAGTCACGATTTCTACCTGCCAAATGCAAAACCAAAGCCAAATTCCCACATGTGCCACTTATTCCCTTTTTACCTATTTACCCAAAATACCCTCAAACCACCTCTTTTACCCAACTTCCCATTATACACTTTTAACATATCAGATTTTATTCCCTCTACTACCATTTATTCCCTCACCTCACTATCCACATGACACACCCAAACCACATGCACACTTAAACCAATTACCCAAATTAACCCCCCATGCTCCATGCCTTGTATTTAAAGAGAGTTGAAGACCAAAAACTCATTATCCAATAAAAAGAGCTTTTAGATAGGAAAATTCTAGAGAGATAATTATAGGGAAAAACACCATTTGTAAATAGTTTTTGTTTTATTATTTTTTATTTTTTTTAGATATGTGTGAGGTCAAATATTGATTGAGATTTAATTGACTGTTGATTTTAATTTCATATTACTTGGATTCTCAATTGGAGGGTTGTATGCTTCTCATTCAAGGATTGATGTTTATTGAATTCAAGAAATTGGTTTGATTATTCTTCTCTCTACTCTTTTATATTACATACCTATTGAATATTTGTTTACTATGTTTGATACCATGTTAGGCCAAATTCCCTTTCAAGGGGTGGGGTAAAACCCTTATTTGATGTTATTTTATTTTAATTAGTTTAATTAATTGAAATTTCCCTTTAAATGTTAATTTTGATCCCCCACCCTTTAATTTACGCCTCGAGAGAGGGTAAATGATTTTCGAGAGAAAATCAAAATTCTAATTATAATAACCATTTTAGATTCGAACTAGAGATAGGGGTTTCTTAAGTGGGGTATTATAACTTGAATTTCAACTCTAAATTTATTTTATAAGGTTTACATGAATTTTAATTGATCGATCCTAGCGGGTGATTAATTAAAAGGAGTGTAGATCTAATTTTCTAGAGTTGTCGGGTGTTAAAATTAATTTTCTAAACTTTTACTATTATAATTACACTTGCAACAAGAGTTGGTTTGTAATTTTGATATTAATTTGGGAGAATTCAAATAATTAAATTAATTAATTAGAATAGCTAAAATTTGTGGTCTAATCCCACTCCTTGATTGTTCTCACAATTATTTACCTCACTTTATATTTTATTTTTAGTTCAGACTTTAATTTTCATTTTTGTCACTTTCTTGTTAGTTATTTTCATCTCACACTTTAGTTTAGTTAGTTTAAATCATCACCTCACCATATTGTTTTAATATTGAAAAAGCTAAAAAAAGTATAAAAGTGAAAAAGCACAAAAAGAAAATAAAAAGAGAATTACAATTGAATTTGTCTCTAACTTACTCCATAGGAAGTGGATTAATACCCTTACTTACCTTTACACTTGAGTTGTTATATTTGTAGGTATGTGAGGTTTTTATTAGAAGGAGCTTGGACAAAAACACAATATACACAAAAGCTTCGTTATCAGTATCCCTTTCATATTATACTTAATTGTCAAAGATACCGGAGTTGGGGATTTTCTAGCCTCATACATTGAAAAATCCTTAAGGAATGAGACATAAATAACTCCAATTGAAAATTGGTCGGGTACGAAGTTAACTACTCTGCTTTGGAAAAAGAATGTGTTGCCTTAGTTTGGGTCACATAAAAGTTACAACACTACATGCTTGACTTTCCTATCTGACTAGTGTCCCAAATGGATCCTATTAAGTGCCGTTAGAATAACCCTCTGTCTAGTCGAATGGCCCATTGATTAATTTTCTTATACAAATTCGATTTTGTGTACGTAATGCATAAAGCCATGAAAGGGAGATCCATCTCCGATTACCTTGATTATTACCCATGAAAGGAACCGATGTTTGGGTCTTTAAATTTCAGATTAAGATATTATCAACACCTCTCAGGAAGACCTTAGATGGAAAATGTTCTTTGATGGAGCTACCAACAAGAAGGATACGACGTTCAGATACTCCCGATCGCCCCTGATGACTCTCACACCGTAATTTCCATCAAATTAGACTTCCCATGCATAAAAAACATAACTGAGTGTGAGGAATTTACTTAGAAGTTTATGGGGACTCTTCCCTCATTGTTGGACAAATCTTAAGAAAATATGAAGTTAAAGATGAGAAGATCCTACCTTTCCACGCCCAACTAGAAGATATGGTCTCCTAGTTCAAAGGCGCCACCTTCCATAATCTGCCTCGTACAACGAACAACCTTACCTGTGCCCTTACAACCATGGCCTCTATGGTTGGCATGCCCGAGGGAATAATGATAGACCCTTTCCTGATTCAGAAATAGGCTATGCCCACCCATTACTACCACATTAACCTCGTCACTGATGAAGATTTAAATATGTCCCGGTTATGGTATCATGACATTTGGCACCTCCTCAAACATCGTAGGTATACCCAAGTCGTAGATAGGAAAGACCATGTGACCCTTCATAAATAGGCTACCCAATAAATCATCTATGATAAAGCGCTTTTCAAAAGAAACTTGTATGGAACCCATTTGCAAGCAGGGACTTATAAGAAAACATCCATTGGATCGCTACTACTACATCGGAGCTCCCTGTAAACTCCAGAGGATGCGCCTTGAATAAGGCGTACCTAACTAATTACCATGTAATTGAGAAGGACTGGGACTGAACTGAAGCCACCACTGGTGCTTGAGGTGGTTCCTGTTGCACAACTCCCAATGTCGTATTTATCGCCTCAGCTACAATGGAGGCAACTTCAATGGCATTCATCACACCTTGAGTTGGTGCAGACTGAGGCTCGGGTTGGGCATACCTGGGAAATCTTTGTGGACATCAAGGAGGCATCTGAAAGGAGAGAAAATTTTCATAAATCTACAGTTATTATATCAAAGTAGCTGAAGAACGTAAAATGCATAAAGAGTACAATAATCCTAAAATATAGGGCTCTATATCAAAGGATGTTACGTCGAAACATAATAAGCCATACAGATCCAAAGGACACTAGAACCTGATGCTCTGATACCACTTGTGACACCCCGCCTAATTAAATACCGGGTGATTAATCCTTTATAAAATTAAACCAGAATATCCGGTTTGTTGAAATTACACATCACTATCGAAAGTCATCAATTTTATTTAATAAAAACTAACCACCTAGTACTTAAAAAGGTTGATGTCAAATTTTTATCTTATTATTAACCATGATAATTAAAGGAAAATATTTAATCATCACCATACATCACAATATAAATAACGAAAGAACTAATTGAATTTAAATAAAGAACTGGAGTAAACACTTCCAGTCAAAATCCCATACAATAATCGAATAACATGAAATCAAAGTCTAATTATAGAATAAGATAACTCTAAATCTCTGACTGTAAAATAGGAGGGACGACATATCCAACTGAAATAAATGACTGATAAATAAGGATAAATAGACTCAGAAGCGTCTGCTAGAAATATCCTATAACTTCCACATCAGCTAGATCTCGACAAATGAATGGAATCTCCTAAGTCTGGTGCCACTGTAGTTGACCACCTAAAATAAAAAAAATAAGAAAATAGATTTGCAAAAAAACGGGTTAGACTCCGAGTAGAAAACAATTTAAATATAGCAAGTTCTTAAATTGATTAATTAACACAATATTATTCATGTTAACTTAGCGTACTCACTTGGGATGATCACCTCTCAACTAATGTGCACACTTAGCGAGCCTAACCACCCATATTAGTCTTGATACTCTCTCTGACTATACGTAGCTTAACCGCAATGACTGAAAAAATATCTAAATAACCCGAAGCCAATATATTTCCATTATTTAGGAATAGGTTTACATATGTCTTAACTCCTTCTCATAGCATTCTTAATTCTCAACTAGTGACCTAATACGTATACACTTTAATAAAGTAGCCAACATGAAAAATAGAATAGGATCTCAGTATACATATATAAAATCTCTCTATGAATATATATATATATATATATATATATATATTGCACCCGTGGTTAAGAAACCCTGGTGCTAGGCATACTTGGCTATCTAGTCCCGTTGCAAACGCTCGCGCATAAAGGAAAACAAGTTCAATATCTCAAGAACCAATAAAACATATTCACATATTGGAGGCGAACATAGACCCAAGCCGATGGGCTTCGCACATACCTACACACCCATACGACCATCACGACTATCGTTCTCACAGATAGCCCATACCTAGGTTCCATGCTCTAGTGGTAGGACTCAAAATCCCCCGAAGGCACACAAGATATGGTCGTCCACAATGCGCTAACCTCCATTCGATAGCCAGTAGCTAGGTATGTCATACACATAATATTCCAAGTAATAAGCATGCACACAACTTATACAATTTAATAGGCATGCTGGCAACCCAAATACCATAATACGTAAGTGATATTAATGTCATTACTCTCCATGATATCCATTTATATATAAACTCTCAAGGAATTACATTCTCCCCTAGGTTTCTATACAAGTTTAATACCTTGAGTATCCTTACACCTTTAATTCCCTAAAACTTTGGATTTTAAGTCACCCATTACTCACGTAGTTTAATTCACTCGCTTGGATAAACATAAGATGATTTTTTTAATTCGAACAGACCCTAAAAACCCATTCTGGAATCTCGTTAGAAGTCAATGGATTCTTGTTAGAATGAGTTCATTCGAATAAAGTTCCAACTTTGAACGAACTCAGCAACTCGTTAGAAGGGTCGAATAAGATTTTCGAACTCGCCCTGTTCTTCCCCAAACTCGTTTTTCTCCAATTTTCATTCTTCAATCGCATTACAAACTCAACCCAATACTAATGCAATTACTTCTAACCTATTCTAAATTACCATAGGACACTTCCTGACACAAATTAGAGGTTAAATCCTTATGGAATCAAGGGAATCCAACAAATTACTAAATTTCTTATAAATCTCTTTAATATGAACCCAGAAATTTCTAATCCTTCAAACCCCCCCAATTAATTTCGTTATTTCAAAATTTAATTACCAACATTAATAGTTCTAAGATGGGAATTTCTTCTACTTTCCAAACCATGTCCAATTCATGGGGTTTCTTTACAAATCAGTGAAATTAAACCCTAGTTTTCATTACAACAATTTCATATCATTTAATATCAATTAATCAGGAATAATATATGCTAAAAGGGGAGCAAGATAAACACTTGCCTTGGAATGGATTTTTGATTCTCGGACTGAAATGGGTATATAGTTGATCCTCTCATCGCGATCTACGCTTTGGTTTAATTCTTGGTGGGAAGCCTTGAGTTCTTGACTTAGTTCTCCAATGGAGTTCTTCTTCCTCTTTGGTTCTCTCTCTCTCTCTCTCTCTCACGTAGGTTGAAACTGACAATAACCTCTAACCCACATACAACCTTTATTTTAATTCCTAATTTTCTTCCATTTAAATGCCCAAAAAAATCAAAAGACCTTAATACCCTTATGGGTTGTCATTTTGGGTTAAAATGTCCCGGACTCCAAATATAAAATCCGAGTTGTGTTTTTTGACTATGTCGACCCTTCCGGACACACTGGAGCACCCAAAATAGTCGTTCGATTTATATACAAATAATTTACCTTTTTAACCCCCAATTATAGAAGAGTGACGCGACTCATACGCACGTCCCGAATAATTATATCTTAAATGTCGTGTATCTCATTCCCGACCATATTATTATTTCCGAAACAATCTATTACATTACTCACTACGTAATGTTAAACACAGATATTACTTGACAAGATTTTAACATAATTATTTTTTATAACTACTAACTCTCGTTACGATAGTAATTATTACCATAGAGTTGTATTAATTATAAAATAAATTTTTCTCTCTTAAATTAATTAATCCTAATTTCCATAATTTCATAATAAAATAAATATGCATAAAAATACGGGGCATTACATGTGAAGGTCTTTCATGAGCTCAGGGCTAGGGTTTAGAATCAAGAGTTGGGAAATCATACTCCCTTGACTCTTAACCATAAATCATAGTCATAGAACTTTTTATGTCACTTGAAATTTAATTCACAATGCTCAAGACTAGGGTTTAGATTTTGGGGATGAGGGTTGGCATAGAAAATTATTCTCTAAACAATTCACCATATATTCTAATGGAGTAGTTTAATCTAGGTGTTTAGGATTACTAATTATGAAATAACTAATTTAGTGGTGAAGAGATAAATATTACTGTAAAATAAGTAATGGAAAATAAGGTTTTATGATTTCATAACAATGAGAAACAAATGCAAGAATGTTTGATAATAAATAAAGGGATTTGAGGGTGTTGATTCAGATTGAGACAACAAGCACTCTATAAATACACGTGAGCGGGCATGTGGGAACCAATAGGTGAAAAGGAATGTATGTTGAGGATAATATATGATGATTTTCTTGATGAGAATGAGATAAATAAAAAAATTATTTTGAGTTCAAAGTGTTTATTTGCCAAAGTTTTTTAGTAGGATAGAACTGATGATTTGGTCAACGACTAATTTGTTGTTTTCTAGGCAAAAAGGGATCTTAGAGCGACCTCGAAGGATTATTAAGTTTATTGTCAGTCTATCATAGCTTACAAGTCAAAAATGTGATACCTAGTGTAATTAAACACTTTGGTTTATCAAATCTAAACATAAAATCATAGAGGATAATAAACAACATAATACCACTCTCAACCTGGAGAGAAAAATGAAAGTTAAGATAAATATGGAAGCAATAAGACAATCCTTAATATAAACTCATCAAGTAAGTTCACAATAATAAGAGACATAAATGTCAACTTACCAATAATACATGCCAAGAATAAATATCACAATACATGATAATTGAAAATTTTGAATATAACTATACTGAGATATAAAAAAGATAAGCTAAACCATGAAAGAACACACATCCTCCCTGTAGATGGAATCCTGAATGAGAGTGATGAATAGGGAGTGCTAACTGGAGTGAGGAAGTTAAGAAGGAGGTATATCACTAGCACCTCGATTCAATATAAAAGAGATAGGTCAAAATCCTAGCAAGTAGCTTAGCTAAGAACCTCAAATCAGCTGCATATGTAGATGATAAAACTACAATTTATATAATCCAAATTGATGTTGTATACACCACATTATAGGACCCCCCCATATCTCTATTTAGGTCACTAACACCTCCTCATTTCACTACAAAACCCTAGGTCATACTCCGATTACCAATCTAGAGGCCATCGGGCGCTCCTAGGCCCCGTTTGACTCTCGTTAACTTCATCGTGAGAAAAAAATCTGTTTGAATCTTTGAAGGGTTCTGAATCCCCTTTCCAAAGTTCCACCATATGTGTGAATCGGCATAATGGTTCGGACGAATGAACCATTTTACTATCAAAAATCAATCTAAAAGCCACCGAGTGCTCTCGGGCCCCGATTTGACCCTAATAAACTTCATCGTCAGAGTGAAATCTCTTTGAATATTTGAAGGGAACTAAAACCCATTTCCAACTATCCACCCCGTGCACAAAACAACATAATCGTTCTGAAGAACGATCTGTTTTCCCCTAAAAACTTATCCGGAGGCCACCGGGCGCTCTTGAGCCCCGTTTGACCAAGGTCAAATCTTTAGCTTGAATGAGACTGAATGAATCACTAAAGGGTGATGAATAACCTTTCCAATGGTCTTCCCTGTGCTCAATTTTGACTTATGGTACGGACAAACGATCCGTTTTACTCCGAGAGGTCACCGGGCACTTCCAAGCCTCGATTGACCAAAGTTAACTTTTTGAACCAAGTGAAGTTCTTTGGAATGTCTAAATAAATCTCCAAATATTTCCAACTGTCCACCCCATGCGCGATTCTTACTTACCATGCGTATGAACGATCCATTTTCGTCCGACGATCTCCCGTCTAAAGGACCAACATACGTTTTTGAGCCACATTTGACCCAAAGTCAACTCATGGACCCAAGAGGGGTACGAAGGACTCTTGAAGGGAAGAGTTTGAAGATTTGGGGGATAAATTATGGATGCGTGTGCATGTATGTAATGTGTAATGGGTGCCTAACACATTCCCATTCCATAACTTAGTTCCCGAATCTTTGAACTCTTAGTTTTGTATGCATCAGTTTGTCTTCGATGCCACTCTCTCGAGGTGGCAACATGATCTTTTGCCTATTTTTTGCAAAATAGGTTGGTGACTCCATCTTTTTACATTTACCCCACACCTACGACGGTAGAAGCATTCCTGAGTAGGGCGTGAGACCTTTTAATCCCCTTACCTTCCTTGTACCCCTTTGAGTGGCAGAAAAGAGGATAGGAGAAGTGGAACGCATTCTTGATTGAGATGGCCACAGTTATGACTCCGCTAGGGATATCTTTTCATATGAGGTCTAGACTCTGTTTACATGGGTGTTTTGTTTTCTTGTGTGTTTTTGTACCTATCTGTCTATACCCTTTTTATCCTCTATTATTTCTTGTACATATGTACCTCATGCTTATATCACAACTCACCCACACACTTGTAAAAATTCCCCATATGTCCACATATTGCATGCTCCACTTACTAATCCATGATTAGGTGTCACTAACACACACCTCCACTTATAAAACTTTTATATATCCATGCTTACTCACACTTATCACACCCCACTTGTAGTTGATCCATGCTTAGGTTCACTACCACACACTCACTTATAGATAGCTACACATCACTCACTCTCGCATATCCATTCTTAGCATAAGTTTACCTTCTATACTTGTACAGTATCCCTTTCTTGGTATGATGTCCATAAATAAATATACTCTCTCCATAATGTACTAATCAATGATCATTCATTTTCACACTGTATCACCAAAGAGCATGGCTATTGATCAAACTTTGTCCCGTAACTGGGGGGTCACTTCGTGATGGGCGCTGGTCTAAAAGGTTATAGTTAGACAAAGTGATATGACTCTCACCTTCCATTGGCCAAGTACCTTCGACGTATATCTAACGATTCCCCCACACCATACTGCTTGATCGAAGTCATGGTGATAGGTATATTATAGGGAACTCATTCACATATGTTGAGTATATCGAATTCTCTCTCGCATGTACTGTCCCCACGAGGTATATTATGAGGCAACCTATTCGTGAATTGTGTGTGCATGTATATAATGTGGTATAAGTGCCTAACACATTCCCATTCCATAACTTATCCCTCGAATCCTCGAACTCTTAGTTTCATATGAATCAATTTATCTTTGATGCCACTCTCTCGAGGTGGCAACATTATCTTTTTCCTTTTTTGTGAAAAATAGGTTGACAACTCCATCTCTTTACATTTACCCCACACCGATGACGGTCGAAGCATTGCTGAGTAGGGCATGAGACCTTTCAATCCAACTGCGTTCCTCATACCCCTTCAGGAGGCAGAAAAGAGGAGAGAGGAAGTGGCACTCATTCTTGATCAAGATGGCCACAGTTGTGACTTCGCTAGGGATATCTTTTCATAAGAGGGATAGACTCTGTTTACATGGGTGTTTTGTTTTCTTATGTACGTATGCACTTATCAGTATTTACCCTTTTTATCCTCTAATATTTCTTCTACATATATACCTCATGCTTTTATCATAACTCACTCACACACTTGTAGAAATTCCCCATATGTCCACATGTTTCACGCACCACTTAGAAATCCATGCTTAGGTCCCACTAACACACACCCTCACTTATAAAACTTGTATATATCCATGCTTACTCACACTTATCACACACCACTTGTATATGATACATGCTTAGGTTCACCACCACAACTCACTTGTAGATATCTACACATCACTCACTCTCACATATCCATGCTTATCATAAGTTTACCTTCTATACTTGTACATGATCTCCCTCTTGGCATGATGCTCATCAATAAATATACTCTCTCCATAATTTACTAATCAAGGATCATGCATTTTCACACTACATCACTAAAGAGCATGGCTATTGATCAAATTTTGTCCCAAAACTAGGGGGTCACTTTGTGATGGGCACTGGTCCGAAAGGTTTTAGTTAGCCTAAGTGATATGACTTTCACCTTCCACTGGCCAAGTAACTTCGACGTATATCGAACGGTTCCCCCCCACATCGTACTTTTTGATTGAAGTCATAACGAGAGGTATATCGCAGGGGACTTGTTCACATACGTCGAGTATAACGAATTCTCTCTCACATGTACTATCCCCACAAGGTATATAGTGAGACAATTCACGTACACTTCAGTATATCAAATGGCTTGTCAACACGTACCGATTTCCCTCTAAAGTAGGACGTATATCATGGAAGTCATTCCAAAGGGGGGAACACATTCCAATTAACCCTCCAATAGTATTCCCTCGTATAGGTGTCAAACCTATGGGACTCATATTTAGTTTTCTAGTTTCTACCCAAAACTCTGTCGAAATGATGGGTTAGCATGCCGCCCAAATTTTTGCACAATTTTTAAAATGGGACCCTACCCATGATCCCGATAACAAGTCCTACCATTGTTTTACATTATTTTTAAAACTCAATTTTCCTAGGCCCGTGTCCCTTCCGACATTTTTTTTTGCATTTAGATAAATCTAATATAAGTGAGAACATATTAAACATAATAATAATTATCTTGAGACCCATCTCTCGTATTTTCCTTCTTTCTTCTCCAAAAAGTGTCAAAAACATTTTTCCCTCTCTTATCAAAAATACCAAAAGCATTTTTCCTAGTTTATACCCAAAAATATTTTTCCTCCCTTTTACCCAAAAACATTTTGTCCTCGTCTTTTCCAAAAAAAAAGAAATATAGAAAATATTTTATTTTCTTTTAATAAAATAATAACAATTTTCCCTCGCTTTAAAAAAAATAAATTCGTATTTTTTCTCCTTCTCAGGTCGGTCGCATATCCTTGCCCTGGGTCCCTATTGTCTTCGGTCTTCAGTCGAACCTCCCCAAAGCTCTGTCAATTCCTTTTTTACTTTCTCCATGTCCAGAATTCATCCACTTACCATGGATAATAGAGATCCAGTACGGAATGTGCTGCGGGATCTGATGACGGTCTTAGCCCAAATCACTTCCAAGATGGACAACCTTCAAACCCAGGTTTATGAAATTCAATGAAACCGAGTCCCAATTCCTTATGAGCCCAATTTTCTCTTCCCTCATACTATGGGTCCGCCTGCACCCAAGGATATTTGGGTCCCGAGGAATATCAACACCCTCCATGTGCCCCTCTGGTTAATGGGCCACCGCCAGCCCATCTTCCTATGACGAATCTTACCTAGCCAGGCACTAACTTAGTCTTAATTATTGATTTGAAGGAGTAAGAATTGAACAAGGTCAAGGAGGACCTCAAGATGTTGACCAAGAAGTTCGACCAAGACAGAATCTCTAGGAACTACATGGACTACACCCACATGTCTCCCAATCCCAAAGCAAGGTTGCCAAAAAGTTCAAGATGCCCAACATCGAGAAGTTCGAAGGTAGTGGACCTTCGATTGTTCATCTCCATAGTTATCACAGAGCCATGACTTTCCTAGGTTCCTCCGAGGAAATAATTGCCCAAATGTTCCAGGAGAGTTTGAAGGATAGCGCTCTTCACTAGTTTTTTATCCCTCAATGCATCTAGGATCCGCAGTTGGGAGGATGTTGCCCGCGAGTTCATGTCACAGTATAAGTACAAAAAAGAGTTAGAGGTTACCCACCATGATTCAGAGATTCTCAAACAAAATCCTGAGGAATCAGTCAGTAACTTCGTAGCAAGGTGGAGAAAGAAAGCAGCCAGAATGACCAGCCGACTTTTGAAGAGGAGCAAGTCAGTACCATAAAGAAAAAATTATTACCCCATGTTCGAGCGAGGATGGGAGTACAATACTACCCTCATTTTTTATCCCTCGGAGAAGGAGGAGTGGAGATCCAATAAGGTATTGCCAAGACAGAAGTTGAACCAAAGAAAATGTATAGACTATTCACTCCTAGAAAGTATGAAAAGCCTACCAGTACCACATTTTCAACTATGAATAACATCTCTCAGCCTGCCACTTCATGGGAACCTAAAATCCATTCTAAACCTAGACGAAAGGAATACGATGAGTTTCACACTCCTCTATCCAAAGTTTTTTAGGCCCTCTTAAGCCGAAACCTTATCAAGCCATTAGACCCTCGTTAATTACCAAGCCCACTTCCCAAAAATTTTGAACCAGATGTGCATTGCAATTTTACCAAGTTGTCAGATATACCACTGATCAATGTTTCCACCTTTGAAACGTAATCCAAGGTTTGATTGACTAGGGTGTCATCCCCCCACCATCCAATCCTAAACCAAATACTACCCACAATTAGACTCCCGAATCATACAAATGCCATCTTTCTAGAAGAAGACTAAGAGTTTGACCCATCTACCCATATCGCACCATGAAAATCACCAATCATACCCATATACTCTCCTAAACCCCTCCAAACTTCCCCATATTTTCTCATACACCCTACTAGCTTTGCTGATCAGGCCCTGTCACTCCTTATGAGAGAATGCATTATTGTGCGTACCCATTCTGAAGGTAAAGACATGGAATTATCAGAAGTGCTGAACCATCTCCTATAGTTTGGGCTAAAATTTCCGTGCCATATGACCATTGATTGCTAGAGATTCAGTGTACTGTTCTTAGAAGCTCATAAATAGGCCCGAGAGTCAGAAAATTAGGTGATACCAACCGATGAACTCAGTCTGGATGATGTGGTCCAAATCATGGAAGACTTATTTTGATAAACCGATGATATTTGTAGTATGTTTGAACTATTTTATTCTTTGAAACTACAGGGGTGCCTAGTTCTGTCACTTCTACATCTCCCCGTTGAATGGGAGGATGTATATGAAGAAGTCGTTGAGGTTGTGGAGTGTATTAAATTTTCATAGAAAGATGATGTCATTACCACAGGATGGGGGGTGAATTTGATGATTCAGATGAAGAGAAAGGTCCAGAAAAGACTAGTCAAATAATCATCATATGTGGGATGATATCATTTAAGGAGATGCTTGGAGAAATCAATAAGGTGGATGAATAACTCGAGATAGACGAGGAAGAAAAGTTTTTATTTTTCCCCTCTTGTGTGAACCATATGACCAGGTCAGGGGGCATTAACAATCCCGAAACCTGCCACCATCAACAAGAGACAAAAGAAAAGGTGTTGAGAATTATCCTATGCCCTAAATGACCCTTGAGGAGAGAGAGATCCTCGATCAGTTAAAAAAGAACCAAAATAACATCACTCTATTGGGACTCTTTATGTCCTCCTAGTAGGACATAAATGCATTAATCAAGCTACTCATAGAACCCGCAGTTCCTCCTTCTGTCACGTCGAAAGAAGCAGTTAATCTAGTCGAATCTCTAACCTCTACTAGAATGCTCTCCTTCTTTGAAGAAGAATTCCCCCAGATAGGGATAAACTATAACTATGCTCTCAATATCTCTGTCGACGTCATGGGTAAGACTTCGCAACTCTCTCTTGTCGATAATGGATCATCTCTGAATGCCTTCCCGTTAAGGACCCTCAATTTTTTGGGACTAAAAGTGAGCGAACTTTCTCCAACCTTTGTCGCTGTATGTGTCTACGATAATATTTGTCGAGAAGTGATGGGATCCATAAAGCTTGCACTATGGGTTAGCCCTATAAATCTTGTTGTTAAATTCCGTGTCATTGATATCCCAGTTAGTTTCAATCTGTTACTTGGACGATCATAGTGACATAGAAGAAAGGGTGTGTCTTCCTCCCTTTATAAAAATAGAAGTTATTCATCAATGTGCAGGTCATCACCATTTTGGGCGATGATGACAATGGCAAGAATGCAAGCACTAGTAATCGAGTACTTGAGATATAACACGGGGCGAATGATATGCTTTTGTGAGGCTTCTGATTTGAACCACTTTTACTCCTAGTAGAGAATGATTTCAAAGATAGGGTTTGTCTGGAGTATAACCCCTATGGAAATGTCAATGTGATCCAGACGTTCTAGAACATGCACATCATGCCAGAACTGGGGCTAGGATGAAGACAACAGGGGATACTTCGACCCATTATGTTTAAGAAAGATCTTCCTCCTTGCGGTTTCATTACACTAAAAATATCAATTTATCACACCCTGATATTAGAAATCTGGCACAGTTTTAAACTGTGCCAGATTTTGGCATGGTTTAATAGCAATTTGCACACTTTAAAACAATGCCAAAATTTGGCACTGTTTTAAAGTGTGCCAAAATTGAGTACACTTACTAAAATATATAATACCCAAAAAATAAAATTACACATGTTTTCATTCTCGCTCTCAGTGTCCGCTCTCTCTCCTCATTCCCGCTCACTATCAACGTAGGCGATCTCTCTAAGGGTGGAAATGGCAAGGTCCTAAGCAAGATAGAGATGAAACATTGGGGATGGAGCGAAAATAGATGCAACCTTTTCTTCTTCATCTTCTTTTAGGGTTTGTGAGTAACATAGATATGAAATGGTTTAAGAAATTGGTCTTCTATACGAACGTAGATAAGAAATTGAAGCTACCTGCACGTTTCTCAATATCCAAGTCCCTTCGGATATGATTATAATCGTGGCACATTTATATAAACAAATATTAATTCTTAGTTACATTACTCTTTGATTATTCTGTGTGGGTCATGGAAAAAATGTAATGCATTGTTGGAGAGCCCTACTGGCATTGGAAAAATCTTGTGCTTTATTTGTGCCACATTGTCTTGGAGGAAGAGTTTGGGTGGTCTCTCAACTGGTAGGATTGAAATAAAAGATCAAGGAAAACATTCAGAAGGTCTGTCGTCACAGCCTGAATCTTCAAAACTACCAACTATCATATACGCTTCATTCACTCATAGCCAGATTCAACAAGTGATTTAAGAGTTGAAACTAAGTAATTACAGGTCAGAGTTGGTCACTGTCTCTCTACCAATTAAGATTTTCTTTTGCAATAAACTATCACCATGAGTGTGATTAAGAAATTATTCAATATAAGCAGTGTGTTTCCATGTTTGCCTATTATTGTAATATTGGTTTTGTTTTAAGGATATGTGCATTTTATACCCTAATATGCTTTAAAATTCAAACCTCAAGTTGGACAGAGAGAGATTTATGTATTTTTTTTAATTCTTAATAGGACAAGGATGAGTAAGAGAATTAAACAATAATCTAAATATATAATCTTATTTATTATTTCTTAATTCTGGTTTAAATAGAACATTAATTTTTTGTTTAAATAGTTCAATACTAGAGAATTAAAACAAATCTACATTCATCAATGTTCAAGATAGTTACAATAATAACCCAGATGAACTAGGTAGAACGCTACTAGACAAACCCAATCTAAAATCGAAAAACATTCAGAATAAGTACGTTCATATGACCATAAGATGTTCGGGATTCATTTTCAACATGACGATCAACTCAAATTTCAACATCCACATCAATGATGGTAAATATATGATGTTCCAACACACGTGACTCTAAAACTGTAGTCTGTCTTTCTCTTCGAGAATAATCTCTCTTTAGAAATTTCAAACCAAACAACAATATATATTCTCATAATTTCATCTTGATTTATGGATATTAGAAGTTGGCAAAGAGATTACCACCAATTCTAGTATATTTTAGAATTCTATATGAAACGTTCAGGACACTTATAGAATTCTACACAAATGCGGGAAGATTCTCTTATAAAATGAAAAAAATGGTTACTTCACTAATATGATAGTGATGAAACATGGGGGAGTTGTTAGTGTATATATATGATATGTTTCGTCACTATCTTGCTTAGTTCATATTTGAGGGTGAAAACCCAAACCAGACCCCAAACGGCTCCTTAAGAGGAATGAACACCTCGCACGGGACAAATGCAACTTGTAGAAACTAACCGTGTAATCGTCGGTCTCCTGGTTTAAGAATATGATGATAATTTGGAAATATCTAGATTAGGCTTAAAAACAAGCCATTTGAGGATGAAAATCCAAACCATCAAGAAAACGGCCCCGTAAGAGGCACGAAGACCTCGCATGAGACCAATGTAACTTTTAGGAACTCACCGCATAGTCATGGGTCTCTCAGTTTGAGAATATGACAATAATTTTAAAATATCTAAATTAGTCTTAAAAACAAGCAGTTAAAGGGAGAAAACCCAAACCAGCCACCAAATGAACCCGTAGGAGGCACGAACACCTCGCACGGGACTAATGTAACTTGTAGGAAATGATCGTATAGTCGTGGGCCTCATGGTGTTAGAATATGGCGATAATATGGAAATATCTAGATTAGGGTTAAAAATAAGCTGTTTGAGGGTGAAAACCCAAAATAGTAAAAAATGATCCCGTAAGAGGTACAAACACCTCGTACGGGACCCATGTAACTTGTAGGAACTAATCGCATAGTAATGGGTCTCCTTATTTTGGAATATGACGATAATTTTAAAATAGCTAAATTAGGCATAAAAACAAGCAGTTAATGGGTGAAAATTCAACCTAGCTGCCAAACGGCGCTGTAAGAGGCACGAAAACCTCGCACGAGACAAATATAATTTATAGGAACTGACCATGTAATTGCGGGTCTCATGGTTTGAGAATATGAAGATAATTTTGAAATATCTTGATTAGGTTTAAAAATAATTCGTTTGAGGTTTAAAACCCAAACCATCCCCCAAATGGCCCCATAAGAGGCACGAACACCTCGCACGGGACTAATTAACTTGTAGGAACTGACCGCGTAGTCACGGTTCCCCTGGTTTGAGAATCTGACGATAATTTGAAAATATCTAAATTAGGATAAAAAAATAAGTAGTTAAAGGTTGAAAACCCAAACCAGCCGCTCAACGGCCCCATAAGAGGCACGAACACCTCGCACGGGACCAATGTAACTCTTAGGAACTGACCACGTAGTCGCGGGTCTCCCGATTTGAGAATATGATGATAATTTGGAAATATATAGATTAGGTTTAAAAAAATCCGTTTGAGGGTGAAAACCTAAACTAGTAGGCAAATATCCCTGTAAGAGGCACGAACACCTCGGAGGGGACCAATGTAACTTCTAGGAACTAATCGTGTAGTCGCAGGTCTCTCGGTTTGAGAATATGATGATAATTTAGAAATTTATAGATTAGGCCTAAAAACAAATCGTTTGAGGGTGGAAAGCCCGACAAGCCGTTAAATGGCCGCGTAAGAGGCCACAAACACCTCACACAGAACTAATATAACGTGTAGGAACTCACCGTGTAGTCACGAGTCTCCCGACTTGAGCATCGGTAGATAATATGAAAATATCTAAATTAGGCTTGAAAATAAGCGGTTGAAGGGTGAAATCCAAACTAACCGCCAAACAACCCCTTTAGAGGCACAAACACCTTGCATGGGACCATTGTAACTTGTATGAACTGACCGCTTAATCGCGGGTCTCCTAGTTTGAGAATATGATGAAATTTTTTAAATATCTAGATTAGGTTTAAAAACAAGGCATTCGAGGGTGAAAACCCAAACCAGCAGCCAAACGGCCCCGTAAGAGGCACGAACACCTTAGACGGGACCAATGTAACTTGTAGGAACTAACCACGTAGTCGAGGGGTATCCCAGTTTTAGAATATGATAATAATTTGGAAATGTCTAGATTAGGCTTAAAAAGAAGTCGTTTGAGGGTGAAAGCCTCAACCAGCCGCCAAACGGCACCGTAAGAGGCACAAACACATCGCACGAAACCAATCTAACTTGCAGTAACTCTCCGCATTGTCACGTGTCTCCCGACTTGAGAATATGATGATAATATAAAAATATCTTAATTGGGATTAAAAATAAGCACTTAAAAGGTGAAAACCCAAACTAGACCCCAAACGGCCCCTTAAGAGGCACGAACACCTCGCACGGGACCAATGTAACTTGTAGGAATTGACCACGTAGTCACGGGCCTCCCGCTTTTAGAATATGACGATAATTTGGAAATATATAGATTAGGCGTAAAAATAAACCATTTGAGGGTGAAATTTAAAACCAGCCACCAAACGGCCCCGTAAGAGGCACAGAGACCTCACACGGGACCAATGTAACTTTTAGGAACTCACTGCATAGTCCTGGGCCTCTCTGTTTGAGAATATGACGATAATTTGAAAATATCTAAATTATACTTAAAAATAAGCAATTAAAGGGCGAGAACCTAAACCAACCGCCAAACTTCCACGTAAGAGGCACGAACACCTTGGACGGAACCAATGTAACTTGTAGGAACAAACCACGTATTCGCGGGTCTCCCGATTTCATAATATGATGATAATTTGGAAAAATCTAGATTAGTCTTAAAAATAAGCCGTTTGTGGGTGAAAACCCCAACTAGTCGCAAAACGGCCCCGTCGGAGGCTCAAACACCTCACACGGGACCAATGTAACTTGTAGGAACTGACCACGTATTCACGGGTCTCCCGATTTGAGAATATGATGATAATTTGCAAATATCTAAATTAAACTCAAAAATAAGTAATTAAAGGTGAAAACCCAAACCAACCGCAAAATGGCCCCGTAAGAGGCACGAAATGCTCGCCCGGAACCAATGTAACATGTAGGAACTAATCGTGTTGTCGCGGGTCTCCCGATTTCAGAATATGATGATAATTAGGAAATGTCTAGATTAGGCTTAAAATAAGACATTTGATGGTGAAAACCCAAACTAGCAGCTAAACGGACCCGTAAGAGGCACAAACACCTCGCACGGGACCAATGGAACTTGTAGGAACTGATCGCGTAGTCACGGGTCACCCGATTTGAGAATATCATGATAATTTGAAAATAGCTAAATTAGACTTAAAAACAATCAGTAAAAGGGTGAAAACCCAAAACAACCGCCAAATGACCCCTTAAGAGCAACGAACACCTCGCACGGGAACATTGTAACTTATAGGAACTGACAGCGTAATCATGGGCATCCTGATTTGAGAATATGATGATAATTTTGAAATATCTAGATTATGTTTCGAAACAAGTCGTTCGAGGGTGAAAACCGAAACCTGCCACCAAACGACCCCATAAGAAGCTCAAACACCTCTTACGGGACCAATGAAACTTGTAGGAATTGACGCGTAGTCCCGGGTCACTCGGTTTAAAAATATGATGATAGTTTAAAAATAGCTAAATTAGGCCTAAAAACAAGTAGTTAAAGGCATGAACACCTCCCATGGGACCAAAGTAACTTTTAGGAACTAACCGCGTAATTACAGGTCTTCTGGTTTGACAATATGATGATAAATTAAAAATATCTAGATTAGGTTTAAAATAAGTCATTTGAGGGTGTAAACCGAAACCAGCAGCTAAACGTCCCCGTAAGAGACACGAACACCTTGGACGGGACCAATGTAACTTGTAGGAACAAAACACATAGTTGTGGGTCTCCCGGTTTCAGAATATGATAATAATTTGGAAATATCTAGATTAGGCTTAAAAATAATCCGTTTGAGGGTAAAATCCCCAACCAGTCGCCAAACGGCACCGTAAGAGGCACAAACACCTCGCACGGAACCAATGTAGAATGTAGTAACTCACCGTATAGTCACGGGCCTCCCGGCTTGAGAATATGATGATAATATGAAAATATCTAAATTGGGCTTAAAAACAAGTAGTTAAAAGATCAAAACCCAAACTAGCCCTTAAACAACCCCGTAAGAGGCACGAACACCTCCCACGAGACCAATGTAACTTATAGGAACTAACCGCGTAGTCGCGGGTCTCCCACTATTACAATGTGGCGATAATTTGGAAATATCTAGATTAGGCTTAAAAACAATCCATTTGAGGGTGAAATCCCAAACCAGCCGCCAAACGACCCCGTAAGAGGAACGGAGACCACGCATATGACTAATGTAATTTCTAGGAACTCACCGCATAGTCGTGGGTCTCTCAGTTTTAGAATATGATGATAATTTGAAAATATCAAAATTAGGCTTAAAAACAAGCAGTTAAAGGGTGAAAACCAAAACCAGCCCCCAAACGGCCCCGTAAGAGGAACGAACACCTCTCACGGGACCAACATAACTTATAGGAACTGACTGCGTAGTCACGAGTCTCCCTGTTTGAGAATATGATGATAATTTAAAAATAGCTCAATTAGCTAAAAAATAAGTAGTTAAATGGTGAAAACCCAAACCAGCCGCCAAATGGCCTCATGAGAGGCACGAACACCTCGCATGGGACCAATGTAACTTGTACGAACTGACTGCATAATCATGGGTCTCCTGGTTCGAGAATATGATGATAATTTGGAAATATCAAGATTAGGTTTAAAAATAAGCCCTTTGAGGGTGAAAACACAAACCATCCCCCGAACGGCCTTGTAAGAGGCACGAACACCTCACACTGGACTAATATAGCTTATAGGAACTGACTGCATAGTCACAGGTCTCCTGGTTTGACAATATGATGATAATTTGGAAATATCAAGATTATGTTTAAAAACAAGCAGTTTGAGGGTGAAAACCCAAACAAGTCGACAAACGGCCCCGTAAGAAGCATGAACACCTCGGACGAGACCAATGTAACTTGTAAGAACTAACCACAGAGTCGCGGGTCTCTCGGTTTCTGGATATGATGATAATTTGGAAATATCTAGATTAGGCTTAAAGACAAGTCGTTTGAGGATGAAATTCCCAACTATCTACAAAATGGACCCATATGAGGCACAAACACCTCACAAGGGACAAATGTAACTTATAGGAACTGACCGTGTAGTCACGCGTGTCCCAATTTGAGAATCTGACGATAATTTGAAAATAACTAAATTAGACTTAAAAATAAGCAGTTAAAGGGTCAAAACCCGTACCAGTCGCAAAACATCCCCATAAGAGGCACAAAAATCTCGCACGGGAGCAATGTAACTTGTAGGAGCTGATCGTGTAGTCGCGGGTCTCCCAGTTTCAGAATATGATGACAATTTGGAAATATCTAGAGTAGGTTTAAAAACAAGTCGTTTGAGGGTGAAACCCCAAGCAGCCGCCAAACGAGCCCATAAGAGGCACAAACACCTCACACGAGACCAATGTAACTTATAGAAACTGGCCACGTAGTCACGGGTCACTCGATTTGATAATATGATGATAATTCAAAATAGCTAAATTAGACTTAAAAACAAGGTGTTAATGGGTGAAACCATCCCCCGAACGGCACTGTAAGAGGAACAATCACCTCGCACTAGACCATTTTAACTTATAGGAACTGACTGCGTAGTCACGGGTCTCCTAGTTTGAGAATATGGCAATAATTTTGAAATATCTTGACTAGGTTTAAAAATAAGCCGTTTGAGGGTGAAAACCCAAACCAACCCCAAACGGCCCCGTAAGAGGTACAAACACATCGCACGGAACCAATGTAGCTTGTAGTAACTCATCGCATAGTCACGGGTCTCCCGGATTGAGAATATGATGATAATATGAAAATATCTAAATTTGGCTTAAAAACAAGCAGTTAATAGATGAAAACGCAAACCATCCCCCAAACGGCCCCGTAAGAGGCACGAACACCTCACACGGGACCAATGTAACTTATAGGAACTGGCCGCGTAGTCGCGAGTCCCCCACTATAAGAATATGGCGATAATTCGGAAATAGCTATTTGAGGGTGAAAACCCAAACCAGACGCTAAACGTCCCCGTAAGAGGTACAGAGACCACGCACAGGACTAATGTAATTTCTAGGAACTCATCGCATAGTCGAGGGTCTCTCGGTTTGAGAATATGACGATAATTTGAAAATATCTAAATTAGGCTTAAAAACAAGCAGTTAAAGGGTGAAAACCCAAACCAGTCCCCAAACGGCCCTGTAAGAGGCACGAACACCTCACACGGGACCAATGTAACTAATAGGAACTGATCGTGTAGTCATGGGTCTCCCGGATTGAGAATAGGATGAAAATTTAAAATAGCTAAATTAGACTTAAAAATAAGTAGTTAAAAGGTGAAACGCCAAACCAACTGCCAAACGGCCCCGTGAGAGGCACGAACACCTCGCATGGGACCAATGTAACTTGTATGAATTGACCACGTAATCATGGGTCTCCTAGTTCGAGAATATGATGATAATTTAGAAATATCAAGATTAGGTTTAAAAATAAGCCGTTTGAGGGTGAAAACCCAAACCATCCCCCGAACGGCCACTTAAGAGGCCGTAACACCTCGCACGAGACCAAAATAACTTATAGGAACTGACTGCGTAGTCACGGGTATCCTAGTTTGAGAATATGATGATAATTCGGAATATCAAGATTAGGTTTAAACAAAAGCGGTCTGAGGGAGAAAACCCAACCAGCCGCCAAACGGCCCCTTAAGAGGCATGAACACCTCAGATAGGACCAATGTAACTTGAAGGAACTAACCGCGTAGTTGCGGGTCTTCAGATTTCAAAATATGATGATTGTTTGGAAATATCTAGATTAGGCTTAAAAATAAGTCGTTTGAGGGTGAAAATACCAACTAGCCGCAAAATGCCCCCGTAAAAGGCACAAACACCTCACACAGGACCAATCTAACTTATAGGAACTGACCGCATAGTCACGGGTGTCCCGATTTAAGAATATGACGATAATTTGAAAATAGCTAAATCAGAATTAAAATAAGCAATTAAAGGATGAAAACTCAAACCAGCCGCCAAACGGACCCGTAAGAGGTATGACAATCTCGCATGGGACCAATGTAACTTGTAGGAATTGATCGAATAGTCGCGGGTCACACGATTTGAGAATATGATGATAATTTGAAAATAGCTAAATTAGACTTAAAAATAAGCCGTTAAAGGATGAAAACCCAAACCAGCCTCCAAACGTCCCCGTATGAGGCACGGACACCTCGTACGGGACAATTGTAACTTATAGGAACTGACCACCTAATCACGGGTATCTTGGTTTGAGAATATGATGTTAATTTGGAAATATCTTGATTAGGTTTAAAAATCAGTTGTTCGAGGGTGAAAACCCAATCCAACCCCCAAACGGCCCCATAAGAGACACATACACCTCTTAGGGGACCAATGTAGCTTGTAAGAACGAACCGCGTAGTCCCGGGTCTCCCGGTTTGAGAATATGATGATAATTTAAAATTAGCTAAATTAGACTTAAAAATAAGCCGTTAAAGGGTGAAAACCCAAACCAGCCTCCAAACGTCCCCGTGTGAGGCACGGACACCTCGTACGGGACAATTGTAACTTATAGAAACTGACCGCGTAATCACGGGTATCCTGGTTTGAGAATATGACGTTAATTCGGAAATATCTAGATTAGGTTTAAAAATCAGTCGTTCGAGGGTGAAAACCCAATCCAACTCCTAAACGGCCCCATAAGGGACACATACACCTCTTACGGGACCAATGTAGCTTGTAAGAACTGACCGCGTAGTCCCGGGTCTCCCGATTTGAGAATATGATGATAATTTAAAATTAGCTAAATTAGGCTTAAAACATGTAGTTAAAGGGTGAAAAACCGAACTAGCCACGAAACGACCCTGTAAGAGGCACACACACCTCTCACGGGACCAAAGTAACTTTTAGTAACTATTCGCATAATCGCGGGTCTTCTGGTTTTAGAATATGACGATAATTTTGAAATATCTAGATTAATTTTAAAAATAAGTTGTTTGAGGGTAAAAACCCAAGCCAGTAGCCAAACGACCCGTAAGAGGCACGACCACCTTGCATGGTTCTAATGTAACTTGTAGGAACTAACTGCATAGTCGTTGGTCTCTCGGTTTCCGAATATGATAATAATTCGAAAATATCTATATTAGGCTTAAAAATAAGCCGTTTGAGGGTGAAAGCCCCATCCAGCCGCTAAATAGCTCCGTAAGAGGCACAAACAACTCGCATGGAACCAATGTAACTTGTAGTAACTCACCGCGTAGTCACGAGTCTCCCGACTTGAGAATATGAAGATAATTTGAAAATATCTAAATTGGGCTTAAAAATAAGCAGTTAAAAGGTGAAAACCCAAACCAGCCACAATGTAACTTGTAGGAACTGACCGCGTAGTCGTGGGTCTCCCAATTTAATAATATGGCGATAATTTGGAAATATCTAGATTAGTCTTAAAAACAAGCCATTTGAGGGTGAAAATCCAAACTAGCCGCCAAACGGCCCCGTAGGAGGCATGACCACCAATGTAACTTTTAGGAACTGACCCTGTAATCGTGGGTCTCTGGTTTGAGAATATGATGATAATTTAGAAATATCAAGATTAGGTTTAAACATAAGCGGGTTGAGGGTGAAAACCCAAACAAGCTTCCAAATGGCTCCGTAAGAGGCAAAAACACCTTGGACGGGACCGATGTAATTTGTAGGAACTAATCGCGTAGTCGTCGGTCTCCTAATTTCAGAATATGAAGATAATTTAAAAATAGCTAAATTGGGCGTAAAAATAAGCAGTTAGAGGGGAAAACCCAAACCAGCCACCAAATGACCCCTTAAGAGGCACGAACACCTCGCACGGGACCAATGTAACTTGTTAAAACTGACCCCGTAATCGTGGGTCTCTAGTTTTAGAATATGGCGATAATTTGGAAATATCAAGATTATGTTTAAACACAAGAAGTTTCAAGGGAAAACCCAAACCAGTCGCCAAACGTTCCCATAAGAGGCCTGAACACCTCGGACGGGACCCATGTAACTTGTAGGAACTATTTGCGTCGTCGCAGGTCTCCGAGTTTCACAATATAATCATAATTTGGAAATATCCAAATTAAACTTAAAAATAAACCGTTTGAGGGTGAAAACCCCAACTAGCCGCACAACGGCCCCGTAAGAGTCACAAACACCTCACATGGGACTAATGTAACTTATTAGAACTGACCACGTAGTCACAAGTCACCCAATTTGAGAATATGATGATAATTTGAAAATAGCTAAATCAGACATAAAATAAGTAATTAATGGGTGAAAACCCAAAATAGCCGCCAAACGGCCCTGTAAGATGTACGAAAACCTCGAATGGGACCAACGTAACTTGTTGGAACTGATCGCATAGTCGCGGGTCACACAATTTGAGAATATGACGATAATTTGCAAATAGCTAAATTAGACTTAAAAATAAGTCGTTAAAGGGTGAAAACCCAAACCAGCTGCCAAACGCCCTCGTATGAGGCACGGACACCTCGTACGGGACAATTGTAACTTATAGGAACCGATCGCGTAATCACGGGTATCCTCGTTTGAGAATATGATTATAATTTGGAAATATCTAGATTAGGTTTAAAAATCACTCATTCGAGGGTGAAAACCCAAACCAACCCCCAAACGGCCCCATAAGAGGTACAAACATCTTTTATGGGACCAATGTAACTTGTAAGAACTGACCGCGTAGTCCTGGGTCTCCCGGTTTGAGAATATGATGATAATTTAAAAATACCAAAATTTGGGTTAAAACATGTAGTTAAAGGGTGAAAAACCGAACTGGCCACGAAACGACCCCGTAAGAGGCACGAACACCTATCACGGGACCAAAGTAACTTTTAGCAACTAACCACGTAATCGCGGGTATTATGGTTTTAGAATATGACGATAATTTTGAAATATCTAAATTAGGTTTAAAAATAAGCTATTTGAGGGTAAAAACCGAAGCCAGTAGCCAAACGGCTCGTAAGACGCATGACCACCTTGGACGGGATCAATGTAACTTGTAGGAACTAACCGCGTAGTCGCTGGTCTCCCAATTTCAGAATATGATCATAATTTGAAAATATCTAGATTAGGGTTAAAAATAAGTCGTTTGAGGGTGAAAGACCCATCTAGCCGCCAAACGGCCCCGTAAGAGGCACAAACACCTCACACGGAACCAATGTAACTTTTAGTAAGTCACCGCGTAGTCATGGGTCTCCCGGCTTGAGAATATGAAGATAATATGAAAATATCTAAATTGGGCTTAAAAACAAGCAGTTAAAAGGTGAAAACCCATACCAACCACCAAACGGCCCCATAAGAGGCACGAACACCTCACACGAGCCAATGTAACTTGTAGGAACTGATCGCATAGTCGCGGGTCTCCCACTTTAATAATATGGTGATAATTTGGAAAAATCTAGATTAGGCTTAAAACTAAGCCATTTGAGGGTGAAAACCCAAACTAGCCACCAAATGGCCCCGTAAGAGGCACGAACACCTCGCGCCGGACTAATGTAAGTTCTAGGAACTCACTGCATTATCATGGGTCTCTCAATTTGAGAATACAATGATAATTTGAAAATATCAAAATTATGCTTAAAAACAAGCATTAAGGGTGAAAAGCCAAACCATCCCCCAAACGGCCCTATAAGAGGAACAAACACCTCTCATGGGACCAACATAACTTGTAGGAACTGACCGCGTAGTCCTGGGTCTCCTAGTTTGAGAATATGATGATAGCTTAAAAATAGCTAAATTAGGCTTAAAAACAAGCAGTTATAGGGTGAAAACCCAAACCAGCCACCAAACGACTCCATAAGAGGCACGAACACCTCGCCTGGGACCAATGTAAATTGTTTGAACTGACCGCGTAATCACAGGTCTCCTGGTTTGAGAATATGATGATAATTTGGAAATATCAAGATTAGGTTTAAAAATAAGCCGTTTGAGGGTGAAAACCCAAACCATCCCCCGAACGGCCATGTTAGAGGCACGAACACCTCGCACGGGACCAATATAACTTATTGGAACTGACCACGTAGTCAAGGGTCCCCTGGTTTGAGAATATGACTATCATTTTGAAATATCTAGATTAGGTTTAAAAATAAGTCGTTTGAGGGTGAAATCCCAAACCAGCCGACAAACGTCCCCGTAAGAGGCACAAGCACCTCGCACGGGACTAATGTAAATTCTAGGAACTGACCGCGTAGTCACGGGTCTCTCGGATTAAAAATATGATGATAATTTAAAAATATCTAAATTAGGCTTAAAAACAGGTCGTTTTAGGGTGAAAACCCAAACTCGCAGCCAAACAACCCCGTAAGAGGCACGACCATAAATGTAGCTTTTAGGAACTGACCCCGTAATCGTGGGTCACTGGTTTGAGAATATGATGATAATTTAGAAATATCAAGATTAGGTTTACACACAAGCACTTTGAGGGTGAAAACCCAAACAAGATTCCAAATGGCTCCGTAAGAGGCAAAAACACCTTGGACGGGACCATTGTAACTTGTAGGAACTAATCGCGTAGTCGCGGGTCTCCCAATTTCTGAATATGAAGATAATTTAAAAATAGCTAAATTGGGCTTAAAAATAAGCAGTTAAAGGGGAAAACCCAAACCAACCACAAAATGACCCCTTAAGAGGCACGGACACCTCGCACGGGACCAATGTAACTTGTTAAAACTGACCTCGTATTCGTGGGTCTCTAGTTTGAGAATATGACGATAATTTGGAAATATCAAGATTATGCTTAAACAAAAGTGGTTTCAGGGGGAAAACCCAAACCAACCGCCAAACAGTCCCATAAGAAGCACGAACATCTCGGACGGGACTGATGTAACTTGTAGGAATTAATCGCGTAGTCACAGGTATCCTGGTTTCAGAATATGATGATAATTTGGAAATATCCAGATTAGGCTTAAAAATAAGTCGTTTGAGGGTGAAAACCCAAACTAGCCACCAAACGGTCCCGTAAGAGGCAGGAACACCTCGCACCGGACTAATGTAAGTTCTAAGAACTCACCGCATTGTCATGGGTGTCTCAATTTGAGAATATGATAATAATTTAAAAATATCAAAATTATGCTTAAAAACAAGCATTAAGGGTGAAAACCCAAACCAGCCGCCAAACGGCCTCGTGAAAGGCATGAACACCTTGTGTGGGACCAATGTAACTTGTATGAACTGAGCGCATAATCACGGGTCTCTTGGTTCGACAATATGATGATAATTTGGAAATATCTAGATTATGTTTAAAAATAAGCCGTTTGCGGGTGAAAACCTAAACCATCCCCCGAACGGCCACATAAGAGGCATGAATACCTCGCACGAGAACAATATAACTTATAGGAACTGATTGCGTAGTCACGGGTCTCCTGGTTTGAGAATATGATGATAATTTGGAAATATTAAGATTAGGTTTAAACACAAGCGGTTTGAGGGTGAAAACCGAAACAACCGCCAAACGGTTAAGTAAGAGGCATAAACACCTCAGACGGGACTAATGTAACTTGTAGGGACTAATTGCGTAGTCTCACGTCTCTCGATATCAAAATATGATGATAATTTGGAAATCTCTAGATTAGGCTTAAAAATAAGCCGTTTGAGGGTGAAAATACCAACTAGCCACAAAACGGCCCGTAAGAGGCACAAACACCTCACACGGGATCAATCTAACTTGTAGGAACTCACTGCGTAGTCACGAGTGTTCCGATTGGAGAATATGACGATAATTTGAAAATAGCTAAATTACACTTAAAAATAAGCAGTTAATGGATGAAAACCCAAACCATCTGCCAAATGGCCCCGTAAGAGGCACGAAAACCTCGCATGAGACCAATGTAACTTGTAGGAACTGACCGCATAGTCGGGGGTCACATGATTTGAGAATATGAAAATAATTTGAAAATAGCTAAATTAGACTTAAAAACAAGCCGTTAAAGGTTGGAAACCCAAACTAGTCGCCAAACACCCCCGTAGGAGGCACGAACACCTCGTACAGGACCATTGTAACTTATAGGAACTGACCGCATAATCATGGGTATCCTGGTTTGAGAATATGATGATAATTTGGAAATATCTAGATTAGGTTTAAAAACATGTTGTTCGAGGGTGAAAACCTAAACCAACCCCCAAACGGCCCCATAAGAGGCACAGACACCTCTTACGGGACCAATGTAACTATTAAGAACTGACCGCGTAGTCCTGGGTCTCCCGGTTTGAGAATATGATGATAATTTAAAAATAACTAAATTAGGCTAAAAAATAAGTAGTTAAAGGGTTAAAAACCAAACTACCCGCGAAACGACCCCGCTAGAGGCACGGACACCTCTCATAGGACCAAAGTAACTTTTAGAAACTAACCACGTAATCGCAGGGCTTTTGGTTTTAGAATATGATGATAATTTTGAAATATCTAGAATAGGTTTAAAAACAAGCTGTTTGAGGGTGAAAACCCAAACCAGTAGCCAAACGGCCGGTAAGATGCACGAACACCTCGGACGGGACCAATGTGACTTATAGGAACTAACCGCGTAGTCGCTAGTCTCCCTGTTTTATAATATGATAACAATTTGAAAATATCTAGATTAGGTTTAAAAATAAGTTGTTTGAGGGTGAAAACCCAAACCAGCCCACAAACGTCCCCGTAAGAGGCACAAACACCTCGCACAAGACCAATATAACTTGAAGGAACTGAACGCGTAATCACGGGTCTCTCGGATTGAGAATATGATGATAATTTAAAAATGTCTAAATTAGGCTTAAAAATAGGCCCTTTTAGGGTGAAAACCCAAACTCGCCGCCAAACGCCCCCATGAGAGGCATGAACACCTCGCACGGGAACAACGTAACATGTAGGAATTGGCCGCATAGTTGCGGGTTTCCCAGTTTGAGAATATGGTGATAATTTGGAAATATCTGGATTTAGGTTTAAAAACAAGCGGTTTGAGGGTGAAAACCCAAATCAGCTGCCAAACGGCCCCTTAAGAGGCACGAATACCTCGCATGGGACTATTCTAACTTATAGGAACTGGCCGCGTAATCATGAGTATCCAAGTTCGAGAAAATGATGATAATTTGGAAATATCTAGATTAGGTTTAAAAATAAGCCATTTGAGGGTGAAAACCCAAACAAGCCCCAAACGGTCCCGTAAGAGGCCCAAAGGCCTCATACGGGACCAATTTAACTTGTAGGAACTAACCGTGTAGTCACGGGTCTCTCGGTTTGAGAATATGATGATAATTTAAAAATAGCTAAATTAGGCTTAAGAACAAGCAGTTAAAGGGTCAAAACCCAAACCAACCACCAAACAACCCCGTAAGAGGCACGACCACAAATGTAGCTTTTAGGAACTGACCCCGCAATCGTGGGTATCTGGTTTGAGAATATGACGATAATTTAGAAATATCAAGATAAGGTTTAAACACAAGCGGTTTGAGGGTGAAAACTCAAATAAGCTTCCAAATGGCCCCGTAAGAGGCGTGAACACCTTGGACGGGACAAATGTAACTTGTAGGAAATAACCGCGTAGTCGCGGGTCTCTCGATTTCAGAATATGAAGATAATTTAAAAATGGCTAAATTTGGTTTAAAAATAAGTAGTTAAAGGGGAAAACCCAAACAAACCACCAAATAACCCCTTAAGAGGCACGAATACCTCGCACGGGACCAATGTAACTTGTTAAAACTGACCTCGTAATCGTGGGTCTCTAGTTTGAGAATATGACGATAATTTGGAAATATCAAGATTATGTTTAAACATAAGCGGTTTCAAGGGGAAAACTCAAACCAGCCGCCAACGGTCCCATAAGAGGAACGAACATCTCGGACGGGACCGATGTAACTTGTAGGAACTAATCGCGTAGTCGTAGGTCTCCCGGTTTCAGAATATGATGATAATTTGGAAATATCCAGATTATGCTTAAAAATACGCCGTTTGAGGGTGAAAAGCCCAACTAGTCGCATAACGGCCCCGTAAGAGGCACAAACACCTCACTCGGGACTATTGTAACTTGTAGTAACTGACCGCATAGTCACGGGTCACCTGATTTGAGAATATGACAATAATTTGAAAATAGCTAAATAAGACTTAAATACAAGCAGTTAAAGGGTGAAAACCCAAACCAGTCGCCAAACGGCCTCGTGAGAGGCACGGACACCTTGCGTGGGACCAATGTAACTTATATTAACTGACCGCATAATCATGGGTCTCTTCGTTCGACAATATGATGATAATTTGGAAATATCTAGATTAAGTTTAAAAATAAGCCGTTTGCGGGTGAAAACCCAAACCATCCCCCGAATGGCCACGTAAGAGGCATGAACACCTCGCATGGGACCAATATAACTTATTGGAACTGACTGCGTAGTCATGTGTCTCCTGGTTTGAGAATATGATGATAATTTGGAAATATCAAGATTAGGTTTAAACAAAAGCGGTTTGAGGGTGAAAACCGAAACAACCGCCAAACGGTCAGTAAGAGGCATGAACACCTTAGACGGGACCAATGTAACTTGTAGGAACTAATCGCGTAGTCGCAGTTCTTTCGGTTTCAAAATATGATGATAATTTGGAAATCTCTAGATTAGGCTTAAAAATAAGCCGTTTGAGGGTGTAAATTCCAACTAGCCACAAAACGGCCCGTAAGAGGCACAGACACCTCACATGGGATCAATCTAACTTGTAGGAACTAACTGCGTAATCACGAGTGTCCCGATTCGAGAATATGACGATAATTTGAAAATAGGTAAATTACACTTAAAAATAAGCAGTTAATGGATGAAAACCCAAACCATCTGCCAAATGGCCCCAGAAGAGGCACGAAAAGCTCGCATGGGACCAATGTAACTTATAGGAACTGACCGCATAGTCGGGGGTCACATGATTTGAAAATATGACAATAATTTAAAAATAGCTAAATTAGACTTAAAAACAAGTCGTTAAAGGTTGGAAACCCAAACTAGTCGCCAAACGCCCCTGTAAGAGGCACGGACACCTCGTACGGGACCATTATAACTTATAGGAACTGACCTCATAATCATGGGTATCCTAGTTTGAGAATATGATGATAATTTGGAAATATCTATATTAGGTTTAAAAACAAGTTGTGCGAGGGTGAAAACCTAAACCAACCCCCAAACGGCCCCATAGGAGGCACAGACAACTATTAACTTGTAAGAACTGACCGCGTAATCCTGGGTCTCTCGATTTGAGAATATGATGATAATTTAACAATAGCTAAATTAGGCTAAAAAACAAGTAGTTAAAGGGTGAAAAACCAAACTAGCTGCGAAACGACCCCGTTAGAGGCACGGACACCTCTCACAGGACCAAAGTAACTTTTAGAAACTAACCACGTAATCACAGGTCTTTTGGTTTTAGAATATGATGATAATTTTAAAAAATCTAGAATAGGTTTAAAAACAAGCTGTTTGAGGGTGAAAACCCAAACTAGTAGCCAAACGGTCGGTAAGATGCACAAACACCTCGGACGGGACCAATGTGACTTGTAGGAACTAACCTTGTAGTCGTTGGTCTCCTGTTTTAGAATATGATAATAATTTGAAAATATCTAGATTAGGCTTAAAAACAAGCCGTTTGAGGGTGAAAGCCCCAACCAGCCGCCAAATGGCCCCGTTAGAGGCACGGACACCTCGCACCGAACCAATGTAAGTTCTATGAACTCAGCGCATAGTCGTGGGTCTCTAGATTTGAGAATATGACTATAATTTGAAAATATGTAAATTAGGCTTAAAAATAAGTAGTTAAAGGGTGAAAACCCAAACTAGCCCCCAAACTGCCCCGTAAGAGGCACGAACACCTCTCACGGGACCAACATAACTTATAGGAACTCATCGCGTAGTCACGGATCTCCTGGTTTGAGAATATGATGATAATTTCAAAATAGCTAAATTAGGCTTAAAAACAAGCAGTTATAGGGTGAAAACCCAAACCAGCCACCAAACGACTCCATAAGAGGAACGAACACCTCACCTGGGACCAATGTAACTTGTACGAACTGACTGCATAATCACGGGTCTCTTGGTTCAATAATATGATTATAATTTGGAAATATGTAGATTAGGTTAAAAAATAATCCGTTTGAGGTTGAAAATGCAAACCATCCCCCGAACGGCCACATATGAGGCACGAACACCTCGCACTGGACCATATAACTTACTGGAACTGTGTGCGTAGTCACGGGTCTCCTAGTTTGAGAATATGATGGTAATTTTTAAATATCTAGATTAGGTTTAAAAAAAACCGTTTGAGGGTGAAAACCCTAACCAGCCCCCAAACGACCCCGTAAGAGACACGAACACCTCGCATGGGACCAATGTAACTTGTAGGAACTGACTGAAAATCTGTTACTAAAGCCATTTAATATAAAATTAAACTATTTAAGTAACTCCGAAATATTTTTTGAAGAAACTCTTTTCTTTAAAACCAAATCTAATTAATCACAAGTTGTGTTTAACAAAAATATGTACGAGATATGTTCAAGATTTGTTAACAGGTTTAATAAATCATTTTAAACACTTTAAACTCAGCACAACCAAGAATTAGATGAGGGGGTGTAGAAAGATTAATAACAAGGGATTTTTTACGTTGTAAAACCTCATCCAACTGAGGAAACATCCACGACTCCCTCTATGGAGTAACCAAAAATTCCACTAAAACAAATTATAACAGTTAGAAACTATATAACACACATGCACACACATGCAACCTATACAAGTTTAGGAATGTACCCACTGGTGTCATTATAACTTCTCTGCAGTTCTGATTGTTGGTGTTGTTCTCCCAGTTTGCTAACTTCCAATTTGTCAAGTTTTTTACGTCGACTCTTATTCTTGAGATCTTATTACCAACACTTTTAGTGTGGTAGGGTGATAGTGTTTGTGGAGGTGCTTTCTAACACATGCATGCACACACACTTATTTTTTATAAATAGTCCTATCAAATTACACATAAGATCTATATACAGTGATTTTCTATTTCTCTCTTCATTATAAAACTTAGCCTTATTGGACCTTTATTATATACCAGAATCCACAGCTATCTTGCTCGGAAGACGTATCAAGATCTTAATCAATCTCAGGTTTTTAAAAATATTTTTGAGATTGAAAATCACCAAGTGCGATTCCAACTAGGTCGAAGGTTTTGTTTTACAAAAACTAGAAACAAAAAATATTATTGTTTATTTCGAAGTTAAAAACATTTACAAGAAATAATCAACAATAGATTTCTCAAGACGGGAAACAAAATATGCAGATCTTAGTGAAATGTAACATAAAATACTCAGATCTCATATTTATATGAATCAGAAACTTAGATATAAGTGAAATGCTTAAGTTGGACACAAGATCTAAGAACGAAGAGGTTACAGCATCAACCAACTACTCAAACCAACTCTCAAACACTCAAGATTGTTTTTGTATATCTTGGTTTTGAAAAGAGGTTAGGATCTGAAAAAGATGTTGGACGATTTATGGTTAGGGTTAGGGTTTCAAACTGTTTTTATCTCTTCTCTAGTTTCTCTCTTTTCTCTCTTCTCTCTCTACCCTCTTTCTCTCTCTGAAAAGGACAAAATGGCAAAAGTCTTAGATGGATGAGAGAAGGGCTCCTTATATAGGGGGCTGAGAAGATTCGAGACTTTGGTGCAAAATCAATGGCTTAGATTGAGTCAAGGTTTATTGACTTTGATCCAAGGGTTAAAAGTACGCGGTGGGTATAACTCTCCTAATTGGCTCAAAAGAAGTTCACATGGATTATGTAGGAGCGCATGCAGATCGTTGATAAACATGATCCAAAGGCTGTAAACATTCGTTGTTTTACTCTCTTAGAAGAAACACAAATTCAACCAATTAGAATGCAACAGATGTTGGGCACAAAGAGCTTAACAAACGTGCATCCAAAAATTATTACAAATGCACCCTGAAGTCTCTGCCGCTTTCGAATTCTATCCAAAGGAACTTTCAACCAATATAACTAACAAACCAAAATTCCATAATGACCCTAAAACTTTTTAAAACAAATTATTAATTAATAAAATCCTTATTTTAAAAGTTTAGAAAATTCCCAAAATTTATTAAAAAACTATTTTAGGGATTTAAACACACTCAACATATATATATATATATATATATATACACTTATATGAAATATAAAATGTATGAATGCAATTCTAATGTGTGTGAGTGTTGGTAGAGGTATCTAGATCAATCAAGCAAGAGGAATAAAATAACAATCCAAACTCTGAGGTTCTTTGGTTTCTAGGATGGACACAATTTTGTCACAATTTCCAAACTAGATGAACATTTATACAATATAGACTCAAGTGAGTAAAAAGTATAAGGTGCTTCAATCTCCCCCTTTGGAAATATGAGACAAAATCTCCTTTGAGTCATCTAGAACTCGTAGGGCAATAAGAATAAGGAAAACCTATTCCTATAAGAATTCTATCTACCCATTTCCTAGAAAACAAAAGTACATAACTCAACTAATTACAATTGAATACCCTATTACAACTGTTGAGAATAACTGTACAGAATCCTGCAATGAATCACTGAGATCAAGCTGTTTAGTATATGTAAAAAGATTCATTAGACTCAAATTTCTCCCCTATTTTGTCTCAAATAAACAAAGGGAGAAAGTATAGAGACCAAAGAGATTAATCAGCACACACCATACCTATTGATTTAATCAAAGAAATAAATCTATTATAATCTAAAGGTTTGGTAAACATGTCTGCAAGTTTCAAATCAATATGAAGATAATTTATTTCTAATTCCTTAGTTTCAACCAATTCACGTATAAAATGATGTCTTATTTTTATGTGTTTTGTTCGCGAGTGTTGAGTAATTTTTTTAGAGATATTGATCATGATTTGATTATCACAATAGAGATGAAATTGGTTTTATTGAATATAATAATCACTTAGCATTTGTTTAAGCCAAAGTAATTGAGCACAGCAGCTTCCAGCGGCTATGTATTAAGATTCAGCTGTTGAGAGTGATGTGGAATTTTGTTTCTTACTAATCCATCCCACCAAATTATTACATATATAATAACATGCTCCTGATGTACTTTTACTATCATCAGTACACCCAACCCACTCAGCATCAATGTATCCAATTATAGTGCTAGGCGTATCACTAGTGTACCAAAGTCCTAGGTTCAGAGTGCCTTTTACATATTTAATAATTCTTTTAACAGAAGATATATGGCTTTCTTTAGGGTTATTTTGATAACGAGCACATACACATACCGCATACATTATATCAGGATGTGAGGCAGTAAGGTATAGCAAGGTTCCTATCATACTACGATATAGAGTTGGATCTATAGATTTTCCAGTTTAATCTTTAGATAGTTTTACAGTAGTACTCATGGGAGTTTTAGCATCTTTAGCACTCTCAAGGACGAATTTTTTGACTATTTCTAAAGAGTATTTAGATTGCGAGACAAATAATCCTTCTGAATTTTGTTTGACTTGAAGACCTAAGAAAAATTACAACTCCCCCATAAGAGACATTTGAAACTCTTTATGCATAATTTCAGAAAAGGATTTTACGTCTGATGGAGAAGTTGATCCAAAGATAATATCGTCAACATAAACTTGAGCTACAATGATGTGTTTGCCAAAATGTGTGACAAATAAAGTTTGATCATTTTCACCTCTTTAAAACCTTTATCTAAGACGAAGATGGAAAGATGCTCATACCAGGCTCTAGGAGCTTGTTTAAGGCCATACAGCGCCTTTTTAAGACGAAATACATGATTTGGATATTGAGGGTCAATAAACCCTTTTGGTTGTTCTACATAGGTCTCTTCAGTCAATATTCCATTAAGGAATGAAGATTTGACATCCATTTGGTAGAGTGTAAAATGCAAGTGGCAAGCCGTGGCAAAGAGAAGATGAACAGATTCTAAACGAGTAACAGGAGCAAAAGTTTCGTTAAAATTTATTCCTTCAATTTGAGAATATCCTTTAGCAACTAATCTCGCTTTGTTTCTAATGATTATCCCACTTTCATCATATTTATTTTTAAATATCCAATGTGTGCCAATAATCATTTTGTGAGTAGGCGTAGGTACAAGATACCAAACATCATGAATGACAAATTAAAGAAGTTTTTCCTATACAACAGAAAACCAGTGAGAGTCATTCAATGCCTCATTTACATTCTTTGGTTCCACTAGGGAAACAAAACATGCATAATGAACATAATTTCTTAATTGAGATCTTGTACGGACAGGCTCACTAGGATTACCAACGATGTTATTTATGGGATGGTCTTTAAAAACCCAGTTAGGTAATTCAGGTATCTTAATTGGTAATGAGTCATCTATTTCTCGAGAGTCATTTTCTAAAGAATTTGTAGGCTCTTCCACAATAGTTGATTCACAAGTCTTACTCTCTACAGTAGTGTCACTTACAATTACATTTATGGATTCCATCAAGGTTTTAGTGTGAAGATTATTAACACGGTTGGCTCTACTGTTAGGCGAGTATCCTATAAAATAGCTTTAGCTCCTCGACTCTCAAATTTGGGCAAGTGTTCCCTATCTTTGCATACATAACAAGTACTACCAAATGTTCTAAGGTACTTGAGATTTGGCTTTTTCTTATACCAAAGCTCGTAAGGATTTTGTTTAGAATTATTTCTAAGATAGACCCTATTGATAATGTGACACGCAGTACGAATAGATTCCACCTAAAAATATTTAGGTAAATTCTTGGCATATAACATAACACGTGTCATCTCTTGAAGAGTACGATTATTTATCTCAGTGATACCATTTTGTTGAGGAGTCTTAGGAGCACTATACTCATGTTTGTAACCATTATAGTCACAGTACTCTATTATACCAGTGTCTTTGAATTATCCACCTCTATCACTACGAATTCTATTTACTTGAGTGTCCTTCTCATTTTCAATCCGAAGAACTATTTTTAAGAAAGTTTGAAAAGTGTCAGACTTTTGTTTAAGAAGGCTACCCTCGTAAATCTAGTGAAGTCATCAACCATAACAAGAATGTAATTGTGTCCACATAGACTAACAGTTTGGGAGGGACCCATTAGGTCCATATGGATGAGCTTTAAAGGGTTAGAGGTAAGAATATCTTTAACTTTCTTATGAGGTGTCTTAACAATTTTTCCTTCCTGACAGGAACCACAAACAATATTGTAAATGGATTTGATTTTTGTAACTCCTCTAACTATTTCTTGAGAAGTCAATCTACTAAGATTATCGTAATTTATGTGACCCATCCTGTTATGCCATATCTCATTGTCTTCCATTCTGGCAACATTACAGATTTCAGAATTATTCATGACTGTATAACAATTGTCAGGAATCCTGAATCCTGTAATTATGCATTCACACTTTTCATTAAAAAATTTGCAATTGTTCTTTGAAAAGGTAACAGTATGATCGGAGTCACAAAATTATGAGATACTAAGTACATTGGCCTTAAGACCTTTAACTAGAAGAACATTTTCAAGAATAGGAAGTCCTTCTTATTGGAGAGTTCCTTTACCTATGATCTGAGATGGTACTCCATCACCAAAAATAACTTGTCCTCCAGCAAAGATGGTTTTGTTTAAGAGCTTTGTATCATCCCCAGTCATGTGTTTAGAACATCCAGAGTCTAAATACCAACCAGAAGATGTGTGTTCAACTTTTAAAGCAGTAATAACAATGTTACACTTCATCTGGGGTAATATATCATCTTTTCTAACCCAAATTTCTTTTGTTTTCATTTTGCGCTTATTTTCTCTCAATTGATAAAATTTTTGAGCATTCGATTTTTGCTGAAAAATATTTTGCACCTGATTTTTAATTTTATGAAACACATGAGCATATCGTTTAGGAAAGTGTTTAGGAATCCTTCTAGGGAATATTCTTTTAGGTTTGGTCTTCCTCTTCCTATAGTTAGAGTTTTTGTCTATTTGTCTAGGCAGAATATAATTGTTACGGCTTCTCCTAGAATAGTTAAAGTTTTGATATATAGGAGGATTACACACAGGTTTAACAAGTCTTCTAGCATAGCAACTATAAAAAAAATGGCCGTATATATCGAAGTAGGAGCAATAAAGGTTGCTCAAGGTAATAGTCTTCTTAGGAAAATCTCTAAACATTAGCTTTAAGGAATTTTGAGATTGAACCCTATTCCTAGATGTAACAGTTTTGAATGTAGATTCACTCTTCCTAATGGAGGGGTAAACATATTTAGCCTTAGGTGAACTTTTATGTTTAGAGTAACTTGATTCCCCAATATCAAAATTTTGATGCTTTGAGTCAAACTCAGTTTTTAGAGAATGAAAGTATGGGAAGGTTTCAATAGGCCTTTTACCTCCTGACACAAACATGATAGGTTCAAGAGATTTTGTTTGAGTCTTCAAATTGGGGCAAAACCCTATTCCAGTTCGATCATCAGAATTGGATTTTGATTCGGCTACAAATACATCAAAACAGTTTGAGTTATTTTTAAATTTTGTAAATTTTTTGAAAACAGTTGATGTCTTTTACTTAGTTTGTTCCAATTCTAACAATGTCCCTTTGTATTTTTTCTCCAGAGTTTCATTTATTTTAGTCAAATTTTTCAATTTTTTATTAAACATTTTGATTTCACTTTTATGAGTTAGACATTGGGTAGTATACTCTTCAGCATTAAGTTTGATCATTAGACTTAGATCTTCTAGTTTCTTAGTGAGATTTTTCACTATCTCCTATAGTCTAGTGCTTTTCTTGAGAGTTTTTGCATAAAGTGTGTGAATATCAGGGAGGTCTTCATTATCCGAGTCACTAAGTGTAGTGTGTGAAGTGACCCCTAAGGATTCAATTCTTGGACTCACACACCCATTGACATCATCATTCTCGCTTTCCCTTTGACTCACACACCCAGCGGTAGAAATATCAATGTTCTCAGTAATTAAAGCATCTAAACCAGTAACAACATGATTCACAATAACAAAAGTAGAATTACTAAATTCATCCTCACTAACAGGCACATGCATATCATCATTATTGATAATCTTGGCAAAGAAAGACATGCAAGGATAAAAAAACATCAGATGACTCAGGTTCCTCATTTTCAGAGTCACTTGAATCACCCCATGTCTTCCAAATTTTGGCCCCTGTGTGTTTATTTTGAGTGTTGAAGTTAACTCTACAATCTTGTGCAATGTATACTACTTTTCCACATCTAAAGCATTCAGTCTTCTTAACGTCTCTGTTAGGTTTAGAGTGATAGTCATTGTGACGTTTGTCTTGATTTTTCTCATGAGGTTTATGATTAGAGTGAGTTGGATAATTGAACTTTCCTTGTTTGTTTGCCATGTTGTTTCTAAACTTAATAATTTTCTTAAATTGTTTTGACATTAAGGCAATCTTATTGTCCAAACTCTCTATATCGCATTCCTCATTAGAGTCATCATTGGGAATGTTTAACTCAGGCTTAATCAACTTATAAGAAAGGCTCAGATTGAAACTAGTCTGTTTCCTATGGGACTGGGTCAATTGTTTCTTAAATTCTAATCCCATTTCCACAATTCTTAATTTACTACTGAGTAATTCAGGAGTGATATTTATGTCACACATTTCCTCAATAACATATCTTTTGTTGTCAAATTTCTATGGTAACGATCTCAGAATTTTAGATACAATTTCATACCTATCATATGGTATCCCATTAGCATGAAGTTTGGTCACAATATCAGTCAAATTCGTATAGAAGTCATCAAATGACTCAGATTCAGACATAATTAAAGAGTTATACTGTTGAATGAGCATTTGTGTTTTAGCAGCCTTAACTCTAGTGTCACCTTCATGAGCAGTAACAAAATGTCCCGAGCTTCCTTAGAAGTGGTACAAGATGAGATTCTTTTGAACTCATGTTCATTTACGGACATAAGTATGGCATTCTTTCCTTTGTTATTGTTGCGAGAAACTTGCTTCTCTTCTTGTGTGAACTCACTTAATACTTTCTTAACCCTCTCATTACTTCCTTCAGTGACTGGTCTAGTAGGAAAAATGTATCCATTTTCAACAATGTCCCAGACATCATCTCCCAAAGTTCCTTGAATGAAAGCAATCATCCTTACTTTCCAGTAAGCAAAATTGGTTCCATCAAAGATAGGAGGTCTGGCCAAGTTACCAAATATTTCATTTTTATCATCCATGTTTCATTTTCAGAAAACAATTTCAGAAAAAAAGGATCTATTAAAAGAAATTTACAAAGCTCTGATACCAATTGAAAATCTGTTACTAAAGCCGTTTAATATAAAATTAAACTATTTAAGTAACTTCGAACTGTTTTTAAAGAAACTCTTTTATTTAAAACCAAATCTAATTAATCACAAGACGTGTTTAACAAAAATATGTACAAGATCTATTCAAGATTTGTTAATAGGTTTAATAAATCAGTTTAAAAAATTTAAACTCAGCACAACCAAGAATTAGATGAGGAGATGTAGAAAGATTAAGAACAAGGGATTTTTTACGTGGTAAAACCTCAACCAACTGAGGAAACATCCACGACCGCCTCTACGGAGTAACAAAAAATTCCACTAAAACAAATTATTACAGTTACAAACTATATAACACACATGCACCCAAATCAGACCTATGCAAGTTTAGGAATGTACCCACTGGTGTCCTTATAACTTCTCTACAGTTCTGATTGTTGGTGTTATTCTCCCAGTTTGGTAAATTCCAATTTGTTCAAGTTCTTTACGTCGACTCTTGTTCTTGAGATTTTATTACCAACACTTTTAGTGTGGTAGGGTGATAGTGTTTGTGGAGGTGCTTTCTAACACATGCATGCACACGCACACTTATGTTTTACAAACAGTCCTATCAAATTACACATAAGATCTATATACAGTGATTTTCTATTTCTCTCTTCATTATAAAACTTAGCCTTATTGGACCTTTACTTATCCCAGAATCCTCGGCTATCTTGCTCAGAAGATGTATCAAGATCTTAATCAATCTCAGGTTTTTAAAAATATTTTTGAGATTGAAAATCACGAAGTGCGATTTCAACTAGGTTGAAGGTTTTGTTTTACAAAAAACTAGAAACAGAAAATGTTATTGTCGATTTCGAAGTGAAAAACATTTACAAAAAATAACCAACAATAGATTTCTCAAGACGAGAAACAAAATATACAGATCTTAGTGAAATGTAACATAAAATGCTCAGATTGAATATTTCTATGAAGCCGAAACTTAGATCTAAGTGAAATGCTTAAGTTGGACACAAGATCTAAGAACAAAAAGGTTACAACATCAACCAACTACTCAAACCAACTCTCAAACTCTCAAACACTCAAGATTGTGTTTGGTATATACTGGTTTTGAAAAGAGGTTAGGATTTGAAAAAGATGTTGGACGATTTATTGCTAGGGTTAGGGTTTCTAACTTTTTTTCTCTCTTCTTTGGTTTCTCTCTTTTCTCTCTTTTTTTCTCTCTCTACTCCCTTTCTCTCTCTGGAAAGGGCGAACTGGCAAAAGTCTTAGATGGCTGAGAGAAGGTCTCCTTATATAGGGGGATGAGAATATTCAAGACTTTGGTTCAAAATCAATGGCTTAGATTGAGTCAAGGTTTATTGACTTTGATCTAAGGGTTTAAAGTACGCAGTGGTTATAACTCTCCTGAATGGCTCAAAAGAGGTTCACTTGGATTATGTAGGAGTGCATGCAGATCGTTGATGAACATGATCCAAAGGCTATAAACATTCGTTGTTTTACTCTCTTAGATGAAACACAAATTCAACCAATCAGAATGCAATAGATGTTGGGCACAAAGAGGTTAACAAACGCGCGTCCAAAAATAAATACAAATGCGCCCTAAAGTCTCTGTCGCTTTCGAATTCTACCCAAAGGAATTTTCACCCAATATAACTAACAAACCATAAATGCATAATGACCCCAAAACTTTTTAAAACAAAAGTTTAATTAATAAAATCCTTATTTTGAAAGTTTATAAAATTCCCAAAATTTATTAAAAAATAAGTTGAGGGATTTAAACACACTCAACATATATATATATATACACTTATATGCAATATGAAATGTATGAATGCAATTCTAAAGTGTGTGAGTGTTGGTGAAGGTATCTAGATCAATCAAGCAAGAGGAATAAAATAACAATCCAAACTCTAAGGTTCTTTGGTTTCATGCATAGACACAATTTTGTCACAATTTCCAAACTAGATGAACACAATACAAACTCAAGTGAGTCAAAAGTATAAGGTGTTTCACTGACCGCATAGTCACGAGTATCTCGGATTGAGAATATGTTGATAATTTAAAAATATCTAAATTAGTCTTAAAAACAAGCAGTTAAAGAGTGAAAACCGAAACCAACCTTCAAACGTCCACGTAAGAGGTAACAACACCTCGCACCGTACCAATATAACTTGAAGGAACTGACCCCGTATATGCGGATCTCTGGTTTAAGAATATGACTCTAATTTGGCAATATTAAGATTAGGTTTATACACAAGCTGTTTGACGGTGAAAACCCAAACCAACCGCCAAATGACCCCGTAAGAGGCACGAACACCTCAGACGGGACCAATGTAACTTTTAGGAACTAACCGCGTAGTCACGGGTCTCCCAGTTTCAGAATATGATGATAATTTGGAAACATCTAGATTAGGCTTAAAAATAAGCTGTTTGAGGATGAAAACCCCAACTAGCCGCAATGCGGCCCCGTAAGAGGCACAAACACCTCACACGGGACCGATGCAACTTGTAGGAACTGACCGCGTAGTCATGGGTCTCCCAATTTGAGAATATGAGGATAATTTGAAAATAGCTAAATTAAACTTAAAAACAAGCAGTTAAAGGGTGAAAACCCAAACTAGCCGCGAAACGGCCCCGTTCGAGGCACGAACACCTCGCACGGGACCATTGTAACTTGTAGTTACTGATCGCGTAATCATGAGTATCGTGGTTTGAGAATATGATCATAATTGTAAAATATCTAGATTAGGTCTAAAAACAAGCCATTCGAGGGTGAATTCTCAAATAAGACTCCAAACGGCCCCATAAGAGGCACGAACACCTCTTACGGGACCAATGTAACTTGTAGGAACTGACTGCGTAGTCCCGGGTATCCTGATTTGAGAATATGATGATAATTTAAAAAATAGCTAAATTAGGCTTAAAAATAAGTAGTTAAAGGGTGAAAATCAAAATTAGTCACCAAACAACCCCGTAAGAGGCACGAACACCTCGCATGGGACGAGAGTAACTTTAAGGAACTGACCACGCAATCGTGCGTCTTTTGGTTTGGGAATATGATGATAATTTGGAAATATCTAGATTAGGTTTAAAAACAAGTTGTTTGAGGGTGAAAACCCACACCAGCAGCCAAACGGCCCCGTTAGAGGAACGAACACCTTGGACAGGACCAATGTAACTTTTAGGAACTAACCGTGTAGTCGCGGGTTTCCTGGTTTCAAAATATGATGATAATTTTGAAATATCTAGATTAGGCTAAAAAACAAGCCGTTTGAGGGTGAAAGCCCAACTAGCCGCCAAACGGCTCTGTAAGAGGCGCAAACACCTCACACGGAACCAATGTAAATTGTAGTAACTCACCGCGTAGTCACGGGTCTTTCGACTTGAGAATATGATGATAATATGAAAAATCAAGATTAGGTTTAAACACAAGCGGTTTTAGGGTTAAAACCCAAACCAGTTGCCAAACTGCCCCGTAAGAGGCACGAACACCTTGAACGGGACCAATGTAACTTGTAGGAACAAACCGCTTAGTCGCGGGTCTCCCGATTTCAGAATATGCCGATAATTTAAAAATAACTAAATTAGGCTTAAAAATAAGTTGTTAAAGGTGAAAACCCAAACCAACCACCAAATAACCCTTAAGAGGCACGAACACCTCGCACGGGACCAATGTAACTTGTTAAAACTGACCCCGTAATCGTGGGTCTCCAGTTTAAGAATATGACGATAATTTTGAAATATCAAGATTAGGTTTAAACACAAGCAGTTTCAGGGGAAAATCCAAACCAGTCGCCAAATGGTCCTGTAAGAGGCACGAACACCTCGGATGTGACCAATGTAACTTGTAGAAATTAACCACGTAGTCGGAGGTGTTCTGATTTCATAATATGATGATAATTTTGAAATATCTAGATTAGGCTTAAAAATAAGCCCTTTGAGGGTGAAAACCCCAACTAGCCGCAAAACGACCCCGTAAGAGGCACAAACACCTCACACGGGACTAATGTAACTTGTAGCAACTGGCCGCCTAGTCACGGGTCACCCGATTTAAGAATATGACAATAATTTGAAAATAGCTAAATAAGACTTAAAAATAAGCAATTAGAGGGTGAAAACCTAAACCAGCCGCCAAACGGCCCTGTGAGAGGCACGAACACCTTGCATGGGACCAATGTAACTTGTACGAACTGACTGCGTAATCATGGGTCTCCTACTTCGAGAATATGATGATAATTTGGAAATATCTAGATTAGGTTTAAAAAGAAGTCATTTATGGGGTAAAACCCAAACCATCCCCCAAACGGCCACGTAAAAGCACCTCGTACAGAACCAATATAACTTATAGGAACTGACTGCGTAGTCACGGGTCTCCTGGTTTGAGAATATGATGATAATTTGGAAATATTAAGATTAGGTTCAAACAAAAGCGATTTGAGGGTGAAAACCCAAGAGGCCAAAAAGCGGCCCCGTAAGAGGCATGAACACCACGGACGACACCAATGTAACTTGTAGGAACTAATCGTGTAGTCGTAGGTCTCTTGGTTTAAACATATGATGATAATTTTAAAATATCTAGATTAGGCTTAAAAATAAGCCGTTTGAGGTTGAAAATACCAACTAGCCTCAAAACCGGCCCGTAAGAGGCACAAACACCTCACACGGGACAAATCTAACTTGTAGGAACTGACTGCGTAGTGACGGGTGTTCTGATTTGAGAATATGACGATAATTTTTAAATAGCTAAATTAGACTTAAAAATAAGTAGTTAAAGGATGAAAACACAAACCAAGCACCAAATGGCCCTGTAAGAGGCACGAAAACCTCGCATGGGACCAATGTAACTTGTAGGAACTGACCGCTTATTCACAGGTCACACGATTTGGGAATATGATGATAATTTGAAAATACATAAATTAAACTTAAAAATAAGCCGTTAAAGGGTGAAAACCCAAACCAGTCGCCAAACGCCCCCGTTAGAGGCACGTACACCTCGTACGGGACCATTGTTACTTATAGGAACTGACCGCGTAATCAAGGGTATCCTTGTTTGAGAAGATGACGATAATTTGGAAATATCTAGATTAGGTTTAAAAATAAGTTGATCGAGGGTGAAAACCCAAACCAATCCCCAAATGGCCCCATAAGAGGCACGAACACCTCTTACAGGACCAATGTAACTTGTAAGAACTGACCGCGTAGTCCCGGGTCTCCCTGTTTGAGAATATGATGATAATTTAAAAATAGCTAAATTAGGCTTAAAAATAAGTAGTTAAAGGATGACAAACCAAACTAGCAGCAAAACGACCCCGTAAGAGGCACAAACACCTCTCACAGGACCAAAGTAACTTTTAGGAACTAACCGCATAATCACGGGTCTTCTGGTTTTAGAATATGATGATAATTTTGAAATATCAAGATTAGGTTTAAAAATAAGCTATTTGAGGGTGAAAACCCAAACCAATAGCCAAACGGCCCGTAAGAGGCACGGACACCTCGAACGGGACCAATATAACTTATAGGATCTAACCGCGTAGTCACTGTTCTCCTAGTTTCAGAATATGATAATAATTTGAAAATATCTAGATTAGGCTTAAAAACAAGCCATTTGAGGGTGAAAGCCCCAACGAGCAGCCAAACGGCCCCGTTAGAGGCACAAACACCGCAGACGGAACCAGTGTAAGTTGTTGTAACTCACCATGTAGTCACCGGTATCCCGTCTTGAGAATATGAAGATAATATGAAAATATCTAAATTGGGCTAAAAAATAAGGAGTAAAAAGGTGGAAACCCAAACCAGCCACCAAATCACTCCGTGAGAGGCACAAACACCTCTCACGGGACCAATGTAATTTATTGGAACTGCCAGCATAGTCGCGGGTCTATCGCTGTAAGAATATGGCGATAATTTGGAAATATCTAGATTAGGCTTAAAAATAAGCATTTTGAGGGTGAAAACACAAACCAGCCGCTAAACGTCCCCGTCAGATGCACGGACACCTCGCCCCAGAACAATGTAACTTTTAGGAACTCACTGCATAGTCGTGGCTCTCTCGATTTGAGAATATGTTGATAATTAGAAAATATCATAATTAGGCTTAAAAATAAGTAGTTAAAGGGTGAAAACCCAAATCGGCCCCCAAACGACCCCTTAAGAGGCACGAACACCTCTCATGGGACCAAGATAACTTGTAGGAACTCACTGCGTAGTCACAGGTCTCCTAGTTTGAGAATATGATGATAATTTAAAAATAACTAAATTATGCTTAAAAACAGGCAGTTATTGTGTGAAATCCTAAACCAGCCACCAAACGGCTCCGTAAGAGGCACGAACACCTCGCATGGGACCAATGTAACTTGTACGAACTGACCACGTAATCACGGGTCTCCTAATTGGAGAATATGATGATAATTTCAAAATAGCTAAATTAGGCTTAAAAATAAGAAGTTATAGGTTAAAAACCCAAACCAGCCACCAAGCGGCTCCATAAGAGGCACGAACACCTCGCATGGGACCAATGTAACTTGTACGAACTGACCGCGTAATCAAGGGTCTCCTACTTCAAGAATATGATGACACTTCGGAAATATATAGATTATGTTTAAAAATAATCCATTTGAGGGTGAAAATGCAAACCGTCCCCCGAATGGCCATGTAAGAGGCACGAACACTTCGCACTGGACCAATATAACTTATAGGAACTGTGTGCAGAGTCACAGGTCTCCTAGTTTGAGAATATGATGATAATTTTTAAATATTTATATTAGGTTTAAAAATAAGCCGTTTGAGGTTGAAAACCCAAACCAGCTCCCAAATGGCCTCGTTAGAGGCACGAACACCTTGCACGGGACCAATGTAACTTACAGGAACTGACCGCGTAGTCACGGGTCTCTCGTATTGAGAATATGATGATAATTTAAAAACATCTAAATTAGGCTTAAAAACATGCAGTGAAAGAGTGAACATCGAAACTGGCCTTCAAATGGCCCCGTAAGAGGCAGGAACACCTCGCACGGGACAGATGTAACTAGTAGGTACTGACCCTGTAATCGCATATCTCTGGTTTTAGAATATGACTATAATTTGGAATATTAAGATTAGGTTTATACACAAGCGGTCTGAGGGTGAAAACCCAAAGCAGCCGCCAAACGACCCCGTAAGAGGCACGAACACCTCGGACGGGACCAATGTAACTTGTAGGAAATTACTGCGTAATCGCGGGTCTCCCAGTTTCAGAATATGATGATAATTTTGAAACATCTAAATTAGCCTTAAAAATAAGCCGTTTGAGGGTGAAAACCCCAAACTAACTGCAAAACGGCCCCGTAAGAGGCATAAACAACTCACACGGGACCAATGTAACGTGTAGGGACTGACCGCGTAGTCACGGGTATCCCGATTTAATAATATGAGGATAATTTGAAATTAGTTAAATTAGACTTAAAAAAAAGCCGTTAATGGGTGAAAATCCAAACTAGCCATGAAACTACCCTGTAATAGGCACGAACACCTCGCATGGGACCAAAGTAACTTTTATGAACTGACCGAGTAATCGCGGGTCTTTTACTTTGAGAATCTTATGATAATTTGGAAATATCTAGATTACATTTAAAAACAAGCTTTTTGAGGGTGAAAACCCACACCAGCCGCCAAACGACCCCATTAGAGGAACGAACACCTCGGACGGGACCAATGTAGCTTGTAGGAACTAACCGTATAGTCGCGGGTCTCCCGATTTCAGAATATGATGATAATTTTGAAAAATCTAGATTAGGCTTAAAAATGGGACGTTTGAGGGTGAAAGCCCCAACTATCCGCAAAATGACCCCATAAGAGGAACAAACATCTCGAACGGAACCAATGTAACTTGTAGTAACTCACTGCGTAGTCATGGGTCTCCCGACTTGAGAATATGATGATAATATGAAATATCAGGATTAGGTTTAAAAACAAGCGGTTTGAGGGTGAAAACCCAAACCAGCCGCCAAACGGCCCCGTAAGGGGATTGAACACCTTGGACGGGACCAATGTAACTTGTAGGAACTAGCCGTGTAATCGCGGTTCTCCCGATTTCAGAATAGGATGATAATTTAAAAATAGCTAAATTAGGATTAAAAATAAGCAGTTAAAGGGGAAAACCCAAACCAGCCACCAAATGACCCCTTAAGAGGCATGAACACCTCGCACGGGACCAATGTAACTTGTTAAATTTGACCCCGTAATCGTGGGTCTCTGGTTTGAGAATATGACGATAATTTAGAAATATCAAGATTGGGTTTAAACACGAGCAGTTTCAGGGGTAAAACCCAAACCAGCCGCCAAACAGTCCAGTAAGAGGCACGAACACCTTGGACGGGATCAATGTAAGTTGTAGGAACTAACCGCGTAGTCGCAGGTCTCCTGATTTCAGAATAAGATAATAATTTGGAAATATCTTGGTTAGGCTTAAAAATAAGCCATTTGAGGGTGAAAACCCCAACTAGCAGCAAAACAGCCCCGTAAGAGGCACAAACACCTCACACGGGACTAATGTAATTTGTAGGAACTGACCGCAAAGTCCCGGGTCACCCGATTTGAGAAAATGACAATAATTTGAAAATTTCTAAATAAGACTTAAAAATAAGCAGTTGAAAGGTGAAAACCCAAACCAACAGCCAAACGGCCCCATGAGAGGTACGAACACCTTGCATGGGACCAATGTAACTTGTATGAACTGACCGCGTAATCACGGGTCTCCTGGTTCGAGAATATGATGATAATCTGGAAATATCTAGATTAGGTTTAAAAATAAGCCATTTGTGGGTGAAAACCCAAACCATCCCCCGAACGGCCACGTAAAAGGCATGAGCACCTCGCACGGGACCAATATAACTTATAGGAACTGACTGCGTAGTCATGCGTATCCTGGTTTCTGAATATGGCGATAATTTGGAAATATTAAGATTAGGTTTAAACAAAAGCTGTTTGAGGGGAAAACTCAACAAGCCTCCAAACGGCCCCGTAAGAGGCATGAACACCTCGGACGACACCAATGTAACTTATAGGAACTAATCGCGTAGTCGCAGGTCTCTCGATTTCAAAATATGATGATAATTTTAAAATATCTAAATTAGGCTTAAAAATAAGACGTTTGAGGGTGAAAATACAAATTAGCTACAAAACGGCCCCGTAAGAGGCACAAACACCTCACACAGGACCAATCTAACTTGTAGGAACTGACTGCATAATCACGGGTGTCCCGATTTGAAAATATGACGATAATTTGAAAATATCTAAAATAGGCTTAAAAATAAGCAGTTAAAGGATGAAAACCCAAACTAGTAGCCAAACGCCCCCGTAAAAGGAACGAACACCTCGTACAGGACCATTGTAACTTATAGGAACTGATCGCGTAATCATGGGTATCCTGGTTTGAGAATATGACGATAATTTGGAAATATCAAGATTAGGTTTAAAAACAAGTTTTTCGAGGGTGAAAACCAAAACCAACCCCAAAACAGCCCAATAAGAGGCACAAACACCTCTTACGAGACCAATGTAACTTGTAAGAACTGACCGCGTAGTCCCGGGTCTTCCCATTTAAGAATATGATGATCATTTAAAAATAGCTAAATTAGGCTTAAAACAAGTATTTAAAGGGTGAAAAACCAAACTAGCCGCGAAACGACCCCAGAAGAGGCACAAACACCATTCACAGGACCAAAATAACTTTTAGGAACTAACTGCGTAATCCCGGGTCTTCTAGTTTTAGAATATGATGATAATTTTGTAATATCTAGATTAGGTTTAAAAAAAAGCTATTTGAGGGTGAAAAACCAAACCAGTAGCCAAACGCCTCGTAAGAGGCACGAACACCTCGAACGGGACCAATATAACTTATAGGAACTAACCACGTAGTCGCTGGTCTCTCAGTTTCAGAATATGATAATAATTTGAAAATATCTAGATTAGGATTAAAAATAAGCCGTTTGAGAGTGAAAGCCCCAAACCAGCCGCCAAATGGCCCGGTAAGAGGCACAAACACCTCGTACGAAACCAATGTAACTTGTAGTAACACACCACGTAGTCACAAATCTCCCGGTTTGAGAATATGAAGATAATATGAAAATATCTAAATTGGGCTTAAAAACAAGTAGTTGAAAGGTGAAAACCCAAACCAACCACCAAACGGCCCTGTAAGAGGCACGAACACCTCGCACGGGACCAATGAAACTTGTGGGACCTGGCTGCGTAGTCGCGGGTCTCCCGCTTTAAGAATATGGCGATAATTTGGAAATATCTAGACTAGGTTTAAAAACAAGCCATTTGAGGGTGAAACCCAAACAAGTCGCCAAACGGCCCTGTCAGAGGCACGAACACCTCGCACCGGACCAATGTAACTTCTAGGAACTCATCGCATAGCCTTGGCTCTCTCGATTTGACAATATGACGATAATTTGTAAATATCTAAATTTGGCTTAAAAATAAGCAGTTAAAGGGTGAAAACCCAAATCGGCCACCAAACGGCACCGTAAGAGGCACGAACACCTGTCACGAGATGAACATAACTTGTAGGAACTCACCACGTAGTCACGGGTCTGCTGGTTTAAGAATACGATGATACTTTAAAAATAACTAAATTAAGCTTTAAAACAAGCAGTTATAGGGTGAAAACCTAAACCAACCACTAAACGGCTCCGTAAGAGGCACGAACACCTCGCCTTGAACCAATGTAACTTGTACGAACTGACCGCGTAATCACGGATCTCCTAGTTTGAGAATATGATGATAATTTAAAAATAGCTAAATTGGGCTTAAAAACAAGCAGTTATAGGGTGAAAACCCAAACCAGCCACCAAACGGCTCCGTAAGAGGCACGGACACCTCACCTGGGACCAATGTAACTTATAAGAATAGACCGCGTAATCACAGGGCTCCTGATTTAAGAATATGATGATAATTGGGAAATATCTAGATTAGGTTTAAAAATAATTCGTTTGAGGGTGAAAATGCAAACCATCCCCCGAACGGCCATGTAAGAGGCACACACACCTCGCACTGGACCAATATAACTTAACTGAGTGCGTAGTCACGGGTCTTCTAGTTTGAGAATATGATGATAATTTCAAAATAACTAAATTAGGTTTAAAAATAAGCCGTTTGTGAGTGAAAACCCAAACCTGCCCCAAAATGGCCCCGTGAGAGGCACGAACACCTCGCACGGGACCATTGTAACTTGCAGGAACTGACCATGTAGTCACGGGTCTCCCGAATTGATAATATGATGATAATTTAAAAATATCTAAATTAGGCTTAAAAATAAGGAGTTGAAGAGTGAAAACCGAAACTAACCTTCAAACGGACCCGTACGAGGCAGAAACACCTCGCATGGGACAAATGTAACTTGTACGAACTGACCCCGTAATAGCGGATCTCTAGTTTGAGAATATAATTATATTTTGGAAATATTTAGATTAGGTTTATACACAAGCGGTTTGAGGGTGAAGACCCAAACCAGCCGCCAAACGACCCCGTAAGAGGCATGAACACCTTGGACGGGACCAATGTAACTTGTAGGAACTAACCGCTTACTCGTGGGTTCGCAGTTTCATAATATGATGATAATTTTGAAACATCTAGATTTTGCTTAAAAATAAGCCGTTTGAGGGTGAAAACCCCAACTAGCAGCAAAATGGCCCCGTAAGAGGCACAAACACGTCGCACGGAACCAATGTAACTTATAGTAACTCACCACGTAGTCACAGGTCTCCTGGTTTGAGAATATTAAGATAATATGACAATATCTAAATTGGACTTAAAAATAGAAGCTAAAGGGTGAAAACCCAAACTAGCCGCCAAATGGCCCCGTAAGAGGCACTAGCACCTCCCACGGGACCATTATAACTTGTAGTAACTGATTGCGTAATCACGAGTATCTTGTTTTGAGAATATTACGATAATTTTAAAATATCTAGATTTGGTTTAAAAACAAGCAATACGAGGGTAAAATCTCAAACAATCCCCCAAACGGACCCATAAGAGGCACGAACACCTCTTACGGGACCAATATAACTTGTAGGAACTGACTGCGTAGTCTTGGGTCTCCCGATTTGAGAATATGTTGATAATTTAAATATATCTAAATTAGGCTTAAAAATAAGTAGTTAAAGGGTGAAAACCCAAACTAGCTGGCAAACAACCCCGTAATAGGCACGAACACCTGGCATGGGACCAAAGTAACTTTTAGGAACTGACCGTGTACTGACGGGTCTTTTGGTTTTAAAATATTACGATAATTTGGAAATATCTAGATTAGGTTTAAAAACAAGCTTTTTGAGGGTGAAAACCCACACCAGCAGCCAAACGACCCCGTTAGAGGAACGAACACCTTGGACGGGTCCAATGTAGCTTGTAGGAACTAACCGCGTTGTCGTGGGTCTCCCGATTTCAGAATATGATGATAATTTTGAAATATCTAGATTAGGCTTAGAAACATGACGTTTGAGGGTGAAAGCCCCAACTAGCTGCCAAACGGCCCCGTAAGAGCCACAAACACCTCGCACGGAACCAATGTAACTTTTAGTAACTCACCGCGTAGTCACGGGTCTCACGACTTGAGAATATGATGATAATACGGAATATCAAGATTAGGTTTAAACATAAGCAGTTTGAGGGTGAAAACCCAAACCAGCCACCCAACGGCCCCGTAAGCGCCACGAACACCTTGGATGGGACCAATGTAACTTGTAGGAACTAATCGCGTAATCTCATCTCTCCCGATTTCAGAATATGAAGATAATTTAAAAATAGCTAAATTAGGCTAAAAAATAAGCAGTTAAAGGGAAAAACACAAAACAACCACCAAATGACCCCTTAAGAGGCATGAACACCTCGCACAGGACAAATGTAACTTGTCAAAATAGACCCCATAATCGTGGGTCTCTGATTTGATATTATGATGATAATTTGGAAATATCAAGATTGGGTTTAAATACAAGCGGTTTCAGGGGGAAAACCCAAACCAGTAGCCAAACGGTCCCGTAAGAGGCACGAACATCTCAGACGGGGTCAATGTAAGTTGTAGGAACTAACCGCGTAGTCGCAGGGCCTCTCGGATTGAGAATATGATGATAATTTAAAAATATCTCAATTAGGCTTAAAAACAAGCAGTTAAAGCGTGAAACCCGAAACCAGCCTTCAAACGGCCCCGTAATAGACAGGAACACCTCGCACGGGACCAATGTAACTTGTAGGAACTGACCCCGTAATTGCGAATCTCTAGTTTGAGAATATGACTATAATTGGGAAATATTAAGATTAGGTTTCTACAGAAGTGGTTTGAGGGTGAAAACCCAAACCAGCCACCAATGACCTCGTAAGAGGCACGAACACCTCGGACGAGACGAATGAAACTTGTAGGAACTAATCGCATAGTCGTGGGTATCCTGATTTTTGATTGTGATGATAATTTGGAAACACCTAGATTAGGCTTAAAAATAAGCCGTTTGAGGGTAAAAACCCCGACTAGAAGCAAAATTGCCCCGTAAGAGGCACAAACACCTCACATGGGACCAATGTAACTTGTAGGAACTGACCGCATCATCACGGGTCTCCCGATTTGAGAATATGAGGATAATTTCAAATTAGCCAAATCAGTCTTAAAAATAAGCAGTTAAAGGGTGAAAACCCAAACTAGCCGCCAAACGGCCCTGTAAGAGGCATGAACACCTCGCACGGGACCATTGTAACTTGTAGTAACTGACCGCGTAATCACGAGTATCCTCGTTTGAGAGTATGACGATAATTTTAAAATATCTAGATTAGGTTTAAAAATAAGCCGTTCGAGGGTGAAATATGAAATAATTCCCCAAACGGCCCCATAAGAGGCCCGAACACCTCTTACGGTCCAATGTAGCTTGTAGGAACTAATTTCATAGTCATGGGTCTCCCGATTTGACAATATGATGATAATTTGAAAATATCTAAATTAGGCTTAAAAACAAGTACTTAAAGGGTGAAAACCCAAACTAGCCGCCAAACAACCCTGTAAGAGGCACAAACACCTCGCATTGGACTAAAGTAACTTTAAGGAACTCTCCATGCAATTGTGAGTCCTTTGGTTTGAGAATATGACAATAATTTGGAAATATCTAGATAAGGTTTAAAAACAAGTTGTTGAGGATGAAAACCCCCACTGGCAGCCAAATGGCCCAGTTAGAGGAACGAACACCTTGGACGGGACCAATGTAACTTTTAGGAGCTAACGGCGTAGTCGCGAGTCTCCCGGTTTCACCTTATGACAATAATTTTGAAATAGATTAGGCTTAAAAACAAGTCGTTTGAGGGTGAAAGCCCCAACCCGTTGCCAAACTGCCCCGTAAGAGGAAAAACACGTCGCACGGAACCAATGTAACTTGTAGTAACTCACAGCGTTGTCATGGGTCTCCCGACTTCAGAATATGATGATAATATGAAAATATCTAAATTGGGCTTAAAAACAAGAAGTTAAAAGGTTAAAACCTAAACCAGCCCCTAAACGGCCCCATAAGAGGCACGAACACCTCACACGGGACCAATGTAACTTGTTGGAACTGATCGTGTACTCGCGGGTCTCTCGGTTTAAAAATATGTCGATAATTTGAAAATATCAATATTAGGCTTAAAAATAAGCCATTTGAGGGTGAAAACCAAAACCAGCTGCCAAACGGCCCCATAAGAGGCACGAACACCTTGCACCGAACCAATGAAACTTGTTGGAACTCACCGCATACTCGTGGATCTCTCGATTTGAGAATATGGCAATAATTTGAAAATATCAAAATTAGGCTAAAAAATAAGCAGTTAAGGGGTGAAAACCCAAACCATCCCCTAAACGGCCCCGTAAGAGGCACGAACACCTCTCAGGGGACCAACATAACTTGTAGGAACTCACTAAGTTGTCACGGGTCTCATGGTTTGAGAATATGATGATAATTTAAAAATAACTAAATTAGGCTTAAAAACAAGCAGTTATAGGGTCAAAACCCAAACCAGCCACCAAACGGCTCCGTAGGAGACACGAACACCTCATCTGGGACCAATGTAACTTGTACGAACTGACCCCGTAATCACGGGTTTATTGGTTCAAGAATATGATGATAATTTGGAAATATCTAGATTAGGTTTAAAAATAATCCGTTTCAGGGTGAAAACGCAAACCATCCCCCGAACGGCCACGTAAGAGTCATGAACACCTCGGACGAGACCAATGAAACTTGTAGGAACTAACCGCGTAGTCGTGGGTATCACGATTTCTGATTGTGATGATAATTTGGAAACATCTAGATAAGGCTTAAGAATAAGCCGTTTGAGGGTGAAAACCCCAACTAGCCGCAAAATGGCCCCGTAAGAGGCACAATCACCTCACATGGGACCAATGTAACTTGTAGGAACTGACTGCATCATCACGGGTCTCCCAATTTGAGAATAAGAGGATAATTTGAAATTAGCGAAATTAGTCTTAAAAATAAGTAGTTAAAGGGTGAAAACCCAAACTAGCCACCAAACGGCCCTATAAGAGGCCTGAACACCTCGCACGGGACCATTATAACTTGTAGTAACTCACCACGTAATCACGAGTATCCTGGTTTGAGAGTATGACAATAATTTTAAAATATCTAGATTAGGTTTAAAAACAAGCATTCGAGGGTGAAATCTGAAATAATCCCCAAAACAGCCCCACAAGAGGCACAAACACCTCTTATGGGACCAATGATGCTTGTAAGAACTGACTGCGAAGTCCCGGGTCTCCCGATTTGACAATATGATGACAATTTAAAAATATTTAAATTAGGCTTAAAAATAAGTAGTTAAAGGGTGAAAACCCAAACTAGCCGCCAAATAACCCCGTAAGAGGCACAAACACCTAGCATGAGACCAAAGTAACTTTTAGGAACTGTCCATGCAATCGCGGGTCCTCTGGTTTGAGAATATGATGATAATTTGGAAATATCTAGATAAGGTTTAAAAACAAGCTGTTTGAGGATGAAAACCCACACTAGCAGCCAAATGGCCCAGTTAGAGGAACGAACACCTTGGACGGGACCAATGTAACTGGTAGGAGCTCGCCGCGTAGTCGCGGGTCTCCCATTTTCAGATTATGATGATAATTTTGAAATAGATTAGGCTTAAAAACAAGTCTTTTGAGGGTGAAAGCCCCAACCCGTCGCCAAACTGCCCTGTGAGAGGCACAAACACTTCGCACGGAACCAATGTAACTTGTAGTAACTCATCGCGTTGTCACGGGTCTCTCGACTTGAGAATACGATGATAATATGAAAATATCTAAATTGGGCTTAAAAATAAGAAGTTAAAAGGTGAAAACCCAAACCAACCCCCAAACAGCCCCATAAGAGGAACGAACACCTCACACGGGACCAATGTAACTTGTTGGAACTGATCGCATAGTCGCGGGTCTCCCAGTTTAAAAATATGGCGATAATTTGGAAATATCTTGATTAGTCTTAAAAACAAGTTATTTGAGGGTGAAAACCCAAACTAGCCGCCAAACAGCCCCGTAAGAGGCACGAACACCTCGCACGGAACCAATGTAACTTCTTGGAAGTCACCGCATAGTCGTGGGTCTCTTAGTTTGATAATATGATGATAATTTAAAAATATCCAAATTAGGCCTAAAATAAGCAATTAAAGGGTGAAAACCCAAACCAGGCCCCAAATGGCCCTGTAACAGGCGCGATCACCTCTCACGGGACCAACGTAACTTGTAGTTACTGACCGCCTAGTCACGGGTCTCTCTGTATGAGAATATGATGATAATTTAAAAATAGCTAAATTAGGCTTAAAAATAAGTTGTTAAAGGGTAAAAACCCAAACCAGCTGCTAAATGGCCCAATAAGAGGCACGAACACCTCACATGGGACCAATGTAACTTGTACGAACTGACCACACAATTGCGGGTCTCCTGGTTCGAGAATATGATGATAATTTGGAAATATCTAGATTAGGTTTAAAAATAAGCCATTTGAGGGTGAAAACCCAAACCATCCCCCGAACGGCCACCTAAGAGGCACGAACACCTCGCATGTGACCAATATAATTTATTGGAACTGACCACGTAGTCAAGGGTCGCTTGGTTTGAGAATATGACGATAATTTAAAATTTTCTAGATTAAGTTTAAAAATAAGCCGTTTGAGGGTGAATATCCAAACCAGCCCCCAAATGGCCTCGTATTAGGCACGGACACCTCGCACGGGACTAATGTAACTTGTAGGAACTGACCGCGTAATCACGGGTCTACCGGATTGAGAATATGATGATAACTTAAAAATATTTAAATTAGGCTTGAAAATAAGCCATTTAGGGGTGAAAACCCAAACCAACCACCAAATGGCCCCGTAAAAGGCACGAACATCTCGCATGGGAACAATGTAACCTGTAGGAACTGACCGCGTAGTCGCAGGTCTCCCAATTTGAGAATAGGTCAATAATTTTGAACTATCTAGATTAGGTTTAAAAATAAGCAGTTAAAGGGTGAAAACCCAAACTAGCCCCCAAACGGTCCCCTAAGTGGAACGAACACCTCGCACAGGACCATTATAACTTATAGGAATTGACCGCGTAATCACAGGTATCCTAGTTTGAGAAAACGACGATAATTTTGAAATATCTAGATTAGGTTTAAAAAAAACGTTTGTGAACGGCCCCGTAAGAGGCCCGAACACCTCATACGGGACCAATGTAACTGGTAGGAACTGATCGTGTAGTCACGAGTCTCCCGATTTGAGAAAATGATGATAATTTAAAAATTGCTAAATTAGGCTTAAAATAAGCAGTTAAAGGGTGAAAACCCAAACGAACCTCCAAACGACCCCGTAAGAGGAATGACCACCAATGTAACTTTTAGGAACTGACCCCATAATCATGGCTCTCTAGTTTGAGAATATGATGATAATTTAGAAATATCAAGATTAGGTTTAAACACAAGCGATTTGAGGGTGAAAACCCAAACCAGCCGCCAAATGGCCCCGTAAGAGGCACGGACACCTCGGACAGGACCAATGTAACTTATAGGAATTGATCGCATAATTAAGAGTATCCTAGTTTGAGAAAATGACAACAATTTGAAAATATCTAGATTAGGTTTAAAAACAAGTTGTTTGTGGGTGAAAACCCAAACCAGCCCCAAATGGCCCCATAAGAGGCCCGAACACCTCATACGGGACCAATGTAACTTTTCGGAACTGATCGCGTAGTCACGGGTCTCCCGGTTAGAGAATGTGATGATAATTTAAAAATAACTAAATTAGGCTTAAAACGAGCAATTAAAGGGTGAAAACCAAAACTTACCCCCAAACGACTCCGTAAGAGGAACGACCACCAATGTAACTTGTAGGAACTGACCCCATAATCGCGGGTCTCTATTTTGAGATTATGATGATAGTTTAGAAATATCAAGATTAGGTTTAAACACAAGTGGTTTGGTGGTGAAAACCCAAACCAGCCGCCAAATAGCCCCGTAAGAGGCACGAACACCTTGGACGGGACCAGTGTAACTTGTAGGACCTAATCGCGAAGTCGCGGGTCTGCCGATTTCATAATATGATGATAATTTGGAAATATCTAGATTAGGTTTAAAAATAAACGATTTGATCGTGAAAACCGAAACTAGCCGCCAAATGGCCATGTAAGAGCCACGAACACCTCGCACGGGACCATTGAAACTTGTAGGAATTGACTGCATAATCATGGGTATCCCAGTTTGAGGATACGATGATAATTTGTAAATATCTAGATTAGGTTTAAAAACAAGTGGTTTGAGGGTGAAAACACAAGCAAGCCCCAAATGGCCACATAAGAGGCCCGAACACCTCATATGGGGCCAATGTAACTTGTAGGAACTGACCGCGTAGTCACGGGTCTCCCGATTTGAGAATATGACAATAATTTAAAAATAGCTAAATTCGGCTTAAAAACAAGCAGTTAAAGGATGAAAACCCAAACCAACCGCCAAACGACCCCGTAAGAGGCACGAACACCTCGCACGGGACCACTGTAACTTGTAGGAACTGACCCCGTAATCGCGGGTCACTGGTTTAAGAATATGTTGAAAAATTAAAAATATCAAGATTAGGTTTAAACACAAGCGGTTTGAGGGTAAAAACCCAAACTTGCCGCCAAACAGGCCCCGTAAGAGCCACGAACACCTCGGACGGGACAAATCTAACTTATAGGAACTAACCGCGTAGTCGCGGGTTTCCCGATTTCAGAATATGATGATAATGTGTAAATATATATATTAGGCTTAAAAACAAGCCGTTTAAGGGTGAAATCCCCAACTAGCCGCAAAACGGCCCCGTAAGACGCACAAACACCTCACACAGGACCAATGTAACTTGTAGGAACTGACCGCATGGTAACGGGTCTCCCGATTTAAGAATAAAACGATAGTTTGAAAATAGCTAAATTAGATTTAAAAATGAGCAGTTAATGGGTGAAAACCAAAACCAGCCACCAAACGACATCGTACGAGTCACGAAAACCTCACACGGGAACAATGTAACTTGTAAGAACTGATTGTGTAGTCGCGGGTCTCCCAGTTTCAGAATATGATGATAATTTTAAAATATCTATATTAGGCTTAAAAACAAGCTGTTTGAGGGTGAAAACCACAACCATCCGCCCAACGACCCCGTAAGAGGCACAAATTCCTCACACTGGACCAATGTAACTTGTAGGAACTGATCGCGTAGTCACGGGTCACCCGATTTGAGAATATGACGATAATTTGAAAATAGCTAAATTAGACTTAAAAACAAGGAGTTAAAGTGAAGGAGCGTGAAGGCCCCCAATCTAAAATGCTTATACTTATTTTCTCTTTAAGAATAGATATGGGGAAGCGTTAGATGATGGTTCAATTAAACAATTTACCTATTTTAATTTCTTATACAAATTAAAATTAAACAAAGTGAAATAAAATAAAACACACACTTATGTTAATTTCACTTAAACCAATTTTATTTAACTCCAGTCCTAGAAATTTGCCTAAGTTATATTTTCAATATTACCAAATTAGGCCAAACAAAATTTATCAAATTAAGAGATGACTTGAATTAAATTAAACATAAACATTACCCAAATTTAAATTAGCACCAAATTAAACATGTAGTGATTAAACCAAATTTTATCTTGAATTACCTAAGCATGCATTGTAGGTGAGTATAGCAAGATAAAATAAATAATGAAACCACTACGTCGCGATGTACGAGGAAAAACCCACAACGAGAAAAAACCGCGGACGACCCTAGCCTCAAATCCACTAAGTATGGTTTTAAAAATACAAGACAGTAGACTTACAACACTTGACTCGATCCCTCTCAAGCCCCGACGCTTCTTCTTGTATACACCTCCACCTAGAAAATAACCACGGAGCTCCACCGCGGTCTCGGAATCCACCGATCGTACTTTATATGGTCACCGTCACCTAAACTAAGAGCCTTTCTCCAAGTGGGTAAATCAACACAAACTTCTTCTTCTTTGTGGGATTTAGAAGCAAACCCAAACTTCTCTTCAAATGGTAGAGATGAAAATCGGTTCCAAACACTCCAAGCAAAGTATATATATATATATGAAACTTGCATTAAACAACAATTGGGTGTAAACAAAGTGTTTAAAGGTTTTTTCTTGGAAAAATGAACACTTAAACTTGAACTTTTTCTTAGGAAAGATAAACTCTGAAAACATTCTCTAGGAGTTGTAGGATAGTGAAAAAGTTAACTTTCCAAAGTTGGTTCCCACACTTGGATATTCAGTCAAAAGTTAGTGCAGAATGATAATGGGAAAGTGGGTGAAAACTGTCAAAAACTGCAATTTAAATGTTCCCGCCAAATCTCGTTCGAACGAGATTTGTCGTTCGAATGAAGTCTCATTCGAACGGACTTCTAACGACATTCTAACGAAGTTCCAGTGTCTTTAAAAAATGAACTCGGTAGAAATCTTGTTGGAACATCAATCTCGTTTGAAGGACATTTCGAACGAAGTTACATACGACAAACTGGGAACTCTTTGGCAAACTCATTCAAACGACATTTGGTTCGAACGAAAAACTCGTTCGAACGACATGTCGAACGAACTTCTAGAAAGTAGGAAATTTTCATTTTTAGCCCAAAAACTTTATAAACTTTTATTTAAATTTTTAATTAAATCTTTCTAAAAATAAACCACAGTTTTAATTAAACCTACACCCATTTTACTGCTCGAAGATCCTATATATATATGTAATGCATTCATATGTTAGGAGCATGGAACCACTGTTGATGATGTAGAAACGAGGAACTTAAACTCCACATTTTGATAAAGCTTTATACACTTGGCCGCTACGTCTTCAACAAACTCGCCATAGGCTTGAAATAAGTACATTGAACACTATCCTATGACACAAACATTTTTTTTCGAAATTGACCCAAAACAACAAAGGACTCAATTAGAAATTTGTGTCCTTACATAAAGGTTGAAAACCCAAACTACCAGCCAAACGGCCCCATAACAGGCACGAACACCTCGCACGGGACGATGGTAACTTGTAGGAACTGACCGCGTAATCACAAGCATCCTGGTTTGAGAATGTGATGATGATTTGGAAATATGTAGATTACGATTAAAAACAAGTCGATCGAGGATGAAAACCCAAACCAACCCCCAAATGGCCCCATACGCGGCACGAACACCTCTTACAGGACGAATGTAACTTGTAGGAACTGACTATGTAGTCTCGGATCTCCTGGTTTGAGAATATGGTGATAATTTAAAAATAGCTAAATTAGGTTTAAAAATAAGTAGTTAAAAGGTGGAAACCGAAACTAGCTGCCAAGAAACCCTGTAACGGGCACGAACTCCTTTCACGGGACCAAAGTAACTTGTAGGAACTGACCGCGTAATCGCGGGTCTGCTGGTTTGAGAATATGACAATAATTTGGAAATATCTAGATTAGGTTTAAAAGCAAGCTATTTGAGGGTGAAAACCCAAACCACAAGCCAAACGGCCACGTAAGAGGCACAAACACCTTAGACGGGACCAATGTAACTTGTAGGAACTAACCGAGTAGTCACAGGGGGATCCCAGTTTCAGAATATAATGATTATTTGGAAATATCTAGATTAGGTTTAAAAACAGGTCATTTGAGGGTGAAAGCCCCAATCAACAACCAAACGGCCCCGTAAGAGGCACAAACACCTCGCACAGAACCAATGTTAGTTGTAGTTACTCACCGCGTAGTCACGGGTCTCCCGACTTGAGAATATAATGATAATATGAAAATGTCTAAATTGGACTTAAAAACAAGCAGTTAAAAGGTGAAAACCCAAACCAACCCCCAAATGGCCCCATAAGAGGTACGAACACCTCGAACAGGACCAATGTAACTTGTAGGAATAGACCGCATAGTCAAGGTCTCCTGATTTAAGAATATGGTGATAATTTGGAAATATCTAGATTAGGCTTAAAAACAAGCCATTTGAGGGTGAAAACCCAAACCAGTCGCTAAACGTCCCCGTAAGAGGCACAAACACCTCGCACGGCACCAATGTAACTTCTAGGAACTCTCCGCATAGTCGTGGGTCTCTCTGTTTGAGAATATGATGATAATTTGAAAATATCTAAATTAGGCTTAAAAATAAGCATTAGAAGGGTGACAATCGAAACCAGACCTAAAACGGCCCAGTAAGAGGCAGGAACACCTCGTACGGGACCAATGTAACTTGTAGAAATTGACCGCATAGTCACGTGTCTCCCAATTTGAAAATATGACGATAATTTCAAAATAGCTAAATTAGGCTTAAAAATAAGCAGTTAAAGGATGAAAACCCAAACCAGCCCCCAAACGTCCTCGTAAGAGGAACGAACACCTCGCATGAGACCAATGTTTCTTTTACGAACTGAGCGCGTAATCGCAGGTCTCCTGGTTCCATAATATGATGATATTTGGGAAATATCTGGATTAGGTTTAAGAATAAGCCGTTTGAGGGTGAAAACCCAAACCATCCCCCAAACGGTCCCGTAAGAGGCCCGAACACCTCGCACGGGACCAATGTAACTTATAGGAACTGACCGGGTAGTCGCGATTCTCCTATTTTAACAATATGACGATAATTGGAAAATATCTAAATTAGGCTTAAAAAAGTGGTTAAAGGGTGAAAACCCAAACGAGTGACCAAACGACCCCGTAATAGGCATGAACACCTCGTACGAGTTGAATGCAACTTTTAGGAAGTAGCTGCGTAATCGCGGGTCTCCCTGTTTAAGAATATGACGATATTTTTGAAATATCCAGTTAGGCTAAAAAATAATACGTTTGTGGGAGAAAACCCAAACCAGCAGCCAAACTTTCCGTAAGAGGCACGAACACCTCGTACGGGACCAATGTAACTTATTAGAACTGAACGCGTAGTCACGGGTCTCCCGGTTTGAGAATTTGATGATAATTTGAAAGTAGCTAAATAAGACATCAAAAAAAGTAGTTAAAGGTTCAAAACTGAAACCAGTCGCCAAACAACCCCGTAAGAGGCACGAACACCTCGCACGGGACCATTATAACTTGTGTAACTGACCTCATAATCACGGGTCTCCTGGTTTGAGAATATAATGTTAATTTGGAAATATCTAGATTAGGTTTAAAAACAAGCCGTTTGGGGGTGAAAACCCAAACCAGCCCCCAAACGGCACCGTAAGAGGCACGAACACCTCTTCCGGGACCAATATAACCTGTAGGAACTGACCGCGTAGTCACGGGTCTCCCGATTTTAGAATATAATGATATTTTAAAAATAGCTAAATTAGGCTTAAAAATAAGAAGTTAAAGGTTGAAAACCCAAACCAGCCGCTAAACGGCCGCGTAAGATGCACGAACACCTCGCACGAGAGCAATGTAACTTGTAGGAACTGACCGCGTAATCGCGGGTCGTCTGGTTTGAGAATATGACGATAATTTGGAAATATCTCGATTAGCTTTAAAAATAAGCCGTTTGAGGGTGAAAATACAAACTTGCCCCCAAACGGCCCCGTAAGAGGCACGAACACTTTGGACGGGACCAGTGTAACTTGTAGATACAAATGCTTAGTTGCGGGTCTCCCAATTTGAGAATAGGATATAATTTGGAAATTTCTAGATTAGGCTTAAAAATAAGTCGTTAGAGGGTGAAACCCCCAACCAGCCGCCAAACGACCACGTGAGAGGCACAAATAGCTCGCACTGAACCAATGTAACTTATAAGAACTCACCACATAGTCACAAGTCTCCGGGCTTGAAAATATGACGATAATACGAAAATATCTAAATTGGGCTTAAAAATAAGTAGTTAAAGATGAAAACCCAAACGGCCCTGTGAGAGGTACGAACACCTCGCACGGGACCAATGTAACATATAGGAACTGATCGCATAGTTGTGGGTCTCCCAGTTTGAGAATGTGGTGATAATTTGGAAATATCTTGATTAGGCATAAAAACTAGCCATTTGATGGTGAAAATGCAAACCAGCGGCCAAACGGCACCGTATAAGGCACAAACACCTCACATGGAACCAATGTAACTTATAGGAACTAACCGCAGAGTCGCGGGTCTCCCGGTTGGAGAATATGATGATAATTTGGAAATATCTAGATTCGATTTAAAAATAATCCATTTGATGGTGAAGATGAAAACCAACCACCAAACGGCCATGTAAGAGGCACGAACACCTCGCACGGGACAAATATAACTTATAGGAACTGACCATGTAGTCACGGGCCTCCCATTTTGAAAATATGATGATAATTTGAAAACATCTAAATTCGTCTTAAAAACAAGCAGTTATAGTGTGAAAACCCAAACCAGTTGCCAAATGGCCCCTTAAGAGGCATGAACACCTCGCACGGGACGAACGTAACTTGTAGGAACTGACTACGTAATCGCGGGTATCCCTGTTTAAGAATATGACGATAATTTGGAAATATCTAGATTACGATTAAAAACAAGCCGTTTAAGGGTGAAAACCCAAACCAACTGCCAAATGTCCCCGTAAGAGGCAACAACACCTCGCACGGGAACAATGTAACTTATAGGAACTGACCGCATAATCTTGAGTCTCCCAGTTTGAGGATATTACAATAATTTGGAAAATATCTAGTTTAGGCTTAAAAACAATTCGTTTGAGGGTGAAAGCTCAAACGACCGCCAAACAGCCCCGTCAGAGGCACGAACACCTCGCATGGGAACAATGTCACTGATAGGAACTCATCGCAAAATCAGGGGTCCCCCAGTTTGAGAATATGATGATAATTTGAAAATAATCAGTTAAGAGGTGAAAACAAGCAGTTAAGGGGTGAAAACCCAAACCAGCCCCCAAACAGCCCCGTAAAAGGGACGAACACCTCACACGGGACCAATGTAACTTGTAGGAATTCCCACGTAGTCGTGGGTCTCCTGGTTGGATAATAGTCTTATAATTTTGAAATATCAAGATTAGGCATAATAACAAGCTGTTTGAGGTTGAAAACCCAAACCATCCCCCAAACAGCCCGGTAACAGGCACGAACACCTCGCACGGGACCAATGTAAGTGGTAGGAATTGACTACGTACTCACGAGTCTCCCAGTTTGAGAATGTGATGATAATTAAGAAATATAGAGGTTAGGATTAAAAACAAGCCATTTGAGGGTGAAAACCCAAGCCACCAGCCAAACGTCCCGTAAGAGGCACGAACACCTCACACCGGACAAATGTAACATGTAGGAACTGATTGCGTAGTCACGGCTCTCCCAATTTGAGAATACGATAATAATTTGGAAATATGATGATTTAGACTTAAAAATAATCGGTTAAAGGGTGAAAACCCAAACCAGTCGTGAAATGGCCCCGTAAGAGGCACGAACACCTCGCACCGGACCATTGTAACTTGTAGGAAATGACACCAAAATCACGGGTCTCTGGGTTTGTGAATATGATGATAATTTGGAAATAACTTGATTAGGTTTTAAGAAAAACCTTTTGAGGATGAAAATCCAAACCAGTAACCAAACGTCCCATAAGAGGCATGAACACCTCACATGGAACTAATGTAACTTGTTGGAACTGATCACGTAGTCATGGGTCTCCAGATTTGAGAATCTGAAGATAATTTGAAAATAGCTAAATTAGACTTGAAAACAAGCAGTTAAAGGATGAAAAACCAAACAAGACGCCAAACGGGCCCGAAAGAGGCACGAACACCTCGCACGGTACCATTGTAACTTGTAAAAACTGATCGCGTAATCACGGGTCTCCTCGTTTGAGAATATGACGACAATTTGGAAATATATAGATTAGGTTTAAATATAAGCTGTTTGAGGGTGAAAACCCAAACCACCTCTCAAACAGAACCGTAAGAGGCACGAACACCTCTTACGGGACCAATGTAACCTGTAGGAACTCATCGCGTAGTCACAAGTATCCCGGTTTGAGGATATGACGATAATTCAAAAATTGTTAAATTAGACTTAAAAATAAGCAAATAAAGGGTGAAAACCCAAACCAGCCGCCAAACGGCCCCGTAATAGGCACAAACACCTCGCACGGGACCAATGTAACTTGTATAAACTGATCGCGTAATCACGGATCTCTTGGTTTGAGAATATGATGATAATTTGGAAATATCTAGATTGGGTTTAAAAATAAGTCATTTGAGGGTGAAAACTCAAACCATCCCCCAAATGACCCCGTAACAGGCACGGACCCCTCGCACGGGACCAATGTAAATTGTAGGAGTTGACTGCGTAGTCGCGGGTCACACGGTTTGAATATATGTCGATAATTTGAAAATATCTACATTAGGCTTAAAAACAAGTCATTTGTGGGTGAAAACGTAAACCAATAGCCAAATGTCCCGTAAGAGGCATGAAAACCTCGCACGGGACCAATGTAACTTGTAGGAACTCACCGCGTAGTCACGGGTCTCCCGGTTTGAGGTTATGACGATAATTCGGAAATTTCTATATTGGGCTTAAAAATAAGCAGTTAAAGGGTGAAACCCCAAACCAGTCGCGAAACTGCCCCGTAAGAGGCGCGAACACCTCGCACGTGACCAAGGTAACTTATATGAATTGATCATGTAGTCACGGGTTTCCTGGTTTGAGAATTTGGGGATAATTAGGAAATATCTAGTTAGGCTTAAAAACAAGCCATTTGAGGGTGAAAACCCAATCCAGTAGCTGAACATCCCATAAGAGGCATGAACACCTCGCACGGGACCAATGTAACTAGTTGGAACTGATCGCGTAGTCACAAGTCTCCCAATTTGAAAATGTTACGGTATTTTAAAAATAGCTAAATTAGGCTTCAAAATAAGCAGTTAAAGGGTGAAAACCCAAACCAGTCACTAAACGGCCCCGTAAGAGGAAAAAACACCTCGCACGGGACCAATGTAACTTGTACGAATTGACCGCGTAATTGCGGGTCTCCTGGTACGAGAATATGATGATAACATATAAATATCTAGATTAGGTTTAAAAACAAGCCGATTGAGGGTGAAAAACAAACCATCTCACAAACGTCCCCGTAAGAGGCGCGGACACCTCCCACTGGACAATTGTAACTTATAGGAACTGACCGCATACTCAAGGGTCTCCTGGTCTGAGAATATGACGATAATTTGGAAATATCTAGATTAGGTTTAAAAACAAGCCGTTTGAGGGTGAAAACCCAAATTAGCCCCCAAACGTCACCGTAAGAGGCACGAACATCTCTTACGGGACCAATGTAAGCTGTACGAACTGACCGCATAGTCACGGGCCTGCCGATATGAGAATATGACGATAATTTAAAAATACCTAAATTAGGCTTAAAAAGCAGTTAAAAGGTGAAAACCCAAACTAGTTTCCAAACGGCCCCGTAAGAGGCACGAACACCTCACACGGTACCAATGTAACTTATAGGAATTGACCGCATAATCTCGGGTCATCTGGTTTGAGAATATGATGATAAATTGGAAGTATCTAGATTAGGTTTAAAAATAAACCGTTTGAGGGTGAAAACAGAAACTTGACTCCAAACGGCCCTGTAAGAGGCACGAGCACCTCCGACAGGGTCAATGTAACTTGTAGGAACTAACCGTGTAGTCGCGGGTCTCTCAGTTTGAGATTATGATGATAACTTAGAAATATATAGATTAGGCTTAAAAATAAGCTGTTTGATGGTGAAAACCCCAACTAGACGCCAAACAGCCTCGTAAGAGGCACAAACACCTCGCACGGGACCAATGTAATTTGTAGGAACTCTCTGCGTAGTCACGGGTCTCCCGGCTTGAGAATATGATGATAATACGAAAATATCTAAATTGGGCATAAAAATAAGCAGTTAAAGGGTGAAAACACAAACGGCCCAGTGAGAGGCACGAACACCTCTTACGGGACCAATGTAACTTATAGGAACTGATCGCGTACTCCCGGGACTCCTGGTTTGAGAATATGGGGATAATTTGGAAATATCAATATTAGGCATAAAAACAAGCCATTTCATGGTGAAAATGCAAACCAGCTGCCAAACGGCCCCCTAAGAGGCACGAACACCTCGTACGGGAACAATGTAACCTGTTGGAATTAACCGCATAGTCATGGGTCTGCTGATTTGAGAATATGATCATAATTTGAAAATGTCTAAATTGGACTTAAAAATAAGTAGTTAAGGGATGAAAACCCAAACCAGCCCCTAAACGTCCCCGTAAGAGGCACGGACACCTCGCACGGGCCTAATGTAACTTGTTGGAACTGACCGTGTAGTCGCGGGTCTCCTGATTTGAGAATATGATGATAATTTGGAAATATCTATTATAGGCTTAAAAACAAGTTGTTTGAGGGTGATAACCCCATCCAACCACCAAACGACCCCGTAAGAGGAACAAACACCTCGCACGGAACCAATGTAACTTGTAGGAACTAATCGCATAGTCGCGAGTCTCCCAGTTTGAGAATATGATGATAATTTGGAAATATCTAGATTAGGCTTAAAAATAAGCCATTTGATGGTGAAGACGCAAACCAGCCACCAAACGGCCCCGTAAGAGGCACGAACACCTTGTATGGGACCAATGTACCTTATAGGAACTGATCGCGTAGTCACGGGTCTCACATTTTGAGAATATGATGATAATTTAAAAATGGCTATATTAGGCTTAAAAATAAGGAGTTAAAAGGTGAAAACCCAAACCATCCGCCAAACGACCCAATAAGAGGCATGAACACCTCGCACGAGACCAATTTAGAATGTACGAACTGACCGCGTAATCGTGGGTCTCTTAGTTCGAGAATATGATGATAATTTGAAAATATCTAAATTAGGTTTAAAACAAGCCGTTTGAGGGTGAAAACTCAAACCATCCCTCAAACCGCCCCGTAGCAGGAATGAACACCTCGCACGGGACCAATGTAACTTGTAGGAATTGACTGTGTAGTCGTTGGTCTCCCGATTTTGAGATTATGGTGATAATTTTGATATATATAGATTAGGTTTCAAAACAATCCGTTTGAGGGTGGAAACCCAAAACTGTAGCCAAACGTCCCGTAAGATGTACGAACACCTTGCACGAGACCAATATAACTTGTAAGAACTGTCTGCGTAGTCACGGGTCTCCCAGTTTGAGAATATGACGATAATTTAGAAATTGCTAAATTAGACTTAAAAACAAGAAGTTGAAGGGTGAAAACCCAAACCAGCCGCGAAACGGCCTTGTAAGAGGCATGAACACCTCGCACGGGACCAAGGTAACTAGTAGGAATTGATCGCGTAGTTGCGGGTCTCTTGGTTTGGGAATATGACGACAATTTGGAAATATCTAGTTAGGCTTAAAATCAACTCGTTTGAGAGTGAAAACCCAAAGCCGCAACCAAACGTCTCGTAAGAGGAACGAACACCTCGCACGGGTCCAATGTAACTTGTTGGAACTGATCGCGTAGTCACAAGTCTCCTGGTTTGAGAGTATGAGGATAATTTAAAAATAGCTATATTAGGCTTAGAAATAAGGAGTTAAAGGGTGAAAACCCAAACCATCCACCAAACGGCACCGTAAGAGGCACGGACACCTCGCACGAGACGAATGCAACTAGTAGGAACTAATTGCGTAATCGCGGGTCTCCCAGTTAAAGAATATGTTAAAAATTCAGAAATATCTAGTTAGGCTTAAAAATAAGCTATTTGAGGGTGAAAACTCAAACAAGCAGCCAAACATATCGTAAGAGGCACGGACACCTCACACGGGACCAATGTAACTTGTTTGAACTGACCGCGTAGTCACGGGTCTCCCGATTTTAGAATATGATGAAAATTTGAAAGTAGCTAAATTAGACTTAAAGACAAGCAGTTAAACGGTGAAAACCCAAACCAGCCGCCAAACGGCCCCGTAAGAGGCACGAACACCTCGCACGGGATCATTGCAACTTGTAAGAACTGACGGTGTAATCACAGGTCTCCTGGTTTGAGAATATGATGATAATTTGGAAATATCAAGATTATCTTTAAAAACAAGCCGTTTGAGGGTGAAAACCCAAACTAGCCCCTAAACGGCACCGTAAGAGGGACGAACATCTCTTATAGGACCAATGTAACCTGTTGGAACTGACCACATAGTCACGGGTCTCCCGGTCTGAGAATATGGAGATAATTTAGAAATTGCTAGATTAAGGTTAAAAATAAGCAGTTAAAGGGTGACAAACCAAACCAGCCGCCAAGCAGCCCCATAAGAGGCGTGAACACCTCGTACTGGACCAATGTAACATGTAGGAACTAACCGCATAATCACGTGTCTCTTGGTTTGAGAATATGATGATAATTTGAAAATATCTAAATTAGGCTTAAAAATAAGGAGTTAAATGGTTAAAACCGAAACCAGTCGCCAAACGACCCCGTAATAGGCACGAACACCTCGCACGGGACCATTGTAACTTGTAAGAGTTGATCGCGTAATCATTGGTCTCCTGGTTTAAGAATATGATGATAATTTGGAAATATCTAGATTAGGTTTGAAAATAAGTCGTTTGAGGGTGAAAACCCAAACTAACCCCCAAACAACACCCTAAGAGGCACGAACACCTCTTATGGGACCGATGTGACCTGTAGGAACAGACTGTGTAGTCACGGGTCTCTCCGTTTGAGAATATGATGATAATTTAAAAATGGCTAAATTAGGCTTAAAAACAAGCACTTAAAGGGTGAAAACCCAAACCAGCCGCCAAATGGCCCCGTAAGAGGCACGAACACCTCGTACGGGACCAATGTAACTTTTAGGAATTGACTGCGTAATCGCGGGTCGGTTGGTTTGAGAATATGATGAAAATTCGGATATATCTAGATTAGGTTTAAAAATAAGCCGTTTGAGGGTGAAAACACAAACTTACCTCCAAACGGCCCCATAACACGCCTGAACACCCCAGACGGAACCAATGTAACTTGTAGGAACAAACCACGTAGCCATGGGTCTCCCGAATTGAGAATGTGGTGATAATTTGGAAATATCTAGATTAGACTTAAAAACAAGTCGTTTGAGGGTGAAAGCAACAACTTGACACCAAACGGCCCCGTAAGAGGCACAAACACCTCAAACAGAACCAATGTAACTTGTAGGAACTCACTGCGTAGTCACGGGTCTCCCGGCTTGAGAATTTGATGATAATAGGTAAATATCTAAATTGGGCATAAAAACAAGCAGTTAAAGGGTGAAAACCCAAATGGCCCCGTAAGAGGCACGAACACCTCGCACAGGACCAATGTAACTTAAAGGAACTGACCTCGTAGTCGTGGGTCTCCCGGTTTGAGAATATGGTTATAATTTGGAAATATCTAGATTAGGCACAAAAATAAGCCATTTGATTGTGAAAACGCAAACCAGCCTCCAAACGGCCCCGTAAGAAGCACGAACACCTCGCACGAGACAAATGTAACTTGTTGGAATTGACCACGTAGTCACGGGTCTCCCAATTTGAGAATATGACCATAATTTGAAAATATTTAAATTGGGCTTAAAAATAAGCAGTTAAGGAATGAAAACCCAAACCAGCCCCCAAACGTCCCCGTAAGAGGAACGAACACCTCGCACGGGACCAATGTAACTTGTACAAACTGATCGCGTAATCGCGGGTCTCCTAGTTTGAGAATATGACTATAGTTTGGAAATATTTAGATGAGGTTTAAAAATAAATTGTTCGAGGGTGAAAACCCAAGCCATCTTCCAAACGGCCCCGTAAGAGGCACAAACACCTCGCTCGGGACCAATGTAACTTATAGGTACTTACCCCATAGTCGTGGGTCTCCCTATTTGAGAATATGAAGATAATTTAAAAATAGAAAAATTAATCATAAAAATAAGAAGTTAAAGGGTGAAACCCCAAACCAACCGCCAAATGACCCGTAAGAGGCACGAACACCTCTTACTGGACCAACGTAACTTGTAGGAACTGATCGCGTAGTCACGGGTCTCCCGAATTGAGAATATGATGATAATTTGAAATATTTAAATTAGGCTTAAAAACAAGCAACTAAAGGGTCAAAATCAAAACCAGTCGCCAAACAGCCCCATAAGAGGCACGAGTACCTCACATGGAATGAATGGAGCTTGTAGGAACTGACTGCATAATCGCAGGTCTCTCAGTTTAAGAATATGACGATAATTTTGAAATATCTAGTTAGGCTTAAAAACAAGACGTTTGAGAGTGAAACCCAAACCAACAGCCAAACGTCCCGTATGAGGAACGAACACCTCGCACGGGATCATTGTAACTTGTAAGAACTGACCGTGTAATCACGGGTCTCCTTATTTGACAATATGACGATAATTTGGAAATATCTAGATTATGTTTAAAAATAAGCAGTTTGAGGGTGAAAACCCAAACTAACCCCTAAACGGCACCATAAGAGGTACGAACATAAGTTACGGGACCAATGTAACCTGTAGTAACTGATAGCATAGTCACGGGTTTCCGGGTCCGAGAATATGACGATAATTTAAAAAAATTTCTAGATTAGGGTTAAACATAAGTAGTTAAAGAGTGAAAACCCAAACCAGCCGCCGAATGGTCGCGTAAGAGGCACGAACACCTCGCACGGGACCAATGTAACTTGTAGGAACTAACTGAATAATCGCGTGTCTCCTGGTTTGAGAATATGATGATAATTTGAAAATATCTAAATTTGGCTTAAAAATAAGGAGTTAAATGGTGAAAACCCAAACCAGTCGCCAAACGACCACGTAAGAGGCACGAGCACCTCGCACGGGACCATTGTAACTTGAAAGAACTGCTCGCGTAATCATGGGTCTACTGGTTTGAGAATATGATGATAATTTGGAAATATCTAGATTAGGTTTAAATATAAGCCGTTTGAGGGTGAAAACCCAAACTAGCCCCCAAACGGCACCGTAAGAGGCACGAACACCTCTGACGGGACGGATGTAACCTTTAGGAACTGACTGCATAGTCACGGGTCTCTCGGTTTAATAATATGATGATAATTTAAAAATGGCTAAGTTAAGCTTAAAAATAAGCACTTAAAGGGTGAAAACACAAGCCAACCGCCAAACAGCCCCGTAAGGGGCACGAACACCTCGTACGAGATGAATGTAACTTGTAGGAACTGATCACGTAATCGCGGGTCATCTTATTTGAGAATATGACAATAATTTGGAAATATCTAGATTAGGTTTAAAAATAAGTCGTTTGAGGGTGAAAACACAAACTTGCCTCCAAACGGCCCCGTAATACGCATGAACTCCTCAAACGGAACCAATGTAACATGTAGAAAGTAATCGCGTAGTCGCGGGTCTCCCGATTTGAGAATCTGGTGATAATTTGGAAATATCTAGATTAGCATAAAAACAAGTCGTTTTAGGGTGAAAACCACAACCGGTGCCAAACGGCCTCGTAAGAGGCACAAACACCTTGCACGGAACCAATGTAACTTGTAGGAACTCACTGCATAGTCACAGGTCTCCTGGCTTGAGAAGTTGATGATAATATAAAAATATGTAAATTGGGCATAAAAACAAGCAGTTGAAGGGTGAAAACCCAAACGTCCCCGTAAGAGGCACGAACACCTCGCACGGGACCAACATAACTTGTACAAACTAACCGCGTAATCGTGGGTCTCCTGGTTTGAGAATATGACTATAATTTGGAAATATCTAGATTAAGTTGAAAAACAAGCTGTTTGAGGGTGAAAACCCAAACGATTTCCGAAATGGCCCCGTAAGAGGCACGAATACCTCGTACGGGGCTAATGTAACTTATAGGAATTGACCGTGTAGTCATGGGTCTCCCGATTTGGGAATATGATGATAATTTGAAAATATCTAAATTAGGCTTAAAAACAAGTAGTTAAAGGGAAAAAACCAAACGAGTCGCCAAACGGCCTCGTAAGAGGCACGAGCACCTCGTACGGGACAAATGGAACTTGTAGGAACTGACTGTGTAATCGCGGGTCTCTCGGTTTAAGAATATGATGATAATTTGGAAATATGTAGTTAGGCTTAAAAACAGGCAATTTGAGGGTGAAAACCCAATCCAACAACCAAACGTCCCGTAAGAGGCATGAACACCTCGCACGAGACCAATGAGACTTGTTGGAAATGATCGCGTAGTCTTGGGTATCCCGATTTGAGAATATGACGATAATTTGAAAATAGCTAAATTAGACTTTAGAACAAGGAGTTAAAGGTGAAAACGCAAATCAGCCGCCAAACGGCCCCATAAGAGGCACGAACACCTCGTACGGGACCTATGTAACTTATTGGAACTGACCGCGTAGTCACGGGGGTCTCCAAATTTGAGAATATAACAATAATTCGAAAATATCTAGATTGGGCTTAAAAATAAGCAGTTAAAGGGTGAAAACCCAAACCTACAGTCAAACAGCCTCGTAAGAGGCACGAACAACTCGCACGAGACCAATGTAATTTGTACAAACTGACCTCGTAATCGCAGGTCTCCTAGTTTGAGAATATGACAATAATTTGGAAATATCTAGATTAGGTTTAAAAAAAGTTATTTGAGGGTGAAAACCCAAACCATCTCCCAAACTGCCCCGTAAGAGCGACGAAGACCTCCAACGAGACCAATGTAACTTATAGGAACTGACAGCATAGTCATGGGTCTCCCGATTTGAGAATATGATGATAATTTGAAAATATCAAAATTAGGCTTAAAAATAAGCAATTAAAGGGTGAAAACCTAAAGCAGTTGCCAAATGGCCACCTAAGAGGCACGAACACCTCGCGCGGGACGAATGCAGCTTGTAGGAGTTGACTGCGTAATCGGGGGTCTCTCGGTTTAAGAATATGACAATAATTTTGAAATATCCAGAAATATCTAGTTAGGCTTACAAATAAGTCGTTTGAGGGTGAAACCCCAAACTAGCAGCCAAACATCCCGTAAGAGGCATGAACACCTCGCACGGGACCAATGTAACTTGTTGGAACCGACCGCATAGTCATGGGTCTTCCGATTTGAGAATGTGACGATAATTTGAAAACGGCTAAATTAGACTTAAAAACAAGCAGTTAAAGGGTGAAAACCCAAATAAGCTGCCAAACGGCCCTTAAGAGGCACGAACACCTCGCACCGGACCATTACAACTCGTAGGAACTAACAGCATAATCACAAGTTTACTGCTTTGAGAATATGATGATAATTTGTAAATATGTACATTAGGTTTAAATATAAGCCGTTTGAGGGTGAAAACCCAAACCGGCCACCAAACGGCATCGTAAGAGGTACGAAACCCTCTTACGGGACCAATGTAACCTGTAGGAACTCATCGCGTCGTCACGGGTCTCCTGGTTTGAGGATATGAAGATAATTCAATAATTGTTAAATTAGACTTAAAAACAAGGAGTTAAAGGGTTGAAACCCAAATCAGCCACAAAACGGCACCGTATAAAGCACAAACACCTCGCATGGAACTAATGTAACTTATAGGAACAAACCGCAGAGTCGCGGGTCTCCCGGTTGGAGAATATGATGATAATTTGAAAATATCTAGATTCGTTTTAAAAATAATCCATTTGATGGTGAAGAAGAAAACCAACCACCAAACGGCCATGTAAGTGGCACGAACACCTCGCACGGGGCCAGACGACCCGCGATTATGTGGTCAGTTCCTACAAGTTATATTGGTCCCGTACGAAGTGTTTGTGCCTCTTACACGGCCGTTTGGCGTCTGGTTTGACTTTTCACCCTTTAAGTGCTTGTTTTGTTGCCTAATTTTGAAATTTTCAAATTTTCAAATTAACTTCATATTCTCAGACCGGGAGACCCGTGACAACGCGGTCAGTTCTTATAGGTTACATTGGTACCGTAAGAGGTGTTCGTGCCTCTTACGGTGCTTTTTGGGGGCTAGTATAGGTTTTCACCCTCAAACGACTTATTTTTAAACCTAATCTAGATATTTCCAAAATATTATCATATTCTAAAACCAGGAGACCTATGATTACGCAATCAGTTCTTACAAGTTACAATGGTCCCGTGCGAGGTGTTCGTGCCTCTTATGGGGCCGTTTGGCGACTAGTTTGGGTTTTCACCATTTAACTCCTTACTTTTAAGTCAAATTTAGATATTTTCAAATTCTAAATTAGGCTTAAAAATAAGGAGTTAAAGTGTGAAAACCCAAACCAGCAGCCAAACGGCCCCGTAAGAGGCACAAACACCTTGCACGGGACCAATATAACTTTTATGAACTGACCGCGTAATCGCGGGTCTCTTGGTTCGTGAATATGAAGATAGTTTTAAAATATCTAGATTAGGTTTAAAAATAATCTGTTTGAGGGAGAAAACTCAAACCATCCCCCAAATGGCCCCGTAACAGGCATGAATACCTCGCACTGGACCAATGTAACTTGAAGGAATTTACTTCGTAGTCGTGGGTCTCCTGGTTTGATAATATGGTTATAATTTGGAAATATCTAGATTTGTCTTAAAAAACAAGCCGTTTGAGGGTGAAAACCCAAAATAGTAGCCAAACATACCATAAGAGGCATGAGCATCTCTTACCGGACCAATGTAACCTGTAGGAACTGACCGCGTAGTCACGGGTCTCCCGGTCTTAGAATATGATATAATTTAAAAATTGCTAAATTGGGCTTAAAAATAAGCAGTTAAAGGGTGAAACATAAACTAGATGCCAAGCAACCCCGTAAGAGGCACGAACACCTCGCACGGGAGTAGTGTAACTTATACGAACTGACCGCGTAATCGCGGGTTGTTTGGTTTGAGAATAGGATGATAATTTTGGATTATCTAGATTAGGTTTAAAAATAAGGCGTTTGAGGGTGAAAAGATAAACTTGCTGCCAAATGGCCCCGTAAGAGGCACGAACACCACACACGGGACCAATGTACCTTATAGGTAGTGACCGCATATTCACGGGTCTCACGATTTGAGAAAATGATGATAATTTAAAAATAGCTAAATTAGGCTTAAAAATAAGCAGTTAAAGGGTGAAAACCCAAACAAGCCGCCAACGGCCCCGTAAGAAGCACGAACACCTCGCACGTGACCATTATAACTTGTACGAATTGAGCCCGTAATTGTAGGTCTCCTGGTTCAAGAATATGACGATAATTTGGATATATCTAGATTAGGTTTAAAAACAATCCATTTGAGGGTGAAAACCCAAACTATCCCCCAAATGGACCTGTAACAGGCACGAACAAATCGTACGGGACCAATGTAACTTTTAGTAATTGATTGCGTAATCGCGGGTCTCCCCGGTTTAATAATATGATGATAATTTGGAAATATCTATATTAGGATAAAAATCAAGTCGTTTAAGGGTGAAAACCCAAACTAACTACCAAACGGACCTGTAAGAGACACGAACACCTCGTACGAGACTAATGTAACTTGTAGGAATTGTTCGTGTAGTCACGGGTCTCTCGAATTGAGAATATTATGATAATTTGGAAATATCTATATTAGGCTTAAAAACAAGTCGTTTGCGGCTGAAAACCCAATCCAGCCGCCAAACGGCCTTGTAAGAGGCACGAACACCTCGCACGGGACCAATGTCACTTGTAGGAACTCACTGCGTAGTCACGGGGCTCCAAGTTCGAGAATACGATGATAATATGGAAATATCTAGATTATTGTTAAAAATAAGCCGTTTGAGGGTGAAAATGCAAACCGTCCCCCAAACGGTCCTTTAACTAGCACGAGCAACTCGCACGGGACCATTGTAACTTATAGGAATTGACTGCGTAGTCGCGGGTCTCCCAGTTTAATAATATCGTGATAATTTAGAAATATCTATATTATGCTTAAAAATAAGTTGTTTGAGGGTGAAAATGCAAACAAGCCGCCAAACGTCCCGTAAGAGGCACGAACACCTCGCACGGGATCAATGTAACTTGTAAGAACTAATCGCATAACCACGGGTCTCCAGTTTGACAATATGATGATAATTTGAAAATTCCTAAATTAGACTTAAAAACAAGCAGTTAAAGGGTGAAAACCCAAACCAGCCGCGAAACGGCCCCGTAAGAGGGACGAACACCTCTGTCGGGACCATTGTAACTTGTAGGAACTGACCGTGTAATCACGTGTCTCCTGGTTTGTTAATATGATGATAATTTGGTAATAACTTGATTAGGTTTAAAAATAAGCCATTTGAGCGTGAAAAACCAAACGAGTCGCCAAACGGCCCCGTAAGAGGCACATACACCTCGCACGGAACCAATGTAACTTGTAGGGACTCTCCGCGTAGTCACGGGTCTCCCGACTTGAGAATATGATGATAATATGAAAACATCTAAATTGGGTTGAAAAATAAGCAATTAAAGGGTGAAAACCAAAACCAACCCCTAAACGTCCCCGTAAGAGGCACGAACACCTGACACGTGACCAATGTAACTTGTAGGAACTGATCGCGTAGTCACGGGTCTCCCGGTTTGAGAATATGGCAATAATTTGAAAATATCTAGATTAGGCCTAAAAGCAAGCCATTTGATGGTCAAAATGCAAACTAGTCGCGAAAAGGCGTCGTTAGAGGCATGAACACCTCGCACGGGTTCAATGTAACTCGTAGGAACTCACTGCGTAGTCGCGGGTCTTCCAGTTTGAGAATATGATGATAGTTTGGAAATATCTAGATGAGGCTTAAAAATAAGTCGTTTGAGCGTGAAAACCCCAACCAGCCACCAAACGGCCCCATAAGAGGCACATATACCTCGCACGAAACCAAAGTAAGTTGTAGGAACTCTCCGCATAGTCACAGATCTCTCGGCTTAAGAATATGATAATAATATGAAAATATTTCAATTAGGCAGAAAAACAAGCAGTTAAAGCGTGAAAACCAAAACTAGCCCCCAAATGGCTCCGTGTGATACACGAACACCTCGCACGGGACAAATGTAACTTGTAGGAACTGACCGTGTAATTGCGGGTCTCCCAGTTTGAGAATATGTTGATAATTTAGAAATATCTAGATTAAGCTTAAAAATAAGCCATTTGATGGTGAAAACGCAAACCAGACGCGAAAAGGCCCCGTTAGAGACACGAACACCTCGCACGGGGCCAATGTAACTTGTAGGAACTCACCACGTAGTCGCCAGTCTCCCAGTTTGAGAATGTAATGACAATTTGAAAATATATATAAATTAGTCATAAAAATAAGCAGTTCAAGGGTGAAATCCTAAACCAGCCCCCAAACGGCCTCGTAAGAGGCACGAACACCACGTACGGGACCGATGTAACTTGTAGGAACTGCTCGCGTAGTCACTGGTCTCCCGGTTTGAGACTATGACAATAATTTTAAAAAAGCTAAATTAGGCTTAAAATGAGTAGTTAAAGGGTGAAAACCCAAACCAGCCTCCAGACGGCCCCGTGAGAGGCACGAACACCTCCCACGGGACCACGTAACTTGTACGAACTGATCATGTAATCGCGGGTCCCTTGGTTTGAGAATATGGCCATAATTTTAAAATATATAGATTAGGTTTAAAAACAAGCCTTTTGAGGGTGAAAACCCTAATCGTACCCCAAATGGACCCGTGAGAGGCCCGAACACCATGCACGGGACTAATATAACTTGTAAGAACTGACCGAGTAGACACGATTCTCCCGATTTGAGAATATGATGATAATTTATAAATATCTAAATTAGGATTAAAAATAAGCAGCTAAAGGGTGAAAACCCAAACCAGTTGTCAAACGGTCCTGTAAGAGGCTCGAACACTTTGAACGAGATGAATGTAACTGGTAGGAACTCACAGTGAAATCGCGTTTCTCCTGGTTTGAGAATATGACGATAATTTGAAAATATCTTAATTAGGCTTAAAAACAAGCCGTTTAACGGGGAATACCCAAAGCAGTAGCCAAATAGCCTCATAAGAGGCACGAAAGCCTCGCACGGGAATAATATAACTTGTAGGAACAGATCGCGTAGTCGCGGGTCTCCCGGATTGAGAATATGATGATATGTTCAAAATATCTAAATTTGGCTTAAAAATAAACAGTTATTAAATAGTGAAAACCCAAACCAGTCGCCAAACGGCCCCGTAAGAGGCACGAAACACCTCGCACGAGATGAATGTAACTTATAGGAATTAACTGCGTAATCGCGGGTCTCCCAATTGGAGAATACGACAATAATTTGGACATATCTTGATTAAGATTAAAAACAAGCCGTTTAAGGGTGATAAGTCAACCCAATCGCGAAATGGCCCCCTACGAGGCACGAACACCTCGCACGGGACCCTTATAACTTGTAGGAACTGATCACGTAGTCACGGGTCTCCTAGTTTTAGAATATGATGATAATTTGAAAATAGGTAAATTAGGTTTAAAAATAAGCAGTTAAAGGGTGAAAAGTCAACCCAACCGTGAAACGGTCCTGTGAGAGGCACGAACACCTAGCATAGGACCAATGTAACTTATACGAACTAACCCCATAATCGCATGTCTCCTAGTTGGAGAATGTGATGATAATTTGGAAATATCTAGATTAGGTTTAAAAATATGTCGTTTGAGGGTGAAAACCCAAACTGCCTCGTAAGAGGCACAAACACCTTGCACAGGACCAATATAACTTATTGGAGTTGACCACGTTGTCATGGGTCACCTGATTTGAGAATAAGATGATACTTTGAAAATATCTAAATTAGGATTAAAAATAAGCAGTTAAAGGGTGAAAACCCAAACCAGCAGCCCAACGGCCCCATGAGAGGCACGATCACCTCGCACGGGACCAGTGTATCTTGTAGGAACTGACCGCGTAGTCGCGGGTCTCACAATTTTATAATATGATAATAATTTGGAATTATTTAGATTAGATTTAAAAACAAGTCATTTGAGGGTGAAAACCCAATTCATTGGCCAAACGACCCCATAAGAGGCACAAACACCTTGCACGGGACCGATGTGACTTATAGGAACTAGCTGTGTAATTGCGGGTCTGTCGGTTTGAGAATATGACAATAATTTGGAAATATCTAGATTAGGTTAAACAACATGCCTTTTGAGGGTGAAAACCAAAACCATCACCCAAACGACACCGTAAGAGGCACGAACACCTCGCATGGGACCAATGTAACTTGTAAGAACTGACTGCATAGTCGCAGGTCTCCCGATTTGACAATATGATGATAATTTGTAAATATTTAGGTTAGTCATAAAAATAGGTCGTTTGAGGGTGAAAACCCAAACTAGCAGCCAAATGGCCACGTAAGAGGCACAAACCCCTCGCACGGGACCAATGTAACTTGTAGAAACTGACCGCATAGTCACGGGTCTCTCGATTCGACAATATGATGATAATTTGGAAATATCTAGATTAGGCTGAAAAACAAGTCGTTTGAGGGTGAAAACCAAAACCCGCCACCAAACGGCCTCGTACGAGGCACTAACACCTCGCATGGGACCCATGTAACTTATATGAATTGATCACATAGTCACGGGTCTCACGGTTCTAGAATATGTCAATAATTTGAAAATAGCTAAATTAGGCTTAAAAATAAGAAGATAAAGGGTGAAAAGTCAACCCAGTCGCTAAACGGCCCCGTAAGTGGCTCAAACACCTCGTGCTGGACCAATGTAACTTATACGAACTAACCGCATTATCGTGGGTCTCCTGGTTTGAGAATATGATGATAATTTGGAAATATCTAGATTAGGTTTTAAAGTATACCATTTGAGGGTGAAAACCCAAACAAGCTCCTAAACTGCCTCATAAGAGGCACGAACACTTCGCATGGGACCAATGTAACTTGTTGGAGTTGACTGTGTTGTCACGGATCACCCGATTTGAGAATAAGACGATACATTGAAAATATTTGAATTAGGATTAAAAATAAGCAGTTAAAGGGTGAAAACCCAAACCAGCTGCCCAACGGCCCCGTAAGAGGCACGAACACCTCGCATGGGACCAATGTATCTTGAAGGAACTGACCGCGTAGTCACGGGTTTCGCGAATTTAAAATATGATAAAGAATTGGAAATATCGAGATTAGGTTTAAAAATAAGTCGTTTGAGGGTGAAAACCAAAACCATTCGCCAAACGGCCCCGTAAGAGGCATGAACACCTCAGACGGGACTAATGTAACTTGAAGGAAGTAACCGCGTAGCCGCGGGTATCTCGATTTGAGAAATTGATGATAATTTGGAAATATCTTGATTAGGATTAAAAATAAGTCATTTGAGGGTGAAAACCCCAACCAGCCAACAAACGGACTCGTAAGAGGCACGCACACCCGCACGGAACCAATTTAACTTGTAGGAAGTTATCGCATAGTCACGGGTCTCCCGGCTTCTGAATATGATAATAATATGGAAATATCTAGATTAGGCTTGAAAACAAGGCGTTTAAGGGTGAAAACCCAAACTAGCTGCCAAAGGCCCCGTAACAAGCATGAACACCTAGCACGGGTCTCATGTCACTTGTAAGAACACACCGTGTAGTCAAGGGTCTCCCAATTTGAGAATATGACGATAATTTGAAAATATCAAAATGGGCCTTAAAAACAAGTAGTTAAAGGATGAAAACCCAAACCAGCTCCCAAATGGCCCCGTAAAAGGCACCAACACCTCGGACGGGACCAATAAAACTTGTAGGAATTGACAGCATAGTCGCGGGTCTCCCGATTTGAGAATTTGGAGATAATTTGGAAATATCTAGATTAGGGTTAAAAACAAGTCGTTTGAGGGTGAAAACCCAAACCAGCAGCCAAATGTCCCGTAAGAGGCACGAACACTCGCATTGGACCAATGTGACTTGTAGGAACTGACCGCGTAGTCACGAGTATCCCGATGTGAGAATATGACGATAATTTGGAAATACCTAAATTAGGATTAAAAACAAGTAGCTAAATGGTGAAAACGTAAACCAGTGGCCAAACGGCCCAGTAAGAGCCATAGACACCTCGCACGGGACGAATATAACTTGTAGGAACTGCATGCGTAATCTCGGGTCCCTGAGTTTAAGAATACGATAATAATTTGAAAATATCTTGATTAGGATTAAAAACAAGCCATTTAAGGGTGAAAAGCAACCCAACCGCTAAACAACCCCATACGAGGCACGAACACCTCGCACGGGACCCTTGTAACTTGTAGGAACTGATCACGTAGTCACGGGTGTTGCAATTTTAGAATATGATGATAATTTGAAAATAGCTAAATTAGGCTTAAAAATAACCAGTTAAAGGGTGAAAAGTCAACCCAGCCACCAAACGGCTCCGTAAGTGGCACGAGCACCTCGCACGGTACCAATGTAAGTTATACAACCTGACCATGTAATCGTAGGTTTCTTGGTTTGAGAATACGATGATAATCTCGAAATATCTAGATTAAGTTTAAAATTAAACAGTTAAAGGGTGAGAACCCAAACTAGCAGGCCAATGGCCCTGTAAGAGGCACGAACACCTCGCACGGGACTAATGTATGTTGTCGGAACTAATCGCGTAATCGTGGGTCTCCCGATTTGAGATTATGAAATAATTTGGAAATATCTATATTAGGTTTAAAAATAAGTCGTTTGAGGATGAAAACCCAAACTAGTCTCCAAACGGCCCCGTACGAGGCACGAACACCTCGGACGGGACTAATGTAACTTGAAGGATGTAACCTCGTAGCCGCAGGTCTCCCGGTTTGAGAAATTGATGATAATTTGGAAATATCTTGATTAAGCTTAAAAACATGTCGTTTGAGGGTGAAAACCCCAAACAACCGCCAAACGGACCCGTAAGAGGCATGAATACCTCGCACGGAACCAATGTAACTTGTACAAACTCATCGCGCAGTCACGGTTCTCCTAATTTGAGAATATGATGATAATTTAATAATATGAAAATGGGGCTTAAAAATCACTAGTTAAAGGTTGCATATCCAAACCATTTTCCAAATGGTGTCGTAAAAGGCACTTATACCTCGCACGGGACTAATGTAACTTGTAGGAATTGACCGCGTAGTCGCGGGTCTCCTAATTTGAGAATATGTCAATAATTTGTAAATATCTAGATTAGGGTAAAAAATAAGATGTTTGAGGGTGAAAACCCAAACCACCAGTCAAACATCTCGTAAGAGGCACGAACACCTTGCACGGGAAAAATGTAACTTGTAGGAACTGACCACATAGTCATAGATCTCCCGAATTGAGAGTATGACCATAATTTGAAAATTGCTAAATTATGATTAAAAATAAGGAGTTAAAGGGTGAAAATAGAAACCAGCTGCCAAATGGCCCCGTAAGAGGCACGAACCCCTCGCAAGGGACCAATGTAACTTGTAGGAACTGACGGCGTAATCACGGGTCTCCTGGATTGAGAATATGAGATAATTTAGAAATATCAAGATTAGGTTTAAAAATAAGTTATTTGAGGGTGAAAACCCAAACCATCCCCAAAACGTCCCCGTAAGAGGCACGAACACCTCGCATGGGACCAATGTAACTTGTAGGAACTGGCTGCGTAGTCGCGAGTCTCCCGTTTTGACAATATTACGATAATTTGTAAATATTTATATTAGGCTTCAAAATTAGCCGTTTGAGGGTGAAAACACAAACCAACCGCCAAACGGCCCCGTAAGAGGCACGAGCACCTCGCATTTGACCAATGTTACTTGTAGGAACAGACCGCGTAGTCGCGAGTATCCCGATTTGACAATATGATGATAATTTGGAAATATCAAGATTAGGTTCAAAATCAAGCCGTTTGAGGATAAAAACCCAAACCAACCGCCAAACGTCCCCATAAGAGGCACGGACACCTCTTACGGGACCAATGTAACTTATAGGAACTGACCACGTAGTTGCGAGTTTCCCGATTTGAGAATATGATGATAATTTGGGAATATCTAGATTAGGCTTAAAAATAAGCTATTTGAAGGTAAAAACCCAAACTAGCTGCCAAACGGCCCCGGAAGAGTCTCGAACACCTCGCATGGGACCAATGTTACTTGTAGGGACTTATCGTGTAGTTGTGGGTCTCCTGGTTTGAGAATATCACGATAATTTTGAAATATATAAATTAGCCTTAAAAATAAGCCGTTTGAGGTTGAAAACCCAAACCAGTCGCCAAACGGCCCCGTGAGAGGCACGAACACCTCGCATGGGACCAATGTAACTTGGAGGAATTGACCGTGTTGTAGGGGATCTCCCAGTTTATGAAAATGACCATAATTTGAGAATATATATTTTAGGCTTAAAAAATAAGCCGTTTGAGGGTGAAAACCCAAACCAGTCGCCAAACGTCCCGTAAGAGGCCCAAACACCTCGCACGAGATCAATGTAACTTGTAGGAATAAACCACGTAATTGTGGTTCTCCGAGTTTTAGAATATGGTGATAATTTTGAAATATCTAGATTAGGCACAAAAATCAGAAGTTCAAGGGTGAAACCCCAAACCAACCGCCTAACGGCACAACAAGAGGCACGAACACCTCACACGGGACTAATGCCACTTGTAGAAACTCACCGCGTAGTCAGGCGTCTCCTAATTTGAGAATATGACAATAATTGGAAAATATCCAAATTAGGCATAAAAATAAGTAGTTAAAGGATGAAAACCCAACCAGCCCCCAAATGGCCCCGTAAGAGGCACCAACACCTCGTACGGGACAAATGTAACTTGTAGGAATTGACCGCATAATCGTAGGTCTCTCAGTTTGAGAATATGGCGATAATTTGGAAATATCTAAATTTGGTTTAAAAACAAGTTGGTTGAGGGTGAAATCCCAAACCAGCTGCCAAATGGCCTCGGACAGAACCAATCTAAGTTAAAGGAACCAACAACATAGCCGCGCATCTCCCTGTTTAAGAATATGATAATTTTGAAATATCATGATTAGGCTTAAAAATAAGCCCTTTGAGTGTGAAAACCCGAACCTATCGCCAAACGGAACCGTAAGAGGCACGAACACCTCGCACGTGACGTATATAACTTGTAGGAACTGATCACGTAATCGTGGGAATCCTGGTTTGGTAATTTGACGAAAATTTAGAAATATCTAGATTAGGTTTAGAAATAAGCCATTTGAGGGTGAAAACCAAACCCATCCACCAAACGACGCCGTAAGAGGCATGAACACCTCCCACGGGACCAATCTAACTAGTAGGAACTGACCGCTTAATCGTAGGTCTCTCAGTTTGACAATATGATAATAATTTGTAAATATCCAGATTAGGCTTCAAAACAAGCCGTTTGAGGATGAAAACCCAAACCAGTCGCCAAACGGCCCCGTAAGAGGCACTAATACTTCGCACGGGACAAATGTAACTTGTGGTAACTGACCGCGTAGTTGCGGGTCTCTCGGTTTGACAATATAATGATAATTTGGAAATATTTAGATTAGGTTTAAAAATAAGCCGTTTGAGGGTAAAAATCCATGCCAACGGCCAAACGACCCCGTGAGAGGCACGAACACCTCTTATGGCACCAATGTAACTTTTAGGTACTGACCACGTAGTCGAGAGTCTCCTAATTTTAGAATATGATGATAATTTGGAAATATCTAGATTAGGCTTAAAAATAAGTCGTTTGAGGGTGAAAATCCAAACTAGCCGTCAAACACCCTCGTAAGAGGCACGAGCATCTTGTATGCGACCAATGTAACTTGTAGAAACTGATCGCGTAGTCTTGGGTCTCCTGGTTTGAGAATATTGTGATAATTTTGAAATATCTAGATTAGGCTTCAAAATAAGTCGTTTGAGGGTGAAAACCTAAACCAGTCGCCAAACATCCCCGTAAGAGGCTCAATAACCTCATACGGGACCAATGCAACTGGTAGGAATTGATTGTGTATTAGCTGGTCTCCCAATTTGAGAATATGACAATAATTTGAAAATATCTAGATTAGGCTTAAAATAAGCAGTTTGAGGGCAAAAACCCAAACCAGCCACCAAACGTCCCGTAAGAGGCACGAACACCTCTCACGAGACCAATATAACTTATAGGAATTGACAGCATAGTCGCGGGTCTCTCGATTTTAGAATATGGTAATAATTTGAAAATATCTAGATTAGGCTTAAAAATAGGTCATTTAAGGGTGAAAACCCAAACCAGCTGCCAAACGACTATATAAGAGGCACGAACACCTCGTACGAGACCAGTGTCACTAGTAGGAACTCACCGCACAGTCACGGTCTCCCAATTTGAGAACATGACGATATTTTGAAAATATCAAAATAGGGCTTAAAAATTAATAGTTAAAGGGTAAAAACCCAAACCATCCCCTAGATGGCCCCGTAAGAGGCACCAACACCTCGCAAGGGACCAATGTAACTTTTTGGAATTGACCGTGTAGTCACATGTCTCTCGATTTGAGAATACGGTGATAACTTGGAAATATCTAGATTAGTCTTACAAACAAGTCGTTTAAGGGTGAAAACCCGAACTAGTCGCCAAATGGCCCTATAAAAGGCACGAACACCTCGCACGGGACCAATGTCACTTGTAGGAACTCACCACATAACCACGGATCTCCTAATTTGAGAATATGATAATAGTTTGAAAATATCAAAATGGGGAATAAAAATAAGCAATTAAAGGTTGAAAACCCAAACCATCTCCCAAATGGCCCCGTAAGAGGCACCAACACCTCACACGGGACCCATGTAACTTATAGGAATTGACCGTGTAGTAGCAGGTCTTTCGATTTCAGAATATGAGGATAATTTGAAAATATCTAGATTAGGCTTAAAAACAAGTCGTTTGTGGGTGAAAACCCAAACCAGCCGCCAAATGTTCCATAAGAGGCACGAACACCTCGCATGGGACCAATGTAACTTGTAGGAATTGACCGCATAGTCGCGAGTCTCCCGATTAGAGAACATTAAGATAGTTCGGAATGCCTATACTAGGACTAAAAACAAGTGGTTTAAGGGTGAAAGCCCAAACCAGCCTCCAAACGGCCCTATAAGAGGCACGAACACCTCGCACGGGACCAATGTAACTTGTAGGAACTTATCGCATTATCATGGGTCTCTTGGTTTTAGAATATTACGATAATATAAAAATAGGTAAATTAGGCTTAAAAATAAGTACTTAAAGTGTGAAAACCGAAACTAGCCCCCAAATAGCCCTGTAAGAGGCACGAACACCTCACACGGGCCTAGTGTAACTTGTAGGAACTTACCGTGTAGTCGTGGGTCTTTAGGTTTGAGAAGAATATGATAATTTGGAAATATCTAGATTAGGCTTAAAAATAAGTCATTTGAGGGTGAAAACCCAAACAAGCCGCCAAACGGCCCCGTTAGAGGCACGAACACCTTGCACAGGACCAATGTAACTTGTAGGAATTGACAGCATTGTCACGGGTCTCCTGATTTGAGAATATGGTGATAATTTGGAAATATCTAGATTAGTATTAAAAATAAGCCGTTTAAGGGTGAAAACCCAAACCAGTTGCCTAACGGTCCCGTAAGAGGCACGAACACCTCGCATGGGACCAATGTAACTTTTAGGAACTTACCACGTAGTCGTGGGTCTCTTGGTTTGAGAATATTACGATAATTTGGAAATATCTAGATAAGGCTTAGAAACAAGTCGTTTGAGGGTGAAAACTCAAACCAGCTGCCAAGTAGCCTCGTAAGAGGCACGAAGACCTCGCACGGGACCAATGTAACTTGTACGATTTGACAGCGTAGTTGCGAATTTCTTGGTTTGAGAATTTGACCATAATTTGAATATATCTATATTAGGCTTGAAAAGAAGCCATTTCACGGTGAAAACCCGAACCAAGCATAAAAGCATCCTGTAAGAGGCACGAACACCTCGCACGGGACCAATGTAACTTATAGGAACTGACCGCGTTATCACAGGGCTCCTGATTTAACAATATGACGATAAATTAGAAATATCTAGATTAGGCTTAAAAATAAGTCATTTGAGGATGAAAACCTAAACTAATCGCCAAATGGCACCGATGGAGGCGCGAACACCTCGGACGGGACCAATGCATCTTGTAGGAACATACCACATAGTCGTGAGTCTGCCGATTTGAGAACATGACGATAATTTGGAAATATCTAGATTAGACTTAAAAATAAGCCGTTTGATGGTGAAAACCCTAACCAGCCGCCAAACGGCCTCATAAGAGGCACGAACATCTCGCACGGGACTAATGTAACTTGTATGAATTGACCACATTGTTGCGGGTCTCCTGATTTTAGAATATGGCGATAATCTAGAAATATCTAGATTATGATTAAAAACAAGCCGTTTAAGGGTGAAAATCCAAACCATTAGCCAAACGGCCCCGTAAGAAGCACGAACACCTCGCACGGGACCAACGTCACTTGTAGGAACTCACCGCGTAGTCACGGGTCTCCAAATTTTAGAATATGATAATAATTTGAAAATATCTAAATTGGGCTTAAAAATAAAAGTTTGAGGGTTAAAATCCAAACCAACCCCCAAATGGCCCCGTAAGAGGCACGAACACCTCTTACGAGACCAATGTAACTTGTAGGAACTGACCGTGAAGTCATGGGTCTCCCGATTTGAGAATATGGTGATAATTTAAAAATAGCTAAATTATGCTTACAAAAAGGCCGTTAAAGGGTGAAAACCAAAACCAGCCGCCAAACGACCCTATAAGAGGCACGAACACCTCGCACGGGACCAATGTAACTTGTAGGAACTTTCCGCTTAGTCGTGGGTCTCTTTGTTTGAAAATATTATGATAATTTGGAAATATATAGATTAGTATTAAAAGCAAGTCCGTTCATGGAGAAGACCCAAACCAGCAGCCAAACGGCCTCATAAGAGGCATGAAAACCTCGCACGAGTTAAATGTAACTTGTAGGAAAAAACGTGTAGTCGTGAGTATCCAGGTTTTTCAGTATGACGATAATTTAGAAATATTTGAAGAACGTGTGTGCACGCGTTCAAATGATCAAATTATATATAAAACCCTTTTAACACAAACAAACCATAAACATGCAGCAGTATGTGATTGAATAAATTGATAATCTACGCAAGAACATTCAAACACATGCAATTAAGGAAAAATCCCCCTCAGGGGCAAAACCATTTATTTTCACTATAATTTGTAAGAAAATGGCTTTCAATCGGATTACAATGAAAATAAAAGTTGACTAAGAATTACCCTTGGGTATCGGATTCTGTAGTCGCGGCTGGAATTATCCCTTTCCAGTAGGGCTGCAATGAAAAAGAAGAACGGTCTCCTCCACAAGGGTTGAACAAACCAAAATTGTGTTCTTGGGTTGCAAAAGGATTCACAAATATTTGGCAAGGATGTGTGAATCAAAACATGAGTCTTGGGACTAAAAAAATATGAAGACTAGATGTATTTGGACTCTCACATTCGTCTCCTAAAGTCTTGCAAAACAACTCTCCCGAAGTTGGTATTTATAGGGAAATACATGAGGAGACCCACGATTTTAAACTACTTAAATTCTATCCAGCGTACAGGTACCCCGAACCGGTTCGGGTACCCCTGCGAACCGGTTCGCCCCCCCAAACCGGTTCCAAGCTGGGTTCGGGAAAGTGTGCTGGGAACAGGTGCTTTACTACTTAGAAAAATTCCCAGAATTTTCAATGATCATATCCTCATTTTCAACGGGCCATAACTTGTTCACCGTAGCTCGGATTGAGGTGAAGTTTCTTCCAATATCTTTGTTACGGCAAGCTCTTCAACTTTCCAGTTGACCAGTCCTCCGGAAGATGGCTGTAAAATTACCAATTTTCCCTTGAATATCCCTATCATGCCTTGTTTCACTGATTTGACTTCTCTTGCGTTCCACTTTCATTACAAGCCTACAATCAAGGAACGTGAAGTTGTTGATGCAGATGAGGGACATATTAGTGGAGATAATGCATGCTTGATTCCCGAAATTCGGATAGAGGCCGTCATGCGAGATCGTGAGGTGACGTGCCAAATGTAGCGGCGTACGACATAAATAAATGAAACATTTCGGACATGAGAAAAATGTCCTTACAAATCCCCCCTATGTCTATGCCGGTAGATACATAAAAAATCCGAATTATCAAATATGAAATTGCCTATACAAATCTACCCTCCCATGAACCCAAAACTGGAAAAGGTACAAATGAATAGTCTTCATCGTTTGTTCTTCAATTCTTCAGGAATCTCAAAACTTTTCTCATCAGGGTGTGCAACATATATATCTGCAATCTTCATACCTACACACATGAGACAAAGAAAATACCACGTGACATATCGAGTTTGAAATGAGATAACATGGATATCAATATACGATAAAAACATAAGCAACATCTCATAAACTCCCCCAAAATTCAAACTCCCCCATAATATGATAATTCTTTCTCCCCCTTTTTATGATGTCCCCAAATAGACAAATTTGAGAAATAAATCAAATAAGCAAGTGCGGGGTGTCACTAGGATAAAAGCACACCATGAATAAACAGAAAGCACCCAAGTTGATGATAGCATAAATGAAGTGGTGTGATCAAATTCGATAGAAAAATCAATGCATACAAACATGACATAAGTGCACGATGAATATTGGATATTCCTAGCGAATGAACTCAAATGCTTCCTTTGGTGTAAAAGAGTAACAGTATAAGATATTGACTCAATCAAATCAACAAATCAAAGCTCAAAATGATTTTCACACCAATAACGTCCAAAATGATTTTATGCTTTTTCAGGACTTTCAAGGAAGTGCAAACCCGTTTAAAGATTCTCCAACCAAACTCCCTCAGATATAATTTTGAATAGAGTCATTCTAAATTCTCAAACTTTGGAGAATTGATGGTGAAACCTAAGTGGCCCATATTTGGCATGAATTTCTTTTTATTGCCTGTAAATTTTTTCGGGCTCTTTTAACCTCTTTGGACCTCGGATATTAAAATTCCTCCATTTTTTAGGTCCTTTTTAACGGTGGCTTTTGCGCAAAGGATAGATGATTACCTTTCGCAGACCCTCCCTGTTATACAAAAATACACAGTCTTTCCAAAATGGTTTTTTAAATGCATTCCAATCTTGTCAAGTTTTATCGCATATTGTACATTGTATAGACAGGATTAAGATGAAAACACGCAAGCTAACATGAGATAGACAAGTTCAATAATCAAATATAGCCGTGCATGTGTGGAATAAAGGATATAGGAGTCAAACATGTAGGAAGATATCACTAATTACATCTCAAAGACTCCAATCAAAGTAAAGCACATGGATGAAATGATGTAGCCTCTCAAATCTCTATCAAACAGTCACATGGATATATGGAATGGAGTTGTGACTTGGCTAACTTAAATGCTCATCCATAAAAGGTGCAAACAAAATACAAAAATCTTTTTGGATTTTTCAAAAATTTTGTCAAAATAAAATCTTTTTGGATTTTTCAAAATTTTTCAAAACAAAAATATATACAAAAATGATACATACTAGCAATAGGCAAACAATGACATCATGAAAATCACCCTATGCTAGTAAACAAGTCAAACCTCTATCATTAGGTGCGGAGGGATTTTCCGAAGGTGGTGACAGCTTATGAAAAACCTCCATCAATTCTTGTGAAGTATTGACTAAAAACTTAACTTGCTCACCTAAATGTGCAAACTCTCTCATGTAGTCTCCGGGAGCATGTAAAGTATCATGTGTGGGTGCATGTGGGCTAGAAACACGTGTAGAAGCAAAACGTGACACATACCCCAACTTAAAGAAAAATTCCCTAAGGTGACCTCTCCTCTTGCAATGTGAGCAAACATAAATAGGCCTAGGAACACCTCTCTCAAAAACTCTAGGACGCACTTTCCTAAAAGGAATGGGACGCCTAGGTGGGTTAGGGTGAGACACATGTGAAACTGTCACTAAAGTGGGAACCGACTCGGGTGCTAATTGGGAAGAAGAAGCACGGTCATGACTTATTCCTAACTTCTCACCTTTACCCTTAAGAACCACCTTTTCAACCTTCTTAGGTGCGTTCTCAAACTTGACTTTGACCACCCTGGCACGTTCGAGATCACTCTCGAGTTGGGATACACGTGTCATCAGACTAGACAACGTGTCGGTCAAATCACACTTCTCCTTTCTCAAAACCTCCTTCTCTTTCTCCAAATCTAAAACCCGATGACCTAAATCCCTATTATACTTCTTTGTTTTCAAGGTCTCGGTGTACAAATCTCTAAAAGCTTTTTGGAGCTCACTTTCATCTCCACTTTCACTCTCACTTTCTCCCTCACTTGAAGCGCTCAAACCATCACTATCACATTCGTGGGCACTATTGAGGGACAAGGTGGGTGTGCTCACACGACTAGAAAAAGCTACAAACTTCTCACCACTAGTCTGATCACCCTCACCTTCACTACTATCACTAAGTGTGGCGGGCATAGCTACTTTCTTTCCTTTCTTTCTAAGCCACGTAGGACACTCAAACGACTTATGTCCCTTACCCCCACATTCAAAACAAGTGACGTTCTCAAAATCTTCCTCACACTCCTCATCGGATTTATTTTCTTTTTCCCTCTCACCACTTTCTTTGGCCTTTCCTTTCTTTTTATTTTTCTCAAAAAAATTCTTTTTATTGGAAGAATTATTTTTGTTCATGTTGAGAATTTTTTTAAAAGTTTTTGCAAACAAGGCCATATCATTAAAATCAAAATCTCCCTCAGAATCGGACTCACAAACTATTTTTTTCTTTTTCTTAAAATGAGTCTTTAAAGCAATGCCCGTATCCTTAGCCTTAATGGTTTTGGGAAACATGTCAATCTCATAGGTTTGAAGATCTCCTACAAGTTCTTCCAACTTAAGTGATTTCAAATTTCCCAAAGAGTTCAAAACAGTGACTTTAGGAATAAAGCATTTTGGGAGAGATCTCAAAATCTTTTTAATGACACGAGTGTTATCAATTACCTCACCCAAATTAAAACTAGTGTTAACAATGTCCGACAAGCATGCAAAAAACTCATCAAAGCTTTCGGACTCAGACATGGTGATAGTCCCAAATTGGGTGGCCAAATTTTGTAATTTAGACTCTTTAACAGCATTCGTACCCTCATGGGTAAGTTGCAAAACATCCCATGCCTCTTTTGATGTGGTACACGTCATTATGCGTTTGAACTCATCAGGTGTGACAGACCCAGAAATAGCACTTAGACCCTTAGAATTAAAAGATGACCATTTAATTTCTACATCAGTCCAAGAAATGTCAGGTTTCAAGTTGGTCACATTATCAATAGTCACGGTGGGAGGAGTCCACCCTCGTTCAACCAAAATCCAGACACGTTCATGAATGGCTTTTAAAGCCAACCTCATACGGGCTTTCCAATAAGAATAATTTGTTCCGTCAAAAACAGGCATTTTATAATATGACTTCTCAAATTAAACACGCACTTTTTCAAAATTCAATTTTTTCAAAAAATTGATATCTTAGAAAAATTTTGCGAAAAAAGGAATACGCGATAGATTAGTGTAACCTGCTCTGATACCAATTTGAAGAACGTGTGTGCTCGCATTCAAATGATTAAATTATATATAAAACCCTTTTAACACAAACAAACCCTAAACATGCCGCAGTATGTGATTGAATAAATTGATAATCAACGCAAGAACATTCAAACACATGCAATTAAGGAAAAATCCCCCTCAGGGGCAAAACCATTTATTTTCACTATAATTTGTAAGAAAACAGCTTACAATCAGATTACAATGAAAATAAAAGTTGACTAAGAATTACCCTCAGGTATCAGATTCTGTAGTCGCGGCTGGAATTATCCCTTTCCAGTAGGGCTGCAATGAAGAAGAAGAACGGTCTCCTCCACAAGGGTTGAACAAACCAAAGTTGTGTTCTTGGGTTGCAAAAGGATTCACAAATATTTGGCAAGGATGTGTGAATCAAAACATGAGTCTTGGGACTCAAAAAATATGAAGACTAGATGTATTTGGACTCTCAAATTCGTCTCCTAAAGTCTTGCAAAACAACTCTCCCGAAGTTGGTATTTATAGGGAAATACATGAAGAGACCCACGATTTTAAACTGCTTAAATTCTATCCAGCGTACAGGTACCCCGAACCGGTTTGGGTACCCCTGCGAATCGGTTCGCCCCCTGAACCGGTTCCAAGCTGGGTTCGTGAAAGTCTGCTGGGAACATGTGCTTAAACACTTAGAAAAATTCCCAGAATTTTCAATGATCATATCTCAATTTTCAACGGGCCATAACTTGTTCACCGTAGCTCGGATTGAGGTGTCGTTTCTTCTAATATCTTTGTTGCGACAAGATCTTCAACTTTACAGTTGACCGGTCCTCCGAATGATGGATGTAAAATTACCAATTTTCCCTTGAATATCCCTATCATGTCTTGTTTCACTGATCTGACTTCTCTTGCGTTCCCATTGCATTACGAGCATACAATCAAGGAACGTGAAGTCGTTGATATTGATGAGGGAGATATTAGTTGAGATAATGCATTCTTGATTCTCGAAATTCGTATAGAGGCCGTCATGTGAGATCGTGAGGTGACGTGCCAAATGTAGCGGCGTACGACATAAATAAATGAAACATTTCGGACATGAGAAAAATGTCCTTACATATATACATTAGGTTTAAAAATAAGTCGTTTGATGGTGAAAACCGTAACCAGCCGCCAAACGGCCTCGAAAGAGGCATGAACACCTCGCACGATACCAATGTAACTTGTAGGAATTGATCGCCCAGTCGTGGGTCTCTTAATTTTAAAATATGGCGATAATCTGAAAATATCTAGATTAGGCTTAAAAATAATCCATTTAAGGGTGAAAGTACAAACCATTAGCCAAGCGGCCCCGTAAGAGGCACGGACACCTCACACAGGACCAATGTCACTTGTAGGAACACACCATGTAGTCACGGGTCTTCCAATTTGAGAATTTGATGATAATTAGAAAATATCTAAATTGGGATTAAAAATATAAGTTTGAGGTTGAAAATCCAAACCAGCCACCAAACGGCCATGCAAGAGGAACGAACACCTCTTACGGGACTAATGTAACTTGTAGGAACTGATCGCGTAGTCATGGGTCTCCCGGTTTGAGAATATGACAATAATTTATAAATAGCTAAATTAGGCTTAAAAAAAGCCATTAAAGGGTTAAAACCAAAACAAGCCGCCAAACGGCCCCGTAAGAGGCAAGAACACATCGCACGGGGCCCATGTAAATTGTTGGAACTTACCGCGTAGTCGTGGATCTCCCGGTTTGACAATATGATGATAATTTTGAAATCTCTAGATTAGGCTTAAAAATAAGTTGTTTGAGGGTGAAAACCCAAAGTAGCCGCCAAACGGCCCCGTAAGAGCCACGAACACCTCGCACGGGACAAATGTAACTTGTAGGAACTGATCGCAAAGTCGCGAGTCTCCTGATTTTTGAATATGACAAGAATTTGGAAATATCTAGATTAGTCTTAAAAACATGTCGTTTGAGGGTGAAAACCCAAACCAGCCACCAAACGTCCTCGTAAGATGCATGAACACCTCGAACGGGACCAATGTTGCTTGTAGCAACTGATCGCGTAGTCGTGTGTCTCCTGGTTTTAGAATATTTCAATAATTAGTAAATATCTACATTAGGCTTAAAAATAAGCCATTTGGGGGTGAAAGACCAAACAAGCAGCCAAACGGCCCCCTAAGAGGCACGAACACCTCACACGGGACCAATGTAACTTGTAGGAATTGATCGTGTAGTAGCGGGTCTCTCGGTTTGAGAATATGAGGATAATTTGAAAACATCTAGATTAGGCTTAAAAAAATCCTTTTGAGGGTGAAAACCCAAACCAGCCACCAAACTTTCCATAAGAGGCATGAACACCTCACACGGGACCAATGTAACTTGTAGGAAATGACAGTGTAGTCGTGGATTTCTCGATTTGAGAATATGACAATAATTTGAATATATCTAGATTAGGCTTAAAAATAAGCCATTTGAGGGTGAAAACCCAAACCAACCGTAAAAACATCCCGTAAGAGGCACAAACACCTCGCAGGGGACCAATGTAACTTATAGGAACTGACCGCGTAGTCGCGGGTCTCCCGGTTTGACAATATGATGATAATTTAGAAATATCTTGATTAGGCTTAAAAATAAGTCATTTGAGGGTGAAAACCATAACTTGTCGCCAAACGGCCCCGTAGGAGGCACGAACACCTCACACGGGACCAATGTATCTTGTACGTACTGATCGTGTAATCGTGAGTCTCCCAATTTGAGAACATGACGATAATTTGGACATATCTAGATTAGGCGTAAAAAAAAGCCGTTTGATGGTGAAAACCTTAACCAGCCGCCAAACGGCCTCTTAAGAGGCACGGACATCTCATAAGGGACTAATGTAACTTGTAAGAATTGACCACCTAGTCACGGGTCTCCTGATATTAGAATATGGTGATAATCTGGAAATATCTAGATTAGGCTTAAAAACAAGCCGTTTAAGGGTGAAAATCCAAACCATCCGCCAAACGGCCCCATAAGACGCACGCACACCTCGCACGGGACCACTGCCACTTGTAGGAACTCACCGCGTAGTCAAGGGTCTCCCAATTTGAGAATAAGATGATAATTTGAAATATCTAAATTGGGCTTAAAAATAAAAGTTTGAGGATGAAAATACAAACCACCCCCAAACGGCCCCATAAGAGGCACGAACACCTCTTAAGGGACCAATGTAACTTGTAGGAACTGACCGTGTAGTCATGGGTCTCCTGGTTTGAGAATATGACGACAATTTAAAAATAGCTAAATTATGATTAAATATAAGCCGTTAAAGGGTGAAAACCAAAACCAACCGCCAAACGGCCCCGTAAGAGGCACGAACACCTCGCATAGGACAAATGTAACTTGTAGGAACTTTTCGCGTAGTCATGGGCTTCTTGGTTTAATAATATTATGATAATTTGGAAATAGGTAGATTAGGCTTAAAAACAAGTCCTTTGAAGGCGAAAAACCAAACCAGCCGCCAAATGGACCCGTAAGAGGCACAAAAACCACGCACTGGACAAATGTAACTTGTAGGATAGAACGCGTAGTCGTGGGTCTCCTGGTTTGATAGTATGATGATAATTTAGAAATATCTCTATTAGACTTTAAAACAAGTCGTTTGAGGGTGAAAACCCAAACTAGCCGCCAAACGGCCCCTTAAGAGGCACAAACACCTCGCACGGGACCAATGTAACTTGTAGGAACTGACCATGTAGTCGTGATTCTTTCGGTTTGAGAATGTGACGATAATTTAAAAATTGCTAAATTAGGCATAAGAACAAGTAGTTAAAGGATGACAACTAAAACCAGCCGCCAAACGGCCCCGTATAAAGCACGAACACCTCGCACAGGACAAATGTAACTTGTAGAAACTTACCGCGTAGTTGTGGGTCTCTTGGTTTGAGAATATTATTATAATTTGGAAATATCTAGATTAGGCATAAAAACAAGACGTTTGAGGGTCAAAACCCAAACCAGCTGCCAAACAGCCCCGTAGGAGGCAGAAACACCTCGTAGAGGACGAACGTAACTTGTAGGAATTGATAGTGTAGTCGTGGATTTCTCGATTTGAGAATATGACGATAATTTGAATATTTCTAGATTAGGCTTAAAAATAATCCATTTGAGGGTGAAAACCCTAACTAACCGTAAAAACATCCCGTAAGAGGCACGAACACCTCGCAGGGGACGAATGCAACTTGTAGGAACTTACCGCGTAGTCGCGGGTCTCCCGGTTAGACAATATGATGATAATTTAGAAATATCTTGATTAGGCTTAAAAATAAGTCGTTGGAAGGTGAAACCCAAAACTTGTCCCCAAACGGCCCCGTAGGAGGCATGATCACCTCACACGGGACCAATGTATCTTGTAGGAACTAATCGCATAGTCGCGAGTCTCCCAATTTGAGAACATGACGATAATTTGGAAATATCTAGATTAGTCTTAAAAATAAGCCGTTTGATGGTGAAAACCCTAACCAGCCACCAAACGACTTCCTAAGAGGCACAGACATCTCACACGGGACTAATGTAACTCGTAATAACTGACCGCCTAGTCACGGGTCTCCTAATTTTAGAATATGACGATAATATGGAAATATCAAGATTAGGCTTAAAAATAAGTCGTTTAATGGGGAAAATCTAAACCATCCGCCAAACGGCCCCGTCAGAAGCACGAACACCTCGTACGGGACCAATGCCACTTGTAGGAACTCACCGCGTAGTCACGGGTCTCCCAATTTTAGAATATGATGATAATTTGAAATATCGAAATTGGGCTTAAAAATAAAAATTTGAGGGTGAGAATCCAAACCAGCACCTCAATGGCCCCATAAGAGGCCCGAGCACCTCTTATGGGACCAATGTAACTTGTAGGAATTGATCGTTTAGTCATGGGTCTCCCGGTTTGAGAATATGATGACAATTTAAAAATAGATAAATTATGCTTAAAAATAAGTCGTTAAAGGTTACAAGACAAAACCAACCACCAAACGGCCCCGTAAGAGACACGAAGACCTCGCACTGGACCAATGTAACTTGTAGGAACTTTCTGCATAGTCGTGGGCTTCTTGGTTTGAGAATATTACGATAATTTGGAAATATCTAGATTAGGTTTAAAAACAAGTCCTTTGGAGGCGAAAACCCAAACCAGCAACCAAATGGCCCCGTAAGAGGTACAAAAACCACGCACGGGAAAAATGTAACTTGTAGGACCGAACGCGTAGTCGTGGGCTTCTTGGTTTGAGAATTAAGATAATTTGGAAATATCTATATTAGGCTTACAAAAAAGTCTTTTAAAGGAGAAAACCCAAACCAGCCGCCAAATGGCCCCGTAAGAGGCACAAAAACCACGCACGGGACATGTGTAACTTGTAGGACAGAACGCGTAGTCGTGGGTCTGTGGGTTTGATAGTATGACGATAATTTACAAAATATCTAGATTAGACTTTAAAACAAGTCGTTTGAGGGTGAAAACCCAAACTAGCTGCCAAACGGCCCTGTAAGAGGCACAAACACCTCACACGGGACCAATGTAACTTGTAGTAACTGACCGTGTAGTCGTGATTCTCCCGGTTTGAGAATGTGACGATAATTTAAAAATTGCTAAATTAGGCATATAAACAAGTAGTTAAAGGGTGACAACTCAAACCAGCAGCCAAACGGCCCCGTAACAGGCACGAACACCTCGCACTCGACCAATGTAACTTGTAAAAACTTACCGCGTAGTTGTGGGTCTCTTGGTTTGAGAATATTATTATAATTTGGAAATATCTGGATTAGGCTTAAAAACCAGACGTTTGAGGGTGAAAACCCAAACCAGCTGCCAAACAACCCCGTAGGAGGCAGAAACACCTCACAGAGGACGAATGTAACTTGTAGGAATTGAAAGTGTAGTCGTGGATTTTTCGATTTGAGAATATGACGATAATTTGAATATATCTAGATTAGGCTTAAAAATAAGACATTTGAGGGTGAAAACCCAAACCAACCGTAAAAACATCCCGTAAGAGGCACGGACACCTCGTAGGGGACTAATGTAACTTATAGGAACTGACCGCGTAGTCGCGGGTCTCCCGGTTTGACAATATGATGATAATTTAGAAATATCTTGATTAGGCTTACCAACAAGTCATTTGAGGGTGAAAACCCAAACTTTTTCGCCAAACGGCCCCGTAGGAGGCACGAACACCTCACACGGGACCAATGTATCTTGTAGGAACTGATCATGTAATCGCAAGTATCCCAATTTGAGAACATGACGATAATTTGGAAATATCTAGATTAGTCTTAAAAATAAGTAATTTGATGGTGAAAACCCTAACCAGCCGCCAAACGGCCTCATAAGAGGCACGGACATCTCACACGGGACTAATGTAACTTGTAAGAATTGACCACCTAGTCACGGGTCTCCTAATTTTAGAATATGGTGATAATCTGGAAATATCAATATTAGGCTTAAAAATAAGACATTTAAGGGTGAAAATCCAAACCATCCACCAAACGTCCCCGTAAGAAGCACGCACAACTTGCACGGAACCAACGCCACTTGTAGGAACTCACCGCGTAGTCACGGGTCTCCCAATTTGAGAATATGATGATGATTTGAAATATCTAAATTGGGCTTAAAAATAAAAGTTTGAGGGTGAAAGTACAAACCAGCCCCCAAATGGCCCCATAAGAGGTACGAACACCTCTTACAGCCAATGTAACTTGTAGGAACTGACCGTGTAGTCATGGGTCTCCAGGTTTGAGAATATGACGAAAATTTAAAAATAGCTAAATTATGCTTAAATGTAAGCCGTTAAAGGGTGAAAACCAAAACCAACCGCCAAACGGCCCCGTAAGAGGCACGAACATCTCGCACAGGACCAATGTAACTTGTAGGAACTTTTCGCGTAGTCGTGGGCTTCTTGGTTTGAGAATATTATGATAATCTAGATTAGTCATAAAAATAAGTCCTTTGGAGGCGAAAACAAGTCGTTTGAGGCATAAACTAGCCGCCAAATGGACCCGTAAGAGGCACAAAAACCACGCACGGTCGTGGGTCTCCGGGTTTGATAGTATGACGATAATTTAAAAATATCTAGATTAGACTTTAAAACAAGTCGTTTGAGGGTGAAAACCCAAACTAGCCGCCAAACGGCCCCGTAAGAGGCACAAACACCTCGCACGGGACCAATGTAACTTGTAGGAACTGACCGTGTAGTCGTGATTCTCCCGATTTGAGACTATGACGATAATTTAAAAATTGCTAAATTAGGCATAAAAACAAGCAGTTAGAGGGTGACAACTTAAACCAGCCGCCAAACGGCCCCGTAACAGGCACGAACACCTCGCACGGAACCAATGTAACTTGTAGAAACTTACCGCGTAGTTTGGGGTCTCTTGGTTTGATAATATTATTATAATTTTGAAATATCTAGATTAGGCTTAAAAACAAGACGTTTGAGGGTGAAAACCCAAACCAGCGGCAAACAGCCCCGTAGGAGGCAGAAACACCTCATAGAGGACGAATGTAACTTGTAGGAATTGACCGCGTAGTCGCGGGTCTCTTGATTTGAGAATATGATGATAATTTGAAAATATCTAGATTAGGCTTAAAAACAAGTCATTTGAGGGTGAAAACCCAAACCAACCGTAAAAACATCCCGTAAGAGGCACGGACACCTCGTAGGGGACGAATGCAACTTGTAGGAACTGACCGCATAGTCGCGAGTCTCCCGGTTTAACAATATGATGAAAATTTATAAATATCTTGATTTGGCTTAAAAACAAGTCGTTTGAGGGTGAAAACCCAAACTTGTCCCTAAACGGCCTCGTTTGAGGCACGAACACCTCACACGGGACCAATGTATGTTGTAGGAACTGATCGCATAGTCGCAAGTCTCCCAATTTTAGAACATGACGATAATTTGCAAATATCTAGATTAGTCTTAAAAATAAGTCGTTTGATGGTGAAAACCCTGACTAGCCGCCAAACGGCCTCCTAAGAGGCACGGACATCTCACACGGGACTAATGTAACTTGTAAGAATTGACCGCCTAGTCACGGGTCTCCTAATATTAGAATATGATGATAATCTGGCAATATCAAGATTAGGCATAAAAACAAGTCGTTTAAGGGGAAAAATCCAAACCATTCGCCAAACCGCCCCGTAAGAAGCACGAACACCTCGCACGGGACCAACGCCACTTGTAGTAACTCATCGCGTAGTCATGGGTCTCCTAATTTTAGAATATGATGATAATTTCAAATATCGTAATTGGGCTTGAAAATAAAAATTTGAGGGTGAGAATCCGAACCAGCACCCAAACGGCCCCACAAGAGGCCCGAACACCTCTTATGGGACCAATCTAACTTGAAGGAACTGACCATGTAATCATGGGTCTCCCGGTTTGAGAATATGATGATAATTTAAAAATAGCTAAATTATGCTTAAAAATAAGCCGTTAAAGCGTGAAAGCCAAAACCAACCACCAAACGACCCCGTAAGAGGCACGAAGACCTCGCACTGGACCAATGTAACTTGTAGGATCTTTATGCGTAGTCGTGGGCCTCTTGGTTTGAGAATATTATGATAATTTGGAAATATCTAGATTAGACTTAAAAACAAGTTCTTTGAAGGCAAAAACCCAAACCAGCAGCCAAATGGCCCCGTAAGAGGTACAAAAACCATGCACGGGAAAAATGTAACTTCTAGAACAGAACGCGTAGTCGTGGGTCTCTTGGTTTGATAATATGGTGATAATTTCGAAATATTTAGATTAGACTTTAAAACAAGTCGTTTGAGGGTGAAAACCCAAACTAGCTGCCAAACGGCCCCATAAGAGGCACAAACACCTCGCACAGAACCTATGTAACTTGTAGGAACTGACCGCATAGTCGTGTGTCTCCCGGTTTGAGAATGTAATGATAATTTAAAAATTGCTATATTAGGCATAAAGACAAGCAATTAAAGGGTGACAACTCAAACTAGCCGCCAAACGGCCCCGTAGGAGGCACGAACACCTCGCACGGGACCAATGTAACTTATAGGAACATATCGCGAAGTTGTGGGTCTCTTGGTTTGAGAATATTATTATAATTTGGAAATATCTAGATTAGGCTTAAAATAAGACGTTTGAGGGTGAAAACCCAAACTAGCTGCCAAACAGCACCGTAGGAGGCACAAACACCTCGCACAGGACCAATGTAACTTGTAGGAATTAACCGCGTTGTCGCGGGTCTCTTGATTTGAGAATATGATGATAGTTTGAAAATATCTAGATTAGGCTTAAAACAAGTCGTTTGAGGGTGAAAACCCAAACCAGCCGTCAAGCGACCCCGTGAGAGGCACGAACACCTCGCACAGGTTCAATGTAAATTATAGGAATTGACAGCGTAGATGTGGGTTTCCCGATTTGAGAATATGATGATAATTTGAATATATCTTGATTAGGCTTAAAATAAACCGTTTGAGGGTGAAAACCTAAACCAGCCGCCAAACATCCTATTAGAGGCACGGACACCTCACACAGGACCAACGTAACTTGTAGGAATTATTCGCGTATTTACAGGTCTCCTGGTTTGAGAATAAGGTGATAATTTGAAAATATCAAAATTCGCCTTAAAAATAATCCGTTTGAGGGTGAAAACCCAAACCAGCCACCAAACGACCCCTTAAGAGGCACGAACACCTTATACCGGACCAATGTATCTTATAGGAACTGATCGCGTAGTCAGGAGTCTCCAGGTTTGAGAATATGATGATAATTTGGAAATGTCTAGATTGCGTTTAAAAACAAGACATTTGAGGGTGAAAACCCAAACTGTCCTCCAAACGGCCCCGTAAGAGGCACGAACATCTCGCACGTGACCAATATAACTTATAGGAACTGACCGTGTAGTTACGGTTCTCCCGGTTTGGCAATATGATGATAATTTGGAAATATCTAGATTAAGCTTAAAAACAAGCCGTTTGAGGGTGAAAACCCAAATAAGGAGCCAAATGGCCCCGTAAGAGGCATGAACACCTCGTACAGGACCAATGTAACTTGTAGGCTCTGAGTGTGTAGTCGCTAGTCTCCCAGTTTGAGAATATGATGATAATTTTGAAATATCATAATTAGGCTTAAAAATAAGTTGTTTGAGGGTGAAACCCAAACCAGCCGCCAAACGGCCCTGTAAAAGGCACGAACATCTCGCACTGGACCAATGAGCTTATAGCAATGAACCGCGTAGTCGGGGGTCTCCTGCTTTGAGAATATAATGATAATTTCTAAATATTTAGATTCGTCTTAAAAATAAGCCGCTTGAGGGTGAAAACCCAAACCAGCCACCAAACGGCCACGTAAGAGGCACGAACACCTCGCACGAGACCAACGTCACTTGTAGGAACTCACCGCATAGTCACGGGTCTCCCGATTTGACAATATGATGATAATTTTTTAATAGCTAAATTATGCTTAAAAATAAGTAGTTAAACGGTGAAAACCCAAACCAGCCGCAAAACGACATCGTAAGAGGCACGAACACCTTGCACGGGACTAATGTAACTTATAGGAACTTACCGCATAGTCGTGGGTCTCTTGGCTTTAGAATATTTTGATAATTTGGAAATATTTAGATGATGCCTAAAAACAAGTCGTTTGAGGGTGAAAACCGTAACCAGTCACCAAACGGCCCCGTAGGAGGCACGAACACCTCGCACGGGACCAATGTAAGTTGTTGGAAGTGACCTCGTAGTCGTGAGTCTCCCGATTTGAGAATATGACGATAATTTGAAAATAACTAGATTAGGCTTAAAAATAAATCATTCGAGGGTGAAAACCCAAATCATCCGTCAAACGGCCCCGTAAGAGGCTCGAACACCTCGCACGGGACCAATTAAACTTGTAGGAATTGACTGTGTAGTCACGAGTTTCTCGGTTTGAGAAAATGATGATAATTCAAATATATATAGATTAGGCAAAAAAATAAGTCATTTGAGGTTGAAAACCTAAACCAGCCGCCAAACATCCCGTAAGAGGCACGATCATTTCGCACGGGACCAATGTAACTTGTAGGAACTGACCGCGTAGTCCCAGGTCTCCCAGTTTGAGAATAAGATGATGATTTTGAAATATCGAGATTAGGCTTAAAAGCAATCCGTTTGAGGGTGAAAACCCAAACTAACCGCCAAATGGCCCCGTAAGAAGCACGAACATCTCCAATGGGACCAATGTAACTTGTAGGAAGTGACTGTATAGTCACGAGTCTCTAGGTTTGAGAATATGATGATTATTTGAAAATAGCTTAATTAGGCTTAAAAAGAAGTAGTTGAAGTGTGAAAACCCAAACTAGCTGCCAAACGTCCCCGTAAGAGGCACGAACACCTCGCACTAGACCAATATAACTTATAGCAACTGATCGTGTAGTCACAAGTCTCCCAGTTTGAGAATATGATGATAATTTGGAAATATCTACGTTAGGCTTAAAAATAAGTCGTCTGAGGGTCAAAACCCAAACCAGCTGCCCAACAGCCCAATAAAAGGCACGAACACCTTATAGGGGACCAATGTAACTTGTAGGAACTGACCGCGTAGTCGTGGGTCTCCTAGTTTGGGAATATTTGGATAATTTGGAAATATCTATATTAGGCTTAAAAACAAGCCGTTTGAGTGAAAACCGAAACCAGCCACCAAATGGCCCCGTAAAAGGCACAAACACCTCGCACAGGACCAATGTAACTTATAGGAACTAACCCCATAGTTACGGTTCTCCCAATTAGAGAATATGACTATAATTTAAAAATATCTAGATTAGGAGTAAAAACAAGTCGTTTGAGGGTGCAAATCCAAACCAGCCGCCAAGCGGCTCCGTAAGAGGCACGAACCCCTCGCACGGGACCAATGTAACCTTTAGGAATTGATAGCATAGTCGCGGGATTCCCGATTTCAGAATATGATGATAATTTAAAAATATCTAGATTAGGCATAAAAATAAGTCGTTTGAGGGTGAATACCCAAACCAGTCGACAAATGTCTCGTAAAAGACACGAACACCTCGCACGGGACCAATGTAACTTATAGGAATTGACGGCGTAGTCGCGGGTCTCCCGATTTGAGAATATGATGATAATTTGGAAATATCTAGATTAGGCGAGAAAATAAGTTGTTAAGGGTGAAAACCCATGCCAGTCGCCAAAGGGCCCTATAAGTGGCACGAACACCTCGCACGGGACCAACGTCACTTGTAGAAACTCACCGCGTAGTCACGGGTCTCCCGGTTTGAGAATATGATGATAATTTTCAAATTTCTAAATTAGGCTTAAAACTAAGTAGTTAAAGGGTGAAAACCCAAAAGAGCCGCCAATCGGCCCCGTAAGAGGTACGAACACCTCGCACGGGACCAATGTAACTTGTAGGAACTAATTGCATAGTCTTGAGTCTCATGGTTTGAGAATATTAAGATAATTTGGAAATATTTGGATTAGGCTTAAAAAAAGTCGTTTGAGGGTGAAGACCCAAACCAGCAGCCAAACAGTCCCGTGAGAGGGACAAAAAAACCGCACAGGACCAATGTAACTTGCAGTATTTAACCATGTCGTAGGGGGTCACCGGGTTTGAAAATATGAGGATAATTTGAAATTATCTATATTAGGCTTAAAAACAAGCCGTTTGAGGGCGAAAAGCCAAACCATCTGCCAAACGTTCCGTAAAAGTCACGAACACCCTTCACGGGACCAATGTAGCTTGGAAGAACTGACGGCGTAGTCACAGGTCTCCCGGATAATTTGAAATTATCTATATTAGGCTTAAAAACAATCCGTTTGTGGTGAAAACCCTAACCATCTGCCAAACGGCCCTATAAGAGGCACGAACATCTCATACGAGACCAATGTAACTTGTAGGAAGTGACCGTGTAGTCACGAGTCCCCAGGTTTGAGAATATGATGATTATTTGAAAATAGCTAAATTAGGCTTAAAAAAAGCAGTTAAAGGGTGAAAACCCAAACCAACCGCCAAACGTCCCCGTAAGAGGAAAAAACACCTCACATGAGACGAATGTAACTTATAACAACTGACCGCGTAATCGCAGGTCTCCTGGTTTGAGAATCTGATGATAATTTAAAACATTTCGTCTGACGGTAAAAACCAAAACCGTCTCGCAAATGGTCCCGTAAGTGGCACGAACACCTCGCACGGGAACAATGTATCTTGTAGGAACTAACTGCATAGTCCCGGGTCTCCCCGTTTGACAATATGATGATAATTTGTAAGTATGTAGATTAGGCTTAAAAATAAGTTGTCTGAGGGTGAAACCCTAGCAGTCGCCAAATTCCCCTATAAGAGGCACGAACACCTCACATGGGACCAATGTAACTTGTCAGAATTGACCACATAGTCGCGGGTCTCCTGGTTTGAGAATACGGAGATAATTTTGAAATATCTAAATTAGGCTTAAAAATAAGTCGTTCATGGTTGAAAACCTAAACCAGCTGCCAAATAGCCTCGTAAGAGGCACGAACACCTCGGAAGGGACCAATGTTACTTTTAGGAACTGGCCGCGTAGTAACAGGTCTCTCGGATTGAGAATAAGGTGATAATTTGAAAATATCTAAATTACGCTTTAAAACAAGCCGTATGAGGGTGAAAACCCAAACCAGCCACCAAACATCCCGAAACAGGCACGATCGCTCGCACGGGACCACTATAACTTATAGTAATTGATCGCATAATCGCGGGTCACCCGATTTGAGAATACGGTGATAATTTCAAAAAATATAGATTAGGCGTAAAAATAAGTCGTTTATAGTAAGAGGCACGAACACCTCGCACGGCACCAATGTCACTTGTAGTAACGCACCGCATAGTCACGGGTCTTCCAGTTTGAGAATATGATGATAATTTGAAAATATATAAATTCTTCTTAAAAACAAGCCGTTTAAGGATGAAAACCCAAACCAACCCTCAAACCATCCCGTAAGAGGCACGAACACCTCTTACGGGACTAATGTAACTTGTAGGAACTGACCGCATAGTCAAGGGTCTCCCAATTTGAGAATGTGGTGATAATTTAAAAATAGCTAAATTAGGCTTAAAAACAAGCCGTTCAAGGATAAAAACCCAAACCAACCCTTATACGACCCCGTTAGAGGCACAGACACCTCTTACGGGACTAATGTAACTTGTAGGAACTGACCGCATAGTCAAGGGTCTCCCAATTTGAGAATGTGATGATAATTTAAAAAATAGCTAAATTAGGCTTAAAAACAAGCAGTTAAAGGGTGAAAACCCAAACCAACCGCGAAACACACCCGTAATAGGCACGAACACCTCGTACGGGACTAATGTAACTTGTAGGAACTTACCACGTAGTTGTTGGTCTCTTTGTTTGAGAATAATATGATAATTTGAAATTAAAAGATTAGGCTTAATAACAAGCCATTTGAGGGTGAACATTCAAGCTAGCCGCCAAACGGCCCCGTAAGACGCACGAACACCTCGTACAGGACCAATGTAACTTGTAGGAAGTGATCGTGTAGTCACGGGGGTCCAAGTTTGAGAATATAATGATTATTTGAAAATATCCAAATTAGGCTTAAAAATAAGTAGTTAAAGAGTGAAAACCCAAACCAGTCGCAAAACATCCCCGTAAGAGGCAAAAACACCTCACATGAGACGAATGTAACTTGTAGGAACTGATTGCGTAGTCGTGGGTCTCCGAGATTGATAATATGACAATAATTTGTAAATATCTAGTTTAGGCTTAAAAATAAGTTATCTGAGGGTAAAAACCCAAACCACTCGCCAAATGGCTCCGTAAGAGGCACGTACACTTCACACGGGGCCAATGTAACTCGTAGGAAATGACCGCGTAGTCGTGGGTCTCCCGGTTTGACCATATAATTATAATTTTTAAATATCTAGATTAGGCTTAAAAATAAGCCGTTTGAGGGTGAAAACCAAAACCAGACGACAAACGGTGCTATAAGAGGCAGGAACACCTCATGTAGGACCAATGTACTTGTAGGAAGTGATCGTATAGTTGCGGGTCTCCCGATTTGACAAAATAAAGATAATTTGGAAATATCTAGATTAGGCTTAAAAATAAGCCGTATATGGGTGAAAACCCAAACCAATAGCCAAACGGCCCAGTAAAAGGCACGAACACCTCGCACGGGACCAATGTAACTTGTAGGAACTGACGGCTTAGTCGCGGGTCTCCCGATCTGACAATATAATGATAATTTGTAAATATCTAGATTAGGCTTAAAAATAAGCTGTTAAAAGGTGAAAACATAAACCAGCCACCAAACGGCCCCGTGAGAGGAACGAACACCTCGCACGGGACCAATGTAACTTGTAGGAACTGACCATGTAGTTGCGGGTCTCCCGATTTGACAATATGATGATAATTTGTAAATATCTAGAGTAGGCTTAAAAATAAGACATTTGAGGGTCAAAATCCAAACCAGACACCAAATAGCCCCGTAAAAGGCACGAACACCTTGCACGGGACTAATGTAACTTGTAGGAATAGACCGTGTAGTCGGGAGTCTCCCGATTTGAGAGTATGCTGATTATTTGGAAATATCTAGATTAGGCTTAAAAACAAGCCATTTGAGGGTGAAAACCCAAACCAGCTGCCAAACGGCCCCGTAAAAGGCACGAACACCTCGCACGGCTCCAATGTAACTTATAGGAACTAACCATGTAGTCGTGGGTCTCATGTTTTGAGAATATTATGATAATTTGGAAATATATAGGTTGGGCTTAAAATTAAGTCCTTAAAGGGTGAAAACCCAAACCAGCCGCCAAACGGCCACATAAGAGGCACGAACACCTCTCATGGGACCAATTGAACTTGTACTATTTGACTGTGTAGTAGCGAGTCTTCGAGTTTGAGAATATGATGATAATTTGAAAATATCTAGATTGGGCTTCAAAACAAGTCATTTTAGGGTGAAAGCCCAAACCAGCCACAAAACGTCCCCTAAGAGTCACGAACACCTCGCACGGGACCAATGTAACTTGTCAGAATTGACCACCTAGTCGAGGGTCTCCTGGTTTGAGCATATGGTGATAATTTTAAAATATTTAGATTAGGCTTAAAAACAAACCGTTTAAGGGTGAAAAGCCTAACCAGCCGCCAAACAGCCTTGTAAGAGGGACGAACACCTCCGAAGGGACCAATGTAACTTGTAGGAACTGACCATGCAGTCATAAGTCTCCCGGTTTGAGAATAAGGTGATAATTTGAAAAATATAGATTACGTTTAAAAACAAGTCGTTTGTGGGTGATAACCCAAACTAGCTGCTAAACGTCCCGAAAGAGGCACGAACGCCTAGCACGGGACCAATGAAACTTGTAGGAATTGATCGTGTAGTCATGGGTCACCCGGTTTGAGAATACAACAATAATTTCGAAATATCTAGATTAGGCTTGAAAATAAGTCATTTAAGGGAGAAAACCAAAACTCGCCGCAAAGGGCCCCGTAAGAGGCACAAACACCTTGCAGTGCACCAATGTCAGTTGTAGGAACTCACCGCATAGTCACGGGTCTTCCAGTTTGAGAATATGATGATAATTTGAAAATATCTAAATTGGGCTTAAAAATAAGTCGTTTAAGGGTGAAAACCCAAACCAACCCCCAAACGACAATGTAAGAGGCACGAACACCTCTTATGGCACTAATGTAACTTGTAGGAACTGATCGCATTGTCAAGGGTCTCCCGGTTTGAAAATGTGGTGAAAATTTAAAAGTAGCCAAATTACGCTTAAAAACAAAGCAGTAAAGGGGTGAAAACCCAAACCATCCGCCAAACGGACCCGTAAGAGGCACGAACGCCTCGTACGAGACTAATGTAACTTGTAGGAACATACCACATAGTTGTGTGAATCTTGGTTTGAGAATAATAAGATAATTTGGAAATATCTAGATTAGGCTTAAAAACAAGCAGTTTGAGGTTGAAAATCCAAACCAGCAGCTAAACGACCCCGTAAGAGCACGAACACATTGCATTGGACCAATGTAACTGTAGAAAGTGACCGTGTAGTCACGAGTCTCTAGGTTTGAGAATATAACGATTATTTGAAAATAGCCAAATTAGTCTTAAAAATGCAGTTAAAGGGTGAAAACCCAAACCAGCCGCTAAATATCCCCGTAAGAGGCATGAACACCTTGTACTACACCAATATAACTTGTAGGAACTGATCGTGTAGTCGCGAGTCTCCCAGTTTAAGAATATCATGATAATTTGTAAGTATCTACATTAGGCTTAAAAATAAACCCTAACCAGTCGCCAAATTGCCCCGTGAGAGGCACGAACACCTCGCATGGGACCAATGTATCTTGTAGGAACTGACCGCGTAGTCGCGGTCTCCCGATTTGATAATATGATGCTAATTTGGAAATATCTAAGTTAGGCTTAAAAATAAGCCGTTTGAGGGTGAATACACAAACCATGTGCCAAACAGCCCCGTATGAGGCACAAACACCTCTCACGGGACAAATGTAACTTGTGGGAACTGACCACGTAGTGGTGGGTCTCCTGGTCTGAGAATATTATGATAATTTTAAAATATCGAGATTTGGCTTAAAAACCAGCCGTTTGAGGGTGAAAACCCAAACCAGCCGCCAAACGGCCACAAAAGAGGCATGAACACCTCTCATGGGACCAATGTAACTTGTACTAATTGACCGTGTAGTAGCGGGTCTTCGAGTTTGAGAATATGATGACAATTTTAAAACTATCTAGATTAGGCTTCAAAATAAGTCGTTTGAGGGTGAAAACCCAAACTAGCCACAAAACACCCCGTAAGAGGCACAAACACTCGTACGAGACAATGTAACTTGTCGGAATTGACTACATAGTCGCGGGGCTCCTGGTTTGAGAATATGGAGATAATTTCGAAATATCTAGATTAGGATTAAAAGAAGTCGTTTAAGGTTGAAAACCCAAACCTGGCGCCAAAGAGCCTCGTAAGAGGCACGAATACCTCGGAAGGGACCAATGTTACTTACAAGAACTGGTCCGTGTAGTAACAGGTCTCTCGATTGAGAATAAGGTGATAATTTGAAAAGATCTAAAGTACGCTTTAAAACAAGCGGTATGAGGGTTAAAACCCAAACCAGCCACTAAACATCCCGAAAGAGGCACGACCACCTCGCACGGGACTAGTGTAACTTGTAGGAATTGATCGCATAGTTGCAGGTCTCTCGGTTTGAGAAGACGGTGATATTTTCAAAATTTTAGATTAGGCTTAAAATAAGTCATTAAGGTCAAAAACATAAACTAGCCGCCAAACGGCCCCGTAAGAGGAACGAACACCTCGCATGGTAGCAATGTCACTTGAAGTAACTCACCACATAGTCACGAGTCTTCCAGTTTGAGAATATGATGAAAATTTGAAAATATCTAAATTCAGTTTAAAAACAAGCCGTTTAACGATGAAAAACCAAACCGACCCTCAAACTACCCCGTAAGAGGCACGAACACCTCTTACGGGACTAATGTAACTTGTAGGAACTGACTGCATAGTCAAGGGTCTCCCAATTTGAGAAAGTGATGATAATTTAAAAATAGCTAAATTGGCTTAAAAACAAGCAGTTAAAGGGTGAAAACCCAAACCAAATGCGGGAACGCACCCGTAAGAGGCACGAACACCTCGTACGGGACCAATGTAACTTGTAGGAATTGACCAGGTAGTTGTGGGTCTCTTGGTTTGAGAATAATACGATAATTTAAAATATAGATATTAGGCTTAATAACAAGCCGTTAGAGGGTGAACATCCAAGCTAGCCGCCAAACGGCCCCGTAAGATGCACGAGCACCTCGCACATTACCAATGTAACTTGTAGGAAGTGATCGTGTAGTCACGAGTCTAAAAGTTTGAGAGTATAATGATTATTTGAAAATATCCAAATTAGGCATAAAAACAAGCAGTTAAAGGGTGAAAACCCAAACCAGTCGCAAAACATCCCCGTAAGAGGCACAAACATCTCGCACGGGACCAATGTCACTTGTAGGAACTGACTGCATAGTAATGGGTCTCCTGGTTTGAGAATGTGATGATAATTTAAAAATAGCTAAATTAGGCATAAAAACAAGTAGTTATAGGGTGAAAACCCAAACCAGCCGCCAAACGGACCCGTAAGAAGCACGAACACCTCGTATGGGACCAATGCAACTTGTAGGAACTTACCAGGTAGTTGTGGGTCTCTTGGTTTGAGAATATTATGATAATTTGGAAATATCTAGATTAGGCTTAAGAACAAGTCGTTTGAGCGCGAAAACCCAAACCAACCTCCAAACGTCCCCACAAGAGGCATAAACACGTCGCACGGGACCAATGTAACTTTTAGGAACTGACCACATAGTCACAGGTCTCCCTGTTTGAGAATAAGGTGATAATTTGGAAATATCCAGATTAGGCTTAAAAATAATCCGTTTGAGGGTGAAAATAAAAACCAGTCGCCAAACGGCCCCGTAAAGGGAACGAACATCTCGTATGGGACCAATGTAACATGTAGGGAGTGACCGCGTAGTCACGAGTCTCCACGTTTGAGAATATGACTATTATTTGAAAGTAACTAAATTAGGCTTAAAAAAATAAGTTAAAGGGTGAAAACCTAAACCAACCGTCAAACATCCCCGTAAGAGTCATGAACACCTCGCACGGGACCAATGTAACTTGTCGGAACTCACCACGTAATAGCAGGTCTTCTGGTTTGACAATATGATGATAATTTCAAAATGTCCAAATTTTGGTTAAAAACAAGCCGTTTGAGGGTGAAAATACAAACCGCACCCCAAACAGTCCCGTTAGAGGAAAAAACACCCCGCACGGGGTCTCCCGATTAGACAATATGACGATAGTTTGTAAATATCTAAATTAGGCTTAAAAACAAGTCATCTGAGGGTGAGAACCCAAACCAGCCACCAAACGGCCCTGTAAGAGGCACAACTACCTCACACGGGACCAATGTAACTTGTAGGAACTGACCACGTAGTCACGGGTCTCCCGATTTGACAATATGATGATAATTTGGAAATATCTAGAATAGGCTTAAAAATAAGACATTTGAGGGTAAAAACCAAAACCAGACATCAAATGGCCCCATATAAGGCACAAACACCTCTCATGGGACCAATGTTACTTGTAGGAATAAACTGCGTAGTCGCGAGTCTCCCGATTTGAGAATGTGACGATAATTTTGAAATATCTAGATTAGGCTTAAAAATAAGTCGTTTGAAGGTGAAAACCAAAACCAGATGCCAAATGGCCCTATAAATGGCATGACCACCTCGCATGGGACCAATGTAACTTTTAGAAACTGACTGCATAGTTGTTGGTCTCCTAGTGTGAGAATATTACGATAATTTGGAAATATCTAGATTAGGCTTAAAAGCAAGCCGTTTAAGGGTGAAAACCCAAACCAGCCCGCCAAACAACCCCGTAAGAGTCTGAATGCCTCTTACCGGACCAATGTAACTTGTAGGAAGTGACCGAATAGTCATGAGTCTCCCGGTTTGAGAATGTGATGATAATTTAAAAATAGCTAAATTAGGCATAAACACAAGGAGTTAAAGGGTGACAACCCAAAATAGCCGCCAAATGGCCATATAAGACGCTCGAACACCTCGCATGGGACCCATGTAACCTGTAGGAACTGATCCCATAGTCGGGGGTCTCCCAATTTGACAATATAATGATAATTTGGAAATATCTAGATTAGGATTAAAAACCAGTCGTTTGAGGGTGAAAATCCAAACCAATCGCCAAACGGCCCCGTAAAAGGCACGAATACCTCAGACGGGACCAATGTAACTTGTAGAAACTGATGGCGTAGTGGCGGGTCTCCCAATTTGACAATATAATGATAATTTGTAAATATCTAGATTAGGCTTAAAAACAAGTCGTCTGAGGGTAGAAACCCGAACCATCCGCCAAACGGCCCCGAAAGAGGCACGAACACTTCGTACGGGACCAATGTAACTTGTAGGAACTCAAAGCGTAGTCGCGAGCCTCCCTGTATAATAATATAATGATAATTTGAAAATATATTGATTAGGCTTAAAAGTAAGACATTTGAGGGTTAAAACCCAAATCAGGCAGTAAATGGCCCCGTAAGAGGCACGAACGCCACGTATGGGACCAATGTAACTTGTAGTAACTGACCATGTAGTCGCGAGCCTCCCGGTTTGACAATATGATGACAATTTGGAAATATCTAGATTAGGCTAAAAAATAACTCATTTGAGGGTGAAAACCCAAACCAGACACCAAATGGCCCCGTAAGAGGCACGAACACCTCACACGGGACCAATGTAACTTGTAGGAACTGATGGCGTAGTCGCGGTTCTCCCGATTTGACAATATAACGATAATTTGTAAATATCTATATTAGGCATAAAAACAAGCCGTCTGAGGATGAAAACCCCATCCAGCCGCCAAACGGCCCCGAAATAGGCACGAACACTTCGCACTGGACAAATGTAACTTGTAGGAACTGACCATGTAGTCGCGGGCCTACCGATTTGAAAATATGATGATAATTTGGAAATATCAGGATTATGCTTAAAAATAAGACATTTGAGGGTGAAAACCCAAACCAGGCACTAAATGGCCCCGTAAGAGGCACGAACACCTCGTATGGGACCAATGTAACTTGTAGTAACAGATCATGTAATCGGGAGTATCCCGATTTGAGAATATGACGATAATTTGGAAATATCTTGATTAGGCTTAAAAACAAGCCATCCGAGGGTAAAAACCTAAACCAGCCGCCAAATGGCCCAGAAAGAGGCAAGAACACCTCGCACGGAACAAATGTAACCTGTAGGAATAGACCGCGTAGTCGCAGGCCTTCCGGTTTGACAATATGATGATAATTTTGAATTATCTGGATTAGGCATAAAAAAATAAGACATTTGAGGGTGAAAACCCAAATGAGACACCAAATGGCCCCGTAAGTGGCACGAACACCTCACACGGGACCACTATAACTTGTAGGAATTGACAGCATAGTCGCGGGTCTGCCAATTTGACAATATAATGATAATTAGTAAATATCTATATTAGGATTAAAAATAAGCCGTCTGAGGGTGAAAACACAAACCAACCGCCAAACGGCCCCAAAGGAGGCACGAATAGTTCGTACGGGACCATTGTAACTTGTAGGAACTGACCGCGTTGTCGCGGTCCTCCCCCAATTGACAACATGATGATAATTTGGAAATATCTAGATTAGCCATAAAAATAAGACATTTGAGGGTGAAAACCCAAACCAGGCACCAAATGGCCCCGTAAGAGGAACGAAACCCTCGTATAGGACCAATGTAACTCGTAGTAACAGACCGCGTAATTGGAAGTCTCCCGATTTGAGAATATGATGACAATTTGTAAACATTTAGATTAGGTTTGAAAACAAGTCGTTTGAGGGTGAAAACCCAAACCAGCTGCCAAACAGCCCCGAAAGAGGTACGAACACCTCGCATTGGACCAATGTAACTTGTAGGAACTGACCGCGTAGTCGCGGGCCTCTCGATTTAACAATATGATGATAATTTGGAAATATCTTGATTAGGCTTAAAAATAAGACATTTGAGGGTGAAAACCCAAACAAGACCCCAAATGGCCCCATAAGAGGCACGAACACCTCGCACGGAACCAATGTAATTTGTAGCAACTGACGGCGTATTCGGGAGTCTCCCGATTTAAGAATATGACAATAATTTTGAAATATCTAGATTAGGCAAAAAAATAAGTCTCTGACGGTGAAAACCCAAACCAGCCGCCAAATGGTCCTGAAAGAGGCACGAACACCTCGCACGGGACCAATGTAACTTGTAGGAACTGATCGTGTAGTCGCGGGCCTCCCGGTTTGACAATATGATCATAATTTAGAAATATCTAGATTAGGCTTAAAAATAAGACATTTGAGGGTGAAAACCCAAACCAGACACCAAATGGCCCCGTAAGAGGCACGAACACCTCACACAGGACCAATGTAACTTGTCGGAACTGACGGCATAGTCGCGGGTCTCCAGATTAGACAATATAACAATAATTTGTAACTATTTAGATTAGGCCTAAAAATAAGCCGTCTGAGGGTGAAAACCCAAACCAGCTGCCAAACGGCCCCAAAAGAGGCACGAACACTACGCACGGGACCAATATAACTTGTAGGAACTGACCGCGTAGACGCGGACCTCCCGATTTGAAAATATGATGATAATTTGGAAATATCTAGATTAGGCTTAAAAATAAGACATTTGAGCATGGAAACCCAAACCAGACCCCAAATAGCCCCGTAAGAGGCACGAACACCTCGCACGGGACCAATGTAACTTATAGGAACTGACGGCGTAGTCGCGGGTTTCCCAATTTGACGATAAAATGATAATTTGTAAATATCTTGAATAGGCTTAAAAAGCCGTCTGAGGGTGAAAACCCAAACCAGCCGCCAAACGGTCCCGAAAGAGGCACGAACACTTCGCACAGAACCAATGTAACTTGTAGTAACTGACCGCATAGTCGCGGGCCTCCCGGTTTTAAAAAATGATGATAATTTTGAAATATCTGGATTAGGCTTAAAAATAAGACATTTGAGGGTGAAAAACCAAACCAGACACCAAATGGCCCCGTAAGAGTCACGAACACCTCTAATGGGACCAATGTAACTTGTAGGAACTGACGGCTTAGTCGCGAGGCTCCCGATTTGAGAATATAATGATAATTTGTAAATATTTAGATTAGGCTTAAAAACAAGCCGTCTGTGGGTGAAAACCCAAACGAGCCCCCAAGCGCTCCCGAAAGCGGCACGAACACTTCGCACGGGACCAATGTAACTAGTTGGAACTGATCGCGTAGTCGCGGACCTCCCGGTTTGACAATATGATGATAATTTTGAAATATCTAGATTTGGGTTTAAAATAAGACATTTGTGGGTGAAAACCCAAACTAGGCACCAAATGGCCACGTAAGAGGCAAAAACACTTCGTACGGGACCAATGTAACTTGTAGTAACATACTGCGTAATCTGGAGTCTCCCGATTTGAGAATATGATGATAATTTGGAAATATCTAGATTAGGCTTAAAAACTACCCGTTTGAGGATGAAAACCCAAATCAGCCGCCAAACGACCCCGAAAGAGGCACGAACACTTCGCACGGGACCAATGTAACTTGTAGGAACTGACCACGTGGTCGTGGGCCTCCCGATTTGACAATATGATGATAATTTGGAAATATCTAGATTAGGCTTAAAAATAAGACATTTTAGCGTGCAAACCCAAACCAGACCCCAAATGGCCCCGTAAGAGGCATGAACACCTCGCACGGGACCAATGTAACTTATAGGAACTGACGGCGTAGTCGCGGGTTTAACGATTTGACGATAAAATCATAATTTGTAAATATCTTTATTAGGCTTAAAAATAAGCCGTCTGAGGCTGAAAACCCAAACCAGCCGCCAAACGGCCCCGAAAGAGGCACGAACACTTCGCACGGGACCAATGTAACTCGTAGGAACTCACCGCATAGTCGCGGGGGGCCTCCCAATTTTAAAAAATGATGATTATTTGGAAATATCATGATTAGGCTTAAAAATAAGACATTTGAGGGTGAAAAACCAAACCACACACCAAATGGCCCCGCAAGAGGCACGAACACCTCTAACGGGACCAATGTAACTTGTACGAACTGATGGTGTAGTCGCGGGTCTCCCGATTTGATAATATAATAATTTGTAAATATCTAGATTTGCCTTAAAAATAAGCCATCTGAGGGTTAAAAACCAAACCAACCGCCAAACACCCCCGAAAGAGGCACGAACACTTCGCACGGGACCAATGTAACTTGTTGGAACTGATCGCGTAGTCACGGGCCTCCCGGTTTGACAATATGATGATAATTTGGAAATATCTAGATTAGGCTTAAAAATAAGACATTTGAGGGTGAAAACCCAAACTAGGCACCAAATGGCCCCGTAAGAGGCACAAACGCTTCGTACGGGACCAATGTAACTTGTAGTAACATATCGCGTAATCGAGAGTCTCCCGATTTAAGAATATGATGATAATCTGGAAATATCTAGATTAGGCTTAAAAAAAAGTCGTCTGAGGATGAAAACCCTAACCAGCCGCCAAACGACCCCGAGAGAGGCACGAACACCTCGCACTGGACTAATGTAACGAGTAGGAAATGACCACGTAGTCGCGGGCCTCCCGGTTTGACAATATGATGATAATTTTGAAATATCTAGATTAGGCTTAAAAATAAGACATTTGAGGGTGAAAACCCAAACCAGAACCAAATGTCCCCGTAAGAGGCACGAACACCTCGTACGGGACAAATGTAACTTGTAGCAACTGGCGACGTAATCGGGAGTCTATCGATTTGAGAATTTGACGATAATTTTGGAATATCAAGATTACTCTAAAAAACAAGCCGTCTCAGGGTGAAAACCCAAACCAGCCACCAAACGGCCCCGAAAGAGGCATGAACCCCTCGCGCGGGACCCATTAAACTTGTAGGAACTGACCGCGTATTCGCGGGCCTCCCGGTTTGACAATATGACGATAATTTGGAAATATCTAGATTAGGCTTAAAAATAAGCCGTCTGAGGGTGAAAACCCCCAACCAGCCGCCAAACGGCCCCGAAAGAGGCACGAACACTTCGCACGGGACCAATGTAACTTATAGGAACTGACCGCGTTATCGCGGGCCTCCCGATTTGAAAATATGACGATAATTTGGAAATATCAAGATTAGGCATAAAAATAAGACATTTGAGGGTGAAAACCCAAACCAGGCACCAAATGGCCCCGTAAGTGGCACGAACACCTCGTATGGGACCAATGTAACTTGTAGTAACAGATCGTGTAATCGGGAGTCTCCCGATTTGAGAATATGACGATAATTTGGAAATATCTAGATTAGGCTAAAAAACAAGCCGTTTGAGTGTGAAAACCTAAACCAGCCATCAAACGGCCCCGAAAGAGGCACGAACACCTCGCGCGGAACCAATGTAACTTGTTGGAACTGATCGCGTAGTCGTGGGCCTTCCGGTTTGACAATATGATGATAAGTTTGAAATATCTAGATTAGGCTTAAAAATAAGACATTTGAGGGTGAAAACCTAAACCAGAACCAAATGTCCCCGAAAGAGGCACGAACACCTCGTACGGGACCAATGTAACTCGTAGCAACTGACTGCAAAATCGGGAGTCTCCCAATTTGAGAATATGACAATAATTTTAGAATATCTAGATTAGGCTAAAAAATAAGCCGTCTGAGGGTGAAAATGCAAATCAGCCGCCAAACGGCCCAGAAAGAGGCACAAACACCTCGAGTTGGACCAATGTAACTTGTAGGAACTGACCGCGAAGTCGCGGGCCTCCCCGTTTGACAATATGATGATAATTTGGAAATATCTAGATTAGGCTTAAAAATAAGACATTTGAGGGTGAAAACCAAAACCAGACACGAAATGGCCCCGTAAGAGGCACGAACACCTCATATAGGACCAATGTAACCTGTAGGAACTGATAGCGTAGTCGCGGGTCTCCCGATTTGACAATATAACGATAATTTGTAAACATCTAGATTAGGCTTAAAAATAAGCCGTCTGAGGGTGAAAACCCAAACCAGCCGCCAAACGGCCCCGAAAGAGGCACGATCACTTCCATTGGGACTAATGTAACTTGTAGGAACTGACCGCGTAGTTGCGGGCCTCCCGATTTGACAATATGATGATAATTTGGAAATATCTAGATTAGGCTAAAAAATAAGACATTTGAGCGTGGAAACCCAAACCAGACCCCAAATGGCCCCGTAAGAGGCATGAACACCTCGCACAGGACCAATGTAACTTATAGGAACTGACGGCGTAGCCGCGAGTTTCCCATTTTGACGATAAAATGATAATTTGTGAATATCTTGATTAGGCTTAAAAATAAGCCGTCAGAGGGTGAAAACCCAAACCAGCCGCCAAACGGCCCCGAAAGAGGCACGAACACTTCGCACGTGACCAAAGTAACTTGTAGGAACTGATCGCGTAGTCGCGGGCCTCCCAATTTGACAATATGATGATAATTTGGAAATATCTGGATTAGGGTTAAAAATAAGGCATTTGAGCGTGGAAACCCAAACCAGAACCCAAATGGCCCCGTAAGAGGCAGGAACACCTCGCACGGGACTAATGTAACTTACAGGAACAGACGGCGTAGCCGCGGGTTTCCCATTTTGACGATAAAATGATAATTTGTAAATATCTTGATTAGGCTTAAAAACAAGTCGTCTGAGGGTGAAAACCCAAACCAGCCACCAAACGGCCCCGAAAGAGGCACGAACACTTCGCACGGGACCAATGTAACTTGTAGGAATTGACAGCGTAGTCGCGGGCCTCCCGATTTTAAAATATGATGATAATTTGGAAATATCTAGATTAGGCTTAAAAATAAGACATTTGAGGGTCAAAAACCAAACCAGACGCCAAATGGCCCCGTAAGAGGCACAAGGACCTCTAACGGGACCAATGCAACTTGTAGGAACTGACGACGTAGTCGCGGTTCTCCCGATTTCACAATATAATGATAATTTGTAAATATCTAGATTTGCCTTAAAAATAAGCAATCTGAGGGTGAAAAACCAAACCAGCCGCCAATCACCCCCGAAAGAGGCATGAACACTTCGCACGGGACCAATGTAATTTGTTGGAACTGACCGCGTATTCGCGGGCCTCCCGGTTTGACAATATGATAATAATTTAGAAATATCTAGATTAAGCTTAAAAATAAGACTTTTGAGGGTGAAAACCCAAACTAGGCATCAAATGGCCCCGTAAGAGGCACAAACACTTCATACGGGACCAATGTAACTTGTAGTAACATACCGCGTAATCGAGAGTCTCCCGATTTGGGAATATGATGATAATTTGGAAATATCTAGATTAGGCTTTAACACAAGCCGTCTGAGGATGAAAACCCAAACCAGCCGCCAAACGACCCCGAGAGAGGCATGAACACCTCGCACTAGACTAATGTAACTTATAGGAACTGACCATGTAGTCGCGGGCCTCCCGGTTTTACAATATGATGATAATTTTGAAATATCTAGATTAGGCTTAAAAATAAGATATTTGAGGGTGAAAACACAAACCATTACCAAATGTCCCTGAAAGAGGCACAAACACCTCGTTTGGGACCAATATAACTTGTAGCAACTGACGGCATAATCGGGAGTCTCCCGATTTGAGAATATGATGATAATTTTGGAATATCTAGATTAGGCTAAAAAATAAGCCGTCTGGGGGTGAAAATGAAAATCAGCCACCAAACGTCCCCGAAAGAGGCACGAACACCTTACACGGGACCAATGTAACTTATAGGAACTAACCGCGTAGTCACAGGTCTCCCGGTTTGAGAATAAGGTTATAATTTTGAAATATCCAGATTAGACTTAAAAGAAATTTGGTTGAGGGTGAAAACCCAAACCCGCCGCAAACAGCCCCATAAGAGGCATTAACACCTCGTACGAGACCAATGCAACTTGTAGGAACTGACTGCGTAGTCGCGGGTCTCCCAATTTGTTAATATGATGACAATTTTTAAATATCCAGATTAAGCTTAAAAATAAGCTATATGAGGGTGAAAACCCAAACCATCCTCCAAATGGCCCCGTAAGAGGCACGAACACCTTATACGGTCCTAATGTAACTTATCGGAACTGACCGCGTAGTCGCGGGTCTCACGATTTGACAATATGATGATAATTTTGAAATATCTAGATTAGGCTTAAACATAAGCCGTTTGAGGTTGAAAACCCAAACCAGGCACCAAACGGCCCCATAAGAGGCACAAACACCTCGCATGGGACCAATGTAAGTTGTAGTAACAGACCCCGCAATCGGGTGTCTCCCGATTTCAGAATATGACGATAATTTGGAAATATCTAGATTAGGCTTAAAAACAAGCCGTCTGTGGGTGAAAACCTCAAACAAATGCCAAATGATCCTATGAGAGGCACGAACAACTCGCACGGGACTAACGAAACTTGTAGGAACTTACCACGTAGTTGTGGCTCTTGATTTGAGAATGTTATGATAATATGGAAATATCTAAATTAGGCTTAAGAACAAGTCGTTTGAGGGCGAAAACCCAAACCAGTCGCCAAATGTCCCCATAAGAGGCACAAACACCCTGCACGGGACAAATGTAACTTGTAGGAATTGACCGCGTAGTCACAGGTCTTCCAGTTTGACAATAAGGTGATAATTTGAAATATCTAGATTAGGATTAAAAATAATCCGTTTGAGGGTGAAAATAAAAACCAACAGCAAAATGGCCCCGTAAGGGGCACAAACAACTTGTACGGGACCAATGAAACTTGTAGGAAGTGATCGCGTAGTCACGAGTCTCCACGTTTGAGAATATGACTATTATTTGAAACTAGTTAAATTAGGCTTAAAAACAAGCAGTTATAGGGTGAAAACCCAAACTAGCTGCCAAACGGCCCCATAAGAGCCACAAACACCTCGCACGGGACCAATGTAACTTATAGGAACTGATCGCATAGTCACAGGTCTCCCAATTTTAGAATAAGGTCATAATTTGGAAATATCCAGATTAGGCTTAAAAATAATTTGTTTAATGGTGAAAATAAAAACCTGCCGCCAAACGGCCCCGTAAGGGGCACGAACACCTCGTATGGGACCAATGTAACTTGTAGGAAGTGACCGCGTAGTCACGAGTCTCCACGTTTGAGAATATGACTATTATTTAAATCTAGCTAAATTAGGCTTAAAAATAAGCAGTTAAAGGGTGAAAACCCAAACCAACCATCAAACGTGCCTGTAAGAGTTACGAACACCTCTTACAGGACCAATGTAAATTATAGGAACTCACCATGTAATAGCAGGTCTCCTGGTTTGAGAGTATGATGATAATTTAAAAATGTCTAGATTATGTTGAATAACAATACGTTTGAGGGTGATGACACAAACCGCCCCCCAAACGGCCCCATCAGAGGCACGAACACCTCGTACGTGACCAATGAAACTTGTAGGAACTGACCGCATAGTCGCGGGTCTCTCGATTTGACAATTGGACAATAGTTTGTAAATATCTAGATTAGGTTTAAAAATAGGTCATCTAGGGGTGAAAATCGAAACTAGCCACCAAACGGCCCCATAAGAGGCACGAACACCTGGCACGGGACAAATGTAACTTGTAGGAACTGACCGCGTAGTCACGTGTCTCCCGATTTTGACAATATGATGATAATTTGGAAATATCTAGATTAGGCTTAAAAATAAGAAATTTGAGGGTTAAAACCCAAACCAAACACCAAACGGTCCCGTAAGAGGCACGAACACCTTGCACGGGACCAATGTAACTTGTAGGAACTGACTGCGTAGTCGTGAGTCTCCCGATTTGAGAATATGACAATAATTTGGAAATACTTAGATTAGGCTTAAAAACAAGCCGTTTGAGGGTAAAAACCAAAATCATCCACCAAACGGACACGTAAAAGGCACGACCACCTAGCATGGGACCAATGTAACTTGTAGTAACTGACCGCATAGTTGTTGGTCTCCTGGTATGAGAATATTAAGATAATTTGGAAATATCTATATTAGGCTTAAAATCAAGTCATTTAATGGTGAAAACCCAAACCAGCCCGCCAAATAGCCCCGTAAGAGGCCCGAATGCCTCTTACAGGACTAATGTAACTCGTAGGAACTGACCGCAAGTCATGAGTCTCCCGATTTGAGAATTTCATGATAATTTTAAAATAGCTTAATTAAGCATAAACACAAGCAGTTAAAGGGTGACAACCAAAAATAGCCGCCAAACGGTCCTGTCAGAGGCACGAACACCTCGCGTGGGACCAATGTAACTTGTAGGAATTGACCGCGTAGTCGGGGGTCTCCCGATTTAAGAATATGATGATAATTTGGAAATATCTAGATTAGGCTTAAAAATAAGCCGTTTAAGGGTGAAAACCCTAGCCAGCCGTCAAACGGCCCCGTAAGAGGGACGAACACCTTGCACGGGACCAACGTCACTTGTATGAACCCACTGCGTAGTCATGGGTCTCCCGATTTGAGAATATGACAATATTTTTCAAATAGATAAATTAGGCTTAAAAATAAGTAGCTAAAGGGTGAAAATACAAACGAGCTGCCAAACGACCCCGTACGAGGCACGAACACCTCGCACGGGACCACTATAACTTGTAGGAACTTATCGCATAGTCATGGGTCTCTTAGTTTGAGAATATTTTGATAATTTGGAAATATATATTAGGCATAAAAATAAGCCATTTGAGGGTGATAACTCAAACCAGACACCAAATGGCCCCGTAAGAGGCACGAACACCTTGCACGGGACCAACGTCACTTGTATGAACGCACCGCGTAGTCACGGGTCTCCCGATTTGAGAATATGACGATAATTTTCAAATAGATAAATTAGGCTTAAAAATAAGTAGCTAAAGGGTGAAAATCCAAACGAGCTGCCAAACAACCCCGTAACAGGCACGAACACCTCGTACGGGACCACTATAACTTGTAGGAACTTATCGCATTGTGATGGTTCTCTTGGTTTGAGAATATTTTGATAATTTGGAAATATATATTAGGCATAAAAATAAGCCATTTGAGGTTGAAAACCCAAACCAGACTCTAAACAGTCCCATAAAAGGCACGAACACCTTGCACGGAACCAACGTAACTTGTAGGAACTGACTACGTAGTCGTGGGTCTCCTGGTTTGATAATATTACGATAATTTGGAAATACCTAAATTGGGCTTAAAAACATGCCGTTTGAGGGTGATAACCCAAAACAAACGCCAAATGGCCCCATGAGAGCCACGAACACCTCGCACGGGACTAATGTAACTTATAGGAAATGATTGTGTAGTAGGGGGTCTCCCGATTTGAGAATAGAGGTTAATTTAAAAATATCTATATTAGGCGAAAAAACAACCCGTTTGAGTGTGAAAATCCAAACCAACTGCCAAACATCCCGTAAGGGCCAGGAACACCTTACACGGGACCAATGTAACTTATAGGAACTAACCGCGTAGTCACAGGTCTCCCGGTTTGAGAATAAGGTTATAATTTGGAAATATTCAGATTAGGCTTAAAAGAAATTTGGTTGAGGGGGAAACCCAAACCCGCCGCCAAACAGCCCCATAAGAGGCACGAACACCTCGTACGAGACCAATGAAACTTGTAGGAATTGACTGCGTAGTCGCGGGTCTCCCGATTTGATAATATGATGACAATTTTTAAATATCCAAATTAAGCTTAAAAATAAGCTATCTAAGGGTGAAAACCCAAACCATCCTCCAAATGGCCCGTAAGAGGCAAGAACACCTTATACGGTACTAATGTAACTTATCGGAACTGACCGCGTAGTCGTGGGTCTCACGATTTGACAATATGATGATAATTTTGAAATATCTAGATTAGGCTTAAAGATAAGCCGTTTGAGGGTGAAAACCCAAACCAGGCACCAAACGACCCCATAAGAGGCACAAACACCTCGCATGGGACCAATGTAACTTGTAGTAACAGACCCCGTAATCGGGTGTCTCCCGATTTCAGAATATGACGATAATTTGGAAATATCTAGATTAGGCTTAAAAACAAGCCGTCTGTGAGTGAAAACCTCAAATAAATGCCAAATGGCCCTATGAGAGGCACGAACACCTCGCACGGGACTAACGAAACTTGTAGGAACTTACCACGGAGTTGTGGCTCTTAGTTTGAGAATGTTATGATAATTTGGAAATATCTAGATTAGGCCTAAGAAAAAGTCGTTTGAGGGAGAAAACCCAAACCAGTAGCCAAATGTTCCCATAAGAGGCACAAACACCCTGAACGGGACAAATGTAACTTATAGGAACTGACCGCGTAGTCACAGGTCTTCCAGTTTGACAATAAGGTGATAATTTGAAATATCTAGATTAGGATTAAAAATAATCCGTTTGAGGGTGAAAACAAAAACCAACATCCAAATGGCCCTGTAAGGGGCACAAACAACTTGTACGGGACCAATGAAACTTGTAGGAAGTGATCGCGTAGTCACGAGTCTCCACGTTTGAGAATATGACTATTATTTGAAACTAGTTAAATTAGGCTTAAAAACAAGCAGTTATAGGGTGACAACCCAAACTAGCTGCCAAACGGCCCCATAAGAGCCACAAACACCTCGCACGGGACCAATGTAACTTGTAGGAACTGATCGCATAGTCACATGTCACCCAATTTGAGAATAAGGTCATAATTTGGAAATATCCAGATTAGGATTAAAAATAATTTGTTTAATGGTGAAAATAAAAACCTGCCGCCAAACGTAAGGGGCACGAACACCTCGTATGGGACCAATGTAACTTGTAGGAAGTGACCGCGTAGTCACGAGTCTCCACGTTTGAGAATATGACTATTATTTAAATCTAGCTAAATTAGGCTTAAAAATAAGCAGTTAAAGGGTGAAAACCCAAACCAACCATCAAACGTGCCTGTAGGAGTTACGAACACCTCTTACAGGACCAATGTAAATTATAGGAACTCACCATGTAATAGCAGGTCTCCTGGTTTGAGAATATGATGATAATTAAAAAATGTCTAGATTATGTTGAATAACAATACGTTTGAGGGTGATGACACAAACCGCCCCCCAAACGGCCCCATCAGAGGCACGAACACCTCGTACGTGACCAATGAAACTTGTAGGAACTGACCGCTTAGTCGCGGGTCTCTCGATTTGACAATTTGACAATAGTTTGTAAATATTTAGATTAGGTTTAAAAACAGGTCATCTAGGGGTGAAAATCGAAACTAGCCACCAAACGGCCCCATAAGAGGCACGAACACCTTGCACGGGACCAATGTAACTTGTAGGAACTGACCGCGTAGTCACGTGTCTCCCAATTTTGACAATATGATGATAATTTGGAAATTTCTAGATTAGGCATAAAAATAAGAAATTTGAGGGTTAAAACCCAAACCAAGCACCAAACTGTCTCGTAAGAGGCACGAACACCTCGCACGGGACCAATGTAACTTGTAGGAACTGACTGCGTAGTCGTGAGTCTCCCGATTTGAGAATATGACAATAATTTGGAAATACTTAGATTAGGCTTAAAAAACAAGCCGTTTGAGGGTAAAAACCAAAATCATCCACCAAACGGCCCTGTAAAAGGCACGACCACCTTGCATGGGACCAATGTAACTTGTTTTAACTGACCGCATAGTTATTGGTCTCCTGGTATGAGAATATTAAGATAATTTTGAAATATCTATATTAGGCTTAAAAGCAAGTCATTTAATGTTGAAAACCCAAACCAGCCCGCCAAATAGCCCCGTAAGAGGCCCGAATGCCTCTTACAGGACTATTGTAACTCGTAGGAACTGACCGCAAGTCATGAGTATCCCGATTTGAGAATTTCATGATAATTTTAAAATAGCGTAATTAGGCATAAACACAAGAAATTAAAGGGTGACAACCAAAAATAGTCCCCAAACGGTCGTGTCAGAGGCACGAACACCTCGCGTGGGACCAATGTAACTTGTAGGAATTGACCGCGTAGTCGCGGGTCTCCCGATTTAAGAATATGACGATAATTTGGAAATATCTAGATTAGGTCTAAAAATAAGTCGTTTAAGGGTGAAAACCCTAGCCAGCCGTCAAACGGCCCCGTAAGAGGGACGAACACCTTGCACGGGACCAACGGCACTTGTATGAACCCACTGCGTAGTCATGGGTCTCCCGATTTGAGAATATGACAATAATTTTCAAATAGATAAATTACGCTTAAAAATAAGTAGCTAAAGGGTGAAAATACAAACGAGCTGCCAAACGACCCCGTAAGAGGCACGAACACCTCGCACGGGACCACTATAACTTGTAGGAACTTATCGCATAGTCATGGGTCTCTTGGTTTGAGAATATTTTGATAATTTGGAAAAATATATTTGGCATAAAAATAATCCATTTGAGGGTGAAAACTCAAATCAGACACCAAATGGCCCCGTAAGAGGCACAAACACCTTGCACGGGACCAACGTCACTTGTATGAACGCACCGCGTAGTCACGGGTCTCCCGATTTGAGAATATGATGATAATTTTCAAATAGATAAATTAGGCTTAAAAATAAGTAGCTAAAGGGTGAAAATCCAAACGAGCTGCCAAACGACCCTGTAACAGGCACGAACACCTCGTACGGGAGCACTATAACTTGTAGGAACTTATCGCATTGTCATGGTTCTCTTGGTTTGAGAATATTTTGATAATTTGGAAATATATATTAGGCATAAAAATAAGCCATTTGAGGGTGAAAACCCAAACCAGACTCCAAACAGTCCCATAAAAGGCACGAACACCTTACACGGGACCAATGTAACTTGTAGGAACTGACTACGTAGTCGTGGGTCTCCTAGTTTGATAATATTATGATAATTTGGAAATATCTAGATTGGGCTTAAAAACAAGCTGTTTGAGGGTGATAACCCAAAACAATAGCCAAATGGCCTCATGAGAGCCACGAACACCTAGCACGGGACTAATGTAACTTATAGGAAATGATTGTGTAGTAGGGGGTCTCCCGATTTGAGAATATGAGGTTAATTTAAAAATATCTATATTAGGCGAAAAAACAACCCGTTTGAGTGTGAAAATCCAAACTAACAGCCAAACGTCCCGTAAGAGGCAGGAACACCTTACACGGGACCAATGTAACTTATAGGAACTAACCGCGTAGTTACAGGTCTCCCGGTTTGAGAATAAGGTTATAATTTGGAAATATCCAGATTAGGCTTAAAAGAAATTGCTTGAGGGTGAAAACCCAAACCCGCCGCCAAACAACCCCATAAGAGGCACGAACACCTCGTACGAGACCAATGCAACTTGTAGGAACTGACTGCGTAGTCGCGGGTCTCCCGAATTGATAATATGATGACAATTTTTAAATATCCAGATTAAGCTTAAAAATAAGCTATCTGAGGGTGAAAACCCAAACCATCCTCCAAATGGCCCCGTAAGAGGCACGAACACCTTATACGGTACTAATGTAACTTATCGAAACTGACCGCGTAGTCGCGGGTCTCACGATTTGACAATATGATGATAATTTTGAAATATCTAGATTAGGCTTAAAGATAAGCCGTTTGAGGGTGAAAACCCAAACCAGGCACCAAACGACCCCATAAGAGGCACAAACACCTCGCATGGGACCAATGTAACTTGTAGTAACAGACCCCGTAATCGGGTGTCTCCCGATTTCAGAATATGACGATAATTTGGAAATATCTAGATTAGGCTTAGAAACAAGCCGTCTGTGAGTGAAAACCTCAAACAAATGCCAAATGGCCCTATGAGAGGCACGAACACCTCGCACGGGACTAACGAAACTTGTAGGAACTTACCACGGAGTTGTGGCTCTTGGTTTGAGAATTTTATGATAATTTGGAAATATCTAAATTAGGCTTAAGAACAAGTCGTTTGAGGGCGAAAACCCAAACCAGTCGCCAAATGTTCCCATAAGAGGCAAAAAAACCCTGCACGGGACAAATGTAACTTGTAGGAACTGACCGCGTAGTCACAGGTCTTCCAGTTTGACAATAAGGTGATAATTTGAAATATCTAGATTAGGATTAAAAATAATCCGGTTGAGGGTGAAAACAAAAACCAACAGCGAAATGGCCCCGTAAGGGGCACAAACAACTTGTACGGGACCAATGAAACTTGTAGGAAGTGATCGCGTAGTCACGAGTCTCCACGTTTGAGAATATGACTATTATTTGAAACTAGTTAAATTAGGCTTAAAAACAAGCAGTTATAGGGTGAAAACCCAAACTAGCTGCCAAACGGCCCCATAAGAGCCACAAACACCTCGCACGGGACCAATGTAACTTGTAGGAAATGATCGCATAGTCACATGTCACCCAATTTGAGAATAAGGTCATAATTTGGAAATATCCGGATTAGGCTTAAAAATAATCAATTTAATGGTGAAAATAAAAACCTACCGCCAAACGGCCCCGTAAGGGGCACGAACACCTCGTATGGGACCAATGTAACTTGTAGGAAGTTACCGCGTAGTCACGAGTCTCCACGTTTGAGAATATGACTATTATTTAAATCTAGCAAAATTAGGCTTAAAAATAAGCAGTTAAAGGGTGAAAACTCAAACCAACCATCAAATGTGCCTATAAGAGTTACGAACACCTCTTACAGGACCAATGTAAATTATAGGAACTCACCATGTAATAGCAGGTCTCCTGGTTTGAGAATATGATGATAATTAAAAAATGTCTAGATTATGTTGAATAACAATACGTTTGAGGGTGATGACACAAACCGCCCCCCAAACGGCCCCATCAGAGGCACGAACACCTCGTACGTGACCAATGAAACTTGTAGGAACTGACCGCTTAGTCGCGGGTCTCTCGATTTGACAATTTGACAATAGTTTGTAAATATTTAGATTAGGTTTAAAAACAGGTCATCTAGGGGTGAAAATCGAAACTAGCCACCAAACGGCCCCATAAGAGGCACGAACACCTTGCACGGGACCAATGTAACTTGTAGGAACTGACCGCGTAGTCACGTGTCTCCCAATTTTGACAATATGATGATAATTTGGAAATTTCTAGATTAGGCATAAAAATAAGAAATTTGAGGGTTAAAACCCAAACCAAGCACCAAACTGTCTCGTAAGAGGCACGAACACCTCGCACGGGACCAATGTAACTTGTAGGAACTGACTGCGTAGTCGTGAGTCTCCCGATTTGAGAATATGACAATAATTTGGAAATACTTAGATTAGGCTTAAAAAACAAGCCGTTTGAGGGTAAAAACCAAAATCATCCACCAAACGGCCCTGTAAAAGGCACGACCACCTTGCATGGGACCAATGTAACTTGTTTTAACTGACCGCATAGTTATTGGTCTCCTGGTATGAGAATATTAAGATAATTTTGAAATATCTATATTAGGCTTAAAAGCAAGTCATTTAATGTTGAAAACCCAAACCAGCCCGCCAAATAGCCCCGTAAGAGGCCCGAATGCCTCTTACAGGACTAATGTAACTCGTAGGAACTGACCGCAAGTCATGAGTATCCCGATTTGAGAATTTCATGATAATTTTAAAATAGCATAATTAGGCATAAACACAAGCAGTTAAAGGGTGACAACCAAAAATAGTCGCCAAACGGTCGTGTCAGAGGCACGAACACCTCGCGTGGGACCAATGTAACTTGTAGGAATTGACCGCGTAGTCGCGGGTCTACCGATTTAAGAATATGATGATAATTTGGAAATATCTAGATTAGGCTTAAAAATAAGCCGTTTAAGGGTGAAACCCCTAGCCAGCCGTCAAACGGCCCCGTAAGAGGGACGAACACCTTGCACGGGACCAACGTCACTTGTATGAACCCACTGCGTAGTCATGGGTCTCCCGATTTGAGAATCTGACAATAATTTTCAAATAGATAAATTAGGCTTAAAAATAAGTAGCTAAAGGGTGAAAATACAAACGAGCTACCAAACGACCCCGTAAGAGGCACGAACACCTCACACGGGACCACTATAACTTGTAGGAACTTATCGCATAGTAATGGGTCTCTTGGTTTGAGAATATTTTGATAATTTGGAAATATATATTAGGCATAAAAATAAGCCATTTGAGGGTGAAAACTCAAATCAGACACCAAATGGCCCCGTAAGAGGCACGAACACCTTGCACGGGACCAACGTCACTTGTATGAACGCACCACGTAGTCACGGGTCTCCCGATTTGAGAATATGACGATAATTTTCAAATAGATAAATTAGGCTTAAAAATAAGTAGCTAAAGGGTGAAAATCCAAACGAGCTGCCAAACGACCCTGTAACAGGCATGAACACCTCGTACGGGACCACTATAACTTGTAGGAACTTATCGTATTGTTGTGGTTCTCTTGGTTTGAGAATATTTTGATAATTTGGAAATATATATTAGGCATAAAAATAAGCCATTTGATGGTGAAAACCCAAACCAGACTCCAAACAGTCCCATAAAAGGCACGAACACCTTGCACGGGACCAATGTAACTTGTAGGAACTGACTACGTAGTCGTGGGTCTCCTAGTTTGATAATATTACGATAATTTGGAAATATCTAGATTGGAATTAAAAACAAGCCGTTTGAGGGTGATAACCCAAAACAAACGCCAAATGGCCCCATGAGAGCCACGAACACCTCGCACGGGACTAATGTAACTTATAGGAAATGATTGTGTAGTAGGGGGTCTCCCGATTTGAGAATATGAGGTTAATTTAAAAATATCTATATTAGGCGAAAAAACAACCCGTTTGAGTGTGAAAATCCAAACCAACCGCCAAACATCCCGTAAGAGGCAGGAACACCTTACACGGGACCAATGAAACTTATAGGAACTAACCGCGTAGTCACAGGTCTCCCGGTTTAAGAATAAGGTTATAATTTGGAAATATCCAGATTAGGCTTAAAAGAAATTGCTTGAGGGTGAAAACCCAAACCCGCCGCCAAACAACCCCATAAGAGGCACGAACACCTCGTACGAGACCAATTGAACTTGTAGGAACTGACTGCGTAGTCGCGGGTCTCCCGATTTGATAATATGATGACAATTTTTAAATATCCAGATTAAGCTTAAAAATAAGCTATCTGAGGGTGAAAACCCAAACCATCCTCCAAATGGCCCCGTAAGAGGCACGAACACCTTATACGGTACTAATGTAACTTATCGGAACTGACCGCGTAGTCGCGGGTCTCACGATTTGACAATATGATGATAATTTTGAAATATCTAGATTAGGCTTAAAGATAAGCCGTGTGAGGGTGAAAACCCAAACCAGGCACCAAACGGCCCCATAAGAGGCACAAACACCTCGCATGGGACCAATGTAACTTGTAGTAACAGACCCCGTAATCGGGTGTCTCCCGATTTCAGAATATGACGATAATTTGGAAATATCTAGATTAGTCTTGAAAACAAGCCGTCTGAGGGTGAAAACCTCAAACAAATGCCAAATGGCCCTATGAGAGGCACGAACACCTCGCACGGGAGTAATGAAACTTGTAGGAACTTACCACGTAGTTGTGGCTCTTGGTTTGAGAATGTTATGATAATTTGTAAATATCTAGATTATGCTTAAGAACAAGTCGATTGAGGGCGAAAACCGAAACCAATCGCCAAATGTCCCCATAAGATGCACAAACACCCCGCACGGGACAAATGTAACTTGTAGGAATTGACCGCGTAGTCACAGGTCTTCCAGTTTGACAATAAGGTGATAATTTGAAATATCTAGATTAGGATTAAAAATAATCCGTTTGACGCTGAAAACAAAAACCAACTGCCAAATGGCCCCGTAAGGGGCACAAACAACTTGTACGGGACCAATGAAACTTGTAGGAAGTGATCGCGTAGTCATGAGTCTCCACGTTTGAGAATATGACTATTATTTGAAACTAGTTAAATTAGGCTTAAAAACAAGCAGTTAAAGGGTGAAGACCCGAATCAGTCGTCAAACGTCCCCGTACGTGTCACGAACACCTCGCACGGGACCAATGTTACTTGTAGGAACTCACCACGTAATAGCAGGTCTCCTGGTTTGAGAATATGTGGATAATTTCAAAATGTATAGATTATGTTTAAAACCAAGCCGTTTGAGGGTGAAAACACAAACCGCCACCCAAATGGCCCTGGTAGAGCCACGAACACCTCGTACAGGAGCAATGAAACTTATAGGAACTAACCGCGTGGTCTGGGAGTGAAAACCCAAACCAGCCGCCAATAAAACATAAAAATAAGTCGTCTGGGTGTGAAAACCCAAACCAGCCGCCAAACGGCCCCGTAAGAAGCACGAACACCTCGCATGGGACCAATATAACTTGTAGGAACTGACCGCGTTGTCACGGGTCTCCCGGTTTGACAATATGATGATAATTTGGAAATGTCTAGATTAGGCTTAAAAATAAGACATTTGAGGGTGAAAGCCCAAACTAGACACCAAATGGCCCCATAAGAGGCACGGACAACTCGTACGAGACCAATATAACTTATAGGAATAGACCGTGTACTCGCGAGTCTCCCGATTTGAGAATATGACAATAATTTGGAAATATCTAGATTAGGCTTAAAAATAAGTCGTTTGACGGTGAAAACAAAAACCATCCACCAAACAGCCCCATAAAAGGCACGACCACCTCGTATGGGACCAATGTAACTTGTAGGAACAGATCGAATAGTTGTTGGTCTCCGGGTGTGAGAATATTATGATAATTTGGAAATATCTAGATTAGGCATAAAAGCAAGTCGTTTAAGGTTAAAAACCCAAACCAGCCCGCCAAATAGCCCCGTGAGAGGCCTGAATGCCTCTTACGGGACCAATGAAACTGATAGGAACTGACCACATAGTCATGAGTCTCCCAGTTTGAGAATGTGATGATAATTTAAAAATAGCTAAATTGGGCATAAACACAATCAGTTAAAGGGTGACAACCCAAACTAGCCGCTAAACGGCCCTATAAGATGCTTGAACACCTCGCATAGGACCAATATAACTTGTAGGAACTGATCGCATAGTCGCGAGTCTCCTGATTTGACAATGCATTATAATTTTTAAATATCTAGATTTGGCCTAAAAACAAGCCGTTTGAGGGAGAAAACCCAAACTTATCTCCAAACGTCCCCGTAAAAGGCACGAACACCTCGCACGGCTCCAATGTAACTTGTAGTAACTGACCACGTAGTCGCGGGCCTCCCGATTTGACAATATGATGAAAATTTGGAAATATCTAGATTAGGCTTAAAAATAAGATATTTGAGGGTGAAAACCCAAACCAGGCACCAAATGGGCCCGTGAGAGGCACGAACACCTCGCACTGGACTAGTGTAACATGTAGGAACAGATCGCGTAATCGGGAGTCTCACGATTTGAGAATATGATGATAATTTGTAAATATCTAGATTAGTCTTAAAAACAAGCCGTCTGAGGGTGAAAATCCAAACCAGCAGCCAAACGTCCCCGAAAGAGGCACGAACACCTCACACGGGACCAATGCATCTTGTAGGAACTGATCGCGTAGTTGCGGGCCTCCTGGTTTGACAAGAGGATGATAATTTGGAAATATCTAGATTATGCTTAAAAATAAGACATTTGAGGGTGAAAACCCAAACCAGACACCAAATGGGCCCGTTAGAGGCACGAACACATCGCACGGGTCCAATGTAACTGGTAGGAACTGACTGCATAGTCGCGGACCTCTCGATTTGACAATATGATGATAATTTAAAAGTATCTAGATTAGGCCTAAAATCCCGGCACCAAATGGCCCCATAAGAGGCACGAACACCTCACACGGGACCAATGTAACATGTAGGAACAAACCGCTTAGTCGGGAGTTTCCCAATTTGAGAATATGATGAAAATTTGGAAATACCAATATTAGATTTAAAAACAAGCCATTTGAGGGTGAAAACTAAAACCAGCCGCCAAACGGCCCCGTAAAAGGCACGAATACCTTGCACAACTCCAATGTAACTCGTAGGAACTAACCGTGTAGTCGTGGGCCTCCTGGTTTGATAATATTACAAAAATTTGGAAATATATAGATTAGGCTTAAAATTAAGCCGTTTAAGGGTGAAAACCCAAAATAGTCAGCCAAAGAGCCCCGTAAGAGGCACGACCACCTCTTATGGGACGAATGTAACTTGTAGGAACTGACCGCATAGTAATGAGTCTCTCGATTTGAGAATGTGATGATAATTTGAAAATAGCTAGATTAGGCTTAAAATCAAGCAGTTAAAGGGTGAAAACCCAAACCAACCGCCAAACGGACCTGTAAGAAGCACGAACACCTCGCACGTGACCAATGTAACTTATAGGAACTTACCACGTAGTTGGGGGTCTGTTGGTTTGAGAATATTATGATAATTTGGAAATATCTGGATTAGGCTTAAGAACAAGCCGTTTGAGGGAAAAAACCCAAACCAGCTGCCAAACGGCGCCATAAGAGCCACAAACACCTCGCACGGGACCAATGTAACTTGTAGGAACTGATCGCATAGTCACAGGTCTCCCAATTCTAGAATAAGGTCATAATTTGGAAATATCCAGATTAGGTTTAAAAATAATTTGTTTGAGGGTGAAAACAAAAACAAGCTACCAAACGGCCCCGTAAGGGGCATGAACACCTCGTACGGGACCAATGTAACTTGTAGGAAGTAACCGCGTAGTCACGAGTCTCCACATTTGAGAATATGACTATTATTTAAATCTACCTAAATTAGGCTTAAAAATAAGCAGTTAAAGGGTGAAAACCCAAACTAACCATCAAACGTCCCCGTAAGAGTCACGAACACCTCGCACAGGACCAATGTAAATTATAGGAACTCACCGTGTAATAGCAGGTATCCTGGTTTAAGAATATGATGATAATTTAAAAAAGTCTAGATTATGTTAAAAAAAAGACGTTTGAGGGTGTTGACACAAATCGTCCCCCAAACGGCCCCATCAGAGGCACGAACCCCTCGCACGGGACCAATGAAACTTATAGGAACTGACCGTGTAGTCGCAGGTCTCCTGATTTGACAATTTGATGATAGTTTGTAAATATCTAGATTAGGTTTAAAAGCAGGTCATCTGAGGGGTGAAATTCCAAACCAGCCAACCAACGGCCCCATAAGAGGCACGAACACCATGCACGGGACCAATGTAACTTGTAGGAACTGACTACGTAGTCACGGGTCTCCCGATTTGACAATATGTTGATAATTTGAAAATATCTAGATTAGGCTTAAAAATAAGAAATTTGAGGGTCAAAACCAAAACTAGGCACCAAACGGCCCTGTAAGAGTCACGAACACCTCGCACGGGACCAATGTAACTTGTAGGAACTGACTGCGTAGTCGTGAGTCTCCCGATTTGAGAATATGAAAATAATTTGGAAATACTTAGATTAGGCTTAAAAACAAGTCGTTTGACGGTAAAAACCAAAATCATCCACCAAACGGCCACGTAAAAGGCACGACCACCTTGCATGGGACCAATGTTACTTGTAGGAACTGACCGCGTAGTTGTTGGTCTCCTGGTGTGAGAATATTACGATAATTTGAAAATATCTAGATTAGGTTTAAAAGAAAGTCGTTTAATGGTGAAAACCCAAACCAGCACGCCAAACAGCCTCGTAAGAGGCCCGAATGCCTCTTACAGGACTAATGTAACTTGTTGGAACTGATCGCAAGTCATGACTCTCCCGGTTTGAGAATTTCATGATAATTTCAAAATAGCTAAATTAGGCATAAACACACGCAGTTAAAGGGTGACAACCAAAAATAGCCGCCAAACGGTCCTGTCAGAGGCACGAACACCTCGCGTGGGACCAATGTAACTTGTACGAATTGACCGCGTAGTCGCGGGTATCTCGATTTAAGAATATGGTGATAATTTGGAAACATCTAGATTAGGCTTAAAAATAAGTCGTTTAAGGGTGAAAACCCTAGACAACCGTCAAACGGCCCCGTAAGAGGCACGAACACCTCACACGGGACCAACGTCTCTTGTATGAACCAACCGCATAGTCACGGGTCTCCCGATTTAAGAATATGATGATAATTTTCAAATAGATAAATTAGGCTTAAAAATAACTAGCTAAAGGGTGAAAAGCCAAACGAGCTGCCAAACGACCCCGTAAGAGGCACGAACACCTCGCTCGGGACCACTATAACTTGTAGGAACTTATCGCATAGTCTTGGATCTCTTGGTTTGAGAATATTTTGATAATTTGGAAATATCTATATTAGGTATAAAAACAAGCCATTTGAGGGTGAAAACCCAAACCAGATGCCAAATAGTCCCATAAAAGGCACGAACACCTTGCACGGGACCAATATAACTTGTAGGAACTGATTGCATAGTCGTGGGTATCCTTGTTTGATAATATTACGATAATTTGGAAATATCTAGATTAGGCTTAGAAACTAGCCGTTTGAGGTTGAAAACCCAAAACAAATGTCAAATGGCCCCGTGAGAGGCACGAACACCTCGCACGGGACTAATGTAACTTGTAGGAAATGATCGTGTAGTAGGGGGTCTCTCGGTTTGAGAATATGAGGATAATTTAAAAATATCTATATTAGGCGTAAAAATAAGCCGTTTGAGTGTGAAAACAAAAACTAGTCGCCAAACGTCCCGTGAGAGGTACGAACACCTTGCACGGGACCAATGTAACTTATAGGAACTGACTGCATAGTCACAGGTCTCCCGCTTTGAGAATAAGGTGATAATTTGGATATATCCAGATTAGGATTAAAAGCAATTCGGTTGAGGGTGAAAACCCAAACCCGCCGCCAAACAGCCCCATAAGAGGCACGAACACCTCATGTGGGACCAATGCAACTTGTATGAAAATATGATGACAATTTTTAAATATCTAGATTATGCTTAAAAATAAGCTATCTTATGGTGAAAACCCAAACTATCCGCCAAATCCCCCGTAAGAGGCACAAACACCTTACACGGTACTAATGTAACTTGTAGGAACTGACCGCGTAGTCGCGGGTCTCACGATTTGACAATATGATGATAATTTTGAAATATCTAGATTAGGCTTAAAGATAAGCCGTTTGTGGGTGAAAACCCAAACCAGGCACCAAACGGCCCCATAAGAGGCACAAACACCTCCGTGGGACCAATGTGACTTGTAGTAACAGACCCCGTAGTCGGGAGTCTCCCGATTTGAGAATATGATGATAATTTGAAAATATCTAGATTAGGCTTAAAAATAAGCCGTCTGAGGGTGAAAACCCAAAACAAACGCCAAATGACCCCGTGAGAGGCACGAACACCTCGCACGGAACTAATGAAACTTGTAGGAACTTACCACGTAGTTGTGGCTCTTGGTTTGAGAATGTTATGATAATTTGGAAATATCTAGATTAGGTATAAGAACAAGCCGTTTGAGGGCGAAAACCCAAACCACCCGCCAAATGGCCCTATAAGAGGCACAAACACCCCGCACGGGACCAATGTAACTTGTAGGAACTGATCGCGTAGTCATAGGTCTCCCAGTTTGACAATAAGGTGACAATTTGAAATATCCATATTAGGATTAAAAATAATCTATTTGAGGGTGAATGCAAAAACCAACCGCCAAATGGCCCCGTAAGGGGCACAAACACCATGTACGGGACCAATGTAACTTGGAGGAAGTGATCGCGTAGTCACGAGTCTCCACCTTTGAGAATATGACTATTATTTGGAACTAGCTAAATTAGGCTTAAAAATAAGCAGTTAAAGGGTGAAAACCCAAACCAGCTGTCACATGTCCCCGTAAGTATCACGAATACCTCACACGGGACCAATGTAACTTGTAGGAACTCACCACATAATAGTAGGTCTCCTGGTTTGAGAATATGGGGATAATTTCAAAATGTATAGATTATGTTTAAAAACAAGCCGTTTGAGGGTGAAAACACCAACCGCCACCCAAACGGCCCCGTTACAGCCACGAACACCTCGTAGGGATTAATGAAACTTATAGGAACTCTTCACGTGGTCGCGGGTCTCCCGATTTGACAATATGACGATAGTTTGTAAATATCAAGATTAGGCTTAAAAACAAGTCGTCTGAGGGTGAAAATCCAAACCAGCCGCCAAACGGCCCCGTAAGAGGCACGAACACCTCGCACGGGACCAATGTAACTTGCAGGAAATGACCACGTTGTCACGAGTCTCCCGGTTTGACAATATGATGATAATTTGGAAATATCTATATTAAGCTTGAAAATAAGACATTTGAGGGTAAAAGCCCAAACTAGACACCAAATGGCCCCGTAAGAGGCACGAACACCTCGCACGGGACCAATGTAACTTATAGGAATAGATCGCATAGTCGCGGGTCTCCCTATTTGAAAATATGACGTTAATTTGGAAATATCTAGATTAGCCTTAAAAATAGGCCGTTTGAGGGTGAAAACCTAAACCAGCTGCCAAACGGCCCGTTAAAGGCACGACCACCTCGTATGGGACCAATGTAACTTGTAGGAACTGAACGCATAGTTGTTGGTCTCTTGGTGTGAGAATATTATGATAATTTGGAAATATCTAGATTAGACATAAAAGCAAGCCGTTTAACGGTGAAAACCCAAACCAGCCCGCCAAATAGTGCCGTAAGATGCCTGAATGCCTCTTACGGGAACAATGAAACTTATAGGAACTGACTGCATAGTCATTGGTCTCCCGGTTTGAGAATGCGACGATGATTTAAAAATAGCTAAATTAGGCATAAACAGAAGCCGTTAAAGGGTGACAACCCAAACTAGCCGCTAAACGGCCCTATAACACGCATGAACACCTCGCATTGGACAATGTAACTTGTAGGAACTGATCGCATAGTCGCGGGTCTCCTTATTTGAAAATATATTATAATTTGTAAATATCTAGATTAGGCCTAAAAATAAGCCGTTAGAGGGAGAAGACCCAAACCAATCGCGAAATGTACCCATAAAAGGCACGAACACCTCGCTTGGCTCCAATGTAACTTGTAGTAACTGACCACGTAGTCACGGGCCTCACGATTTGACAATATTATGATAATTTAGAAATATCAAGATTAGGCTTAAAATAAGATATTTGAGGGTGAAAACCCAAACCAGGCGCTAAACGGCCCCATAAGAGGCACAAACACCTCGCATGGGACCAATATAACTTGTAGGAATTGACCGTGTAATTGCGAGTCTCCCGGTTAGGGAATATGAAGAAAATTTTAAAATATCTACATTAGGCTTAAAACATAAGCCGTTTGAGGGTGAAAACGCAAACCGACCGCCAAACAACCCCGTAAAAGGCACGAAAATCTCTCACGGGACCAATGTAACTTGTAGGAACTGACCGGGTAGTCGTGGACCTCCTGGTTTGAGAATATTATGATAATTAGGGAATATCTATATTAGGCTTAAAAACAAGTCGTTTGAGGGTGAAAACCAAAACCAACCGCCAAACGGCCACATAAGAGGCACGAACACCTCTCATGGGACTAATGTAACTTGTACGAACACCTCGCACGGGACCAATGTAACTTGTAGGAACTGCCCCCATAGTCATAAGTCTCCTGGTTTGAGAATAAGGTGATAATTTGGAAATATCTAGATTAGGTTTAACAATAATCCTTTTAAGGGTGAAAACCAAAACCAGCCTCCAAACAGCCCTATAAGAGGCCCGAACATCTCCTGCGGGACCAATGTAACTTGTAGGAAGTGACCGCATAGCCATGAGTCTCCAGGTTTGAGAATGTGACTATTATTTGAAACTATATCAATTAGGCTTAAAAATAAGTAGTGAAAGGGTGAAAGCCCAAACCAGTCGCCAAACGTCCCCGTAAGAGGCACGAACACCTCACACGGGACCAATGTCACTTATAGGAACTGACCGCATAATCACAGGTCTCCTGGTTTTAGAATATGTTCATAATTTTTTAATGTCTAGATTATGTTTAAAAACAAGACGTTTGAGGGTGAAAACACAAACCGTCCCCAAAAAGGCCCCGTAAGAGGCACGAACACCTCACACGGATCCAATGAAACTTATAGGAATTGACCGCAGAGTCGCGGGACTCCTAATTTGACAAAATGATGATAATTTGTAAATATCGAGATTAGGCTTAAAAAGGAGCCGTCTGAGGGTGAAAACCTAAATCAGCAGCCAAACGGCCCCGTTAGTGGCACGAACACCTCGTACGGGACCAATGTAACTTGCAGGAGCTGACTGCGTAGTCGCAGGTCTCCCGGTTTGACAATATGTTGATAATTTGGAATTATCTAGATTAGGCTTAAAAGTAAGAAATTTGAGGGCGAAAACCGAAACTAGACACCAAACGACCCCCTAAGAGGCACGAACACCTCGCACGGGACCAATGTATTTTATAGGAACTGACCGCGTTACCGCAAGTATCCCGGTTTGAAAATATGACGATAATTTGGAAATATCTAGATTAGGCTTAAAAAGAAGCCATTTGAGGGTGAAAACCAAACCCAACCGCCAAACGGCCTCGTACAATTCACGACCACCTGGCATGGGAACAATGTAACTTGTAGGAAGTGACCGCGTAGTTGGTTGTCTCCTGGTGTGAGAATATTACGATAATTTGGAAATATCTAGATTAAGCTTAAAAACAAGTCGTTTAAGGGTGAAAACCCAAATCAGCCCGCCAAACAGCCCCGCTATAGGCTTGAACACCTATTATGGGACCAATACAACTTGTAGGAACTGACTGCGTAGTCATGAGTCTCCTGATTTGAGAATGTGATGATAATTTAAAAGTAGCTAAACTAGGCATAAAAATAAGCAGTTAAAGGGTGACAATCTAAACCATCCGCCAAATGGCCCCATAAGAGGCACGAACACCTCGATCGGACTAATGTAACTTGTAGGAACTTACCACGTTGTTGTGGGTCTCTTGGTTTGAGAATACTACGATAATTTGCAAACATCTAGAGTAGGCTTCAAAATAAGCCGTTTGAGGGTGAAAATGCAAACCAGCCGCCAAACGGCCCCGTAAAAAGGCATGACCACCTCGCACGGCACCAATGTAACTTGTAGGAACTGACTAGGTAGTCGTGGGTCTCCTGGTTTGAGAATATTATGATAATTTGGAAATATCAAGATTAAGCTTAAAAACAAGACGTTTGAGGGTGAAAACCCAAACCACGAGCCAAACGGCCCCATAAGAGGCACGAACACCTGGCACAGGACCAATATAACATGTAGGAACTTATTGTGTAGTCCTGGGTCTCTTGGTTTGAGAATAAGGTGATAGTTTGGAAATATCTATATTAGGCTTAAAAATAATCCGTTTGAGGGTAAAAACCAAAACCAACTGTCTAACGGCCCCGTATGAGGCACAAACACCTTGTACGGGACCAATGTAACTTGTAGGAAGTGACTGCGTAGTCATGAGTCTCCAGATTTGAGAATATGACTATTATTTTGAAATATCTAGATTAGGCTTAAAAATAAGACGTTTGAGGGTGAAAACCCAAAGTAGCAACCAAACGGCCCTGTGAGAGGCACGAACACCTCACACGAGACCAATGTAACTTATAGGAATTGATCGTGTAATTGGGGGTCTCCCGGTTTGTGAATATGAGGATAATTTGAAAATACCTATATTATGCTTAAAAACAAGCCGTTTGAGGGTGAAAACCCAAACCAGCGGCCAAACGTCCAGTAAGAGACACGAAATCCTTGCACGAGACCAATGTAACTTGTAGGAACTAACCGCGTAGTCGTAGTTCTCCCGATTTGAGAATAAGGTGATAATTTGGAAATATCTAGATTAGGTTTAAAAACAAGCCATTTGAGGGTGAAAACCCAAACCACCCGCCAACGGCCCCATAAGAGGCACGAACACCTCACAGGGGACCAATGTAACTTGTAGGAACATATTGTGTAGTCGTGGGTCTCTTGGTTTGAGAATAAGGTGATAATTTGGAAATATATAGATTAGTCTAAAAAATAATCCGTTTGACGGTGAAAATCAAAACCAACCGCCAAACGGCCCCGTATGAGGCACGAACACCTCGTACGGGACCAATGTAACTTGTAGGAAGTGACCGCGTAATAATGAGTCTCCAGATTTGAGAATGTGACTATTATTTGGAAATATCTAGATTGGGCTTAAAAATAAGCCGTTTGAGGGTGAAAACCCAAAGCAGCCACCAAACGGCTCCGTCAAAGGCACGAACACCTCACACGAGACCAATATAACTTATAGGAATTGATCTTGTAGTTGGGGGTCTCCCGGTTTGAGAATATGAGGATAATTTGAAAATACCTATATTAGGCTTAAAAATAAGCCGTTTGAGGGTGAAAACCCAAACCAGCCACCAAACGTCCCGTAAGAAGCACAAACCCCTTGCACGAGACCAATGTAACTTGTAGGAACTGATCGTGTAATCAGAGGTCTACCGATTTGAGAATAAGGTGATAATTTGATAATGTCCAGATTGGGCTTAAAAATAATCCGTTTGAGGGTGAAAAGAAAAAACAGCCGCCAAACGACCCCGTAAGAGGCATGAACACCTCGTATGGGACCAATGTAAGTTGTAGGAAGTGACCGTGTTATCATGAGTCTCGAGGTTTGAGAATATGATCATTATTTGAAAATATCTTAATTAGACTTAAAAACAAGCAGTTAAAGGGTGAAAACCAAAACCAACTGCCAAACGTCCCCATAAGAGGAACGAACACCTCGCACGGGACTACTGTAAGTTGTAGGAAGTGACCGCGTAATCGTAGGTCTCTCGATTTGACAATATGATGATAATTCTGAAATGTCTAGATTAAGCTTAAAAATAAGCCGTTTGAGGGTGAAAACCCAAACCAACCGCCAAACGACCCCTTAAAAGGCACGAACACCACTGACCGGACCAATGAAACTCGCAGGAACTGATCGCATAGTCGTGGGTCTCCTGATTTGAGAATATTTTGATAATTTGGAAATATCAAGATTAGGCTTAAAAACAAGTCATTTGAGGGTTAAAACCCAAACTAACCCCCAAATGGCCACATAAGAGGCACGAACACCTCTCACGGGACCAATGTAACTTGTACGAATTGACCGTGTAGTTGCGGATCTTCGAGTTTGAGAATATGACGATAATTTGATAATATCTTGATTAGGCTTAAAAAAAAGTCATTGAGGGCGAAAACCCAAACCAGCCGCAAAACGTCCCGTAAGAGGCACGAACACCTCGCACAGGACCAATGTAACTTGTGGGATTTGAACACATAGTCGCAGGTCACCTGGTTTGAGAATATGGTGAGAATTTCAAAATATCAAGAGTAGTCTAAAAAATAAGCCGTTTAAGGGTCAAAACCCAAACCAGCCGCCAAACAACCCCGTAAGAAGCACGAACACCTCGGAAGGGACCAATGTAACTCGTAGGAACTGACCCTGTAGTCGTGTGTCTCCCAGTTTGACAATATGATTATAATTTGGAAATATCTAGATTAGACTTAAAAACAAGACATTTGAGGGTGAAAACACAAACTAGGCACCAAATGGCCCCGTAAGAGGCACGAACACCTCGCACGGGACTAATGTAACTTATAGGAACTGACAGCGTCGTCAGGAGTCTCCCATTTGAGAATATGATGATAATATGGAAATATCTAGATTAGATTTAAAAATAAGCCATTTGAGTGTTAAAACCCAAACCAGCCGCCAAATGACCCCGTAAAAGGCACGATCACCTCGCACGGAACCAATGTAACTTGTAGGAACTGACCGTGTAGTCGTGGGTCTCCTAGTTTGAGAATGTTTTGATAATTTGAAAATATCTAGATTAGGCTTAAAAGCAAGCCGTTTAAGGGTGAAAACCCAAACGAGCCCGCCAAACAGCTCCGTAAAAGGCACGAACAAGTCTGTAGGGACCATTGTAACTTGTAGGAACTGAACGCATAGTCATGGGTCTCCCGGTTTGACAATATGACGATAATTTGTAAATATCGAGATTCTGCTTAAAAATAAGTCTTCTAAGGGTGAATACCCAAACCATCCGCCAAACGGCCCCATAAGATGAACGAACACCTTGCACGGGAACAATGTAACTTATAGGAACTGACTGCGTAGTCGCGGGTCTCCCGGTTTGACAATATGGTGATAATTTGGAAATGTCTAGATTAGGCTTAAAAATAAGAAATTTGTGGGTGAAAACCCAAATATGGCACCGATCGGCCCAGTGAGAGGAATGAACACCTCGCACAGGACAAATGTAACTTGTAGAAATTGATCGCATTGTCGCGAGTCTCCCGATTTGAGAATATGATGATAATTTGGAAATATCAAGATTAGCCTTAAAAACAAGCCGTTTGAGGGTGAAACCCAAAACCAGTTGCTAAACGGCCCCGTAAAAGTCACGACCACCTCGGATGTGACGAATGTAACTTGTAGAAATTGATCATGTAATTGTTGGTATCCTGGTGTGAGAATATTACGATAATTTTGAAATATCTAGATTAGGCTTAAAAACAAGTCGTTTAACGGTGAAAACCCAAACCAGCCCACCAAATAGCCCCGCAAGAGGCCAGAATACCTCTATGGGACCAATGCAACTTGTAGGAAGTGATCGCATAGTCATGAGTATCTCGGTTTGAGAATGTGATGATAATTTAAAAATAGCAAAACTAGGCATAAAAATAGGCAGTTAAAGGGTGACAACCCAAACTAGTTGCCAAACGTCCCCGTAACAGGCACGAACACGGCGCATGGTCGTGGGTATCTTGGTTTGAGCATAAGGTGATAATTTTGAAATATTTAGATTAGGCTTAAAAATTATCCGTTTCAGGATGAAAACCAAAACCAGCCGTCAAACGGCCCCATAAGAGGCACAAACATCTCATACGGGACCAATGTAACTTATTGGAAGTGACCGCATAGTCATGAGTCTCTAGGTTTGAGAATATGAATATTATTTGGAAATATCTAGATTAGGCTTAAAAATAATCCGTTTGAGGGTGAAAACCCAAACCAGTCGCCAAACGGCCTGTGAGAGGCACGAACACCTCACATGAGACCAATGTAACTTATATGAATTGACCGTGTAGTTGGTAGTTTCTTGGTTTGAGAATATGAGGATAATTTGAAAATGTCTATATTAGGTTTTAAAACAAGCCGTTTGAGGGTGAAAACCCAAACCAGTCGCCAAACGTACCGAAAGAGGCACGAGCTCCTTGCACGAGACCAATGTAACTTGTAGGAATTGACCGCGTTGTCACGGGTCTCCCGATTTGAGAATAAGGTGATAATTTGGAAATATTCATATTAGTCTTTAAAATAATCCGTTTAAGGGTGAAAATGCAAACGAGTCGCCAAACGGCCCCGTAAGAGGCACGAACACCTTGTACGAGACCAATGTAACTTGTAGGAAGTGACCGTGTAGGCACGAGTCTCTAGGTTTGAGAATATGATAACTATTTGAAAATAGCTAAATTAGGCTTAAAAACAAGCAATTAAAGGGTGAAAACCCAAACCAACTGCCAAACGTCCCCGTAAGAGGCACGAACACCTCGCACGGGACTAATGTAACTTGTAGGAACTGATCGTGTAATCGTAGGTCTCCTGATTTGACAATATGATGATGATTTTGAAATATCTAGCAACGGCTTAAAAATAAGCCGTTTGAGGGTGAAAACCCAGACCAGGCGCCCAACGGCCCGTGAAAGGCACAAACACCTCGATTGGGACCAATGTAACTTGTAGGAACTGACCGCGTAGTGGCGAGTCTCCCAATTTTGGAATATGTTGATAATTTGGAAATATATAGCCTAGGCTTAAAAATAAGCCGTTTGAGGGTGATTACCCAAATCAACCGCCAAACGGCTCCGTAAAAGTCACGAACACCTCTCAAGGGACCAATGTAACTTGTACGAACTGATCGCGAAATCGCAGGTCTCCTGGTTTGAGAATGTGATGAAAATTTTGAAATTTCTAGATTATGTTTAGAAATAAGTCGTTTGAGGGTGAAAACCCAAACCGTCCCCCAAACGGCCCTGTAAGAGGCACGGACACCTCGCACGGGACCAATAAAACTTTTAGGAACTGATCGCGTAGTCGCGGGTCTCCCGATTTGAAAATATGACGATAATTTTTAAATATCTAGATTAGGATTAACAACAAGTCATCTAAGGGTGAAAACCCTAACCATCCGCCAAACGGCCCCATAAGAGGCACAAACACCTCGCATGGGACCAATGTAACTTGTAGGAACTGACCGCGTAGTGGCGAGTCTCCTGATTTGGGAATATGTTGATAATTTGAAAAATATCTAGCTTAGGCTTAAAAATAAGCCGTTTGAGGGTGAATACCCAAACCAACCGCCAAACGGCCCCGTAAAAGTCATGAACCCCTCTCAGGGCACCAATAAAACTTATAGGAACTGACTGCGTAGTCGCGGGTTTCCCGATTTGACGATATGATGATAATTTGGAAATATCTAGATTAGGCTTAAAAATAAGAAATTTGTGGGTGAAAACCCAAACCAGGCACCAAACGGCCCCGTAAAGGGCACGAACACCTCCCACTGGACCAATGTAACTTTTATGAACTGATCGCGTTGTCGTGAGTCTCCCGATTTCAGAATATGATTATAATTTGGAAATATCAAGATTAGGCTTAAAAACAAGCCACTTGAGAGTGAAAACCAAAACCAGCCGCCAAACGGCCCCGTAAAAACCACGACCACCTCGTATGGGAATAATGTAACTTGTAGGAACTGACCGCGTAGTTGTTGGTCTCGTGGTGTGAGAATATTACGATAATTTGGAAATATCTAGATTAGGCTTAAAAACAAGACGTTTAAGGATGAAAACTCAAACTAGCCCGCCAAACATCCCCGTAAGATGCTTGAACACCTCTTACGGGACCAATACAACTTGTAGGAACTGACCGCATAGTCATGAGTCTCTCGGTTTGACAATGTGACTATAATTTAAAAATAGCTAAACTAGGCATAAAAATAAGCAGTTAAAGGGTGACAACCCAAACTAGTTGCCAAACGGCCGTATTAGAAGCACGAACACCTCGTACAGGACTAATGTAACTTGTAGGAACTTACCACCTAGTTGTGGGTCTCTTGGTTTGAGAATATTACGATAATTTGGAAATATCTGGATTAGGCTTAAAAACAAGCCGTTTGAGGGTGAAAACCCAAACCAGCCGCCAAACGGCCCCTTAAAAGGCACGACCACCTCGCACGGCACCAATGTAACTTATAGGAACTGATCGCGTAGTCGTGGGTCTCCAGGTTTGAGAATATTACGATAATTTGGAAATATCTAGATTAGGCTTAAAAATAAGCTGTTTGAGGGTGAAAACCCAAACCATTCGCCAAACGGCCCCGTGAGAGGCATGAACACCTCACACGAGACCAATTTAACTTATAGGAATTGATCGTGTAGTTGGAGGTCTCCCGATTTGAGAATATGAGGTTAAGTTGAAAATATCTATTTTAGGGTTAAAAATTAGACGTTTGAGGGTGAAAACCTTGCACGAGACCAATGTAACTTGTAGGAACTGACCGCGTAGTCACAGGTCTCCCGGTTTAAGAATAAGGTGATAATTTGGAAATATCCACATTAGGCTTAAAAACAATCCGTTTGAGGGTGAAAACCCAAACCAGGAGCCAAATAGCCCCGTAAGAGGCACAAACACCTCGTACGGGACCATTGTAACTTATAGGAAGTGACCGTGTAGTCTTGAGTCTCCAGGTTTGAGAATATAACGATTATTTGAAAATAGCTAAATTAGGCTTAAAAACAAACAGTTAAAGGGTGAAAACCCAAACCAACCGCCAAACGTCCCCGTAAGAGGCACGAACACCTCGCACGGGACTAATGTAACTTGTAGGAACTGACCGCGTACTCGCAGGTCTCCTGAGTTGAAAATAAGATGATAATTTTGAAATATCTATAAATAACTTAAAAATAAGTCGTTTGAGGGTGAAAACGCAAACCAGGCCCTAAACAGCCCAGTAAGACGCACAAACACTTCGCATAGGACCAATGTAACTTGTAGGAACTGACCGCGTAGTCAAGGTTCTCCCGATTTAAGAATGTGATGATAATTGAAAAATAGCTAAATTAGGCTTAAAAATAAGTAGTTAAAGGGTGAAAACCCAAACTAGTTGCCAAACGGACCCGTAAGAAGTACGAAAACCTCGCACGGGACCAATGTAACTTATAGGAAGTGACCGTGTAGACACGAGTCTCCAGGTTTGATAAAATTTTGATAATTTGGAAATATCAAGATTAGGCTTAAAAACAAGCCCCACAAATGGCCACATAAGAGGCACGAACACCTCTCATGGGACCAATGTAACTTGTACGAATTGATCGGGTAGTAGATGGTCTTCAAGTTTGAGAATATGATGATAATTTGTAAATATCTATATTAGGCTCTAAAAAAAGTCATTTGAGGGAAAAAAAACCCAAACCAGCTGCAAAACGTCTTGTAAGAGGCACGGACACCTCGCACGGGACCAATGTAACTTATAGGAATTGAACACATAGTTGCAGGTATCCTTGTTTGAGAATATGGCGATAAATTCGAAATATCTTGATTATGCTTAAAAACAAGCCGTTTAAGGGTGAAAACCCAAACCAACGACCAAATAGCCCCGTAAGAGGAACGAACACCTCGGAAGGGTCCAATGTAACTTGTAGGAACTGGACGCGTAGTCACATGTCTCTCGATTTGAGAATAAGGTGATAATTTGAAAATATCCAGATTTGGCTTCAAAACAAGTCGTCTGAGGGTGAAAATCCAAACCAGACGCCAAACATCCCGTAAGAAGCACGAGCACCTCGTTCGGGACCAGTGTAACTTGTGGAAACTGACCGCGTAGTCGCGGGTCTCCCCATTTGACAATATGATGATAATTTGGAAATATATATCTTAGGCTTAAAAACTAGACATTTGAGGGTGAAAACCCAAACCAGGCACCAAATTCCCCGTAAGAGGCATGAACACCTCGCACGGGACCACTGTAACTTGTAGGAACTGACCACGTAGTCGGGAGTCTCCCGATTTGAGAATATGATGATAATTTGAAAATATCTAGATTAGATTTAAAAATAAGCCATTTGAGGGTAAAAACCATAACCAGCCGCCAAACGGCCCCGTAAAAGGTACGACCACCTCCCACGACACCAACGTAACTTGTAGGAACTGACCGCATAGTCGTGGGTCTCCTGGTTTGAGAATATTATGATAATTTTGAAATATCAAGATTAGGGTTAAAAGCAAGCCGTTTAAGGGTGAAAACCCAAACCAGCCCGCCAAACAGCTCCAAAAGAGGCACGAACACCTCTTACGGGACCAATGTAACTTATAGGAACTGACCGCATTGTCATGGGTCTCCTGATTTGAGAATGTGATAATAATTTAAAAATAGCTAAATTAGGCATTAAAACAAGCAGTTAAAGGGTGAAAACAAAAACCACCCGCCAAATGGACCCGTAAGAGGCACGAACACCTCGCACGGGACCAATGCAACTTGTAGGAACTTATCACGTAGTTATGAGTTCTTGGTTTGAGAATATTACAACAATTTGGAAATATCTAGATTAGGCTTAAAAACAAGCCGTTTGAGGGTGAAAACCCAAACTAGCGGCCAAATGGCCTCGTAAAAGGTACGACCACCTCGCACGACACCAATGTAACTTGAAGGAAATGACCGTGTAGTCGTGGGTCTCCAGGTTTGAAAATATTATGATAATTTAGAAATATCTAGATTAGGCTTAAAAGCAAGCCATTTTGGGTGAAAACCCAAACCAGCCGGTGAAATAACCCCGTAAGAGGCACGAACACCTCTTACGGGACAAATGTAACTTGTAGGAACTGACCGCATAGTGACGGGTCTCTCGGTTTGAGAATGTGATGATAAATTTAAAATAGCTAAATTTTGCATAAAAATAAGCAGTTAAAGGGTGAAATCTCAAACCAACCGCCAAACAGACTCGTAAGAGGCACGAACACCTCGCACGAGACCAATGCAACTTGTAGTAATTTACCACATAGTTGTAGGTCTCTTGGTTTCAGAATATTAGGATAATTTGGAAATATCTAGATTAGGCTTAAAAATATGTTGTTTAAGGGTGAAAATGAAAACCAGCCGCCAAACAGCCCCATAAGAGGCCCGAACACCTCGCACGAGACAAATGTAACCTGTAGGAACTGACCGCGTAGTGACTGGTCTCCTGGTATGAGAATAAGGTGATAATTTCGAAATATCCAGATTAGGCTTAAAAAAAATCCGTTTAAGGGTGAAAACCAAAACCAGCCGCCAAACGGCCTCGTGAGAGGCATGATCACCTTGTACGGGACCAATGTAACTTGTAGGAAGTGACCGCGTAGTCGCGAGTCTCTAGGTTTGAGAATATGACTATTAATTAGAACTAGCTAAATTAGGATTAAAAACAAGATTTTAAAGGGTGAAAATCCAAACCAGCCACCAAACGTCCCCGTAAGAGGTACGAACACCTCGCACGGGACCAATGTAACTTGTAGGAACTGATCGCATAATCGTAGGTCTCCTTGTTTGAGAATATGATAATAATTTTGAAATGTCTAGATTATGTTTAAAACCAAGTCGTTTGAGAGTGAAAACACAAACGGCTCTGTAAGAGGCACGAACACCTCGCACGGGACCAATAAAACTTGTAGGAACTGACCACGTAGTCGCGGGACTCGCGATTTGACAATATGACGATAATTTGTAAATATCTAAATTAGGCTAAAAAATAAGCCGTCTGAGGGTGAAAACCCAAACTAGCCGCCAAATGGCCCTGTATGAGGCATGAACACCTCGCATGGGACCAATGTAACTTGTGGGAACTGACCGCGTAGTCGCGGGTCTCCCTATATGACAATATGATGATAATTCATAGTTATCTAGATTAGGCTTAAAAATAAGAAATTTGTGGGTGAAAACCCAAACCAGGCACCAAACGGCCCCGTAAGAGGCTCGAACACCTCGCACTGGACCAATGTAACATTTAGGAACTGACCGCGCTGACGCGAGTCTCCCGATTTCAGAATATGATTGTAATGTGGAAATATCAAGATTAGGCTTAAAAATAAGCCATTTGCGAGTGAAAACCAAAATCAGCCGCCAAACGGCCCCGTAGAAGCCACGACCACCTCGTATGGGACTAATGTAACTTATAGGAACTGACGGCGTAGTTGTTGGTCTCATGGAGTGAGAATATTATGATAATTTGGAAATATATATATTAGGCTTAAAAAAATCCGTTTAAGGGTGAAAACTTATGGGACCAATGCAACTTGTAGGAACTGACCGCATAGTCACGAGTCTCTCGGTTTGAGAATGTGATGATAATTTAAAAATAGATAAACTAGGCATAAAAATAAGCAGTTAAAGGGTGAGAACCCAAACTAGCCACCAAACGGCCCCGTAAGAGGCACGAACACCTCGCACGGGACTAATGTAACTTGTAGGAACTTACCATGTAGTTGTGGGTCTCTTGGTTTGAGAATATTATGATAATTTGGAAATATCTAGATTAGGCTTAAAAACAAGTCGTTTGAGGGTGAAAACCCAAACCAGCCACCAAACGGTCCCGTAAAAGGCATGACCACCTCGCACAGCACCATTGTAACTTATAGAAACTGACCCTGTAGTCGTGGGACTCCTAGTTTGAGAATGTTACGATAATTTGGAAAAATCTAGATTGGGCATAAAAACAAGTCGTTTGAGGGTGAAAACCCAAACCAACCACCAAACCGCCCTGTGAGAGGCACGAAAAACTCACACGAGACCAATGCAACTTATAGGAATTAACTGTGTAGTTGGGGGTCTCCCGATTTGAGAATATGAGGATAATTTGAAAATATCTATATTAGGCTTAAAAACAAACCATTTGAGGGTGAAAACCCAAACCAACCGCCAAACGTCCCGAAATAGGCACGAACTCCTTGCACGAGACCAATGTAACTTGTAGGAACTGACCGCGTAGTCACAGGCCTTTTGGTTTGAGAATAAGGTGATAATTTAGAAGTATCCACATTTGTGTTAAAAACAATCCGTTTGAGGGTGAAAACCAGAACCAACAGCCAAACAGCCCCGTAAGAGGCACGAACACCTCGTACGGGACCATTGTAACTTGTAAGAAGTGATCGTGTAGTCACGACTCTCCAGGTTTGAGAATATGACGATTATTTGAAAATAGCTAAATTAGGCTTAAAAATAAGCCGTTAAGGGTGAAAACCCAAACCAACCGCCAAACGTCCCCGTAAGAGGCATGAACACCTCACACTGGACCAATGTAACTTGTAGGAACTGACCGCATAATCGCAAGTCTCCTGATTTGAAAATATGATGATAATTTGGAAATATCTTGAACCAGCTTAAAAATAAGCCGTTTGAGGGTGAAAACCCAAACCAAGCGCCAAACGGCCCCGTGAGAGGCACAAACAACTCGCATGGGACCAATGTAACCTATAGGAACTGACTGCGTAGTGGCGAGTCTCCCAGTGTGAGAATACGATGATAATTTGGAAATATCTAGAATAGGCTTAAAAATAAGTCGTTTGAGGGTGAAAACCCAAACAAGTCGCCAAACGGCCCCGTAAAAGGCACGAACACCACTCACGGGACCAATGCAACTCATAGGAACTGACCGCGTAGTCGTGGGTCTCGTGGTTTGAGAATTTTTTGATAATTTGGAAATATCAAGATTAGGCTTAAAAATAAACCCCCAAACGGCATCATAAGAGGCACGAACTCCTCTCATAGGACCAATGTAACTTGTACGAATTGATCGTGTAATAGCGGGTCTTCAAGTTTGAGAATATGATGATAATTTGTAAATATTCGTATTAGGCTCTAAAAAAAGTCTTTTGAAGGAAAAAACCCAAACCAGTTACAAAACGTCTCGTAAGAGGCACGAACACCTCGCACGGGACCAATGTAACTTATAGGAATTGAACACATAGTTGCGAGTCTCCTTGTTTGAAAATATGGTGATAAATTCGAAATATCTTGATTAGGCTTAAAAATAAGTCGTTTAAGGGTGAAAACCCAAACCAGTGTCGAAATAGCCCCGTAAGAGGCACGAACACCTCGGAATGGTCCTATGTAACTTTTAGGAACTGGTCGCGTAGTCACATGTCTCCCGGTTTGAGATTAAAGTGATAATTTGAAAATATCCAGATTTGGCTTTAAAACAATTCGTCTGAGGGTGAAAACCCAAACCAATCGTCAAACGTCCTGTAAGAGGCACGAACACCTCGTCCGGGACCAATGTAACTTGAAGGAACTGACCGTGTAGTCGCGGGTCTCCCGATTTGATAATATGATGATAATTTGGAAATATATAACTTAGGCATAAAAATAAGACATTTGAGGGTGAAAACCCAAACCAGGCACCAAATGCCCCGTAAGAGTCATGAATACCTCGCACGGGACCACTGTAACTTATAGGAACTGACCACGTAGTCGGGAGTCTCCCGATTTGAGAATATGGTGATAATTTGGAAATATTTAGATTCTATTTAAAAACAAGTCATTTGAGGGTAAAACCCATAACCAGCCGCCAAACGGCCCCGTAAAAAGCACGAACACCTCGCCTGGCACCAATGTAACTTGTAGGAACTGCCCGCATAGTCGTGGGTCTCCTTGTTTGAGAATATTATGATAATTTGGAAATATCTAGATTAGGCTTAAAACCAAGACGTTTAAGGGCGACAACCCAAACCGCCGGCCAAACAGCTCCGTAAGAGGCACGAACACCTCTTACGGGACCAATGTAACCTATAGGAACTAACCGCATTGTCATGGATCTCCCGATTTGAGAATATGATGATAATTTAAAAATAGCTGAATTAGGCATAAAAATAAGCAGTTAAAGGGTGAAAACCCAAACCAGCCACCAAATGGACCCGTAAGAGGCACGAACACCTCGCACGAGACGAATGCAACTTGGAGGAACTTACCACGTAGTTGCGGGTCTCTTGGTTTGAGAACTTTATGATAATTTGGAAATATCAAGATTAGGCTTAAAAATATGTCGTTTGAGGGTGAAAACCCAAACCATCCACGAAACGGCCTCGTAAAAGGTACGACCACCTCGCACGACATCAATGTAACATGAAGGAAATGATCGTGTAGTCGTGGGTCTCCAGGTTTGAAAATGTTACGATAATTTAGAAATATCTAGATTACGCTTAAAAGCAAGCCATTTAAGGGTGAAAACCCAAACCAGCCTGCAAAATAGCCCAGTAAGAGGCACGAACACCTCTTACGGGACAAATGTAACTTATAGAAACTGATCGCATAGTCATGGGTCTCCCGATTTCAGAATGTGTTGATAATTAAAAAATAGCTAAATTTTGGAATAAAAATGAGCAGTTAAAGGGTGAAAACCCAAACTAACCGCAAAACAGACTCGTAAGATGCACGAACACCTCGCACGAGACCAATGCAACTTGTAGTAACTTACCATATAGTTGTGGGTCTCTTGGTTTGAGAATATTATGATAATTTGGAAATATCTATATTAGGCTTAAAAATAAGTCGTTTAAGGGTGAAAACGCAAACCAGCTGCCAAACAGCCCCATAAGAGGCCTGAACACCTCGTACGAGACCAATATAACTTGTAGGAAGTGACCGCATAGTAACAGGTCTCCTGGTTTGAGAATAATGTGATAATTTGGAAATATCCAAATTAGGATTAAAAATAATGCGTTCGAGGGTGAAAACCAAAACCAGCCGCCAAACGGTCCCGTGAGAGGCATTATCACCTTGTACGGGACCAATGTAACTTCTAGGAAATTACTGCGTAGTCTAGAGTCTCCAGGTTTGAGAATATGACTATTATTTAAATCTAGCTAAATTAGGCTTAAAATAAGATTTTAAAGGGTGAAAATCCAAACCAGCCACCAAACGTCCCCGCAAGAGGCATGAACACCTCGCACGGGACCAATGTAACTTGTAGGAACTTATAGCATGATCGTAGGTTTCCTAGTTTGAGAATATGATGATAATTTTAAAATGTCTAGATTATGTTTAAAAATAAGCCATTTGATGGAGAAAACACAAACGACCTCGTAAGAGGCACGAACACCTCGCACGAGACCAATAAAACTTGTAGGAACTAACCTCGTAGTCGCGGGACTCCCGATTTGACAATATGATGATAATTTGTAAATATCTAGATTAGGCTTAAAAACAAGCCGTCTGAGGGTGAAAACCCAAACCAGCCGCCAAATGGCCCCGTATGAGGCACGAACACCTCGCACGGGACCAATGTAACTGGTAGGAATTGACCGCGTAATCGCGGGTCTCCCGATTAGACAATATGATGATAATTTGGAAATATTTAGATTCGGCTTAAAAACAAGACATTTGAGGGTGAAAACCCAAACCAGGAACCAAATGGCCCCGTAAGAAGCACGAACACCTCGCACGGGACCAATGCAACTTGTAGGAACTGACCACGTAGTCGGGAGTCTCACGATTTGGGAATATGATGATAATTCTAAAATATCATGATTAGGCTTAAAAACAAGCCATTTGAGGGTGAAAACCCAATCCAGCAGCCAAACGGTCTCATAAAAGGCACGAACACCTTGCACGACACCAATGTAACTTGTAGTAACTGACCGCATAGTTGTGGGTCACCTGGTTTGTGAATATTATGATAATTTGTAAATATCTAGATTGGACTTAAAACCAAAGGGTGAATACCTAAACCAGCCCAGTAAGAGGAATGGACACTTCTTCTGGGACCAATGTAACCTTTAGGAACTAACCTCATAGTTATGGGTCTCCCGGTTTCAAAATTTGATGATAATTTAAAAATAGCTAAATTAGGCATAAAAATAAGTAGTTAAAGGGTGAAAACCCAAACCAGTAGCCAAACGGACCCATAAGAGGCACGAACACCTCGCAAAGGACCAATGCAACTTATAGGAACTTACCACGTAGTTGTGGGTCTCTTGGTTTGAGAATATTATGATAATTTTGAAATATCTAGATTAGGATTAAAAATAATCCGTTTGAGTGGGAAAACAAAAACCAGTCGCCAAACGGCCTCATAAGAGGCACGAACACCTCGTATGGGAAGAATGTAACTTGTAGGAAATGACCGCGTAGTCACGAGTCTCCAGGTTTGAGAATATGACTATTAATCAAAACTAACTAAATTAGGCTTAAAAAATTAGTCAAAGGGTGAAATCCAAAAGCATCCGCCAAACGTCCCTGTACGAGGCACGAACACCTCGCACGGGACCAATGTAACTTGTAGGAACTGATCGCGTAGTCACATGTCTCCTGGTTTAAGAATATGATGATGATTTCAAAATGTCTAGATTATGTTTAAAAGTGCACCATTTGAGAGTGAAAACACAAACCGCCCCCCAAACGGCCTCGTAAGAGGTACGAACACCTCGCACGGGACCAATGAAACTTATAGGAACTGACCGCATAATCGCGGGTCTCCCGATTCAACAATATGATGATAATTTGGAAATATCTAGATTAGGCTTAAAAACGAGAAATTTGAGGGCGAAAACCCAAACTAGGCACCAAACGGCCCCGTAAGAGGCATGGACACCTCTCACGGGACCAATGCAACTTATAGGAACTAACCGCGTAGTCGCGAGTCTCCCGATTTGTGAATATGACAATAATTTGGAAATATCTAGATTAGGCTTAAAAACAAGCCGTTTGAGGGTGAAAACCAAAACCAGCCCGCCAAACATCCCTATAAGAGGTCCAAACACCTCTTACAGGACCAATGTAACTTGTACAAATTGACCACATAGTCATGAGTCTCCTGGTTTGAGAATGTGACGATAATTTAAAAATAGCTAAATTAGGCATAAAAATAAGCACTTAAAGGGTAACAACCCAAACCAGCCGTCAAACGTCCCAGTAAAAGGCAGGAACACGTTGCACGGGGCCAATGTAACTTGTAGGAACTTATCGTGTAGTTATGGGTCTCTTGGTTTGGGAATATATGATATTTTCAAAATATCTTGATTAGGTTTAAAAATAAGTTGTTTGAGGGTGAAAACCCAAAGCAACCTCCAAACGGCCCAGTAAGAGGCACGAAAACCACGCATGGGACCAATGTAACTTGTAGGAACTGACCGCGTAGTCACGGCTCTCCCGGTTTGGCAATATGATGATAATTTAGAAATATCTAGATTAGGCTTAAAAACATGTTGTTTGAGGGTGAAAATATAAACTATCTGCCAAATGACCCCATAAGAGGCACGAACACCTCGCACGGGACCAATGTAACTTTTTGAAACTGACGGCGTAGTTGCGAGTCTCTTGATTTGAGTATATGATGATAGTTTGGAAATATCTAGATCAGGATTAAAAATAAATCGTTTAAGGGTGAAAACCCAAACGGCCCCATAAGAAGCACGAACACCTCGCACGGGACAAATGTCACTTGTAGGAACTCACCGAATAGTCACGGGTCTCCTAGTTTGAGAAATGATGATAATTTGAAAATATTAAATTAGGCTTAAAAACAAGTCGTTTAAGGGTGGAAACCCAAATCATCCCCCAAACGGCCCTTTAAGAGGCACGGACAACTCTTACGGGATCAATGTAACTTATAGGAACTGACCGCATATTCATGGGTCTCCCGAGTTGAGAATGCGACGATAATTAAAAATAGCTAAATTAGGCTTAAAAATAAGCAGTTAAAGGGTGAAAACCCAAACCGGCCGCCAAACGATCCCGTAAGAGCCACGAACACCTCGCACGGGACCAATGTTACTTGTAGGAACTTACCGCATAGTCGGCGGTCTCTTGGTTTAATAATTTTATGATAATTTGGAAATATCTAGATTAGGCTTAAAACAAGCCGTTTGAGGGTGAAAACTCAAACCATCCGCCAAATGTCCCCGTAAGAGGCAAGAACACCTAGCACGGGACCAATGTAACTTGTAGGAACTAACCGCATAGTTACGGATCTCCTAGTTTGAAAATATGATGATAATTTGAGATTATCTCGATTAGGCATAAAAATAAGTCGTTTGAGGGTGCAAATCCAATCTAGCCGCCAAGCGGCCCTAAAAGAGGCACGAACACCTCGTATTAGAACACTGTTACTTGTAGGAATTTACATCGTAGTTGCGGGTTTCTCGATTTGAGGATATGAAAATAATTTGAAAATATCTAGACTAGGCTTAAAAACATGCCGTTTGAGGGTGAAAACCCAAACCAGCCGCCAAACGTCTCGTAAAAGTTACGAACACCTCGCACGGGACCAATATAACTTGTAGGAATTCACCGTGTAGTCGCGGGTCTTTTGATTTGAGAATATGACGATAGTTTGGAAATATCTATATTAGGATTAAAAATAAGTCGTTTAAGGGTGAAAGCCCAGGCCAACTGCCAAACGGCCCCGTAAGAGGCACGAACACCTCGAACGGGACCAACATCACTTGTAGGAACTCACCGCATAGTCACGGGTCTCCCGGTTTGAGAATATGATGATAATTTTCAAATGGCTAAATTAGGCTTAAAAATAAGTAGATAAAGAGTTTAAACCCAAACGAGCCGCCAAATGACCCGATAAGAGGCACGAACACCTCGAACTGGACCAATGTAACTTATAGGAACTTATCGCGTAGTCATGGGTCTCTAGGTTTTAGAATATTACGATAATTTTGAAATATCTAGATTAGGCGTAAAAATAAGCTATTTGAGGGTGAAAACCCAAACCAAATGCCAAACAGTCCCATAAAAGGCACAAAAACCTTGCACGGGACCAATGTAATTTTTAGGAACTGACCCCACAGCCGTGGGTCTCCTGGTTTGCGAATATTAAGATAATTCAGAAATATCTAGATTATGCTTAAAAATAAGTCGTTTGAGGGTGAAAATCCAAACGATCCGCCAAACGGAACCGTGAGAGGCACGAACACCTCGCACGAGACCAATGTAACTTATAGGAATTGAATGTGTAGTATGGGGTCTCCCAGTTTGAGAATATGACGATAATCTGAAAATATTTTTATTAGGCTTAAAAATAAGCCGTTTGAGGGTGAAAACCAAAACCAGCCGCCAAACGCATCGTAAGAGGCACGAACACCTTGCACGGGACCAATGTAACATGTAGGAACTGATTGCGTAGTCACAGCTCTCCCATTTTGAGAATAAGGTGATAATTTGGAAATATCCAGATTAGGTTTAAAAATAATATGTTTGAGGGTGAAAACCCAAACCAGCTGCCAAACGGCCCCGTAAGAGGCACGAACTCCTCATACGGGACCATTATAACTTATAGGAAGTGACCGTGTAGTCACGAGTCTCCAGGTTTGAGAATGTGACGATTATTTGAAAATTGCTAAATTATGCTTCAAAATGAGCAGTTAAAGGGTGAAAACCCAAACCAACCGCCAAACAACCCCGTAAGAAGCACGAACACCTCGCACGAGACTAATGTAACTTATAGGAACTAACCGCGTAATCGTAGATCTCCTGGATTGAGAACAAGATGATAATTTGGAAATGTCTAGATTACGTTTAAAAATAAGTCGTTTGTGGGTAAAAATAAAAATCGTCTCCCAAACGTCCCTGTAAGTGGCACGAACACCTCGCACGGGACCAATGTAACTTATAGGAAATGACTGTGTAGTCGCAGGTCTCCCGATTTGAGAATATGATGATAATTTGTAAGTATCAAGATTAGGCTTAAATATAAGCTCTTGAGGGTGAAAACCCAAACCAGGAGCCAAACAGCCCTGTAAGAGGCACAAACACCTCGTGTGGGACCAATGTAACTTGTAGGAACTCACCGCGTAGTCGCGAGTCTCCCAGTTTGGGAATATGACGATAGTTTGGAAATATCTAGATTAGGCTAAAAAATAAGCCATTTGAGGGTGAAAACCCGAACCAACCGCCAAACGACCTCGTAAAAGGTACGAACACCTTTCATGGAACCAATGTAACTTGTAGGAACTGACCGCGTAGTCGTGGGTCTCGTGGTTTGAGAATATTATGATAATTTGGAAATATCAAGATTAGGCTTAAGAACAAGTCATATGAGGATGAAAATCCAAACCAGTCGCCAAATGGCCACATAAGAGGCAGGAACACCTCTCATGGGACCAATGTAACTTGTACAAATTGACCGTGTAGTAGCGGGTCTTCGATATTAAGAATGTGATGATAATTTAAAAATATCTTGATTAGGCTTCAAAATAAGTCATTTGAGGGTGAAAACCAAAACCAGCCGTAAAACATCCTGTAAGAGGCACGAACTTCACGTGAGGGACCAATGTAACTTGTAGGAATTGACCATATAGTCGTGGGTCTCCTGGTTTGAGAATATGGCGATAATTTTGAAATATCTACATTAGGCTTAAAAACAAGCCATTTAAGGGGGAAAACGCAAACTAGCCACCAAACAGCCTCGTGAGAGGCACGAACACCTCGGAAGGGACCAATGTAACTTGTAGGAACTAACCGCGTAGTCACAGGTCTCCCGATTTGAGAATAAGGTGGTAATTTGGAAATATCCAAATTAGGCTTCAAAACAAGTCGTTTGAGGGTGAAAACCCAAACTAGCAGCCAAATGTCTTGGAAGAGGCACGAACATCTCGTTCGGGAACAATGTAACTTGTAGCAATTGACCACGTAAACGGGGGTCTCCTGGTTTGAGAATATGGTGATAATTTTGAAATATCAAGATTAGGCTTAAAAATAATGCGTTTAAGGGTGAAACACCAACCAGCCGCCAGACAGCCCCGTAAGAGGCACGAACACCTCGAACAGGACCAATGTAACTTGTAGGAACTTATTGCGTAGATGCAGGTCATCTGGTTTGAGAATATGACGACAATTTGAAAATATCAAGATTACACTTAAAAATAAGCCTATTGAGGGTGAAAACCCAAATCAGCCGCCAAATGTCCGGAAAGAGGCACGAACGCCTCGCATGGGACCAATATAACTTGTAGGAATTCACCGCGTAGTCGCGGGTCTCCCGATTTGAGAATATGGCAATAATTTGGAAATGTCTAGATTAGGCTTAAAAATAAGTCGTTTAAGGGTGAAAACCCATACCGACACCCAAACGACCCCGTAAGAGGCAAGAAACACCTCTTACGGGGCAAATGTAACTTGTAGGAATTAAGTGCATAGTCAAGGGTCTACCGATCTGAGAATGTGATGATAATTCAAAAATAGCTAAATTAGGCTTAAAAACTGGAAGTTAAAGGGTGAAAACCCAAACTAGCTGCCAAACTGACCGGTAAGAGGAACGAACACCTCGCACGGGACCAATGTAACTTGTAGGAACTTACCACATAGTTGTGGGTATCTTAGTTTGAGAATAATACTATAATTTAGAAATATGTAGATTAGGCTTAAAAACAAGCCGTTTGAGGGTGAAAACCCAAACCAGCCGCTAAACGACACCGTAACAGGTACGAACACCTAACACAGGACCAATGTAACTTGTAGGAAGTGATCGTGTAGTCACGAGTCTCCAGGTTTGAGAATATGATGAATATTTAAAAATAACCAAATTAGGTTTAAAAACAAACAGTTAAAGGGTGAAAACCCAAACCAGCCGGCAAACATCTCCGTATGAGGCACGAACACCTCGCACGGGACCAATGAAACTTGTAGGAACTGACCGCGTAATCGTAGGTGTCCTATTTTGAGAATATGACGATAATTTGGAAATGTCTAGATTACATTTAAAAACAATCCATTTGTGGATAAAATCCTAAATCGTCCCTTAAACGGACTCATTAGAGGCACGAACACCTCGCACGGGACCAATGTAACTTGTAGGAACTGATTACGTTGTCGCGAGTCTCCTGATTTAATAATATGACAATAATTATTAAGCATCTAGATTAGGTTTAAAAATAAGTTGTCTAATGGTGAAAACCCAAACCAGCCGCCAAATGGTCCTCTAAAAGGCATGAACCCCCGCACGGTTCCAATGTAACTTGTAGGAACTATCCGCGTAGTCGTGGGTCTCCCGGTTTAATAATATAATGATAATTTGGAAATATCTAGATTAGGCTTATAACAAACCGTTTGAGGGTGAAAACCCAATCCAAACGCCAAACGGCCCCGTAAGAGACACGGACACCTCGCACGAGACCAATGTAACTTGTACGAACTGATCGCGTAGTCACGGGTCTCCCGACTGGACAATATAATGATAATTTTGAAATATCTAGATTAGGCTTGAAAACAAGTCGTTTGAGGGTGAAAACCCAAACTAGGTGCCAAACAGCCCCACAAAAGGCACGAACACCTCACACAGGACCATTTTAAATTGTAGGAACTGACCGCGTAGTCGAGGGTCTCCCGATTTAACAATATGATGATAATTTGTAAATATCTAGATTAGGCTTAAAAATAAGTCGTCTGAGGGTGAAAACCCAAACCAACAGCCAAACGGCCCTGTAAGAGGCACGAACACCTCGCACGGGACCAATGTAACTTGTAGGAACTGATCGCGTAGTCGCGGGTCTCCTGATTTGAAAATATGAGGATAATTTGGAAATATCTAGATCAGGCTTAAAAACAAGACATTTGAGGGTGAAAACCCAAACTAGGCACCAAACGGCCCTGTAAAAGGCACGAACACCTCGCACAACACAAATTTGACATGTAGGAACTGATCGCGTAGTCGTGGGTCTCCTAGTTTGAGAATATTATGATAATTTTTTAATAAATAGATTAGGCTTAAAAGCAAGTCGTTTAAGGGTAAAAATCCAAATCAACCCGCCAAACAGCCCCGTAAGAGGCACGAACACCTCTTACAAGACCAATGTATCATGTACGAACTTACCGCATAGTCAAAGGTCTCCCGATTTGGGAATGTGATGATAATTTAAAAATTGCTAAATTAGGAATAAAAATAAGCAGTTAAAGGGTGAAAACCCAAACCAGCCACTAAACGGACCCGTAAGAGGCACGAACACCTCGCACGAGACCAACGCAACTTGTAGGAACTTACCACGTAGTTGTGGGTCTCTTGGTTTGAGAATATTATGATAATTTGGAAATTTCTAGATTAGGCTTAAAAATAAGTCGTTTGAGGGTGAAAACCCAAACCAGTCGCCAAACGGCCCCGTGAGAGATATAAACACCTCTCACGCGACCAATGTAACTTATAGGAACTGACCGCGCAGTCACAGGTCTCCCGATGTGAGAATAAGGTGATAATTTTGACACATCCAGATTAGGCTTAAAAATAATCCATTTGAGGGTGAATACCTAAACCAGCCGCAAAATGGCCCCGTAATAGGCACGAACAACTCGTACGGGACCAATGTAACTTGTAAGAAGTGATTGCGTGAAGTCACAAGTCTCTAAGTTTGAGAATATGACTACTATTTGAAACTATCTAAATTAGGTTTAAAAACTGGTCGTTTGAGGGTGAAAACACAAATCGCCCCCAAACAGCGCCGTAAGAGGCACGAACACCTCGCGCGGGACCAATGAAACTAGTTGGAATTGATCGCGTAGTCGTGGTTCTCCCGGTCTGACGATATGATGATAATTTAGAAATATCTAGATTTGGATTAAAAACAAGTCGTTGAAGGGTGAAATCCCAAACCAAACGTCAAACGGCCTCGTAAGAGGCACGAACACCTCGTATGGGACCAATGTAACTTGTAGGAACTGATCGTGTAGTCATGGGCCTCCCGATTGGACAATATAATGATAATTTTGAAATATCTAGATTAGGCTTAAAAACAAGTCGTTTGAGGGTGAAAACCCAAACCAGGCGCCAAACGGCCCCACAAAAGGCACGAACACCTCGCATGGGTCCAATGAAAATCGTAGGAACTATCCGCGTAGTCGAGGGTCTCCCGATTTAACATTATGATGATAATTTGTAAACATTTAGATTAGGCTTAAAAATAAGTCGTCTGAGGGTGAAAACCCAAAGCATCATCCACACGGCCCCGTGTGAGGCACGAACTCCTCGCACGGGACCAATGTATCTTATAGGAACTGATCGCGTAGTCGCGGGTCTCCCGGTTTGACAATTTGATGATAGTTTGTAAATATCTAGATTATGTTTAAAAATAGGTCATCTGGGGGGTGAAAATCCAAACCAGCCGCCAAACGGCCCCATGAGAGGCACGAACACCTCGCACGACACCAATGTAACTTGTAGGAACTGATGGCGTAGTCGTGGGTCTCCTGGTTTGAGAATATTATGATAATTTGGAAATATCTAGATTAGGTTTAAAAATAAGTCGTTTAAGGGTGAAAATCCAAATCAGCCCGCCAAACAGCCCCGTAAGAGGCACGAACACCTCTTACAAAACCAACGCAACTTGTAGGAACTGACCGCATAGTCATGGGTCTCCCGGTTTGAGAATGTGATGATAATTTAAAATTTGCAAAATTAGGCATAAAAACAAGCAATTAAACGATGAAAACCTAAACCATCCGCCAAACGGACCTGTAAGAGGCACGAACAACTCGCACGAGACCAATGCAACTTGTAGGAACTTACTACATAGTTGTGGGTCTCTTGGTTTGAGAATATTATGATAATTTGGAAATTTCTAGATTAGGCTTAAAAACAAGTCGTTTGAGGGTGAAACCACAAACTAGCCTGGCAAACAGCCTCTAAGTAACTTGTAGGAACTAATCGCGTAGTCACAGGTCTACCGATTTGAGAATAAGGTGAGAGTTTTGAAATATCCATATTAGGCTTAAAAAATAATCCAATGTAACTTGTTAAGATAATATTTTTCTTTGAATTGTTATGATTTTTACAAGATGGCAGTTCCGGGGTGAAATCACCAACTCGAAAATGCACTCGAAAATTGAAAAAAAAGGCTACAATTCTTTGCAGATAAATATTTGGGGTTCCTAAAAATAGTGTGGGGACTTCTAAATATTTTTTTTTAGTATGCTGTGTATCTTAGTTTTGATGAAAGTAAACACCGGGATTTACCCAAATAGCGGTGTTTGGGAGGAGTAACACTCAGAGTGATGTTTCGGTGGGCAAAATTTTATATATGTAATTGTGCGCGTAGTAAACACATATATGCCGATTTTGGTTGAGTAAAATCCTACGAGGTGACTATGATGAAATTTATGATATGGGCTAAAGAGAATTGAGTAGTTATCCAATACATCTATTTATGACAATTATTATAGGTGAGAGGAATGCCTACTGTTATTTATGGGACGGTTAAATATATCGGTGTTGTTGGTATTATCATCGTGCGGCGAGAAAAGTTCGGAATATAAAACATTGAGGAATGATTTAAAATCAATAAACACGTAGGATATTCGAGATATAAATATACTACGTGAGAAATTTATTATACGGGTTGTGCGTATGCCCGAATGTTATTATATACGTGGGTTAAATAATTACATATGGGGAATTATGTATAGGTGAGATATATACCTATAATTATAATATGGTTGTGTGAATACCTAATTGATGGTATATTTATATAAGTGGAATGTGTACCTATATGATTGTTTATTATGTGTATGACATACCTACCATACTTGCTATCACGGGAGGTTGGCGTTCGGAAGAGGACAACCTTATCTTGTGTCGCCTTTGGGGGGATTTTAGATTTGGTACCTCAAGAACATAGGGCTATCAAAGGATTATTTGTGGGTCGATAAGTCTGTTGTTTATGGGAGCGTAGGTATGTACGTGACCCATAGGAACGTGAACTATGTTCGACTCCAATACGCGTGATTGGTATTGTTGCAGTTCCTGAGTGATGTGGAACGAGTAATCCTTTTTGTAGGAGATGTACTTGGAATTGGATAGCAGAGTGGGCACCGCTGTTAAGCATATGGGTTCTGGATATGGATATATGTATTGATATTAAAATATATGTACTTGATATAATCCACGGTTGCTTAATATTGTAGCCTTGTGGATGATTAATATACTTGTTGCGTGTAGTATATTATTTATATACATGAGGTGAGATATCATATAACGTAACCCAGTACAAAAGGGAAAATAATGAATAAAGTGATATACTCCTTCCGGTAGATTTATATCCGGATTTATATGAATATGGATCATAAGTTAATGAGAACTATTAATATATATGGGATGGTATAAATGTGGTATGTACTTAAGGCTTAATGGATCCCGATGATCAACATTGTCACGTAGTAGTGTATCGGGGGAGTTCCTTGATTGGATTTCTCTTTGCGATACACCCCACGCACGTAACGTAATGTTGGGAATGGGGAGAAGCTTAGTCCTTAGTACTCGGATTTTTGGGGATTTTGGAAGATAAGGGAAATACTTTAATAGGCAGGGTAGCTTAACTAGGTTGTTTAAAAATGTATGCGATAGTTGTGCACTATTAGAAGAGGGGTGAGGGGTATCTCATGGGAGTGCGATACCAATTGAAATATGAGATAAAACATAATTTCCTAAATAAAGTATTTATGCACTTGCAAAATATTTTCACAACTCGGGCTCTCACACATTTCTATATTTTTCCCCTCTTGCTATATTTATATCCATATATATATATATATATATATATATATATATATATATATATATATATATATATATATATATAGTTTTCCAGACACAGGGACACCTGGATGATGATTCTTTTGAGTCAGACGTTTGTTGTAGCAGTTGTGGATGCAAGAAGGTTTATATTAGACGCTTCTATCATTGAGATCTAGATAGGAGGTATTGTAGAAACATTCGGGTTATGGCCTAACTGTACTCATTTATTCGTTTATCGCCTTTTAGTGCGGCATTTGAATTGGTTGTATTATTGTACCGAGTGTTCGGTTATTTTCTTTTATTTCATTTCAGTTGCTGCATATAAACTGTTGTAATTTTTATTTGAATGGTTTGGTTAAAAAGATTAGTTAATTAAAAATTTGACGCCGGCCTAATAGGATATTAGTAATTAAATTTGTTTTCGACAGTGATGCTAAGAATGAACCATATGAGACTCCTGTTTTTATTAGATATAGGAGTGACCGCCCAGTATTTCATTAGGCGGGGTGTCACAGGTGGTATCAGAGCATCAGGTTCTAGTTTCCTTAGTAATCTGTGCGGACGTACTACGCTTTCAGCGTTGCTTTTGATTTGATATAGAGCCTTATGATTAGGATTGTTGATATCCTCGTGTGAGATTTCATTCTCCTGCCATTATGTAAAATTATTATAAATCTTTTGCGTAATCATTCGGGATTCGTGTACTGATCGACGAAGGGCGACTAGTGTAGTTCGTTATGTGGGCAGTAGGAGGCGAGGCTTAGTTATAGCTATAAGTTGATGTTGGAAATGAGGACTGCGGTAAAGGACATTTTCCTTGTGGCATTGTCGGATTGCTGAAACGACTACTAAAATATAGTAGTTAAAACTATCAAGAATCGTTGTACTTGAGAATGGTGCCAACTTTAATTAACAAGTAGAAGACTCAGAAGCTCTTGCTTAGAGTTTGGTATGGAATTACCCATATGTGAAAATTTAAGGAAATTTTTTTCACTCGTGAGCGCAATGTTGAAATGTGGAGACGATAATCACTATATTCGGGGGAGCATGACGTATTGCTCATAAATTAATCTTACAGATGGATTTTTTTTCCCCTTAATAAGAATGTGAAATTTGGTGAATTAGATGTTAATCACTAAATAAAAATGCAATTTTTTTATAGATGAAGAAAACAATTTTGGGTTTATGTTAATATAACTCATGGGAAAATTTATAGATTTGTTGGATTGACTTGAAGACTGAAAGGATTTAATACCCAAAATATGCTAAGAAGTGTTTTAGGGTGACTTAGAGTGGTTTGGGAACCTTGTGTTTGGGTTGGAATGAGTTTTGGATTGAATTGGAAGAAGGAAAAATGGGCAGAACTAATTTTGGAAGATGAATAATTCATCTGCAGAAATATCATTAGAAGTCATATTCAGAAGTATATATTAGATATGTTAAGTATATATGTGTGTGATTGTTATACTTATATGATATGGTTTTTACCGAGTCGATGTGATAGTCCGACCACTGGTACCCAGGATGTTGTGTAATTAATTCCTAGGAAGATGATAGCATTGAGAGACTGCATCCATTGAGTTATGGCTCTGAGGGATGGTTATTATACTTATATAGTGTATGATATATAAGTATGGATATACTTGATGTGTATAGTATATTGTATATATATTTATATGAGATATGAAACATATATATACGGACATATTAAAGAATGGAATGCGAGATAAATTATGGATGAGCTCACCTTGATTATCTGTTTAGAGGGAACTTCGATGAGGAGATGTTTCACTATCATGATTTGAGTTCATGGGGACCTTATGGATATAATTTAAGGTATGCAGGATTTATAGTTAAGCTGGGAGTTTAAGCTTGTTGGTGCTCGCACGAAGGACTTAGTCTTAGTGCAAGCGCTTGTGGTATAGCTCCTTCACAGAATTGAGAGTTCTGACCATATTGTGTTCGTAGATGGGATGGGATTATCTCGATTGTATATTTGAAGATAACAAGACACTCCATATGTGAACCTTAACAACGTCGGGAGTGGACAAATGTTAGAAAATGCAAGAATGTGAGTTTTGACGATAAGTCATCTAATGTAGAGGAAACACTGTAGAGTGAGAACCATTTGATGACTATATAATTATATAGAGATATAAGTTCTATGAAGAAGAACTGGAATTTTCCTCTCACCGCAAGTATGTGGGTGAGGTAAGATATATGAAATTAATTTGAGACTTATATCCAGACTTTGAATATGAGTAAAATTCAGAGGAAATACATTTTGGGTATGATGTTCATAATATATTTTTTTCCAGAGAGTAGATGCCCTAATTAGTTCGACATTCCATTTGTACAAGATGGAAGGATATAGTGGTAGAAGTACATTAGTAGGTTAACGAGGTAGGATTTAGAATGTCCTGTTGGTGTCCCTTAGACCGCTATATCTCGATGACCAACGAAGCGAGGGAGTAGTGTATCGGGAAGGTTACTTGTTTGGATTTCGCTTTGCGAGATGTCCCACGCACGGAACCATGCAAATGTCGAAAGTCGAGAGAGGTCTTGGGCAGTAGGGATATAGTTATAATAGTACTCATATTACGTGTGTTATAAACACCTTAATCTTAGGACTACCACGAAGCAAGGGCAATAAGACTATCGACACTGATATAGGAAGGCTATTGTGAGCTAACCACAAGAAGATCGATGAGATAATCTTGAGAAGGATTGAATTTACAGGTATTGGGAGAATTAAATTTCAAATTATTCGGGTTAAGCGATACCTAGGTGTTAGTACCAGGCCGATGAAATGATGCCCATTATTTAGAGTGAGTGTAATGTATCAAAACGTTTATAATGGTTGTGCAGATATACACGAATGATAGGGGGTACGAGTACCCTGGTTAGTTAATTTTAAAAAAAATATTCGAGAATGAAGGACGTAAAAATGAATGTGTAGAATATATTCCTGAGGGGCCTCTATAAAAAAGGTTAATATGGTATGACGAATTGAATGTCGAGTGAGAATGACGATAATTCAAGCATTTATGTGCAACAAGAGCTAGCACACCCGACATGGGTTGGAAGGCTGTGTAAAGCCGTTTAAAGGGTACCTTTTAATGAAAAGGATACCAAATAATGTGAGAAAGTAGGGAGGAAGCTGACTCGAAAAAGTGTTGAAGAGTGGCTTCCACATGATTGTATTGTTAGAATACTCCAAGGAAAGGAGTGTATGTAGTACCAAATTTCGGAAGAGTATATGAGAGTTAATACTTTAATTATTTGGTATAGGGAATGTACCTTGGAGATTACGAGAGAGATAGTAATCCGAATATTTATACAATACGTAGTGATGAGAATAAAAATATGTATGGTAAGTATGCAAATAGGTTGGGAGAATACCTATAAATTTTAATAGGAGGTGTGTATGCCTATTATGTGATATGATTATTACGAGCACTAATGGGTGTTAACCCGGGGGTGCAGGATTAGTATATATATGCATAGCGATGATGAGAATATATATATATATATAACCATACGCCTTGAGATGGGTGGAATATAGTGGGAGACCATTATGTTAAGCTATATCTAAATTTGGTTAAGCTAGGACGTAATGTATATAACGATCCTAGAGTAGTGGTACAAGCTATATCTAAATTTCGAGGACGAAATTATGTTATAAGGGGGAAGTATGTAATACCCCTTACTTTTAAAGGTATTTAAATTACACTGTGGATGTAATTTGGTAATTTGTGGAATTATTGTGAATAGTAATTCTGGGATTAATGAGTGAAATTAAATAAATTCGATATTATAAAGTGAATAGAAAATATTAGTTTTCGAGTGAAAGATTAATTTTTACGTGGATTATATTTCGAGATTAAGTATATGAGTGAATTATTTTTATTACATGTCGCAGTTGGGTAAAGCGACAAAGAAAAATATTTTAAATTGGAAAACGCGCGTATTGAACGTGTTGGGTCAAATTAGTGAGTTTTAGTTAAGTGACTCAGATGGAGATTTTGACTCCACCATTGGGTTCGGAATGGATGAGATAGTCAAAATTGAGTACTCGTGGGTAGTTTTTCGGTCCGGACATTTTCGGACTAGTAGGCATTCGTAAATGAGTACACAAGTCATTTAACAATTGGGTATACACCCAATTTCGAGTTTAATAAGAGAAAATCCTCATATTTGTCCCAAAATCAGATTTAAGATAGAGAAAGAGAAGAAGAAGAAGAAGAAGAAGAAGAAGAAGAAGAAGAAGAAGAAGAAGAAGAGAAGAGAATAAGGAAGAATAAGAGATTTCCAAGCCAAACTTCGTCGGATTCGACTCGAGGTCATCAGATTTCATCCTCCAGGCAAGTGTGTACTTGCTTTATTTCATTTTGTGCATTTATTTCATATTATGGTTGGTAAACCATTAAAATAAATTTGGGAAAATTTGAATATGAGTTTACATATTGATGTAATGTAAATTCTTAATGATTTCTAGTGTTAAATCCATGTAAATAGAGTGAAGAAATGGATTAAAATGGGTTAAAATCATAAGTTGGGTTTTTTTTGCTTTTACAGTTTAAATCTAAGAAAAATGGTTTAATATCCAAAATTAATTGATGTGTTAGTTGTAAAACATAGATTAGGTATTTATGGAATTGTTGGATGCGATTAGAAACAACAAAAATGGAGAAAGATGGAGGTTGGGATTTTGGAGAAGACGATTAATAGTAACTCCGTAGCTTGCAGGGTAAATTCGAACAGGAAGAAGGTAGATTCTGCTCTCGGTCAAAAAATGAAAGTTGTAGATTTTTTCGATACGGTTACGTGGACACCAACCGCGCATTTTTTTTTTATTTTTCTTCAAATTGTTATGATTTTTATAAGATGGCAGTTCCGGGGTAAAATAACCAACTCGGAAATGCATTCGAAAATTGAAAAAAAAGGCTAGAATTCTTTGGAGATAAATATTTGGGGTTCCTAAAAATAGTGTACGGACTTCTAAATATTTTTTTAGTAAGATGTGTATCTTGGGTTAGATGAAAGTAAACACCAAGATTTACCCAAATAAGGGTGTTTGGGAGGAGTAACACTCAGAGTGATGTTTCGGTGGGCAAAATTTTATATATGTAATTGTGCGCATAGAAAACACACTTATATGCCGATTTTGGTTGAGTAAAATCATACGAGGTGACTAGGATGAAATTTATGATACGGGCTAAATAGAATTGAGCAGTTATCCAATACATCTATTTATGACAATTATTATAGGTGAGAGGAATGCCTACTGTTATTTATGGGACGGATAAATATATCGGTGTTGTTGGTATTATAATCGTGCGTTGAGAAAATTTTGGAATATAAAACATTGAGGAATGATTTAAAATCAATAAACGTGTAGGATATTCGAGGTATAAATATACTACGTGGAAAATTTATTATACGGGTTGTGCATATACCCGAATGTTATTATATACGTGGGTTAAATAATTACCTATGGGGAATTATGTATAGGTGAGAGAAATACCTGTAATTATAATATGGTTGTGTGAATACCTATTTGATGGTATATTTATATAGGTGAAATGTGTACCTATATGATTGTTTATTATGTGTATGACATACCTACCATACTTGCTATCATGGGAAGTTGGCGTTCGGAAGAGGACAATCTTATCCTGTGTTGCCTTAGGGGGGATTTTAGATTTGGTACCTCAAGAACATAGGGCAGTGAAAGGCTTATTTATAAGTCGATAAGTCTGCTGCTTATGGGAGCGTAGGTATGTGCGTGACCCATAGGTACGTGAACTATGTTCGCCTCCAATACGTGTGAGTTGTATTGTTGCAGTTCCTGAGTGATGTGGAACGGATAATCCTTTTTGTACGAGATGTACTTGGATTTGGATAGCAGAGTACGTGGGCACCGCTATTAAGCATATGGGTGCCGGATATGGATATATGTATTGAGATTAAAATATATGTACTTGAGATAATCCACGGTTGCTAAATATTATAGCTCGATGGATGAATATACTTGTTGCGTGTAGTATATTATATATATATGTGAGATAAGATATCATATAACGTAACCCCGTATAAAAGGAAAAATAATGAATAAAGTGATATACTCCTTCCGGTAGATTTATATCCGGATTTATATGAATATGGATCATAAGTTAATGAGAACTATTAATATATATGGGATGGTATAAATGTGGTATGTACTTAAGTCTTAATGGATCACGGTGATCAACACTGTCACGTAGTAGTGTATCGGGGGGGTTCCTTGTTTGGATTTCGCTTCGCGAGATCGACGTTTTGTGTCGGTTGGCCGACGGTTGGGCAACTTTTGGCTATGCTTTTTTCGGGACTTTTTCGGGTTAACCGACGCGCGAGGTTCCTTACCTGGTTTTCCAGGTAGCGTAACCGATTTTTCTCGATAACGCGAGGTTACATCGGTTAGGGTCACGCGTTCTCAGTGTCGATGAGGAATGCTACCTGGTTGATCCTGCCAGTAGTCATAGGCTTGTCTCAACAACTCACGCGCTTAAGGTGTCGCACAAGCAAAAATTCGTGGTCGAAATTCCAGCTACACGAAGGAAACTAGAATATTCGATTGCACAAGCTAATACCTGAACGGGACGGTGGGCACGCGCGAGTCATCAGCTCGCGTTGACTACGTCCCTGCCCTTTGTACACACCGCCCGTCGCTCCTACCGATTGAATGGTCCGGTGTAGTGTTCGGATCGCGGCGACGTGGGCGGTTACTAGGTTGTTTAAAAAGGTATGCGATAGTTGTGCACTATTAGAAGAGAGGTGAGGGGTATCTCATGGGAGTACGATACCAATTTAAATATGAGATAAAACATAATTTCCTAAATAAAGTATTTATGCACTTGCAAAATATTTTCCCAACTCGGGCTCTGACCCGTTTCTATATTTTTCCCCTCTTGCTATATATATATATATATATATATATATATATATATATATAGGTGTCCAGACACAAGGACGCCTGTATGATGATTCTTTCGAGTCAGACGTTTGTTGTAGCAGCTATGGATGCAATCATGTTTATATTAGACGCTTCTGTCATTCAGATATAGATAGGAGGTATTGAATAAACATTCGGGCTTATGGCCCAAATGTACTCATTTATTCGTTTATATCCTTTTAGTGCGGCATTCGATTTGGTTGTATTATTGTACCGAGTGTTCGATTATTTTCTTTTATTTCATTTCAGTTTTTGCATATAAACTGTTGTAATTTTTATTTGAATGGTTTGGTTAAAAAGATTAGTTAATTAAAAATTTGACGCCAGCCTAATAGGATATTAGTAATTAAATTGGTTTTCGACAGTGATGCTAAGAATGAACCATATGAGACTCCTATTTTAATTTGATATACGAGTGATCGACCGGTATTTTATTAGGCGTGGTGTCGCAAGGAACTAACCGAGAAGTTCTGGGTCTCCTAGATTTATAATATTACAATAATTTAGAAATATATGGATTAGGCTTAAAAAATGGTTGCTTGAGGGTGAAAACTCAAACCAATCACCAAACGGCCTCGTAAGAGGCACAAACACCTCACATGGGATCAATGTAACATGTACGAATTAACCGTGTAGTAGCGGGTTTCCGAGTTTGAGAATATGATGATAATTTGAAAATATCTAGATTAGGCTTAAAAATAAGTCGTTTGAGGGTGAAAACCAAAACCCGCCACCAAATGTCCCGTAAGAGGCACGAACACCTCACACGGAACCAATGTAACTTGTAGGAACTGACCTCGTAATCGCGAGTCTCTTGGTTTAAGAATATGAAAATAATTTGGAAATGTCTATATTACATTTAAAAATAATCCGTTTGAGGGTGAAAACCCAATCCGTACCCCAAACGGCCACGTAAGAGGCACAAACACCTCGCACGGGACCAATGTAACTTGTAGGAACTAACCGCGTAGTCGCGGATCTCTCGGTTTGACAATATGACAATAATTTCTCTCTCTCTCTCTCTCTCTCTCTCTCTATATATATATATATATATATATATATATATATATTAGGCTTAAAAATGACTCGTCTAAGGGTGAAAACACAAACCAGCCTCCAAGCAGCCCTATAAGAGGCCTGAACACCTTTCACGGGACCAATGTAACTTGTAGAAACTAACAGCGGAATTGTGGGTCTCTTCATTTGACAATATGATTATAATTGGGAAATTTCTAGATTACGCTTAAAAATAAGCCGTTTAAGGGTGAAAACCCAAACCAGGAGCCAAACGTCCCCGTAAGAGGCACGAACACCTCACACGAGATCGATGTAACTTGTAGGAACTGACTATGTAGTCCCGAGTCTCCCGGTTTGGAAATATGACGATAATTTGGAAATATCAATATTATGATTAAAAATTAGGCGTTTGGGGGAGAAAAAGCAAACTAGCTGCCAAACAACCCTGCAAAAGGCACGAACATCTCGCATGGGACCAATGTAACTTGTAGGAACTAACCGCATAGTCGTGGGTCTCCTGGTTTGAGAATATTGTAATAATTTGGAAATATCAGGATTAGGCTTTAAAATAAGCCGTTTGAGGGTGAAAACTCAAACTAGCCGCCAAACGACCCCGTAAGAGGCACAAACACCTCACATTGGACCAATGTAACTTGTACAAATTGACCGTGTAGTAGCGGGTCTCCGAGTTTGAGAATATGATGATAATTTTTAAAATATCTAGATTAGACTTAAAAACAAGTCATTTGAGGGTGAAAACCAAAGCCCGCCACCAAATGTCCCATAAGAGGCACGAACACCTCGCACGGAACCAATGTAACTTGTAGGAATTGACCACATAGTTGCGGGTCTTCGGGTTTGAGAATATGGTGAAATTTTTTAAATATCCAGATTAGGCATAAAAACAAGCCGTTTAAGGGTGAAAACCCATACCAACTGCCAAACAGCCCCGTAATAGGCACGAACACCTCGGATGGGACTAACGTAACTTATTGGAATTGACCGTGTCGTAACGGGTCTCTTAATTTGAGAATATGACGATAATTTGAAAATATCTAGATTACGGTTAAAAATAAGCCATTTGAGGGTGAAAATCCAAACGAGCCGCCAAGCGTCCCCGTAAGAGGCACGAACACCTCGCACGGGACTGACGTAACTTATAGGAATTGATCGCGTAGTCACGTGTCTCCCGATTAGAGAATATGGTGATAATTTTGAAATATCTAGATTTGGCTTAAAAAAAGCCATTTAAGGGTAAAAACCCAAATTAGCCGCCAAACGGCCCCGTAGGAGGCATAAACACCTCACACGGGACCAATGTAACATGTAAGAACTAACCGCATAGTCATGGGTCCCCCGATTTGAGAATGTGATAATAATTTAAAAATAGCTAAAATATGCTTAAAAATAAGCAGTTAAAGGGTGAAAACCCCAAATAGCAGCCAAACACCCTGTAAGAGACCCAAATACCTTGCACGGGACCAATGTAACTTGTAGGAACTTATCGCGTAGTCGTGGGTCTCTTGGTTTGAGAATATGATGATAATTTGAATATATCTAGATTAGGCTTAAAAACATGCCGTTTGAGGGTGAAAATCCAAACCAGCCGCCAAACGTCTCATGAGAGGCCTGCACACCTCGAACGGGACCAATGTAACTTGTAGGAATAGATCGCGTAGTCACAGGTCTCCCGGTGGGAGAATAAGGTGATAATTTGGAAATATATAGATTAGGCTTAAAAATAATCCATTTGAGGGTGAAAACCCAAATCATGCGTCAAACAGCCCCGTAAGAGGCACGAACACCTCGTAAGGGACCAATGTAACTTGTAGGTACTGATCACGTAGTCACGAGTCTCCAGATTTGAGAATATGACGATTATTTGAAAATAGCTAAATTAGGCTTAAAACAACAGTTAAAGGGTGAAAACCCAAACCAGCCGCCAAACGTCCCCGTAAGAGGCACAAACACCTCGCACGGGACTAAAATAACTTGTAGGAACTGACCGCTTAATCGTTGGTCTCCTGGTTCAAGAATATGAAGATAATTTGGAAATCTCCAGATTATATTTAAAAATAAGCCGTTTGAGGTTGAAAATGCAATTCGTTCGCTAAACGGCCGCGAAAGAGGCACGAACACCTCGCTAGGGACCAATGTAACTTGTAGGAACTAACCGCTTAGTCGCGGGTCTCTCGGTTTAACAAGATGATGATAATTTCTAAATATATATATTAGGCGTAAAAACAACCCGTCTGAGGGTGAAAACTTAAACCAGCCGCCAAACAGCCCTGTAAGAGGCACGACACCTCGCACGGGACCAATGTAACTTGTAGAAACTGACCCTGTAGTCGCGGGTCACTCGGTTTGATAATATGATGATAATTTGGAAATATCTAGATTAGGCTTAAAAATAAGCTGTTTAAGGGTAAAAACCCAAACCATGAGCCAAACTGCCCCGTAAGAGGCGCGAACACCTCCCACGGGACCGATGTAACTTATAGGAATTGACCATGTAGTCGCGAGTCTCCCAATTTGGGAGTATGATGATAATTTCGAAATATCTAGATTATATTTAAAAAGAAGACGTTTGAGGGCAAAAACCCAAAATAGCCGCCAAACGGCCTCGTAAAAGGCACGAACATCTCGCACGGGACCAACGTAACTTGTAAGAACTAACCGCGTAGTAGTGGGTCTCCTAGTTTGAGAATATTACAATAATTTGGAAATATCTGGATTAGGCTTAAAAATAAGACGTTTGAGGGTGAAAACCCAAACCAGCCGCTAAACGGCCCCGTAACTGGCACAAACACCTCGCATGGGACCAATGTAACTTGTCGAATTAATTATGTTGTAATGGGTCTCCGAGTTTGATAATAATATGATAATTTGAAAATATCTAGATTAGGCTTAAAAATAAGTCGTTTGAGGGTAAAAATAAAAACCTGCCACCAAATGTCCCGTAAGAGGCACGAACACCGCGCACGGAATCAATGTAACTTGTCGGAACTGACCGCATAATCGCGAGTCTCCTGGTTCATGAATATGGCGATAATTTGGAAATGTCTAGATTACATTTAAAAATAACCCGTTTGATGGTGAAAACCCAATCCGTAACCCAAACAGCCGCGTAAGAGGCACGAACACCTCGCACGATACCAATGTAACTTATAGGAACTAACCGCGTAGTCGCAGGTCTCTCGGTTTGATAATATGACGATAATTTCTAAATATATATATTAGGCTTAAAAATGACCCGTCTGAGGGTGAAAACCGAAACCAGCTGCCAAACAGCCCTGTAAGAGGCCCGAACACCTCGCACAGGACCAATGTAACTTGTTGGAACTGACCGCGTAGTCGTGGGTCTCTCGATTTGACAATATGATCATAATTTGAAAATATCTAGATTAGGCTTAAAAATAAGCCGTTTAAGGGTGAAAACCCAAACCAGGAGTCAAACGACCCCGTAAGAGGCACAAACACCTCACACGGGACCGATGTAACTTGTAGGAACTAACCATGTAGTCGCGAGTCTCCCGGTTTGGGAATATGACGATAATTTGGAAATATCTAGATTATGCTTAAAAATAAGCCATTTGAGGGTGAAAACCCAAACTAGCTGCCAAACGGCCCCGTAAAGACACGAACATCTCGCACGGGACCAATGTAACTTGTAGGAACTAACCGTGGAGATGTGGGTCTCCTGGTTTGAGAATAATACAATAATTTGGAAATATCCGGATTAGGCTTAAAAATAATCCGTTTGAGGGTGAAAACCCAAACCAACAGACAAGAGGCCCCGTAAGAGGCACAAACACCTCACATGGGACCAATGTAACTTGTACGAATTGATCGTGTATTAGAGGGTCTCCGAGTTTGAGAACAAGAAGATAATTTGAAAATATCTAGATTAGACTCAAAAACAAGTTGTTTAAGGGTGAAAACAAAAACCTGTCACCAAATGTCCCGTAAGAGACACGAACACCCCGCACGGAACCAATGTAATGTATAGGAATTGACCACATAGTAGCGGGTCTCCTGGTTTGAGAATATGGTGATAATTTTGAAATATCAAGATTAGGCATAAAAACAAGTCGTTTAAGGGTGAAAACCAAAAACCAACCGCCAAACAGCACAGTGAGAGGCACGAGCACCTCGGATGGGACCAATGTAACTTATAGGAATTGACCCTGTAGTAACGGATCTCTCGATTTGAGAATATGATGATAATTTGAAAATATCAAGATTACGGTTAAAAATAAGCCATTTGAGTGTGAAAACCCAAACCAGCTGCCAAACGTCCCCGTAAGAGGTACGAACACCTCTCACAGTGAGAATGCATGAGCTTGCCATCAAATGATAAAATTATATATTACACACCTTTTAACTCAACCAAACCCTAAACATGCAACAATATGTGATTTAATACGATAATGAACTAAGCAAGAATATTCTAACACATGCTTGTGAGGAAAAATCCCCCAAAGGGGAAAAACCATTTATTTTCATTATAATATTGTAACTGTACAATTTCAGATTACAATGAAAACACAAGTGAATAAGAATAACCCTCAGGTGTCAGATTTTGTAGTCGGCGGCTGGAGTTATCCCTTTCCAGTGGGGCGGCAATGAAGAAGAAGAACGGTCTTCTCCACAATGGTATGAACAGCAAAAGTACGTTCCTGGGTTGCAAAGTGATTCACAAGTGTTTGGAAATTTGTGTGAATCAAAAACCTAGAGTCTTGGTACTCAATAGGTGAAGACTTAGAGTTTTTTTGTACTCTGAAAATCGTGTATAAAAGTCTTGGAAACCAACTCCCCGTAGTGGGTTTATAAAAGAAGTCCTGGGCCTTAAAAATCTGAACACGATCTGTTGAAGTTTATCCCCGGCGGACCGGTCCGGGTCTGAGGCGGATCGGTCCGGGTAGGCGGATCGGTTCATTTTAATTTTGGCTTCTTGGTTTTCTTTTGGTCTGGGGTGTACTGGCCTTTCAGCATGCAGATCGGTTCATTTGAGGGGCGGATCGGTCCGCAGGCAGATCGGTTCTTTTTCTCTGGGCGGACCGGTCTGGCTGTGCAGAATTCTGATTCCTCCTCTTCTTTGATATTCGAATCCGTTGATGACTATATGAGTCTTGAATTTCTTCAACGGTGTAATGGCGTACGACATAACAAATTAATGATGGACAAAAATGTCCTTACAAATATCCCCCTATGTCTATGCCGGTACATACATAAAAACAAACATCCGAATTATCAAGTATAAAATTGCCTATACAAATCTACCCTTCCATGAACCCAAAACTGGAAAGATACAATTGAATAAGACTTCATTGTTTGTTCTTCAACACTTCAGGAATCTTCAACACTTTTATCATCAGGGTGTGAAACCCAATGTTAATCCATGTAGTACCTACACACATAAAAAAAAGCAAATACCAAAGTGACGTATCGAGTTTGAAATGAGATGAACATATATACCAATTTAAGAGAAAACTCAAACTTTCAAGTTTCAAAACTCTCCCATAATAAGATAATTCATTAATACCCCCCTTTTTATGATGTCCCCAAATAGACAAATGAGAGAAATAAATCAAATAAGCAAGTGCGGGGTGTCACTAGGATAAAATCTCACCATGAATGAACACAAAGCAACCAGGTCGATGATAGCGTTAATGAAGTGGTGTGATTAAATTCGATAGGAAAATCAATGCATACAAACATGACATATGTGCACGATGAATATTGGATACTCCTAACGAATGAACTCAAAATCTTCCTTTGGTGTAAAAAAATGGTAATATAAGACATTGACTTTATAAAATCAACATATCAAAGCTCAAAGTGATTTCGACACCAATAACGTCCAAAACTATTTCATGCTTTTTCAGGACTTTCAAGGAAGTGCAAACCCGTTTATATTCTCCGACCAAACTCCCTCATATTTATATTTTGAATAGAGGTAATCTAAATTCTCAAACTTTGGAGAATTGATGGTGAAACCGAAATGGCCCATATTTGGCATGAATAACTTTTTATTGCCTTTCAATTTTTTTGGGCTCTTTTAACCTCTTTGGACCTCGGATAATAAAATTCCTTAATTTTTTAGGTCCTTTTTAATGGTGGCTTTTGCGCAAAGGATAGATGATTTACCTTTCGCAACCCCTCCCCGTAATACAAAAACACATAGTCTCACCAAAATGGTTTTTACATGCATTCCAATCGTGTCAAGTTTTATCGCACATTGTAAGTTGTATAGACAGAATTGAGATGGAAACACTCAAGCCAATATGTGATAGACAAGTGCAATAATCAAATATAGTCGTGCATGTGTGCAATAAAGGAGGTTGGAGTCAAACATGTAGGAAAATATCACTAATTACATCTCAAAGACTCCAAACAATGTAAAGCACAAGGATGAAATGATGTAGCCTCGCAAATCTCTATCAAACAGTCACATGAATATATGGAATGAAGTTGTGACTTGGATATCTTAAATGCTCATCCATAAAAGGAGCAAAAATAGAAATCTTTTTGTATTTTTCAAAAATTTTAGTATAATAAAATCTTTCTGTGCTTTTCTTAAATATTTTCTTAAAGGAAAATCTTTTTGTATTTTTCAAAAGAAATATAAAAAGCAAAAAGAATAAATAAATAGTTGTACAACTAAGCAATGGTACATATAAAACAGACTAGCAATAGGAAGAATATGATATGAACATGAAGAAACATCCTATTCTAGACATAGACCATCCCCTCAGTCAACTGTGCAAATACCCAAAGGCTTCCTAAGACTCTCATATCTAAGGGCATCTAAAGGTTTTGTGAAGATGTCGGCTAACTGACGGTCGGTGGGAACAAAACTCAGGGATATAGTGTTCTCCTCAACTAACTGACGAATAAAGTGCTCACGTATCCTGATGCTTGGTGCGCGAATGCTGAACTGGATTGCGGGATATGTGTACTGCACTCATGTTGTCACAGGAAATGGTCAAGGTGTCCTGTGAAATCCCGTAATCCTCCAGCATTTGCTTCATCCACAAAAGTTGTGTTCAACAACTCCCGTCGGCTATGTACTCAGCCTCCGCAGTGGATAAAGAGATGGAATTTTTCTTCTTGCTCAGCCAGGAGATAAGAGCAGAACCAAAATAGAAACACCCACCCGAAGTGCTCCTACAGCCATCTACATCCTCAGCCCAATCGGCATCTGAATAGGCGGATAAGCGGTCATAGGTATCAAAGGAATACCAAATACCGTATGAGAGAGTCCCACTCACGTATTTAATAATACATTTTAGAGCAAGTAAATGTGACTCTTTCGGGGATGCCTGATATCGCGCACAGACTCGAACACTAAAGGCTATATTGGTACGACTGGTAGTCAAGTAGAGAAGACTACCTATCATACTCCGATGCAAGGTTTGCTCTACGTCCTTACATGAATTGTCCTTACTAAGCTTGGTAGTGGTACTCATAGGTGTACGTGCATGCTTAGCGGAGTCTAAACCAAATTTCTTCACTAGGTCTCTAGCATACTTGGATTGGGAGATGAACATCCCATCCTCTAGCTGACGAACCTGGAGAGCAAGGAAGAAAGTAAGCTCACCAACCATGCTCATCTCAAACTCACTTTTCATCTCCTCAAAGTGGTGATCATGCTGGGAGCATGTGGATCCAAAGACTATGTCGTCCACATAGACCTGGGCAACAAAAATAGCACCGTCATCTCTCCTGACGAACAACGTCATATCTACTCCCCTTCTCTTGAAGCCACGAGCTAAGAGATAGGAAGTAAGCATCTCGTACTAAGCACGGGGTGCTTGCTTCAAACCATACAAGGCTTTCCTCAGATAGTAGACGTGCTCCAGGTGTTGTGGTTCTTCAAACCCTTTTGGTCGTTCCACGTAAACGTCCTCCTGTAGAATGCCATTCAGAAAGGCACTCTTGACATCCATTTGATGTAACTTGAAGCGCAGATGACATGCGATGGCGAACAAAAGACGGAGGGACTCAAGCCTCGCAATAGGAGCAAATGTCTCCCCAAAGTCTACACCCTCTATCTGTGTGTAGCCTTGAATGACCAACCTAGCCTTATTTCTGATTATGGTACCATTTTAATCCATTTTATTCTTAAAAATCCACCGGGTACCTATCACATTAGTCTCACTAGGTCGAGGGACTAGTTCCCAGACATTATTTTTTTTAAACTGAAGACACTCTTCCTGCATAGAAGATATACAGTGTTCATCCTTGAGTGCTTCTTTATGATTTTTGGGCTCGACGTTGGACGTGTAGCAAAAGTGGCTAACGAAATTCTCTAGTTGAGCACGAGTCTTGACCCCAAGAGTGGGATCACCAACAATGGCAGAAGGGTCATGACTCTTGTGAACCCAAACAGGTGTGTCCCCTAGCACAGGAGTAGGATCCATAGAGTGTAAGAGAGGGAAAAGTAAATCACTGTCAGAAAAGTCCTCATCCTCACACTGAAGGTTAGGATCAATAACCGTCAGAGGTTCGTCATCTTGCACGTTCACGTTTATTGATTCCATAACCTTAGATCTCTTCAGGTTAAAGACCCGGTAAGCTCTACTAGTCGATGATTATCCTAGCAATATTCCCTCGTTGCTCCGGGAGTCAAACTTTCCTAATTTCTCTCTATCCCGTAGGATGTAGCATTTACTCCCAAAGACACGGAAATATGAAAGGTTAGGCTTCTTGCCAGTCCACAACTCATAAGGAGTCTGAAGTGTGTGGGGACGTAAATAAACCCTATTCACCATGTGGCATGAAGTAGACACTGCCTCTGCCCAAAATCTCCTAGAAACTATACGACCTAGAAGCATAGATCTAGCCATCTCTTGGATCGTTCTATTATTTCTCTCAATAATCCCATTTTGCTGAGAAGTTCTCATAGCAAAAAACTCATGTTTGATCCCGAGGCGATCACAGTAAAGATCTACCTTTGCTTCTGTGAATTCAGTGCCATTGTCACTATGCATCCTGTTAATAGTGACACCGTGTTGATTTTGTAGGACACGGAACTTGGTCGTTAAAACTTCTACAGCATCAAATTTCTCTCTCAGAAAACGTACAATGGAGAAATCATCTACCATCACGAGGATGTACCTATTACCACCTAAACTCTCAGTACGAGTGGGACCCATAAGATCCATGTGAATTAACTCAAGAACACGAGAGGTGGTAATGGAATGCAACTTCCTATGTGGACAACGAATTTGTTTTCCCATATGACAGGGTCCACAGACGGTCGAAGTTGACTTTCCAAGATATGGTAAGCCACGTACTAGGTCCTTTTTAGCTAAGCAGTTGAGATCTCTAATGTTCATGTGACCTAGACGTTGGTGCCACAGATCTACAGGAGTGATCATGGCGTTGTTGCAGACAAGTGAGGACGCCAGCTCAGTCCCATAGCAATTATCCTCGGTACTCACCCCTTGCATCAAAAGTTTACCGGCTTGATTGTAGACTTTACATGCATGTCGGTCAAACTTTACTGCAAAGTCAGTGTCGCACAACTGGCTAATGATGAGAAGGTTTTATTTCAAACCTTTGACGTACAAAACATTTTCTAGCTTAGGTAATCTAGGTAACTCGATAGTACCACGTCCTATAATGCTAGACTTGCTCCCATCTCCAAAGGTGACTCTGCCATCATGATAATCCTCAAGAGTCGTAAAAAATGAGGCATCTCTTGTCATATGTATGGAACACCCACTATCAAAATACCACTGGGAGGTATTATGTCCTTTGAGAGAAAAATGAACAACAAAAGCCTTTTTATCTTTCTTAGGTACCCAAGAGGTGGTGACCTTTTGTTTGCCTTTGTTGTTGTTGGTTTTAGCTGGAATGTGAGAAGCATTCACTAACGACAAAGGCATCTGTCAGAATTCTTCCATCAAACTCTGATATGTGGAAGCTAAGAACTCAACTCGCTCTCTCAGACTAGAAAACTCATCAGTATGACGTGGTGGATCAGTAGTATGTCGTGTCCGACCCATGCCATAGAAAAACTCCCTGAGGTGGCCTTTTCTTTTGCAATAAGTACATAAGATCATAGTCAAAGGCGGACCTTGGTTTGCTTTTCTTGGTCGAACTCTCCTTCGAGGTTTTTGACGATGACCATAAGGAGTAGTAGTAAACTCAGGAACTTCACCAGGTGTAATTTGAGAGGTGGAGACACCATCATACCCAATTCCCTGCCGATCACCAAAACCTAAAGCGGGGCCGAGGAGAATCTTTCCCATCTTCTCAGATCTGTCCTTGATTTGTACCTTGACTTCCCGTGCTTTCTCATGATCATGAGTCAGCTGGGCAATAAGGGCTTCAAGTTTCTTCCGAGTCTCCACGGAGGAATGGAGCTAACTCATAAGACTAGACACTTGTTTAGTCACGTCCCCTCTCTCTTTCTCAAAAACACTATCTCTCTCTCTAAACAAACTCTCTTTCTCAACACAGGAAAATTCTTTCTCTCTCAGGGCGGTGAAGGTGGAGGACTCTCTCTCTATCGCCTTTCTTAAATCTTCCTCTAAGCCGGTGATCTTAAGAACTAGCGCTTTGTTACATTTTTTAGTTTTAAAAGACTCAGAATACAACTCAGCATAGGCGCGTTGAATATCACTCTCGCTCTCACTTGAGTCATCCTCCCCCTCACTCACATCGTTCTCACAACCAAGGTGTCCATGTGAAGCATCATCCTCATCGTCGTGAAGAGAACTAGGAGTGCTCACTTGACTGGCCATGAATGCGGTGAAGTTACACTCATGCAGTGACTCATCTTCTGAATCCACCGTCTCGACCTCACTGTCGTCGCTAAGAGTAGCATTAAGGACAGCTTTCCCTTTCTCACTATTTAGACGAGTGGCACACTCAAAGGCTCTATGACCCCTACCATCGCACTCAAAGCATCTCTCACTTTCTTTCTTAGGAGGATTTTTGGAATCTTTTTGATTTTTCTTTTCAAACTTATTTTTCTCAAACTTCTTTTTATCTTTAAAATTGCCATTTTTCTTAAATTTGAGAATCCTCTTGAATTTTTTTGCAAAAAGAGACAAATCATCTAAGTCAAAATCACACTCAGAATTTGACGTGCCAGTCTCTCTCTTTCTAGATGACTCTACCCTCTTTCTAGCTGACCCCTCACTCCTTCTCTCTTGGGCATTAAGTGCAATTCCCTTATCTTTAGATTTAGCAGTTTTAGGGAACATATCAATTTCATATGTTTGCAAATCTCCTACAAGTTCTTCCAATTTTAGCATATTTAAATTACCCATAGAATTTAAATTACCAATTTTAGGGTATTTAAATTACCCATAGATTTAGCATAGTGACTTTAGGGATAAAACGCTTCGGTAAAGAACGAAGAATCTTTTTAATAACTCTAGCATTAGGAATATGTTCACCAAAATTAAATCTAGTATTCACAATGTCAGAAAGTCTAGCATAAAATTCATCAAAGCATTCAGACTCATGCATGGTGATGGTTTCAAATTGAGTTGTCAAATTTTGCAACTTAGACTCCTTCACAACATTAGTTCCTTCATGGGTGAGTTGTAAAACATCCCATGCCTCTTTTGACGTGGTGCACGTCATTATGCGTTTGAACTCATCAGGTGTGACAGACCCAAAAATAGCACTTAGACCCTTAGAATTAAAAGATGACCATTTAAATTGTTCTTCAGTCCAAGAAGTGACATGTTTCAAGTTGATCACATTATCAACAGTCACGGAGGGAGGTGTCCACCCTCTTTCAACCAAAATCCAGACACGTTCATCAATGGCTTTTATTGTAGATCTCATACGGGCTTTCCAATAGGCATAGTTTGTCCCGTCAAAAACTGGCATTTTATTATATAACTTCTCCATTAGAACACGTACTTTTTCAAAAATCAATTTTTTCAGAAAATTGATATCTTAGAAAATTTTTGTGGAAAATAGGAATACGCGATAGATTAGCGTAGCCTGCTCTGATACCAATTTGAGAATGTATGCGCTTGCGATCAAATGATAAAATTATATATTACACACCCATTAACTCAACCAAACCCTAAACATGCAACAATATATGATTGAATAAGATAATGAACTAAGCAAGAACATTCAAACACATGCTTGGGAGGAAAAATCCCCCAAAGGGGCAAAACCATTTATTTTCATTATAATATTGTAACTGTATAATTTCGGATTACAATGAAAATACAAGTGACTAAGAATTACCCTCAGGTGTCGGATTTTGTAGTCGGCGACTGGAGTTATCCCTTTCCAGTGGGGCTGCAATGAAGAAGAAGAACGGTCTTCTCCACAATGGTATGAACAGCAAAAGTGCGTTCCTGGGTTGCAAAGTGATTCACAAGTGTTTGGAAATTTGTGTGAATCAAAAACCTAGAGTCTTGGTACTCAATAGGTGAAGACTTAGAGTTTTTTTTACTCTGAAAATCGTGTATAGAAGTCTTGGAAACCAACTCCCCGTAGTGGGTTTATAAAAGAAGTCCTGGGCCTTAAAAATCTGAACACGATCTGTGGAAGTTTATCCCAGGCGGACGGTCCGGGTCTGAGGCGGATCGGTCCGGGTAGGCGGATCGGTTCGTTTTAATTTTGGCTTCTTTGGTTTGCTTCCGGTCCGGGGTGTACTGGCCTTTCAACAGGCGGATCAGTTCGTTTGAGGGGTGGACCGGTCCGCAGGTGGATCGGTTCTTTTTCTCTGGGCGGACAGGTCCGACTGTGCAGAATTCTGATTCCTCCTCTTCTTTGATATTCAGATCCGTTGATGACTATATGAGTCTTGAATTTCTTCAACGGTGTAACGGCGTACGACATAACAACTTAATGATGGACAAAAATGTCCTTACACACAGGACCAATGTAACTTATAGGAATTGATCTCGTAGTCGTAGGTTTCCCGATTTTAAAATATGGTGATAATTTGGAAATATCTTGATTAGGCTTAAAAATAAGCCATTTAAGGGTGAAAACCCAAACTAGCCGCCAAATGGCCCCATAAGAGGCAGAAACACCTCACACGGGACTAATGTCACATGTAGGAACTGACCGCATAGTCATGGGTCTCCTGATTTGAGAATGGGACCATAATTTAAAAATAGATAAAATAGGCCTAAAAAAAGCAGTTAAAGGGTGAAAACCCCAAACAGGCGCCAAACACCCTGTAAGAGGCACAAATACCACGCACGGGACCAATATAACTTGTAGGAACTTATCATGTAGTCGTGGGTCTCTTGGTTTGTGAATATGATGATAATTTGAATATATCTATATTAGGCTTAAAAATAAGTCGTTTGAGGGTGAAAATCCAAACCAGCAGCAAAACGTCTTGCAAGAGGCCTGAACACCTCGAACGGGACCAATGTAACTTGAAGGAATAGACCGCATTGTCACAGGTCTCCCGGATGGAGAATAAGGTGATAATTTGGAAATATCTAGATTAGGCTTAAAAACAATCCATTTGAGGGTAAAAACCCAAACCAGCCGCCAAACGTCCCCATAAGAGGCACGAACACCTCGTACGGGACCAATGTAACTTGTAGGTACTGACCGCATAGTCACGAGTCTCCAGGTTTGAGAATATGTCGATTATTTGAAAATAGCTAAATTAAGCTTAAAACAAACAATTAAAGGGTGAAAACCCAAACCAGTCGCCAAACGTCCCCGTAAGAGGCACAAACACCTCGCAAGGGACCAAAAGTACTTGTAGGAACTGACCGTGTAATCGCGGATCTCCTGGTTCAAGAGTATGATAATAATTTGGAAATGTCTAAATTACATTTAAAAAAAAGCCGTCTGAGGGTGAAAACCCAATCCGTACCCTAAACGAGCGCGTAAGAGGCATGAACACCTCGCACGGGACCAATGTAACTTGTAGGAATGAACCGTGTAGTCGCGGGTCTCTCGATTTGAGAAGATGATGATAATTTCTAAATATATATATTAGGCGTAAACACAACTCGTCTGAGGGTGAAAACCCAAATGAGCCAGCAAACGACCATGTAAGAGGCACGAACACCTCGCACGGGACCAATGTAACTTGTAGGAATTGACCTCGTAGTCGCGGGTCTCTCGGTTTGAAAATATGATGATAATTTGGAAATAACTAGATTAGGCTTAAAAATGAGCTGTTTAAGGGAAAAAACCCAAACCATGTGCCAAACGGCCCCATAAGAGGCACGAACACCTCCCACGAGACCGATGTAATTTATAGGAACTAACCATGTAGTCACGAGTCTCCTGATTTAGGAATATGACAATAATTTGGAAATATCTTGATTATTCTTAAAAATAAACCTTTTGAGGGCAAAAACCTAAACTAGCCGCCGAACGGTCCCGTAAAAGGCCCGAACATCTCGCACGGGACCAATGTAACTTGTAGGAACTAACCGCGTAGTCGTGGGTCTCCTGGTTTGATTATATTACAATAATTTGGAAATATCTGGATTAGGCTTAAAAATAAGCCGTTTGGGGGTGAACACCAAAACCAGTGGCCAAATGGCCTCATAAGATGCACAAACACCTCACATGGGACCAATGTAACTTGTACAAATTAACTGTGTAGTAGCGGGTCTCCGAGTTTGAGAATATGATGATAATTTGAAAATATCTTGATTAGGCTTAAAAATAAGTCGTTTGAGGTTGAAAACCAAAACCCTCCACCAAATGTCCCGTATAAGGCACGAACACCTCGCACGGAACCAATGTAACATGTAGGAAGTGACCGCATACTCGCGAGTCTCCTGGTTCTAGAATATGATGGTAATTTGGAAATGTCGATATTACATTTCAAAATAAGCCATTTGTGGCTGAAAACCCAATTCGTACCCCAAACGGTCGCGTAAGAGGCACGAACACCTCGTACGGGACCAATGTAACTTGTAGGAACTAACCGCGTAGTCGCGGGTCTCTCGGTTTGACAATATGACGATAATTTCTAAATATATATATTAGGCTTAAAAATGACCCGTCTGAGGGTGAAAACCCAAACCAACTGCCAAACGGCCCTGTAAGAGGCCTGAACACCTCGCACAGGACCAATGTTACTTGTAGGAACTGACCATGTAGTCGCGGGTCTCTCGATTTGACAATATGATGATAATTTGAAAATATCTAGATTAGGCTTAAAAATAAGACGTTTAAGGGTGAAAACCCAAACCAGGAGCCAAACGGCCCCGTAAGAGGCACGAACACCTCACACGGGACCGATCTAACTTGCAGGAACTTACCATGCAGTCGCGAGTCTCCTGGTTTGGGAATATGATGATCATTTGGAAATATCTAGATTATGCTTAAAAATAAGCCGTTTGAGGGCGAAAACCCAAACTAGCTGCCAATCATCCCCGTAAAAGGCACGAACATCTCGCACGGGACCAATGTAATTTGTTGGAATTAACCGCGGAGTCCTGGGTCTCCTGGTTTGAGAATATTACAATAATTTGGAAATATCCGGATTAGGCTTAAAAATAAGCCGTTTGAGGGTGAAAACCCAAACCAACAGCCAAGAGGCCCCGTAAGAGGCACAAACACCTCACATGGGACCAATGTAACTTGTACGAATTGACCGTGTATTAGAGGGTCTCCGAGTTTGAGAACAAGAAGATAATTTGAAAATATCTAGATTAGACTCAAAAACAAGTTGTTTGAGGGTGAAAACCAAAACCCGACACCAAATGTACCGTAAGAGGCACGAACACCTCGCACCAAACCAATGTAACTGTTAGGAATTGATCACATAGTCGCGGGTGTCCTGGTTTGAGAATATGGTGATAATTTTGAAATATCTAGATTAAGGTAAAAATAATCCGTTTAAGGGTGAAAACCAAAGCCAACCGCCAAACAGCCCAGTGAGAGGCACGAACACCTCGGATGGGACCAATGTAACTTATAGGAATTAACCGTGTAGTAACGGTTCTCTCGATTTGAGAATATGATGATAATTTGAAAATATCTAGATTACGGTTAAAAATAAGCCATTTGAGCGTGAAAACCGAAACCAGCCGCCAAACGTCCCCATAAGAGGTACGAACACCTCGCATAGGACCAATGTAACTTGTAGGAATTGATCTCGTAGTCGCAGGTTTCCCGATTTTAGAATATGGTGGTAATTTGGAAATATCTTGATTAGGCTTAAAAATAAGATATTTAAGGGTGAAAACCGAAACTAGCAGCCAAACGGCCCCATAAGAGGCGGAAACACCTCACACCGGACTAATGTCACATGTAGGAACTGACCGCATAATTATGGGTCTCCCGATTTGAGAATGGGGCCATAATTTAAAAATAGCTAAAATAGGCTTAAAAATAAGCAGTTAAAGGTTGAAAACCCCAAACAGCCGCCAAACACCCTATAAGAGGCACAAATACCTCGCACGGGACCAATGTAACTTGTAGGAACTTATCGTGTAGTCGTGGGTCTCTTGGTTTGAGAATATGATGATAATTTGAATATATCTAGATTAGGCTTAAAAATAAGCCGTTTGAGGGTTAAATTCCAAACCAGACGCCAAACATCCTGTAAGAGGCCTGAACAACTCGAACGGGACCAATGTAACTTGTAGGAATAGACCGCATTGTCACAGGTCTCCCGGATGGAGAATAAGGTGATAATTTTGAAATATCTAGATTAGATTTAAAAACAATCCATTTGAGGGTGAAAACGCAAACCAACCGCCAAACGTCCCCGTAAGAGGCACGAACACCTCGTACGGGACCAATGTAACTTGTAGGTACTGACCGCGTAGTCACGAGTCTCCAGGTTTGAGAATATGAAGATTATTTGAAAATAGCTAAATTAGGCTTAAAAACAAACTGTTAAAGGCTGAAAACCCATACCAGCCGCCAAACGTGCCTGTAAGAGGCACGAACACCTCGCAAGGGACCAAAATTACTTGTAGGAACTGACCGCATAATCGCGGGTCTCCTGGTTTAAGAATATGAAGATAATTTGGAAATGTCTAAATTACATTTAAAAATAAGCCGTTTGAGGGTGAAAATCCAATTCGTACCCTAAACGTCCGCGTAAGAGGCACGAACACCTCGCACGGGACCAATGTATCTTGTAGGAACGAACCACGTAGCCGCTAGTCTCTCGGTTTGACAAGATGATGATAATTTCTAAATTTATATATTAGGCGTAAACACAACCCATCTGAGGGTGAAAACCTAAACGAGCCTCCAAATGGCCCGGTAAGAGGCACGAACAACTCGCACGGGACCAATGTAACTTGTAAGAACTGGCCCCGTAGTCGCAGGTCTCTCGGTTTGAAAATATGATGATAATTTGGAAATAACTAGATTAGGTTTAAAAATAAGTTGTTTAAGGGTAAAGTCCCAAACCAAGAGCCAAACGGCCCGGTAAGAGGCACGAACACCTCACACGGGACCGCTGTAACTTGGAGGAACTGACCATGTAGTCGGGAGTCTCCCGGTTTGGGAATATGACGATAATTTTTAAATATCTAGATTATGCTTAAAAATAAGCCGTTCGAGGGTGAAAACCCAAACTAGCTGCCAAACGGCCCCGTAAAAGGCACGAACATCTCGCACGGGACCAATGTAACTTGTAGGAACTAACCGCGGAGTCGTGGACCTCCTGGTTTGAGAATATTACAATAATTTGGAAATATCCGGATTAGGCTTAAAAACAAGTCATTTGAAGGTGAAAACCCAAACCCGTCACCAAGCGTCGTAAGAGGCACAAACACCTCACATGGGACCAATGTAACTTGTACGAATTGACCGTGTAGTAGAGGGTCTCTGAGTTTGAGAACAAGAAGATAATTTCAAATTATCTAGATTGGACTTAAAAACAAGTTGTTTGAGGGTGAAAACCAAAACCCGCCACCAAATGTCCCGTAAGAGGCAAGAACACCTCGCACGGAAACAATGTAACTTTTAGGAATTGGCCACATAATCGCGGGTCTCCTAGTTTGAGAATATGGTGATAATTTTGAAATATCAAGATTAGTCGTAAAAACAAGACGTTTAAGGGTTAAAACCAAAACCAACCGCCAAACAGCCCAGTGAGAGGCACGAACACCTCGAATGGGACCAATGTAACTTATAGGAATTGACCGTGTAGTAACAGGTCTCTCGATTTGAGAATATGATGATAATTTGAAAATATCTAAATTACGGTTAAAAATAAGCCATTTGAGGGTGAAAACTCAAACCCGCCGCCAAACGTCCCCGTAAGAGGTACGAACACCTCGCACAGGACCAATGTAACTTATAGGAATTGATCTCGTAGTCGCAGGTTTCCCAGTTTTAGAATATGGTGATAATTTGGAAATATCTAGCTTAGGCTTAAAAATAAGCCATTTAAGGGTGAAAACCCAAACTAGCTGCCAAACGGCCCCATAAGAGGCAGAAACACCTCACACGGGACTAATGTCACATGTTGGAGCTGACCGCATAGTCATGGGTCTCCCGATTTGAGAATGGGACCATAATTTAAAAATAGCTAAAATAGGCTTAAAAATAAGAAGTTAAAGGGTGAAAACCCAAAACAGCCGCCAAACACCCTGTAAGAGGCACAAATACCTCACACGGGACCAATGTAACTTGTAGGAACTTATCGTGTAGTCGTGGGTCTCTTGGTTTGAGAATATGATGATAATTTGAATATATTTAGATTAGGCTTAAAAATAAGCCGTTTGTGGGTGAAAATCCAAACCAGCCGCCAAACATCCTGTAAGAGGCCTGAACACCTCGAATGGGACCAATGTAACTTGTAGGAATAGACCGCATTATCACAAGTCTCCCGGATGGAGAAGAAGGTGATAATTTGGAAATATCTAGATTAGGCTTAAAAATAATCCATTTGAGGGTAAAAACCCAAACCAGCCGCCAAACGTCCCCATAAGAGGCACGAACACCTCGTACAGGACCAATGTAACTTATAGGTACTGACGTGTAGTCATGAGTCTCTAGGTTTGAGAATATGATGATTACTTGAAAATAACTAAATTAGGCTTAAAACAAACAGTTAAAGGGTGAAAACCCAAACCAGTTGCCAAACGTCCCCGTAAGAGACACGAACACCTCGCAAGGGACCAAAAGTACTTGTAGGAACCGACCGCGTAATTGCGGGTCTCCTGGTTCAAGAGTATGACAATAATTTGGAAATGTCTAAATTACATTTAAAAATAAGCCCTTTGAGGGTGAAAACCCAATCCATACCCTAAACGGCCGCGTGAGAGGCACGAACACCTCGCACGGGACCAATGTAACTTGTAGGAACGAACCGCGTAGTCGCGAGTCTCTCGGTTTGACAAGATGATGATAATTTCTAAAAATATATATTAGGCGTAAACCCAACCCGTCTGAGGGTGAAAACTCAAACGAGCCCCCAAACGGCCCTGTAAGAGGCACGAACACCTCGCACGGGACCAACGTAAATTGTAGGAACTTACCCCGTAGTCGCGGGTCTCTCGATTTGAAAATATGATGATAATTTGGAAATAACTAGATTAGGCTTAAAAATAAGTTATTTAAGGGTAAAAACCCAAACCATGAGCAAAACGGCCCCGTAAGAGGCACGAACACCTCCCACGGGACCGATGTAACTTGTAGGCATTGACCATGTAGTCACGAGTCTCCCGGTTTGGGAATATGAAAATAATTTGCAAATATCTTGATTATGCTTAAAAATAAACCGTTTGAGTTTGAAAACCAAAACAAGCCGCCAAACGGTCCCGTAAAAGGCCCGAACATCTCGCACGGAACCAGTGTAACTTGTAGGAACTAACCGCGTAGTCGTGGGTCTCCTCGTTTGATTATATTACAATAATTTGAAAAAAAATGGATTAGGCTTAAAAATAAGCCGTTTGGGGGTGAACACAAAAACCAGTCGCCAAACAGCCCCATAAGAGGCACAAACACCTCACATGGGACCAATGTAACTTGTACGAATTGACCGTGTAGTAGCGGGTCTCCGATTTTGAGAATATGATGATAATTTGAAAATATCTAGATTAGGCTTAAAAATAATTTTTTTGTGGGTGAAAACCAAAACCCGCCACCAAATGTCCCGTAAGAGGCACGAATACCTCGCACGGAACCAATGTAACTTGTAGGAACTGACCGCATAATCGCGAGTCTACTGGTTCTAGAATATGACCCTAATTTGGAAATGTCAAGATTACATTTTAAAATAAGCCATTTGAGGGTCAAAACCCAAACCGTCCCCCAAATGGCCCCATCAGAGGCACGAACACCTCGTACGGGACCAATGTAACTTGTAGGAACTAACCGCGTAGTCGCGGGTCTCTAGGTTTGACAATATGACGATAATTTCTAAATATATATATTAGGCTTAAAAATGACCCGTCTGAGGGTGAAAACCCAAACCAGCTGCCAAACGGCCCTGTTAGAGGCCCGAACACCTCGCACATGACCAATGTAACTTGTAGGCATTGACCACGTAGTCGCAGGTCTATTGATTTTAACAATATGATGATAATTTGAAAATATCTAGATTGGGCTTAAAAATAAGTCGTTTAAGGGTGAAAACCTGAACCAGGAGCCAAATAGCCCCGTAAGAGGCACGAACACCTCACACGGGATCGAGGTAACTTAAAGGAACTGACCATGTAGTCGCGAGTCTCCCGATTTGGGAATATGACAATAATTTGGAAATATCTGGATTATGCTTAAAAATAAGTCGTTTGAGGGCGAAAACCCAAAATAGCCGCCAAACGGCCCCGTAAAAGGCCCAAACATCTCGCAAGGGACCAATGTAACTTGTAAGAACTAACCGCGTAGTCATGGGTCTCCTGGTTTGAGAATATTACAATAATTTGGAAATATCTGGATTAGGCTTAAAAAAAGACGTTTGAGGGTGAAAATCCAAACCAACAGCCAAACGGCCCCGTAAGAGGCACAAACACCTCACATGGGACCAATGTAACTTGTACGAATTGACCGTGTTGTAGCAGGTCTCCGAGTTTGAGAATATGATGATAATTTGAAAATATCTAGATTAGGCTTAAAAATAAGTCATGTGAGGGTGAAAACCAAAGCCCGCCACCAAATGTCCCGTAAGAGGCACTAACACCTCACACGGAACCAATGTAACTTGAACGAACTGACCGCGTAATCGCGAGTCACTTGGTTCAAGAATATGACAGTAATTTGGAAATATCTAGATTACATTTAAAAATAAGTCGTTTGAGGGTGTAAACCCAATCCGTACCCCAAACGGCCGCGTAAGAGACACGAACACCTCGCACGGGACCAATGTAACTTGTAGGAACTAACCCCATAGTCGGGGGTCTCTCGGTTTGACAATATGATGATAATTTCTAAATATATATATATATATATTAGGCCTAAAAATGACCCGTTTGAGGGTGTAAACCCAAACCAGCCGCCAAACGTCCCTGTAAGAGACACGAACACCTCGCACGGGACCAATGTAACTTGTAGGAACTTACCACGTAGTCGCGGGTCTCTCTATTTGACAATATGATGATAATTTGGAAATATCTAGATTAGGCTTAAAAATAAGATGTTTGAGGGTGAAAACCCAAACCAGCCGCCAAACAACCCCGTAAGAGGCACAAACACCTCACATGGGACCAATTTAACTTGTACGAATTGACCATTTAGTAGCGGGTCTCCGAGTTTGAGAACAAGAAGATAATTTAAAACTATCTGGATTAGACTTAAAAACAAGTCATTTGAGGGTGAAAACCAAAACCCTCCATTAAATGTCCCGTAAGAGGCACGAACACCTCGCACGGAACCAATGTACCTTATAGGAATTGACCACATAGTCGCGGGTCTCCTGGTTTGAGAATATGTCGATAATTTTGAAATATCTAGAGTAGGCGTAAAAACAAGCCGTTTATGGGTGAAAACAAAAACCAACTGCCAAACAACCTCGTAAGAGGCACGAACACCTCGAATGGGACCAATGTAACTTATAGGAATTGGCCGTGTAGTAACATGTCTCTCGATTTGACAATATGACGATAATTTGAAAATATCTAGATTACGGTTAAAAATAAGTCATTTGAGGGTGAAAGCCCAAAAGAGTCGCCAAACGTCCCCGTAAGAGGCATGAACTCCTTGCACGGGACCAATGTAACTTTTAGGAATTGATCGCGTAGTTGCGAGTTTCCCGGTTTGAGAATATGGTGATGATTTGGAAATGTTTACATTATGATTAAAAATAAGACATTTAAGGGTGAAAACCCAATCCGTACCCCCAAACGGTAGCATAAGAGGCACGAACACCTCGCACGGGACCAATACAACTTGAAGGAACAAATCGTGTAGTCGTGATAGTCTCGGTTTGACAATCTGACGATAATTTCTAAATATATATTAGGCTTAAAAATGACCCGTCTGATGGTGAAAACATAAACCAGCCGCCAAATGGCCCTGTGAGAGGAACAGACACCTCGTACGGGACCAACGAAACTTGTAGGAACTGACCGCGTAGTCGCAGGTCTCTCGGTTTGACAATATGATCATAATTTGTAAATATCTACATTAGGATTAAAAATAAGCCCTTTAATGGTGAAAACCCAAACCAGGAGCCAATAGGCCCCGTAAGAGGCACGAACACCTCACACGGGGCCGATGTAACATGTAGGAACTGACCATGTAGTCGCGAGTCTCTCAGTTTGGGAATATGATGATAATTTGGAAATATCTAGATTATGCTTAAAAATAAGCCGTTTGAAGTCAAAAACCCAAACTAGCGGCCAAACGGCCCCGTAAAAGGCAAGAACATCTCTCACGGGAACCAATGCAACTTGTAGGAAGTAACCGTATAGTCGTGGGTCTCCTAGTTTGAGAATATTACAATAATTTGGAAATATCTGGATTAGGCTTAAAAACAAGCCGTTTGAGGGTGAAAACTCAAACCAACCGCCAAACGGCCCCGTTAGAGGCACAAACACCTCACATGGGACCAATGTAACTTGTACGAATTGACCGTGTAGTAGCGGGCCTCCGAGTTTGAGAATATGACGATAATTAAAAAATATCTTAATTAGGCTTAAAAATAAGTCATTTGAGGGTGAAAATCAAATCCTGCCACCAAATGTCCCGTAAGAGGCAGGAACACCTCGCATGGAACCAGTGTAAATTGTAGGAATTGACCACATAGTCGCGGGTCTCATGGTTTGAGAATACGACGATAATTTGGAAATATATAGATTAGGCGTAAAAATAAGTCGTTTAAGGGTGAAAACCCAAACCAACCGCCAAACAGCCCCGTGAAAGGCACGGACACCTCGGATGGGACCAATGTAACTTATAGGAATTGACCGTGTAGTAACGGGTCTCTCGATTTGAGAATATGACGATAATTTGAAAATATCTAGATTACGGTTAAAAACACGTCGTTTGAGGGTGAAAACCCAAACCAGCCGCCAAACGTCCCCCTAAGAGGCACGAACACCTCGCACGTGACCAAAGTAACTTATAGGAATTCATGACGTAGTCGCGGGTTACCCCATTTGAGAATATGGTGATAATTTTGAAATATCTAGATTAGGCTTAAAAATTAGCCATTTAAGAGTGATAACCCAAACTAGCTGCCAAACGGCCCCGTAAGAGGCAGAAACACCTCACACGGGACCAATGTCACATATAGGAACTGACCCCATAGTCATGGTTCTCCCGATTCGAGAATATGATAATAATTTAAAAATAGCTAAAATAGGCTTAAAAATAAGTAGTTAAAGGGTGAAAGTCCCAAACAGCTGCCAAACACCCTGTAAGAGGCACAAATACCTCACACGGAACCAATGTAACTTGTAGGAACTTATCGCGTAGTCGTGGATCTCTTGATTTGAGAATATGACGATAATTTGAATATATCTAGATTAGGCTTAAAAACAAGTCGTTTGAGGGTGAAAATCCAAACCAACCGCCAAACGTCTCGTAAGAGGCCCGAACACCTCGAACGGGACCAATGTAACTTGTAGGAATAGACCGCATAGTCACTGGCCTCCCAATTTGAGAATAAGGTGGTAATTCGGAAATATCCAGATTAGGCTTAAAAATAATCTGTTTGAGGGTGAAAACCCAAAAAGGCCCCGTAAGAGGTCCGAACAACTCGTACGGGATTAATGTAACTCGAAGGTATTGATCACGTACTCACGAGTCTCCAGGTTTGAGAATATGACGATTATTTAAAATAGCTAAATTAGGATTAGAAACAAGCACTTAAAGGGTGAAAACCCAAACTAGCCGCCAAACATCCCCGTAAGAGGCACGAACACCTCACCCGGGACCAGTGTAACTTGTAGGAACTGACCGCGTAATCGCGGGTCTCCTTATTTGAGAATATGATGATAATTTCAAAATGTCAAGATTACGTTTAAAAACAAGCCGATTGAGGGTGAAAACCCAAACCGTCCCCCAAAATACCTCGTAAGATGCACGAACACCTCGCACGGGACCAATGTAACTTGTAGGAACTAGCGGCGTAATCGTGGATCTCCTGATTTGACAATACGATGGTAATTTGTAATTATATAGATTAGGCTTAAAAATGACCCGTCTGGGGGAGAAAACCCAAACCAGTCGCCAAACGACCCTATTAGTGGCACGGACACCTCGTACAAGACAAATGTAACTTATAGGAACTAATCGCATACTCGCGGGTCTCCCTACTTGATAATATGATGATAATTTTGAAATATCTAGATTAGGCTTAAAAACAAGCCATTTGAGGGTGAAAACCCATACCAGTCGCCAAACAGCCCTGTAAAAGGCACGAAAACCTCGCACATGACCAATGTAACTTGTAGGAACTGACCGCATAGTCACGGGTCTCCTAGTCTGATAATATTACGCTAATTTGGAAATATCTAGTTTAGGCTTAAAAATAAGCCGTTTGGGGATGAAAACCTAAACCAACTGCCAAATGGCCCCGTAAGAGGCACAAACACCTCACATGGGACAAATGTAACTTGTATGAATTGATCCTGTAGTAGCAAGTCTCTGAGTTTAAGAATACGATGATAATTTGAAAATATCTAGATTAGGCTTAAAAATAAGTCGTTTGAGGGTGAAAACCCAAACCACCGCCAAACGTCTCGTAAAAGGCACGAACACCTCACACGAAACCAATGGAACATGTAGGAATTGACCACATAGTCGCGGGTCTCCTGCTTTGAGAATATGGTGATAATTTGAAAATATCTAGATTAGGCTAAAAACAAGTCGTTTAAGGGTGAAAACCCAAACCAGCAGCCAAACAGCCCCGTAAGAGTTATGAACACCTCGGATGGGACCAATGTAACTTGAAGGAATTGACCGTGTAGTAACGGGTCTCCCGATTGGGGAATACGATGATAATTTGAAAATATCTACATTTTGCTTAAAAATAAGTCATTTGAGGGGGAAAACCCAAACCAGTTACCAAACGTCGTGAAAGAGGCACGAACAACTCACACGGGACCAATGTAACTTGTAGGAATTGATCACGTAGTCGCGGGTCTCCCGATTTAAGAATTTTGTGATAATATGTAAATATCTAGATTTGGCTTAAAAATAAGTCGTTTAAGAGGGAAAACCCAAACTAGCAGCAGAATGGCCCCGTGAGAGGCACGAACACCTCGCACGGGACCAATGTCACTTGTAGCAACTCACTGCATTGTCACGGGTCTCCCAATTTGAGAATATGAGGATAATTTGAAAATATCTAAATTGGGATTAAAAACAAGCCGTCTAAGGGTGAAAACCCAAAGCATTCCCCAAACGACCCCGAAATTGCACGAATACCTCTTACGGGACTAATGTAACTTGTAGGAATTGACCGCATAGTCATGGGTCTCCTAATTTGAGAACGTGATAATAATTTAAAAATAGTTAAATATGCTTAATAACAAGCAGTTAAAGGGTGAAAACCCGAACCAACCGCTAATAAGCCTCGTAAGAGGAACAAACACCTCACACGGGACAAATGTAACTCATTGGAACTTACCGCGTAGTCGTGGGTCTCTTAGTTTGAGAATATGATGATAATTAGAATATATCTATATTAGGTTTAAAAACAAGCCGTTTGAGGGTGAAAACCCAAACCAGCTGCCAAACATCCCGTAAGAGGCCCGAACGCCTCAAACGGGACCAATGTAACTTATTGAAACAGAACACGTAATCATAGGTCTCCCACTTTAAGAATAAGGTGATAATTTTGAAATATCTAGATTAGGCTAAAAAATAATCTGTTTGAGGGTGAAAACCAAAACCATCGGTTAAACTGCCCCATAAGAGGCGCAAACACCTCGTACGGGACCAATGTAACTCGTAGGTACTGAACGCATAGTCATGAGTCTCAAGGTTTGAGAAAATGATGATTATTTGAAAATAGCTAAATTAGCCTTAAAAACAAGAAGTTAAAGGGTGAAAACCCAAACTAGCCGCCAAACATCCTCGTAAGAGGCATGGACACCTCGCCCGGGACCAATCTAACTTGTAGGAACTAGTCGCGTAATCGAATGTCTCCTGGCTTGAAAATATGAGGATAATTTGTTAATATATAGATTAGGCGTAAAAATGATGCGTCTGAGGGTGAAAACTCAAACCAGGCGCCAAACGACCCTGTAAGAGGCACGAACACCTTCCACGGGACCAATATAACATGTAGGAACTGACCGCATAGTCACGGGTCTCCCAGTTTGACAGTATTTAGAGGATTTTGTAAATATCTAGATTAGGCTTAAAAATAAGTCGTTTGCGGGTGAAAACCCAAACCAGGCGCCAAACGGCCCCGTACGAGGAACGAACGCCTCGCACGGGACCAACGTAACTTGTAGGAAATGGCCACGTAGTCGCGAGTCTCCCGATTTGGGAATATGATGATAATTTGGAATTATCAAGATTAGGCTTAAAAACAAGCCGTCTTAGGGTGAAAACCCAAACCATCCGCCAAACGGCCCCATAAAAGGCACGAACACCTCACACGGGACAAATATAACTTGTAGGAACTGACCGCGTATTCGTGGGTCTCCTGGTTTGATAATATTATGATAATTTGGAAATATCTGGATTAGGATAAAAAATAAGTCATTTGAGGGTGAAAACCCAAACTAGCCGCCAAACGGCCCCATAAGAGGACGAACAACTCACATGGTACCAATATAACCTGTTTGAATTGACCGTCTAGTAGCGGGTCTCCAAGTTTGAGAATGTGACGATAATTTGAAAATATCTAGATTACGGTTAAAAATAAGTCATTTGAGGGTGAAAGCCCAAACCAGTCGCCAAACGTCCCCGTAAGAGGCATGAACTACTTGCACGGGACCAATGTAACTTTTAGGAATTGATCGCGTAGTTGCGAGTTTCCCGGTTTGAGAATATGGTGATGATTTGGAAATGTTTACATTATGATTAAAAATAAGCCATTTAAGGGTGAAAACCCAATCCGTACCCCCAAACGGTAGCATAAGAGGCACGAACACCTCGCACGGGACCAATACAACTTAAAGGAACAAATCGTGTAGTCGTGATAGTCTCGGTTTGACAATCTGACGATAATTTCTAAATATATATTAGGCTTAAAAATGACCCGTCTGATGGTGAAAACATAAACCAGCCGCCAAATGGCCCTGTGAGAGGAACAGACACCTCGTACGGGACCAACGAAACTTGTAGGAACTGACCGCGTAGTCGCAGGTCTCTCGGTTTCACAATATGATCATAATTTGTAAATATCTACATTAGGATTAAAAATAAGCCCTTTAATGGTGAAAACCCAAACCAGGAGCCAATAGGCCCCGTAAGAGGCACGAACACCTCACACGGGGCCGATGTAACATGTAGGAACTGACCATGTAGTCGCGAGTCTCCCAGTTTGGGAATATGATGATAATTTGGAAATATCTAGATTATGCTTAAAAATAAGCCGTTTGAAGTCGAAAACCCAAACTAGCGGCCAAACGGCCCCGTAAAAGGCACGAACATCTCTCACGGGAACCAATGCAACTTGTAGGAAGTAACCGTATAGTCGTGGGTCTCCTAGTTTGAGAATATTACAATAATTTGGAAATATCTAGATTAGGCTTAAAAACAAGCCGTTTTAGGGTGAAAACTCAAACCAACCACCAAACGGCCCCGTTAGAGGCACAAACACCTCACATGGGACCAATGTAACTTGTACGAATTGACCGTGTAGTAGCGGGCCTCCGAGTTTGAGAATATGACGATAATTAAAGAATATCTTAATTAGGCTTAAAAATAAGTCATTTGAGGGTGAAAATCAAATCCTGCCACCAAATGTCCCGTAAGAGGCAGGAACACCTCGCATGGAACCAGTGTAAATTGTAGGAATTGACCACATAGTCGCGGGTCTCATGGTTTGAGAATACGACGATAATTTGGAAATATATATATTAGGCGTAAAAATAAGTCGTTTAAGGGTGAAAACCTAAACCAACCGCCAAACAGCCCCGTGAAAGGCACGGACACCTCGGATGGGACCAATGTAACTTATAGGAATTGACCGTGTAGTAACGGGTCTCTCGATTTGAGAATATGACGATAATTTGAAAATATCTAGATTACGGTTAAAAACACGTCGTTTGAGGGTGAAAACCCAAACCAGCCGCCAAACGTCCCCCTAAGAGGCACGAACACCTCGCACGGGACCAATGTAACTTATAGGAATTCATGACGTAGTCGCGGGTTACCCCATTTGAGAATATGGTGATAATTTTGAAATATCTAGATTAGGCTTAAAAATTAGCCATTTAAGAGTGATAACCCAAACTAGCTGCCAAACGGCCCCGTAAGAGGCAGAAACACCTCACACGGGACCAATGTCACATATAGGAACTGACCCCATAGTCATGGTTCTCCCGATTCGAGAATATGATAATAATTTAAAAATAGCTAAAATAGGCTTAAAAATAAGTAGTTAAAGGGTGAAAGTCCCAAACAGCTGCCAAACACCCTATAAGAGGCACAAATACCTCACACGGAACCAATGTAACTTGTAGGAACTTATCGCGTAGTCGTGGATCTCTTGATTTGAGAATATGACGATAATTTGAATATATCTAGATTAGGCTTAAAAACAAGTCGTTTGAGGGTGAAAATCCAAACCAACCGCCAAACGTCTCGTAAGAGGCCCGAACACCTCGAACGGGACCAATGTAACTTGTAGGAATAGACCGCATAGTCACTGGCCTCCCAATTTGAGAATAAGGTGGTAATTTGGAAATATCCAGATTAGGCTTAAAAATAATCTGTTTGAGGGTGAAAACCCAAAAAGGCCCCGTAAGAGGTCCGAACAACTCGTACGGGATTAATGTAACTCGAAGGTATTGATCACGTACTCACGAGTCTCCAGGTTTGAGAATATGACGATTATTTAAAATAGCTAAATTAGGATTAGAAACAAGCACTTAAAGGGTGAAAACCCAAACTAGCCGCCAAACATCCCCGTAAGAGGCACGAACACCTCACCCGGGACCAGTGTAACTTGTAGGAACTGACCGCGTAATCGCGGGTCTCCTTATTTGAGAATATGATGATAATTTCAAAATGTCAAGATTACGTTTAAAAACAAGCCGATTGAGGGTGAAAACCCAAACCGTCCCCCAAAATACCTCGTAAGATGCACGAACACCTCGCACGGGACCAATGTAACTTGTAGGAACTAGCGGCGTAATCGTGGATCTCCTGATTTGACAATACGATGGTAATTTGTAATTATATAGATTAGGCTTAAAAATGACCCGTCTGGGGGAGAAAACCCAAACCAGTCGCCAAACGACACTATTAGTGGCACGGACACCTCGTACAAGACAAATGTAACTTATAGGAACTAATCGCATACTCGCGGGTCTCCCTACTTGATAATATGATGATAATTTTGAAATATCTAGATTAGGCTTAAAAACAAGCCATTTGAGGGTGAAAACCCATACCAGTCGCCAAACAGCCCTGTAAAAGGCACGAAAACCTCGCACATGACCAATGTAACTTGTAGGAACTGACCGCATAGTCACGGGTCTCCTAGTCTGATAATATTACGCTAATTTGGAAATATCTAGTTTAGGCTTAAAAATAAGCCGTTTGGGGATGAAAACCTAAACCAACTGCCAAATGGCCCCGTAAGAGGCACAAACACCTCACATGGGACAAATGTAACTTGTATGAATTGATCCTGTAGTAGCAAGTCTCTGAGTTTAAGAATACGATGATAATTTGAAAATATCTAGATTAGGCTTAAAAATAAGTCGTTTGAGGATGAAAACCCAAACCACCGCCAAACGTCTCGTAAAAGGCACGAACACCTCACACAAAACCAATGGAACATGTAGGAATTGACCACATAGTCGCGGGTCTCCTGCTTTGAGAATATGGTGATAATTTGAAAATATCTAGATTAGGCTAAAAACAAGTCGTTTAAGGGTGAAAACCCAAACCAGCAGCCAAACAGCCCCGTAAGAGTTATGAACACCTCGGACGGGACCAATGTAACTTGAAGGAATTGACCGTGTAGTAACGGGTCTCCCGATTGGGGAATACGATGATAATTTGAAAATATCTACATTTTTCTTAAAAATAAGTCATTTGAGGGGGAAAACCCAAACCAGTTACCAAACGTCGTGAAAGAGGCACGAACAACTCACACGGGACCAATGTAACTTGTAGGAATTGATCACGTAGTCGCGGGTCTCCCGATTTAAGAATTTTGTGATAATATGTAAATATCTAGATTTGGCTTAAAAATAAGTCGTTTAAGAGGGAAAACCCAAACTAGCAGCAGAATGGCCCCGTGAGAGGCACGAACACCTCGCACGGGACCAATGTCACTTGTAGCAACTCACTGCATTGTCACGGGTCTCCCAATTTGAGAATATGAGGATAATTTGAAAATATCTAAATTGGGATTAAAAACAAGCCGTCTAAGGGTGAAAACCCAAAGCATTCCCCAAACGACCCCGAAATTGCACGAATACCTCTTACGGGACTAATGTAACTTGTAGGAATTGACCGCATAGTCATGGGTCTCCTAATTTGAGAACGTGATAATAATTTAAAAATAGTTAAATATGCTTAGTAACAAGCAGTTAAAGGGTGAAAACCCGAACCAACCGCTAATCAGCCTCGTAAGAGGAACAAACACCTCACACGGGACAAATGTAACTCATTGGAACTTACCGCGTAGTCGTGGGTCTCTTAGTTTGAGAATATGATGATAATTAGAATATATCTATATTAGGTTTAAAAACAAGCCGTTTGAGGGTGAAAACCCAAACCAACTGCCAAACGTCCCGTAAGAGGCCCGAACGCCTCAAACGGGACCAATGTAACTTATTGAAACAGAACACGTAATCATAGGTCTCCCACTTTAAGAATAAGGTGATAATTTTGAAATATCTAGATTAGGCTAAAAAATAATCTGTTTGAGGGTGAAAACCAAAACCATCGGTTAAACTGCCCCATAAGAGGCGCAAACACCTCGTACGGGACCAATGTAACTCGTAGGTACTGAACGCATAGTCATGAGTCTCAAGGTTTGAGAAAATGATGATTATTTGAAAATAGCTAAATTAGCCTTAAAAACAAGAAGTTAAAGGGTGAAAACCCAAACTAGCCGCCAAACATCCTCGTAAGAGGCATGGACACCTCGCCCGGGACCAATGTAACTTGTAGGAACTAGTCGCGTAATCGAATGTCTCCTGGCTTGAAAATATGAGGATAATTTGTTAATATATAGATTAGGCGTAAAAATGATGCGTCTGAGGGTGAAAACTCAAACCAGGCGCCAAACGACCCTGTAAGAGGCACGAACACCTTCCACGGGACCAATATAACATGTAGGAACTGACCGCATAGTCACGGGTCTCCCAGTTTGACAGTATTTAGAGGATTTTGTAAATATCTAGATTAGGCTTAAAAATAAGTCGTTTGCGGGTGAAAACCCAAACCAGGCGCCAAACGGCCCCGTACGAGGAACGAACACCTCGCACGGGACCAACATAACTTGTAGGAAATGGACACGTAGTCGCGAGTCTCCCGATTTGGGAATATGATGATAATTTGGAATTATCAAGATTAGGCTTAAAAACAAGCTGTCTTAGGGTGAAAACCCAAACCATCCGCCAAACGGCCCCATAAAAGGCACGAACACTTCACACGGGACAAATATAACTTGTAGGAACTGACCGCGTATTCGTGGGTCTCCTGGTTTGATAATATTATGATAATTTGGAAATATCTGGATTAGGATAAAAAATAAGTCATTTGAGGGTGAAAACCCAAACTAGCCGACAAACGGCCCCATAAGAGGACGAACAACTCACATGGTACCAATATAACCTGTTTGAATTGACCGTCTAGTAGCGGGTCTCCAAGTTTGAGAATGTGACGATAATTTGAAAATATCTAGATTACGGTTAAAAATAAGTCATTTGAGGGTGAAAGCCCAAACCAGTCGCCAAACGTCCCCGTAAGAGGCATGAACTCCTTGCACGGGACCAATGTAACTTTTAGGAATTGATCGCGTAGTTGCGAGTTTCCCGGTTTGAGAATATGGTGATGATTTGGAAATGTTTACATTATGATTAAAAATAAGCCATTTAAGGGTGAAAATCCAATCCGTACCCCCAAACGGTAGCATAAGAGGCACGAACACCTCGCACGGGACCAATACAACTTAAAGGAACAAATCGTGTAGTCGTGATAGTCTCGGTTTGACAATCTGACGATAATTTCTAAATATATATTAGGCTTAAAAATGACCCGTCTGATGGTGAAAACATAAACCAGCCGCCAAATGGCCCTGTGAGAGGAACAGACACCTCGTACGGGACCAACGAAACTTGTAGGAACTGACCGCGTAGTCGCAGGTCTCTCGGTTTGACAATATGATCATAATTTGTAAATATCTACATTAGGATTAAAAATAAGCCCTTTAATGGTGAAAACCCAAACCAGGAGCCAATAGGCCCCGTAAGAGGCACGAACACCTCACACGGGGCCGATGTAACATGTAGGAACTGACCATGTAGTCGCGAGTCTCCCAGTTTGGGAATATGATGATAATTTGGAAATATCTAGATTATGCTTAAAAATAAGCCGTTTGAAGTCGAAAACCCAAACTAGCGGCCAAACGGCCCCGTAAAAGGCACGAACATCTCTCACGGGAACCAATGCAACTTGTAGGAAGTAACCGTATAGTCGTGGGTCTCCTAGTTTGAGAATATTACAATAATTTGGAAATATCTGGATTAGGCTTAAAAACAAGCCGTTTTAGGGTGAAAACTCAAACCAACCACCAAACGGCCCCGTTAGAGGCACAAACACCTCACATGGGACCAATGTAACTTGTACGAATTGACCGTGTAGTAGCGGGCCTCCGAGTTTGAGAATATGACGATAATTAAAAAATATCTTAATTAGGCTTAAAAATAAGTCATTTGAGGGTGAAAATCAAATCCTGCCACCAAATGTCCCGTAAGAGGCAGGAACACCTCGCATGGAACCAGTGTAAATTGTAGGAATTGACCACATAGTCGCGGGTCTCATGGTTTGAGAATACGACGATAATTTGGAAATATATAGATTAGGCGTAAAAATAAGTCGTTTAAGGGTGAAAACCTAAACCAACCGCCAAACAGCCCCGTGAAAGGCACGGACACCTCGGATGGGACCAATGTAACTTATAGGAATTGACCGTGTAGTAACGGGTCTCTCGATTTGAGAATATGACGATAATTTGAAAATATCTAGATTACGGTTAAAAACACGTCGTTTGAGGGTGAAAACCCAAACCAGCCGCCAAACGTCCCCCTAAGAGGCACGAACACCTCGCACGGGACCAATGTAACTTATAGGAATTCATGACGTAGTCGCGGGTTACCCCATTTGAGAATATGGTGATAATTTTGAAATATCTAGATTAGGCTTAAAAATTAGCCATTTAAGAGTGATAACCCAAACTAGCTGCCAAACGGCCCCGTAAGAGGCAGAAACACCTCACACGGGACCAATGTCACATATAGGAACTGACCCCATAGTCATGGTTCTCCCGATTCGAGAATATGATAATAATTTAAAAATATCTAAAATAGGCTTAAAAATAAGTAGTTAAAGGGTGAAAGTCCCAAACAGCTGCCAAACACCCTGTAAGAGGCACAAATACCTCACACGGAACCAATGTAACTTGTAGGAACTTATCGCGTAGTCGTGGATCTCTTGATTTGAGAATATGACGATAATTTGAATATATCTAGATTAGGCTTAAAAACAAGTCGTTTGAGGGTGAAAATCCAAACCAACCGCCAAACGTCTCGTAAGAGGCCCGAACACCTCGAACGGGACCAATGTAACTTGTAGGAATAGACCGCATAGTCACTGGCCTCCCAATTTGAGAATAAGGTGGTAATTTGGAAATATCCAGATTAGGCTTAAAAATAATCTGTTTGAGGGTGAAAACCCAAAAAGGCCCCGTAAGAGGTCCGAACAACTCGTACGGGATTAATGTAACTCGAAGGTATTGATCACGTACTCACGAGTCTCCAGGTTTGAGAATATGACGATTATTTAAAATAGCTAAATTAGGATTAGAAACAAGCACTTAAAGGGTGAAAACCCAAACTAGCCGCCAAACATCCCCGTAAGAGGCACGAACACCTCACCCGGGACCAGTGTAACTTGTAGGAACTGACCGCGTAATCGCGGGTCTCCTTATTTGAGAATATGATGATAATTTCAAAATGTCAAGATTACGTTTAAAAACAAGCCGTTTGAGGGTGAAAACCCAAACCGTCCCCCAAAATACCTCGTAAGATGCACGAACACCTCGCACGGGACCAATGTAACTTGTAGGAACTAGCGGCGTAATCGTGGATCTCCTGATTTGACAATACGATGGTAATTTGTAATTATATAGATTAGGCTTAAAAATGACCCGTCTGGGGGAGAAAACCCAAACCAGTCGCCAAACGACCCTATTAGTGGCACGGACACCTCGTACAAGACAAATGTAACTTATAGGAACTAATCGCATACTCGCGGGTCTCCCTACTTGATAATATGATGATAATTTTGAAATATCTAGATTAGGCTTAAAAACAAGCCATTTGAGGGTGAAAACCCATACCAGTCGCCAAACAGCCCTGTAAAAGGCACGAAAACCTCGCACATGACCAATGTAACTTGTAGGAACTGACCGCATAGTCACGGGTCTCCTAGTCTGATAATATTACGCTAATTTGGAAATATCTAGTTTAGGCTTAAAAATAAGCCGTTTGGGGATGAAAACCTAAACCAACTGCCAAATGGCCCCGTAAGAGGCACAAACACCTCACATGGGACAAATGTAACTTGTATGAATTGATCCTGTAGTAGCAAGTCTCTGAGTTTAAGAATACGATGATAATTTGAAAATATCTAGATTAGGCTTAAAAATAAGTCGTTTGAGGGTGAAAACCCAAACCACCGCCAAACGTCTCGTAAAAGGCACGAACACCTCACACGAAACCAATGGAACATGTAGGAATTGACCACATAGTCGCGGGTCTCCTGCTTTGAGAATATGGTGATAATTTGAAAATATCTAGATTAGGCTAAAAACAAGTCGTTTAAGGGTGAAAACCCAAACCAGCAGCCAAACAGCCCCGTAAGAGTTATGAACACCTCGGACGGGACCAATGTAACTTGAAGGAATTGACCGTGTAGTAACGGGTCTCCCGATTGGGGAATACGATGATAATTTGAAAATATCTACATTTTGCTTAAAAATAAGTCATTTGAGGGGGAAAACCCAAACCAGTTACCAAACGTCGTGAAAGAGGCACGAACAACTCACACGGGACCAATGTAACTTGTAGGAATTGATCACGTAGTCGCGGGTCTCCCGATTTAAGAATTTTGTGATAATATGTAAATATCTAGATTTGGCTTAAAAATAAGTCGTTTAAGAGGGAAAACCCAAACTAGCAGCAGAATGGCCCCGTGAGAGGCACGAACACCTCGCACGGGACCAATGTCACTTGTAGCAACTCACTGCATTGTCACGGGTCTCCCAATTTGAGAATATGAGGATAATTTGAAAATATCTAAATTGGGATTAAAAACAAGCCGTCTAAGGGTGAAAACCCAAAGCATTCCCCAAACGACCCCGAAATTGCACGAATACCTCTTACGGGACTAATGTAACTTGTAGGAATTGACCGCATAGTCATGGGTCTCCTAATTTGAGAACGTGATAATAATTTAAAAATAGTTAAATATGCTTAGTAACAAGCAGTTAAAGGGTGAAAACCCGAACCAACCGCTAATCAGCCTCGTAAGAGGAACAAACACCTCACACGGGACAAATGTAACTCATTGGAACTTACCGCGTAGTCGTGGGTCTCTTAGTTTGAGAATATGATGATAATTAGAATATATCTATATTAGGTTTAAAAACAAGCCGTTTGAGGGTGAAAACCCAAACCAACTGCCAAACGTCCCGTAAGAGGCCCGAACGCCTCAAACGGGACCAATGTAACTTATTGAAACAGAACACGTAATCATAGGTCTCCCACTTTAAGAATAAGGTGATAATTTTGAAATATCTAGATTAGGCTCAAAAATAATCTGTTTGAGGGTGAAAACCAAAACCATCGGTTAAACTGCCCCATAAGAGGCGCAAACACCTCGTACGGGACCAATGTAACTCGTAGGTACTGAACGCATAGTCATGAGTCTCAAGGTTTGAGAAAATGATGATTATTTGAAAATAGCTAAATTAGCCTTAAAAACAAGAAGTTAAAGGGTGAAAACCCAAACTAGCCGCCAAACATCCTCGTAAGAGGCATGGACACCTCGCCCGGGACCAATGTAACTTGTAGGAACTAGTCGCGTAATCGAATGTCTCCTGGCTTGAAAATATGAGGATAATTTGTTAATATATAGATTAGGCGTAAAAATGATGCGTCTGAGGGTGAAAACTCAAACCAGGCGCCAAACGACCCTGTAAGAGGCACGAACACCTTCCACGGGACCAATATAACATGTAGGAACTGACCGCATAGTCACGGGTCTCCCAGTTTGACAGTATTTAGAGGATTTTGTAAATATCTAGATTAGGCTTAAAAATAAGTCGTTTGCGGGTGAAAACCCAAACCAGGCGCCAAACGGCCCCGTACGAGGAACGAACACCTCGCACGGGACCAACGTAACTTGTAGGAAATGGCCACGTAGTCGCGAGTCTCCCGATTTGGGAATATGATGATAATTTGGAATTATCAAGATTAGGCTTAAAAACAAGCCGTCTTAGGGTGAAAACCCAAACCATCCGCCAAACGGCGCCATAAAAGGCACGAACACCTCACACGGGACAAATATAACTTGTAGGAACTGACCGCGTATTCGTGGGTCTCCTGGTTTGATAATATTATGATAATTTGGAAATATCTGGATTAGGATAAAAAATAAGTCATTTGAGGGTGAAAACCCAAACTAGCCGCCAAACGGCCCCATAAGAGGACGAACAACTCACATGGTACCAATATAACCTGTTTGAATTGACCGTCTAGTAGCGGGTCTCCAAGTTTGAGAATATGACGATAATTTGAAAATATCTAGATTACGGTTAAAAATAAGTCATTTGAGGGTGAAAGCCTAAACCAGTCGCCAAACGTCCCCGTAAGAGGCATGAACTCCTTGCACGGGACCAATGTAACTTTTAGGAATTGATCGCGTAGTTGCGAGTTTCCCGGTTTGAGAATATGGTGATGATTTGGAAATGTTTACATTATGATTAAAAATAAGCCATTTAAGGGTGAAAACCCAATCCGTACCCCCAAACGGTAGCATAAGAGGCACGAACACCTCGCACGGGACCAATACAACTTAAAGGAACAAATCGTGTAGTCGTGATAGTCTCGGTTTGACAATCTGACGATAATTTCTAACTATATATTAGGCTTAAAAATGACCCGTCTGATGGTGAAAACATAAACCAGCCGCCAAATGGCCCTGTGAGAGGAACAGACACCTCGTACGGGACCAACGAAACTTGTAGGAACTGACCGCGTAGTCGCAGGTCTCTCGGTTTGACAATATGATCATAATTTGTAAATATCTACATTAGGATTAAAAATAAGCCCTTTAATGGTGAAAACCCAAACCAGGAGCCAATAGGCCCCGTAAGAGGCACGAACACCTCACACGGGGCCGATGTAACATGTAGGAACTGACCATGTAGTCGCGAGTCTCCCAGTTTGGGAATATGATGATAATTTGGAAATATCTAGATTATGCTTAAAAATAAGCCGTTTGAAGTCGAAAACCCAAACTAGCGGCCAAACGGCCCCGTAAAAGGCACGAACATCTCTCACGGGAACCAATGCAACTTGTAGGAAGTAACCGTATAGTCGTGGGTCTCCTAGTTTGAGAATATTACAATAATTTGGAAATATCTGGATTAGGCTTAAAAACAAGCCGTTTTAGGGTGAAAACTCAAACCAACCACCAAACGGCCCCGTTAGAGGCACAAACACCTCACATGGGACCAATGTAACTTGTACGAATTGATCGTGTAGTAGCGGGCCTCCGAATTTGAGAATATGAAGATAATTAAAAAATATCTTAATTAGGCTTAAAAATAAGTCATTTGAGGGTGAAAATCAAATCCTGCCACCAAATGTCCCGTAAGAGGCAGGAACACCTCGCATGGAACCACTGTAAATTGTAGGAATTGACCACATAGTCGCGGGTCTCATGGTTTGAGAATACGACGATAATTTGGAAATATATAGATTAGGCGTAAAAATAAGTCGTTTAAGGGTGAAAACCCAAACCAACCGCCAAACAGCCCCGTGAAAGGCACGGACACCTCGGATGGGACCAATGTAACTTATAGGAATTGACCGTGTAGTAACGGGTCTCTCGATTTGAGAATATGACGATAATTTGAAAATATCTAGATTACGGTTAAAAACACGTCGTTTGAGGGTGAAAACCCAAACCAGCCGCCAAACGTCCCCCTAAGAGGCACGAACACCTCGCACGGGACCAATGTAACTTATAGGAATTCATGACGTAGTCGCGGGTTACCCCATTTGAGAATAAGGTGATAATTTTGAAATATCTAGATTAGGCTTAAAAATTAGCCATTTAAGAGTGATAACCCAAACTAGCTGCCAAACGGCCCTGTAAGAGGCAGAAACACCTCACACGGGACCAATGTCACATATAGGAACTGACCCCATAGTCATGGTTCTCCCGATTCGAGAATATGATAATAATTTAAAAATAGCTAAAATAGGCTTAAAAATAAGTAGTTAAAGGGTGAAAGTCCCAAACAGCTGCCAAACACCCTGTAAGAGGCACAAATACCTCACACGGAACCAATGTAACTTGTAGGAACTTATCGCGTAGTCGTGGATCTCTTGATTTGAGAATATGACGATAATTTGAATATATCTAGATTAGGCTTAAAAACAAGTCGTTTGAGGGTGAAAATCCAAACCAACCGCCAAACGTCTCGTAAGAGGCCCGAACACCTCGAACGGGACCAATGTAACTTGTAGGAATAGACCGCATAGTCACTGGCCTCCCAATTTGAGAATAAGGTGGTAATTTGGAAATATCCAGATTAGGCTTAAAAATAATCTGTTTGAGGGTGAAAACCCAAAAAGGCCCCGTAAGAGGTCCGAACAACTCGTACGGGATTAATGTAACTCGAAGGTATTGATCACGTACTCACGAGTCTCCAGGTTTGAGAATATGACGATTATTTAAAATAGCTAAATTAGGATTAGAAACAAGCACTTAAAGGGTGAAAACCCAAACTAGCCGCCAAACATCCCCGTAAGAGGCACGAACACCTCACCCGGGACCAGTGTAACTTGTAGGAACTGACCGCGTAATCGCGGGTCTCCTTATTTGAGAATATGATGATAATTTCAAAATGTCAAGATTACGTTTAAAAACAAGCCGATTGAGGGTGAAAACCCAAACCGTCCCCCAAAATACCTCGTAAGATGCACGAACACCTCGCACGGGACCAATGTAACTTGTAGGAACTAGCGGCGTAATCGTGGATCTCCTGATTTGACAATACGATGGTAATTTGTAATTATATAGATTAGGCTTAAAAATGACCCGTCTGGGGGAGAAAACCCAAACCAGTCGCCAAACGACCCTATTAGTGGCACGGACACCTCGTACAAGACAAATGTAACTTATAGGAACTAATCGCATACTCGCGGGTCTCCCTACTTGATAATATGATGATAATTTTGAAATATCTAGATTAGGCTTAAAAACAAGCCATTTGAGGGTGAAAACCCATACCAGTCGCCAAACAGCCCTGTAAAAGGCACGAAAACCTCGCACATGACCAATGTAACTTGTAGGAACTGACCGCATAGTCACGGGTCTCCTAGTCTGATAATATTACGCTAATTTGGAAATATCTAGTTTAGGCTTAAAAATAAGCCGTTTGGGGATGAAAACCTAAACCAACTGCCAAATGGCCCCGTAAGAGGCACAAACACCTCACATGGGACAAATGTAACTTGTATGAATTGATCCTGTAGTAACAAGTCTCTGAGTTTAAGAATACGATGATAATTTGAAAATATCTAGATTAGGCTTAAAAATAAGTCGTTTGAGGGTGAAAACCCAAACCACCGCCAAACGTCTCGTAAAAGGCACGAACACCTCACACGAAACCAATGGAACATGTAGGAATTGACCACATAGTCGCGGGTCTCCTGCTTTGAGAATATGGTGATAATTTGAAAATATCTAGATTAGGCTAAAAACAAGTCGTTTAAGAGTGAAAACCCAAACCAGCAGCCAAACAGCCCCGTAAGAGTTATGAACACCTCGGACGGGACCAATGTAACTTGAAGGAATTGACCGTGTAGTAACGGGTCTCCCGATTGGGGAATACGATGATAATTTTAAAATATCTACATTTTGCTTAAAAATAAGTCATTTGAGGGGGAAAACCCAAACCAGTTACCAAACGTCGTGAAAGAGGCACGAACAACTCACACGGGACCAATGTAACTTGTAGGAATTGATCACGTAGTCGCGGGTCTCCCGATTTAAGAATTTGGTGATAATATGTAAATATCTAGATTTGGCTTAAAAATAAGTCGTTTAAGAGGGAAAACCCAAACTAGCAGCAGAATGGCCCAGTGAGAGGCACGAACACCTCGCACGGGACCAATGTCACTTGTAGCAACTCACTGCATTGTCACGGGTCTCCCAATTTGAGAATATGAGGATAATTTGAAAATATCTAAATTGGGATTAAAAACAAGCCGTCTAAGGGTGAAAACCCAAAGCATTCCCCAAACGACCCCGAAATTGCACGAATACCTCTTACGGGACTAATGTAACTTGTAGGAATTGACCGCATAGTCATGGGTCTCCTAATTTGAGAACGTGATAATAATTTAAAAATAGTTAAATATGCTTAATAACAAGCAGTTAAAGGGTGAAAACCCGAACCAACCGCTAATCAGCCTCGTAAGAGGAACAAACACCTCACACGGGACAAATGTAACTCATTGGAACTTACCGCGTAGTCGTGGGTCTCTTAGTTTGAGAATATGATGATAATTAGAATATATCTATATTAGGTTTAAAAACAAGTCGTTTGAGGGTGAAAACCCAAACCAGCTGCCAAACGTCCCGTAAGAGGCCCGAACGCCTCAAACGGGACCAATGTAACTTATTGAAACAGAACACGTAATCATAGGTCTCCCACTTTAAGAATAAGGTGATAATTTTGAAATATCTAGATTAGGCTCAAAAATAATTTGTTTGAGGGTGAAAACCAAAACCATCGGTTAAACTGCCCCATAAGAGGCGCAAACACCTCGTACGGGACCAATGTAACTCGTAGGTACTGAACGCATAGTCATGAGTCTCAAGGTTTGAGAAAATGATGATTATTTGAAAATAGCTAAATTAGCCTTAAAAACAAGAAGTTAAAGGGTGAAAACCCAAACTAGCCGCCAAACATCCTCGTAAGAGGCATGGACACCTCGCCCGGGACCAATGTAACTTGTAGGAACTAGTCGCGTAATCGAATGTCTCCTGGCTTGAAAATATGAGGATAATTTGTTAATATATAGATTAGGCTTAAAAATGATGCGTCTGAGGGTGAAAACTCAAACCAGGCGCCAAACGGCCCTGTAAGAGGCACGAACACCTTCCACGGGACCAATATAACATGTAGGAACTGACCGCATAGTCACGGGTCTCCCAGTTTGACAGTATTTAGAGGATTTTGTAAATATCTAGATTAGGCTTAAAAATAAGTCGTTTGCGGGTGAAAACTCAAACCAGGCGCCAAACGGCCCCGTACGAGGAACGAACACCTCGCACGGGACCAACGTAACTTGTAGGAAATGGCCACGTAGTCGCGAGTCTCCCGATTTGGGAATATGATGATAATTTGGAATTATCAAGATTAGGCTTAAAAACAAGCCGTCTTAGGGTGAAAACCCAAACCATCCGCCAAACGGCCCCATAAAAGGCACGAACACCTCACACGGGACAAATATAACTTGTAGGAACTGACCGCGTATTCGTGGGTCTCCTGGTTTGATAATATTATGATAATTTGGAAATATCTGGATTAGGATAAAAAATAAGTCATTTGAGGGTGAAAATCCAAACTAGCCGCCAAACGGCCCCATAAGAGGACGAACAACTCACATGGTACCAATATAACCTGTTTGAATTGACCGTCTAGTAGCGGGTCTCCAAGTTTGAGAATATGATGATAATTTAAAAATATCTAGATTAGGATTAAAAACAAGTCATTTGAGTGTGAAAACCCAAACCCGTCGACAAACGTCCCATGAGAGGCAGTAACACCTCACACGGAACCAATGGAAGATGTAAGAATTGACCACATAGTCGTGGGTATCCTGGTTTGAGAATATGGAGATAATTTGGAAATATCTAGATTAGGCTTAAAAACAAGTCTTTAAGGGTGAAAACCCAAATCAGCCGCCAAACAGTCCCGTAAGAGGCACGAACACCTCGGACGGGACCAATGTAACATGAAGGAATTGACAACGTAGTTGCGGGTCTCCTGGTTTGAGAATATGGCGATAATTTTGAAATATTTAGATTACTCTTCAAAATAAGCTGTTTAAGGGTGAAAACACAAACCAACCCCTATAGAGCCCATAAGAGGCACGAACACCTCGAACGGGACCAATGTAACTTGTAGGAATTGACCATGTAGTATCGGATTTGAGAATATGATGATTATTTGAAAATATCTAGATTATGCTTAAAAACAAGCCATTTGAGGGTGAAAACTCAAACCAATCGCCAAAAATCCCGAAAGAAGCACGAACACCTTGCACTAGACCAATGTAACTTGTAGGAATCGACCACGTAGTCGCGGGTCTCCTGGTTTGAGAATATGACGATGATTTGAAAATATCTAGATTAGGCTTAAAAATAAGCCGTTTAAGGGTGAAAACCCAAACTAGCCACAAAACGGCCTCGTAAGGGGCACGAACACCTCGCACGGGACCAATGTCACTTGTAGAAACTAATCGTGTCGTGGCGGGTCTCCGAGTTTGAGAATATGACAATAATTAGGAAATTTCTAGATTACGGTTAAAACAAAGTCGTTTGAGGGTGTAAACCCAAACCAGTTGCTGAACAGCCACGTACGAGGCATGAACACCTCGTACGGGACTAATGTAACATCTAGGACTGACCTCGTAGTCACGGGTCTCTCGGTTTGAGAATATGAGGATAATCTGGAAGTATCTCGATAGGGCTTAAAAATAAGCCGTTTGAGGGTGAAAACCCAAACCATCCACCAAGCGGCCCCGTAAGTGGCTCGAACACCTCTTACGGGACCAATGTAACTTGTAGGAACTGACCGCGTAGTCGCAGGTCTCGCTGTTTGGGAATATATCGATAATTTTGAAATATCTAGATTAGGATTAAAAATAAATCATTTGAGGGTGAAAACCCCAACCAACCAACAAATGGCCTCATTAGAGGCACGAACACCTCGCACGGGACCAATGTAACTTGTAGGAAGTGGCCACATAGTCAAGGGTCTCTCAATTTGAGAATATGATGATGATTTGAAAATAACAAAATTAGGCTTCAAAACAAGCAATTAAAGGGTCATAACCCAAACCAGCCGCCAAACGCACCCGTAAGACGCACAAACACCTCACACGGGACCAAACTAATTCGTAGGAACTGACCACATAGTCGCGGGCCTCCCGAATTGAGAATATGGTGATAATTTGAACATATCTAATTTAGGCTTAAAAACAACCACTTAATGGATTAAAACCCAAACAATCCCCCAAACAACCCAGTAGGAGGCACGAACACCTCGCTCTGGACCAATGTAACTTTTAGGAACTGACCATGTAGTCACGGGTCTCCCAGTTTGAGAATATGATGATAATTTGAAAATAGCTAAATTAGGCTTAAAAATAAGCAATTAAAGGGTGAAAACACCAACTAGCCGTCAAACGGACCCGTAAGAGGCACAAACACCTCGCACGGGATCAATGTAACTTGTAGGAACTGATCGCGGGTCTCCTTATTTGAGAATATGATGAAAATTTGGAAATATCTAGATTAGGTTTAAAAATAAGCCATTTGTGGGTGAAAATCCAAACCATCCCCCAAACAGCCCCGTAAGAGACACGAGCACCTCACACGGGACCAATGTAACTCGTAGGAACTAACCGCGTAGTCACAGATCTCCCGATTTGAGAATATGACGATAATTTGAAAATATCTAAATTTATCTTAAAAATAGGCAATTAAAGGGTGAAAACCCAAACCAGCCACCAAACGGCCTCGTAAGAGGCATGAACACCTCGCACGGGTCAAATGTAACTTTTAGAAACTGATCGCCTGGTCGCGGGTCTCCGAGTTTGAGAATATGATAATAATTTGGAAATATCTAGGTTAGGGTTAAAATTAAGTTGTTTGAAGGTAAAAACCCAAACCAGCCGCCGAACGGCCTCGCAAGAGGCACGAACACCTCGCACAGGACCAATGTAACTTATAGGAACTGACCACGTAGTCGCGGGTCTACTGATTTGAGAATATGGTGATAATTTGAACATATCTAATTTAGGCTTAAAAAAGCACTTAAAGTATGAAAACCAAAACCAGCCCCCAAATGACCCCATAAAAGGCACAAACACCTCGCTCGGGACCAATGCAACTTTTAGGAACTAACCATGTAGTCACGGGTCTCCCGATTTGAGAATATGATGATAATTTGAAAATAGCTAAATTAGGCTTAAGAACAAGTAATTAAAGGGTAAAAACCCAAACCAACCGCCAAACGGACCCGTAAGAGGCACGGACACCTCGCACGGGATCAATGTAACTTGTAGGAACTGATCGCGTAATCGCGAGTCTCCTGGTTTGAGAATATGATGATATTTTGGAAATATCTAGATTAGGTTTAAAAACAAGCCCTTTGAGGGTGAAAACCCAAACTAGCCCCCCAAACGATCCCGTAAGAGGCACGAACACCTCGCACGGGAGCAATGTAACTTGTAGGAACTAACCACGTTGTCACAAGTCTCCCGATTTGAGAATATGATGATAATATGAAAATATCTAAATTAGGCTTAAAAACAGGCAGTTAAAGGGTGAAAACCCAAACCAACCGGCAAACGGCCTCGTAAGAGGCACGAACACCTGGCACGGGACAAATATAACTTGTAGAAACTGATCGCGTGGTCACAGGTCTCCGAGTTTGAGAATATGATGATAATTTGGAAATATTTATATTATGGTGAAAACTAAGTCGTTTGAGGGTGAAAACCCAAACCAGCCACCCAACTGCCTCGTAAGAGGCACGAATACCTCGCATGGGACCAATATAACTTGTAGCAACTAACCGTGTAGTCACGGGTCTACCGGTTTGAGAATATGAGGATAATTTGGAAATATCTAGAATAGGCTTAAAAACAAGCCGCTTGAGGGTGAAAACCCAAACCATCCACAAAACGGCCACGTAAGAGGCACGAACACCTCCCAGGGGACCAATGTAACTTGTAGGAACTGATCGCGTAGTCGTAGGTCTCCCTATTTGGGAATATATCAATAATTTTAAAATATCTAGATTAGACTTAAAAACAAACCGTTTCAGGGTTAAAACTCCAACCAACCAATAAACGTCCCCATTAGAGGCACGAATACCTCATACGGGACCAATGTAACATGTAGGAACTCGCCACATAGTCACGGGTCTCTCAATTTGAGAATATGACGTTATTTTGAAAATTGCAAAATTAGGCTTAAAAATAAGCAATTAAATGGTGATAACCCAAACCAGTCGCCAAACGCACCCGTAAGACGCACGAACACCTCACACGGGACCAAAGTAACTTGTAGGAACTGACCACATAGTCACGGGCCTCCTGATTTGAGAATATGGTGATAATTTGAACCTATCTAATTTAGGCTTAAAAACAACAACTTAAAGGATTAAAACCGAAATAATCCCCCAAACAGCTCCGTAAGAGGTACGAACACCTCGCTCGGGACCAATGTAACTTTTAGGAACTGACCATGTAGTCACGGGTCTCCCATTTTGAGAATATGACGATACTTTGAAAATCGCTAAATTTGGCTTGAAAATAAGCAATTAAAGGGTGAAAACAGAAACCAGCCGCCAAACGGACCCGTAAGTGGCACGAACACCTCGCACGGAATCAATGTAACATGTAAGAACTGATGGCGTAATCGCGGGTCTCCTGGCTTGAGAATATGACGATAATTTGAAAATATCTAGATTAGGTTTTAAAACAAGGAGTTTGAGGGTGAAGGCCCAAACGGCCCCGTAAGAGGCACGAACACCTCGCACGGGACTAATATAACTTGTAGGATCTAATCGCGTAGTCACAGGTCTCACGATTTAAGAATATGACTGTAATTTGAAAATATCTAAATTAGTCTTAAAAATAGGAAGTTAAAGGGTTAAAACCAAAACCAGCTGCCAAACGGCCTCGTAAGAGGGAAAAACACCTCGCACGGGACAAATGTATCTTGTAGAAACTGATCGCGTGGTCGCGCGTCTCCGAGTTTGAGAATATGAGAATAATTTGGAAATATCTAGATTAGGGTTAAAACGAAGTCATTTAAGGGTGAAAACCCAAACCATCCATCGAACGGCATCCTAAGAGGCATGAACACCGCGCAAGGGACCAATGTAACTTGTAGGAACTGACCACGTAGTCGCGGGTCTCCCGATTTTAGAATATAATGATAATTTATCAATATCTAGATTAGGCTTAAAAAGAAGTAGTTTAAGGATGAAAACCCAAACCAGGCCCAAAACGGCCGCGTAAGAGGCAGGAACACTTTGCACGGGACTATTGTAACTTGTAGGAACTAACCACATAGTTGCAGGTTTCCCTGTTTGGGAATATATCGATAATTTTGAAATATCTAGATTACGATTAAAAAAATCGTTTAAGGGGGAAAACCCCAACCAACCAAAAAACGGCCCAATTAGAGGCACGAACACCTCGCACGGGACCAATGTAACTTGTAGGAACTGGCCAAATAGTCACGGGTCTCTCAATTTGAGAATATGATGACAATTTGAAAATAGAAAAATTAGGCTTAAAAATAAGCAATTAAAGGGTCATAACCCAAACCAGCCGCCAAGCGCACCCGTAAGAGGCACGAACACCTCGCACGGGACCAATGGCACTTGTAGGAAGTGACCACATAATCACGGGCCTCCCGATTTGAGAATATGGTGATAATTTGAACATGTCTAATTTAGGCTTAAAAATAAGCACTTAAAGGATTAAAAACCCAAACAATCCCCCAAACGGCCCCGTAAGAGGCACGAACACAACGCTCGGGACCAATGTAACTTTTAGGAACTGACCATGTAGTCATGGGTCTCCCAGTTTGAGAATATGTCGGTAATTTGAAGATAGCTAAATTAGGCTTAAAAATAAGCAATTAAAGGGAAGAAAACACAAACCAGCCACCAAACGGACCTGTTAGAGGCACGAACACCTCACACGGGATCATTGTAACTTGTACGAACTGATCGCGTAATCACGGGTCTCCTTGTTTGAGAATATGATGAAAATTTACAAATATCTAGATTAGGTTTAAAAATAAGTCATTTGAGGTGAAAACCCAAACCATCCCCCAAACGGCCTCGTAAGAGGCACGAACACCTCACACGGGACCAATGTAACTTGTAGGAACTAACCGCGTAGTCACAGGTCTCTCGATTTGAGAATATGACGATAATTTAAAACTATGTAAATTAGGCTTAAAAACAGGTAGTTAAAGGGGGAAAACCCAAACAAGCCGCCAAACGGCCTCGTAAGAGGCACGAACACCTCGCACGGGACAAATAAAACGTGTAGAAATTGATCGCGTGGTCGTGGGTCTCCGAGTTTGAAAATATGATGATAATTTCGAAATATCTATATTAGGGTTACAACTAAGCCGTTTGAGGTTGAAAACCTAAACCAGCTGCCGAACAGCCTCGTAAGAGGCACAAACACCTCACATGGGACCAATGTAACTTATAGGAACTGACCGGGTAGTCGCGACTCTCCCGGTTTGAGAATATGAGGATAATTTGAAAATATCTAGATTAGGCTTAAAAATAATCCGTTTGAGGGTGAAAACCCATTCCAGCCACCAAACAACCCCATAAGAGGCACGAATACCTCGCACGGGACAAATGTAACTAACAAGAACTGATCGCGTAGTCGCAGGTCTACCTATTTGGGAATATATCGATAATTTTGAAATATGTTGATTAGGCTTAAAAACAAACCGTTTGAGGGTGAAAACCCCAACCAACCAATAAACGGCCCCATTAGAGGCACGAACACCTCGCACGGGACCAATGTAACTTGTTGGAACTTGCCACATTATCACGGGTCTCTCAATTTGAGAATATGACGATAATTTGAAAATAGCAGAATTAGGGTTAAAAATAAGCAATTAAAGGGTGATAACCCAAACCAACCGGCAAACGGACCCGTAAGCGGCATAAACATCTCGCACGGGACCAATGTAACTTATAGGAACTAACCACATAGTCGCGAGCCTCCAGATTTGAGAATATGGTGATAATTTGAACATATATAATTTAGGCTTAAAAACAAGCACTTAAAGGGTGAAAACCCAAACAATCCCCCAAACGGCCCTGTAATAGGCACAAACACCTCGCTCGGGACCAATGTAACTTTTAGGAACTGACCATATAGTCACGGGTCTCCCAGTTTGACAATATGATGATAATTTGAAAATAGCTATATTAGGATTAAAAATAATTAATTAAAGGGTGAAAACTCAAACTATCCGCCAAACAAACCCGTAAGAGGCACGAACACCTCGTACGGGATCAATATAACTTGTAGGAACTGATCGGGTAATTGTGGGTCTCCTCATTTGAGAATATGACGATAATTTGGAAATATCTAGATTAGTTTTAAAAATAAGCCGTTTGAGGGTGAAAACCCAAACCATCCCCTAAACGACCCCGTAAGAGGTATGACAAACTCGCACAGGACCAATGTAACTTGTAAAAACTAACCGCGTAGTCACAGGTCTCCCGATTTGAGAATATGACGATAATTTGAAAATATCTAAATTAGGCTTAAAACCGGCTATTAAAGGGTGAAAATGCAAACCAGCCGCAAAATGGCCCCGTAAGAGACACGAGCACCTCGCACGAGACCAATGTAACTTGTAGGAACTGATCACGTAGTCGCGGGTCTCCCAATTTGAGAATATGGTGAAAATTTGGAAATATCTACATTAGGCTTAAAAATAAATGGCTTGAGTTTGAAAACCCAAAGCACTCACCAAACGGCTCCGTAAGAGGCACGAGCACCTCGCACAGGACCAATATAACTTGAAGGAATTGATCGCATAGTTAAAAACAAGCAATTAAAGGGTGAAAACCCAAAGCAGTCGTCAAACGGCCCCGTAAGAGGCAGGAACACCTCGCATGGGACCAATGTAACTTGTATGAACTAACCGCGTAATCACGAGCCTCCCAATTTGAGAATATGACGATCATTTGCAAATATCTAGATTAGGCTTAAAAATAACCGGTTTGAGTGTGAAAACCCGAATCAGCCGTCAAATGGCCCCGTAAGTGGTACAAACACCTCTCACGGGACCAATGTAACTTGTAGGAACTTACCCCATAGTCGGGGGTCTCTCGATTTAAGAATATGTGGATAATTTACAACTATCTAAATTAGGCTTATAAACAAGTCGTTTGAGGGTGAAAACCCCGCAAAATGGCCCCGTAGGAGGCAGGAACACCTCGCACGACACCAATGTAACTTGTAGGAACTGACCGCATAGTCGCGGGTCTCCCAGTTTGAGAATATTACAATAATTTGGAAATATCTAGATTAGGCTTAAAAAGAAACCATTTGAGGGTGAAAACCAAAGCCCAGCCCCAAATGGCCCCGTAAAGGGCACGAACACTGCGCGGGGGACCAATGTAACTTTTAGGATCTGACCATGTAGTCACGGGACTCCCAGTTTGAGAATGTGACGATAATTTGAAAATAGCTAAATTAGGCGTAAAAATAAGAAATTAAAGGGTGAAAACACAAACCAGCCGCCAAACGGACCCATAAGAGGCACGGACACCTCACACGGGATCAATGTAACTTGTAGGAACTGATCGTGTAATTGCGGGTCTCCTTCTTTGAGAATATGATGATAATTTTGAAATATCTAGATTAGGGTTAAAAACAAGTTGTTTTAGGGTGAAAACCCAAACCATCCCCCAAACGGCCCCGTAAGAGGCACGAACACCTCACATGGGACCAATGTAACTTGTAGGAACTAACCGCGTAGTCACAGGTCTCCCGATTTGAGAATATGACGATAATTTGAATATATCTAAATTAGGCTTAAAAACAGGTAGTTAAAGGGTGAAAACCCAAACCAGCTGCCAAACGACCACGTAAGAGGCACGAACACCTTGCACGGGACAAATGTAACTTGTAGAAACTGATCACGTGGTCGCGGGTCTCCGAGTTTAAGAATATGACAATAATTTGGAAATATCTAGATTAGGGATAAAACGAAGTCATTTGAGGGTGAAAACCCAAACCAGCCGTCGAACGGCCTCCTAAGAGGCACGAACACCGCGCAAGGGACCAATGTAACTTGTAGGAACTGACCACGTTGTCGTGTGTATCCCGATTTTATAACATTATGATACTTTAGCAATATCTAGATTATGCTTAAAAAGAAGTCATTTAAGGGTGAAAACCCAAGCCAGGCCCAAAACGGCCCCGTAAGAGGCAGGAACACTTTGCACGGGACTATTGTAACTTGTAGGAACTAACCACATAGTCGCAGGTTTCCCTGTTTTATAATATGGTGATAATTCGGAAATATCTAGGTTATGCTAAAAAATAAGCCATTGGAGTTTGAAAACCCAAACCAATCCCCAAACGGCCCCGTAAGAGGCACAAACACCTCGCACGGGACCAATATAACCTGTAGTAACTGACCGCGTAGTCACCGGTCTCCCAGTTTGACAATATGATGATAAATTGAAAATAGATAAATTATGATTAAAAATAAGTAGTTAAAAGGTGACAACCCAAACTAGCCTCCAAACGGCCCCGTAAGAGGCACAAACACCTCGCACGGGACCAATGTAACTTGTAGGAACTGACGACATAATCAAGGGTCTCCTAGTTTTAGAAAATGACAATAGTTTGGAAATATCTAGATTAGGTTTAAAACAAGGCCTTTGATGGGTGAAAACGCAAAATAGCCCCCAAACGGCCCCGTAAGACGCACGGACACCTCGCACGGGACCAATGTAACTAGTAGGAACTCACCGCGTAGTCACGGGACTCCCAATTTGAGAATGTGATGGTAATTTGAAAGTAGATAAATTAGGTAAAAAAATAGCATTTAAAGGGTGAAAACCCAAACCAGCCGCCAAACGGCCCCGTAAGAGGCACTAACACCTCGCACGGGACCAATGTAACTTGTAGGAACTGACTGTGTTGTCACATGTCTCTTGGTTTGAGAATATGATGATAATTTTAAAATATCTAAATTAGCCTTCAAAATAAGCACTTAAAGGGGGAAACCCAAACCAGACCCCAAAGAGCCTCGTAAGAGGCACGAACACCTCACTCGGGACCAATGTAACTTCTAGGAACTGATCGTGTAGTCACAGGTGTCACATATTGAGAATATGATGAAATTTTGAAATAGCTAAATTAGGCTTAAAAACAAGCTGTTAAATTGGGAAAACCCAAACCAATGGCCAAATGGCCCTGTAAGAGGTACGAACACCTCGCACGGGACCAATGTAACTTATAGGAAGTTATCGCGTAGTCGCGGATCTCCTGGTTTGAGAATATGATGATAATTTGGAAATATCTAGATTAGGTTTAGAAATAAGTCATTTGAGGGTTAAAACCCAAACCAGCCACCAAACGGCCCCGTAAGAGGCACGATGACCTCGCACAAGAACAATGTAGCTTGTAGGAACTGATCATGTGGTCGCGGGTCTCCCTGTTTAAGAATATGATCATCATTTGGAAATATCTAGATTAGGCTTCAAAATAAGCCATTTGAGAGTGAAAACCCAAAGCAACAGATAAATGGCCCCGTAAGAGGCACGGACACCTCGCACGGGACCAATGTAACTTGTAGGGACTTACCCCGTAGTCGCAGGTCTCTTTATTTGAGAATATGAGCATAATTTACAAATATCTAGATTAGGCTTATAAACAAGCCATTTGAGGGTGAAAACCCAAACCAGTCGCAAAAACGGCCCTGAAAGAGGCATGAACACAATGCATGAGACCAATGTAACTTGTAGGAACTGACCGTGTAGTCATGGGTCTCCCGATTTGACATTATTCTGATTATTTGGAAATATCTAGATTAGGGTTAAAAAGATTTCATTTGATGGTGAAAACCTCAACCAGGCCCCGTAAGAGGCGCGAACACCTTGCACGGGACCAATGTACCTTGTAGGAACTGACCACGTAGTTGCGGGTTTCCCGATTTTAGAATATGGTGATAATTTGGAAATATCTAGATTATGCTTAAAAATAAGCCGTTAGAGTTTGAAAACCCAAACCAGTCGCCAAACGGCCCAATAAGAGGCACAAACAACTCGCACGTGACCAATATAACTTGTAGGAACTGACCGTGTAGTCACGTGTGTCTCGATTTGAGAATATGACAATAATTTGAAAATAGCTAAATTAGGATTAAAAATAAGCACTTAAAGGGTGAAAACCCAAACTAGAGGGCAAACGACCCCGTAAGAGGCACGAACACCTCGCACGGGACAAATGTAACTTATTGGAACTGACCGTGTAATAGCGGGTCTCGTGATTTGAGAATATGATGATAATTTGGAAATATCTATATTAGGTTTGAAAAGAAGCCGTTTGAGAGTGAAAACCCAAACCATCCCTCAAACTGCCCCATAAGAGGCACGAACACCTAGCACGGGACCAGTGTAACTAGTAGGAACTCACCGCGTAGTCATGTGTCTCCCAGTTTGAGAATATGACGATAATTCAAAAATAGATAAATTAGGCAAATAATAAGCAGTTAAAGGGTGATAACCACACCCCAAACGTACCCGTAAGAGGCATGAACACGTTGCATGAACTAATGTTACTTGTAGGAACTGACCACGTAGTCGCGTGTCTCACGATTTGAGAACATGGCGATAATTTGGAAATATCTAGATTAGGCTTAAAAACAAGCCGTTTGAGTTTGAAAACCTAAACCGGTCACCAAATGACCCCATAAGAGGCACGAACACCTTACACGAGACCAATATAACTTGTAGGAAATGATCGCGTAGTCACGGGTCTCCCTGTTTGAGAATATGTTGATAATTTGAAATTGGCTAAATTAGGAATAAAAAGAAGCAATTGAAGGGTCAAAACCCAAACCAACCACCAAACGGCCACATAAGAGGCACGAACACCTCGCACGGGACGAACGTAACTTGTAGGAACTGATCGTGTAGTCACAGGTCTCTTAGTTTTAGAATATGACAATAATTTTGAAATATCTAGATTAAATTTAAAAACAAGCCCTTTGATGGGTGAAAACTCAAACCAGCCCCCAAACGGCCCCGTAAGAGGTACGAGCACCTCACTTGGGACCAATGTAACTTGTATGAACTGACTGTGTATTCACGTATCTCTTGGTTTGAGAATGTGATGATAATTTTGAAATATCTAAATTAGGATTCAAAATAAGCAATTAAAGGGTGAAAACCCAAACCAGTTATGAAACGGTCCGGTAAGAGGCACTAACACCAGGCACGGAACTAATGTATCATGTAGGATTTGACCGCGTGGTCATGGATCTCCCGGTTTAAGAATATGACAATAATTTGAAAATATCTAAATTATTCTTAAAAACAAGCAGCTAAATTCTGAAAACTCGAACCAGCTCCCAAACAGCCCCGTAAGAGGCACGAACAGCTCGCAGGGGACAAATGTAACTTGTAGGAACTGACCGGATAGTCACAGGTCTCCCAGTTTGAGAATATGACAAAAATTTGGAAATATCTAGATTAGGCTTAACAACAAGCTGTTTGAGGGGAAAACCCAAACCAACCGCCAAACGGCCCCGTACGAGGCACAAATAGCTCGCACGGGACCAATGTAACTTGTTGGAGCTGACCGTATAGTCGCGGGTATCTCAGTTTGAGATTATGACAAAATTTTGAAAATATCTAATTTAGGCTTAAAAATAAGTAATTAAAGGGTGAAAACCCAAAACAAACCTCAAATAGCTCCGTAAGAGGCACGAACCCCTCGCTCGGGACCAATGTAACTTGTAGGAACTAATAGTGTAGTCACGGATCTCCCGGTTTGAGAATATGACGATAATTTAAAAATAGCTAAAGTAGGCTTAAAAACAAGCAGTTAAACGGGGAAAACCCAAAGCAAAGGCCAAACGGCCCCATAAGAGGCACGAACTCCTCCCATGTTGCCAATGTAACTTGAAGGAACTGACCGCGTAGTCACGGGTCTCCCGATTTGAGAATATGATGATAATTTGGGAATATTAAAATTAGGCTTAAAAATAACCACTTAAAGGGTGACAAACCAAACCAGCAGCCAAACGGCCCCGTAAGACACACGAAGACCTCGCACAGGACGAAGATCTCCAGGTCTAGGGTCTCCCAGTTTGACAACATGACAATCATTTGGAAAAATCTAGATTAGGCTTAAAAATAAGCCATTTTAGGGTGAAAACCCAAACCAGTCGCCAAACGGCCCCGTTAGAGGCACGGACACCTCACACGGGACCAATGTAACTTTTAGGAACTTACCCCGTAGTCGCGGGTCTATCGGTTTGGTAATATGAGGATTATTTACAAATATCTAGATTAGCCTTATAAATAAGACGTTTGAAGGTGAAAATCCAAACCAGCTGCCATACCGCTCTGTAAGAGAAACAAACACCTCGCACGAGACCAATGTAACTTGTAGGAACTCACTGCATAGTCACGGGTCTCCCAATTTGAGATTATTACGATAATTTGGAAATATCTAGTTTAGTCTTAAAAAGAACTCGTTTGATGGTGAAAACCCAAACTAGGCCCCGTAAGAGGCACGAACACCTCGCACGGATCAATGTTACTTTTAGTAACTGATCACGTAGTCGCGAGTTTCCCAGTTTTAGAATATGGTGATAATTTAGAAATATCTAGATTATGCTTAAAAACAAGTCGTTGGAGTTTGAAAACCAAAATCAGTCGCCAAACGGCCTCGTAAGAGGCACGAACACCTCGCACGGGACCAATATAACTTGTTGGAACTGACTGCGAAGTCACGTGTCTCTCGGTTTGAGAATATGACGATAATTTGAAAATATCTAAATTAGGATTAAAACAACTAGTTAAAGGGTGAAAACCCAAACCTGCCGCCAAACGACTCCGTAAGAGGTACGAACACGCCGCACGGGACAAATGTAACTTATTGGAACTGACCGATTAATAGAAGGTCTCATGGTTTGAGAATATGATAATAATTTATAAATATCAAGATTAGGTTAAAAAACAAGCCATTTGAGGGTGAAAACCCAAACCAGCCCCCAAACAGCCCCATAAGAGTCACGAACACTTCGCACGGGACCAATGTAACTCGTAGGAGCTCACCGCGTAGTCACGGGTCTCCCGGTTTGATAATATGACAATAATTTAAAAATTGATAAATTAGGCAAAAAAATAAGCAGTTAAAGGGTGAAAACCCAAACTAGACCCCAAACAGACCCATAAGAGGCATGAACACCTCGCACCTCACCATTATAACTTGTAGGAACTGACCATGTAGTCGCAGATATCTCGATTTGAGAACATGGCGATAATTTGGAAATATCTAGATTAGGCTTAAAAACAAACCGTTTGAGTTTGAAAACCCAAACCGATCGCCAAACCACCCCAATAAGAGGTACAGACACCTTGTACGAGACAATATAACTTCTAGAAACTGAACGCATAGTCACGGGTCTCCCTGTTTGAGAATATGATGATAATTTGAAAATACCATAATTGGGAATAAAAACAAGCAGTTAAAGGGTCAAAACCCAAACCAGCTGCCAAACGGCCTTATAAGAGGCACGAACACCTCGCACGGGACCAATGTAACTTGCAGGAACTGATTGCATAATAACGGGTCTCTTAGGTTTAGAATATGAAAATAATTTGAAAATATCTAGATTAGATTTTGAAAAAAAGCCCTTTGATGGGTGAAAACTCAAACCTGCCACAAACGGCCCCGTAAGAGGCACGAACGCCTCGCTCGGGACCAATGTAACTTGTAGGAACTGATTGTGTAGTCACGTGTCTCCCGATTTGAGAATATGATGATAATTTTGAAATATCTAAATTAGGCTTTAAAACAAGCAGTTAAAGGGTGAAAATCTAAACCAACTATCAAACGGCCCCGTAAGAGGCATGACCACCTGACACGGAACCAATGTAACTTATAGGAACTGACAGCATGGTCATGGGTCTCTCAGTTTGAGAATATGATGATATTTTGGAAATATCTAAAATAGGCTTAAAACAACGAGCTAATGGGTTAAAACCCAAACTAGTCACCAGATGTATATTGTAGGAACCGATCGTGTAGTCACGAGTCTCCCGGATTGAGAATATAAAAATAATTATAAAATCGCTAAATTAGGCTTAAAAACAAGCAGTTAAAGGGCTAAAACCCATACCATCCCCCAAACGGCCCCGTAAGAGGCACGAACTCCTCGCAAGGGACCAATGAAACTTTTAAGAACTGACCGCGTAATCACGCGTCTCCTGGTTTGAAAATATGATGATAATTAGGAAATATCTATATTTGGTTTAAAAACAAAACATTTGAGTGTGAAAACATAAACTAGCACCCAAACGGTGCCGTAAGAGGCACCAACACCTCGCACGGGACCCATATAACTTATAGGAACTGATCGAATAGTCACGGGTCTCCCGATTTGAGAATATGATGATAATTGGAAAATATCTAAATTAGGCTTAAAAACAAGGAGTTAAAGAGTGAAAACCCAAATCAGCTGCCAAACGGCCTGTAAGGGGCACGAACACCTCACAGGGGACCAATGTAACTTGTTGGAACTGATCGCATGATCGCGACTGTCCCTATTTGAGAATATGATGATAATTAGGAAATATCTATATTGTGCTTGAAAATGAGCCGTTTAAGGGTGAAAACCCAAAGCAGTCACCAAACTGCACCGTAAGAGGCACGAACCGCTCGCAAAAGACCAATGTAACTTGTAGGAACTTACCATGTAGTCGCGGGTATTCCAGTTTGAGAATATGAGGATAATTTACAAATATCTAGATTAGGCTTACAAACAAGCCGTTGAAGGGTAAAAACCCAAACCAGCAGCCAAACGGCTCCTTAAGAAGCACGAACACCTCGCACGAGACCAACGTAACTTGTAGGAACTGACCACATAGTCGCGGGTATCCTGATTTGATAATATTACAATAATTTGGAAATATCTAGATTCATCTTAGAAAGGATCCTTTTGAGGGTGAAAACCCAAACCCGGCCTCAAACGGCCCCGTAAGAGGCATGAACACCTCGCACGGGACCAATGTAACTTGTAGGAACTGACCACGTACTCATGGGTTTCTCGATTTCAGAATATGGTGATAATTTGGAAATATCTAGATTATGATTAAAAATAAGTCATTGGAGTTTAAAAACCAAAACCTGTCGCCAAACGGCCCCGTTAGAGGCACGAACACCTCGCACGGGATCAATATAACTTGTAGGAACTGACCACGTAGTCACGTGTCTCTCGGTTTGAGAATATGACAATAATTTGAAAATAACTAAATTAGTATTGAAAACAAGCAGTTAAAGGGTGAAAACCTAAACCTGCCTCCAAACAACCCCGTAAGAGGCACAAACACGTCGCACGGGACAAATGTAACTTGTTGGAACTTACCGTTTAATCGCTGGTCTCATGGTTTGAGGATATGATAATAATTTAGAAATTTCATGTTTAGGTTAAAAAACAATCCATTTGAGGGTAAAAACCCAAACCAGCCCCCAACCAGCCCCATAAGAGTCACAAACACTTTGCACGGGACCATTGTAAAAAGAAGGAACTCACCGCATAGTCACGGGTCTCCCGGTTTGATAATCTGACAATAATTTAAATATTGATAAATTAAGGTAAAAAGAGCAGTTTAAGGATGAAAACCCAAACCAGACCCAAAAGGACCCGTAAGGGGCATGAACACCTCGCACCTTACCAATATAACTTGTTGGAACTGACCACATAGTAGCAGATATCCCGATTTGAGAATATGGCGATAATTTGGAAATATCTAGATTAGGCTTAAAAATAAGCCGTTTTGTTTGAAAACCCAAATCAGTCGCCAAATGGCCTCGTAAGAGGCAACGGACACCTTGCACGAGACAATATAACTTGTAGAAACTAATCGCGTAGTCACGGGTCTCCCTATTTGAGAATATGATGATGATTTGAAAATACCTAAATTAGGAATAAAAACAAGCAGTTAAAGGGTCAAAACCCAAACCAGTTGCCAAACGGCCCCATAAGAGGCACGAACACCTCACACGGGACCAATGTAACTTGTAGGAACTGATCGCGTAATCACGGGTCTCTTAGTTTTAGAATATGACAATAATTTGGAAATATCTTGATTAGATTTAAAAATAAGCCCTTTGATCGGTGAAAACTCAAACCTGCCCCAAACGGCCCCGTAAGAGGCACGAACGCCTCGCTCGAGACCAATGTAACTTATAGGAACTGACTCTGTAGTCACGTGTCTCCCGATTTGAGAATATGATGATAATTTAGAAATATCTAAATTAGGTTTCAAAACAAGCAGTTAAAGGGTGAAAATCTAAACCAACTGTCAAATGCCCCATAAGAGGCATGAACACCTGGCACGGAACCAATGTAACTTGTTGGAACTCATCGCCTGGTCGCGGGTCTCTCGGTTTGAGAATATGATGATAATTTGGAAATTTCTAAATTAGGCTTAAAACAAGGAGCTAATGGCTGAAAACCCAAACTAGTCCCTAAATGGCCCCGTAAGAGGTACGAACACCTCGTTCGGGACAAATGTACATTGTAGGAACTGATCGTGTAGTCATGGGTCTCCTCGATTTAGAATATGAAGATAATTTTAAAATAGCAAAATTAGGCTTAAAAATAAGTAGTTAAATGGTTAAAACCCAAACCAACTTCCAAACGGCCCCGTAAGAGGCACGAACACCTCGCAAGGGACCAATGTAACTTTTAGGAACTGATCGTATCATCGCGGGTCTCCTGGTTTGAGAATATGATGATAATTTGGAAATATCTAGATTTGGATTAAAAACAAACCATTAGAGGGTGAAATCCTAAACTAGCACTCAAACGGCGCCGTAAGAGTCACCACCACCTCACACGGGACCAATATAACTTATTGGAAATGACCATATAGTCACGGGTCTCTCGATTTGAGAATATGATGATAATTTGAAAATATCTAAATTAGGCATAAAAATAAAGAATTACAGGGTGAAAACCCAAACCAGCCACCAAACGGCCCCGTAAGAGGCACGAACACCACACAGGGGACCAATGCAACTTATATGAACTGACCACATGGTCACGAGTGTCCCAGTTTGAGAATATGATGATAATTAGGGAATATCTAGATTACGCTTGAAAATGAGTCGTTTAAGGATGAAAACCTAAATCAGTCACCAAACGTCCTCGTAAGAGGCACGAACAGCTCGCAAAAGACCAATGTAACTTGTAGGAACTTACCCCGTACTCGCGGATCTTCCAATTTGAGAATATGAGGATAATTTAAAAATATCTAGATTAGGCTTATAAATAAGCCGTTTGAGGGTGAAAACTCAAACCAGTAGCCAAGCGGCTCCTTAAGAGGCACGAACACATCGTACGAGACCAACGTAACTTGTAGGAAATGACTGCGTAGTCTCGGGTATCCCGATTTAATAATATTACAATAAATTGAAAATACCTAGATTCGGCTTAAAAAGAAGCCTTTTGAGGGTGAAAACCCAAACTCGACCTCAAACGGTCCCGTAATAGGCACGAACACCTCGTACGGGACCAATATAACTTATAGGAACTGACCACGTAGTCGCGAGTTTCCCAATTTTAGAATATGGTGATAATTTGGGAATATCTAGATTATGCTTAAAAACAAGTCGTTGGAGTTTGAAAACCCAAACAAGTCGCCAAACGGCCCCGTGTGAGGCACGAACACCTCGCACGGGACCCCCATAACTTGTAGGAACTGACCGCGTAGTCACGGGTCTCCCAATTTGAGAATATAATAATAATTTGAAAATATCTAAATTAGGATTAAAAACAAGCAGATAAAGGGTGAAAACCCAAACTAGCCACCAAACGACCCCGTAAAAGGCACGAACACCTCGCACGGGACCAATGTAACTTGTTGCAATTGATCGTGTAATCGCGGGTCTCCTGGTTTGATAATATGACGATAATTTAGAAATATCTAGATTTGTTTTAAAAATAAGCCGTTTGGGGGTGAAAAGCCAAACCAGTCGCCAAACAGCCCCTCCCCGTAAGAGGCAGTTACACCTCGCTTGGGACCAATATAACTTGTAGGAACTGACCGTGTAGTCATGGGCCTCAAGTTTTCAGAATATGATGATAATTTTAAAATATCTAAATTATGCTTCAAAACGAGTCGTCCAAGGGTGAAACCCCAAACTAACTGTCAATCGGCTCCGTTAGAGGCACAAACACCTTGCACAAAACTAATGTAACTTGTAGGAAGTGACCGCGTGGTCGTGGGTCTCCCGATTTGAGAATAGGATGATAATGTGTAAATATCTAGGTTAGGGTTAAAAACAAGTCGTTTGAGGGTGAATACCCACACTAGCCGCCAAATGGCCCCGTAAGAGGCATGAGCACCTCCCATGGGACCAATGTAAGTTGTAGAAACTGCTCGCGTAGTCGCAGGTATCCCAGTTTGATAATATGATGATAATTTGGAAATATCTAGATTAGGCATAACAACAAGCCGTTTGAGGGGCAAAACCCAAACCAGCCGCCAAACGGCCCAGTAAAAGGCTCGAACGGCTCTCTCGGGACAAATGTAACTTATTGAAGGTGACCGAATAGTCACGGGACTCCCCGTTTGAGAATATATGATAATTTGAAAATATCTAATTTAGGCTTAAAAACAAGTAGTTAAAGGGTGAAAACCCAAACCAACCGCCAAATGGCCCAGTAAGAGGCATGAACACCTCGCACGGAACTAATGTAATTTGTAGGAACTGATCGCATAATCGCGGATCTCCTGGTCTTAGAATATGATGATAATTTGGAAATATCTAGATTAGGTTTAAAAACAAGTCATTTGAGGGTAAAAACCCAAACCTGCCCCCAAACGGCGTCGTAAGAGGTACGAACACCTCGCACGGAACCAATGTAACTTGTAGGAACAGACCGCCACTACAAGAAAACTATTTTTTTGGGCACTTTTTTCTCGATATTATTTAAAAATACGGAGAATTTACTTTTTACCAGCATTTATTTATAAATATTGAAAATTCACAGCATTTATATTGATGTGCCGAATAAATATATCATCTTTTAATTAATGCTAGAATAAATGTGGTATTTTTTAGACATTTCATAATAAATGCCACTAAAATTAGGAAAAAAATGCCACTTTTTAGTTTTTGGCCGGTGTTTGTATTTTGTTAAAAAAACACCCACGTTCCAAGCTAAAACCTCTAACAGACTCTCCCAATACCCCTCTTCCTCCGGATAAATCTCCTGCAATTCTATTCCTTCTCAAAACTTTATCCCCTCAATTAGTTTGACTTAATAATCCTCAATCCTTCACAAAAATACCCATGTTCCAAGTTAAAACCTTAATAGTATCTACCGTTGTTCTTTGTTCTTTGAAGACTCAGACCTGTTCTGTTAGGTAAGTTGCGTTTTCTTTTTTTTCGTATATTTTTTTTTGGTATATCCAAACTCATCCCGAACTTGTTCTTGTTAGGTTTGTTACATTTTTTTGTATATTTTGTTGTATAGGTATATCAAAACCCGTCTTGGACCTGTCGGACCTGTTCTTGGATCATTGTTGTTCTTTTTTTTTAACCTATTTTAGTCACTACAATCGGTTTTGATTATACTGTTATTTTTTATTATTTAAACATTAAACTGTGTTGATGTCAGATATATATATCATGAATCCAAAACACAAATTAATTGATATGTGTGTGAGCTTGAGAATTTTTTATACACCATTGTATAATTGATATGTGTGTGAGCTAGATATTCTTTTTATGAGTTTTCTACTTAATTTTTGTTTAATTTGTAAAGAATTGCATTTGGGTTGTTTCAAATCAATCAATATATCTCATATGCTTAGATATAATCTTCTGATAAATAATTGCTATTGTTTGAGTGTATTTGTGTTTGAACAAGGGGTGGCAATTCGGGTCAACGGATCGTGTTTTGGGCCGACACAACACGATACGACACGACATGACACGATAAGGTTTTTTCGGACACGAACACGCCACGACATGAATTCGTATCTTTTTTAGTTGACACACGAACACGACCCGAATAAAAAATTACACGACACGACAACCAGAATTTCTTAAATTTCACACCTAAAAAACCTGATAACACGACTCATAATTAAGACACGAACATGACACGACTTCGTGTAAAAAAACACGACACAAACACGAAACATCGTGTCAATTTTGGGTCAATTTTGTGTCTTTCCATGTCGTTTTTTAAATTGTCACCCCTAGTTTGAACCTTTGGTGGCTTATTTTAGATTTGTTCTTGGCTAAATGGCTTGAATATCATTCAATCCATTTTTTAATTTTTTTGTTATCAATCAAACTTAGTCAATTCACTACTATTTTGGTTCAAGTTGGTGAAATTTGTTCTTATTTTGAATCACCACTTTTATGGAATTTTTGTAGTTTTTATCAAATATCTAGAATTGTTTCTTCGAATCTTGATAATGTCAAAGTACAAAATTTGTAGGAAAATTTAATTCATTGTTATATTAATATTATTGTATGTAGTGGTCGTGGTTCCTAGTCGTTAATGTTTTTTCCTTCTATTTATATAATTAAATGAAGTATAGACAAGATATGATTTATCCACAACCTAGCATATTTAGTTGTTCATCTATTTTTGGTAACTACCAATTTTTTTCACTCTTTCATTTATTTCAATTGGTTAAAAAAGTCCAGTTAAACGTAAATCTAACTCACTCCCTATGATATCATCTTTGTGTAACTCTTACACCGTTATTTTAATTGCTTAGTATTATTTTAATCATCAAAATCGATGCGGTCCTATACAATAGGGGGTTATATACATCGAAGTTTCTTCATTTTATATCCCTAAATATTGGTAGTTTTCATATTAGGCCATATCCAAATGGTGTTATAATTAAAGTCTTACTATTAGCAAATTTACATAGCTTTGAAGGAGTATATTAATGATTTATGGTTTAACATTTTGTTTATTTGTTGTATTATTTTTAATGAATTTTTCCTAATGAATCTAACAACAATTTTATGATAGTGTGAGGAAATCTACAATCTTTTCAAATGGATAGCGATAAGAGTTAGATGGAATTGTGAAGAGTTTCTCAGCCTTATATTAAAGGAGTTAATGGGTTTCTTGATTTTGCATTTGCCAATAAATACCCTGAGCTAGTGATCAAGTGCCCGTGTAAGAAATGTCGAAAATACCATTTAGCCATAAAAGATAAGTAGTTTATGATCATCTCATCATACATGGGTTTGTTAAGAATTAGACTCAGTGGATTTATCACGTAAATGGTGCTCCATTCATAATAGGAACTAGCGGAGCGAATGAAGTTTATGCCTCGAATACAAGAGATGATATGTGTGTATTATTACATGATATAATCGAAAATCAAAGTGAAGAGGGTATGCGATGTAACGACCCATATGAAGACCACGATGGGATGGATGAAAATGCATCAACATTTTTCAAGTTGTTAAAAGATAGGGAGCGTGAGTAGTACCCTGGTTGCAAATCTTTCTTATCACTTTCATTTATTGTTCGTGTATTTCATATGAAAACACTTTATAAGTGGAGCCACACGTCGTTTACAACATTGCTTCAATTCTTAAAAGAAGCACATCCAAAGGGTGTGAAATTGTCAGGTTCATACTCACAAGTAAGAAAGATAGTTAATTATCTAGGTTTTGATTATCAAAAAATTGATGCATGTCCGAATGATTGCATGTTGTATTGGAAGGAGAACAAAGATCGTGAGGATTGCATAGTATGTCATACATCAAGATGGAAGCAATTTTCGGGTGAGTCTGATTATGAAGAAGCTAGGGGTCGAAAAATTCCTGCAAAAGTGGTGAAGTACTTTCCGCTGAAACCAAGGATTCAATGATTATTTTTGTCATTGAAAACATCCTCTCTCATGAGATGGCATGTAGAGGAACGCAATGACGGTGGAATATTAAGTCACCTCGCTGATTCTAAAGGATGGAAAACCTTTAATCAACAAAATCCAAATTTTTCCAGCGACTCGCGCAATATAAGGCTCGGACTAGCAGCAGATGGCTTCAATCCTTTTAAAACAATGAGCATTTCTCATAGCGCGTGGCCCGTTGTTTTGATGATATACAACTTGCCTCTGTGGCTGTGTATAAACAACCTTATCTTATACTATCTACGTTTATTGATGGTCCACACAGTCCAAGAAATAAAATTAATGTTTACTTGCAGCCTCTCATCGAGGTCTTGAAGGAATTGTGGAATGATCGCATACTTACTTACGATGCATCGACTGAAAAAATGTTTTGTATGCGTGCATCATTAATGTGGACAATTAGTGACTTTCCTGCATATGCAAACTTATCAGGTTGGAGTACAAAAGGGAGATTGTCTTGTCCTTGTTGCAATAAGAACACTCGTTCACATTGGTTGAAGAATGGGAATAAATTTTGCTATATAGGCCATCGTCGGTGGTTGGATCACAACCATAAATTTAGAAATGATACCGTGGCTTTTTATGCAAAAGTTAAAAGAGAAGTCAAGCCCACTCAAGTATCCGGGGATGATATGTTGAGCAATTAGAGGCAATGGAAAGAAATAATGAGAAGAGTCACTCATTGAGGACGAAGAAGAGAAAAATGAGTATCGACGGTGAAGGGAATTATGATAATACTCTAAATTAGAAGAAAAAATCATATTCTTTCAGTTTCCGTCACAATCTTGATGTTATGCATGTAGAGAAAAATGTGTGCGATAACATACTTTGGACATTGTTAAATGTTTATGGAAAATCAAAAGATAATATAAAGGGTCGTCGAGACCTTGAGAACATGGGTATTCAAAAAGCATTACACCCTAAAAGATTGTTAGATAGAAAAGTATATTTACCACTAGCATGGTTCACAATGAGTAAAAGTGATAAAGACATATTTTGTAAGGTTTTAAAGAATATCAAAGTCCCAAATCGTTAGGTATCAAATATTTCATGGCGTGTAAACATTAAAGACCGGAATATTTCTGAACTTAAGATCCATGTTAATCATATCATAATGCAACAACTACTATCTCTAGCATTACGGAAACCATTGCCTACGAATAGGGGTGAGCACGGTCCGGCCCGGTCCGGGTTTTGCCTATTTTTTGGACCGGACCGAATATTCGGTCCTCAATTTTTTTGGACCAAGACCGGACCGATTAATTCGATTAACCTACTAATTCGGTCCAGGCTTTTTTCGGTCCAGTCCAAGGTAAAATTCGGTCCTGACCCTATTTTATTTATGAATATTTTTATCTACTTTTCTCACAAATATATATACAAAAAAATAATACTCAAAACTCCAAGTGATATTTACATAGGTTTTTTTAACCCAAATAAAAAAATGTCTATACATATATAAAATGTTCCAAATTAAATTCATAAGTTATATACATTAATTCAAAAACTATACACAAGAAACACAATAACATTATTTTTATTATATATATATATGGGAATCGGTCCGGTCCGGTCCAAATCGGTCTTTTAATATAGTGGACCGCGGACCGGACCGTTTTAATCGGTTTTTAGTTTTTGTGAACCGATTTTCAGACCGGTTTCAAAATAGCCTTAATTTTCGGTTCGGTCCGGTTCGGTCCAATCGGTCCATTCGGGTCGGTCTTTTTTTGTCCACCCCTACCTACGAATGTAACAAGGTCTTTGATTGAATTATGTAATTTCTATCTGCAACTATATTCAAAGACAATGACCTTCAATGACTATAGATATTTGCAAGATCGTGTTGCTCTTACACTCTGTCATCTTGAGAAAATCTTCCCCCCCCCCAATTTTTTCGATGTTATGGAGCATTTGACAATCCATTTAGACGAGGAGGCAATGATTGCTGGACCAGTACAGTTTTGATGGATGTATCCCATCGAGAGGTACATTTCATGTATTCATTGTGTTTGTGTCACATAAATTAATGCATATGAATGCTACTTTAATTTTTTTTACAATGACGACAGGTTTTTATTCACACTAGAAGAATATGATCGTAATCGAAGTCATCCAGAAGGTTCAATTGCTGAAGGATACCTAGAATAGGAATGCACGACATTTTGTGCGAGGTACCTGGGTGATGTTGAGAGTAAGTTAAATTGACCTTTAAGAAATGATGAAGTTGATGGAAATGCAAGTTCAATAGGTCGTACATTAGGTAAAGGAGTAGCATTTATGCTTGATGACACTTCATTTTCACAAGTACATCGGTACGTGTTGTTTGACTCCGCCGCGGTGCAGGCTTTTCGCGAATAAGATAACATTTGAATGAATTTTAAACTTTATGTAATTAAATATCACTCTACGTTATTCAATTTATAGATACATGTTTTACATGAAACATATAACAATGCTAAAACAGGAGAGACCTCGTGTGGGACACTACGAAATTAACCGCATTAACAAAGAAACGTTTCAAAAGTTGTTTCGGGATCATGTAAGTCATCTTTTGTATTTATATGTAACCAAATTTTAGTATGTTAATAACACAATTAAGTTTTACACATCTAATTTTTATTATTCAATCATATGAAAACATTTAGGTACGGAATCTAAATGAGGGCGAGGTGTCAAAGGAAGTTGCAATTTTTGCTTCAGGGCCTTCCTAATGGGCTAGGAGAAACAAGGAATATATTGTAAATGGGTTTAGGTTTCGCACAAAGTAGCGTGAGAGAAGATTGAATACTCAGAATAGTGGAGTTATTCTTGATGCCACCACCGAAAGTTTTGCAAGTGCAAAGGACGAACGACCTATTTCGGGGGATGTAACATATTATTGAGTATTAACCGATATATTTGAATTGCGTAATTCAAATGATTTCAAGTTTGTGCTATTCAAGTGTGATTGGGTTGATACTAATTCGGGGACGACACATGATGATTTCGAGTTCACATTAGTTAACTTCAAACATTCACTATATAAGCATAATCGACTGTCAGATGAACCGTTTATATTAGCATCTCAGGTCAAACAAATTTGGTATGTGTGAGACCCCATTCAAGAAGATTGGTAAGTTATCATGAAGATGACATTGAGATATTTGAATGACATTAATGGTAAAGATATTTATGGAGGTGACACAATAGATGCAGAAGTTGAGTCGTACAACATCCAATAATTAGATGACACTCTAATCAATCATAATGGGGATATTACAAGGGTTAGGGCTGATGTGGAGGGAACAACTGTTGACAACATAGTTGATATATATGGCGGTGATGATATCCGTGTTGATATTGATGAGGATTGTAGTGATGAGGATGTTTATGAGACTTGTGAAGATGATTCTGAGGTGAACGAGGAAGCTAACTAGAGTGATATAGATGAAAGTGATGGAAATGAGGAGACCGATGATGATTATGATATTGAAAGTTAGGATTATGATACTGAGATGGATGAAGATGACAATTGATATGAATTTTCCAGTTATTAATGGTTTTATTTTTAAGGATGCTTAGATGTTCATGAAATTTGGCATTCTTTTCTTAGTTTAATATTTGGTATGCTTGTTTATGTTTTGTGTTTGTGTTCAAGAAACTTGAGATATGTACTTTTGAATACCATTATCGAGGGAAGTCTTATCAAATTCTTTCATATGTTATTATTTCAGTAAGTTATCCTAATTTTTAAGGCAAAATGTACATATATATGTTATGTTTGATAAAATCAGCTCCGACTATGATCATCTGAGCCAATGGAACATTGAACTTTGCCACTCCTCTAGTTTGTTGCACAATATACCTATTCATATCAGTGACACTAGTTTGTAACACTATTGGTTACTAAAATATTTACTTCATATGGGATTTGGGGAAAGCACCGACTTTAACTATCTTAAACAATTTTGTTACTCTTCAATTTCCATTAAAATTAAATTTAATGATACACTTTCTTTACCGTCGCATACCATACTCATATGAACAGGTTCAGAAGAGAATGGGATAGGCCAGGCAGAAATATATCAACTTTGGTTCCTCTCTTCTATTATTCACCTGAACAAACACTTCTCTAACCATTCTCCTCTTCTATTCACTATCCCTATTCTTATAGATTTGATTAGAAAAACATTCAAATAACCTGCGTACTTCATAACTCACCCATAGACATAGCGAAATGCAGTTAAAAAAAAGATTCGAGGAATATATTTCAATTTCAAGGTGGGGTACTTCATAACTCACCATGGAAAATGTTGAAAGCATCAAACAATATATAGCATGAGGCCAGCAAAATGATTTTCTATAAACAAGTCGTACTCATGAATTTCAATTTTCAGAAAAGCCAGTTGGGGTAGAGTCAATGGGCATATAAACTCTTCATTCCACACGGGTGTCCAGTCATACGCCTTCTTTATTTTCTTCATTACCTCATCAACTGGCACTCTAGTTGTGCCAACCTGTTTCAAAAAATTTAAATCAATGAAATGTTACCAAACATGGAGCGGGTTACAACAGAACACTCAAACAAGGTACAAATAAAAGCACAATCTTGCCAAACTTAAGGAATGCGACTAGGTAGCCCGTGAACTTAAAATGAAGTGCCAATAAACATTAAAGGGGTTGACTAAGATGTGTGTAGATGTCTTAAGTTGATCTATGACTACGTGGGATATTAGGAAGCAATGTTTTGCTTCCTTGTGTGTTCCCTATTTCCTGAGGATCATGATATCTTAATAGAAAAATTTGTGAGGTGTAGAATGGGATTAAGGAAATTTAAGAATGTTGATACAATGCGAGATGCAAGATACTGAGGAAAGGAATTAATCAATAACATTACATCTTCATGTTTATTATTAACAAGTGACAAAAAAGGATGCGTCAATATGTAGAATGTTTTACAGGATGTGGCCATATCAATTAGATCTGATATGTATTTTGTAAGATCGGATGTTGGGTTAAAGGAGTGGCCATATATGGATGGTACTTGGGAACGGTACACTGGAATCTCACTCGTGTATAATAAAATAATTCAACTCCCCATGGGCTTGAAAATTTAAAACCTCCAAATATTACTATTGCTAAATAATTATGGCATTAAGGATGTTGCATCTTTTGAATTGATGAAAGAACTAAGAGGGTTGAATCTTATTGGTGTCATTTATTTTGTTATTTCACCATTTTGATAAAAATCACACCACTAAATTTTCTATTCTCTACTCCTCCTTCGGTGCTGATCCCTTAAACCAATTTTGCATTGTAATCAGTAAATAATGAATTTAGAAATTGACATTAAACACGTTAATGCAAGTAACCGAATCAATACACAATTATGCAGGAAAGGTCCAAGTGAATTTCTTTTAATGTAAATATAGTTTTATATACAAGTCAATCACATATCCCTCGCCACGTGATTAAAGAGATACAAAGGTACCATTGTATATACAGAGGTTGTATTCAATACTTTTAGTTTAGTTTGTTGAGTACTTAATGCTGATACTCCTAGCTTATCAGGATGTGAAGAGGTAATTTGATGTTACATTTGAAGGGTCGCGACATGATCATTAATCATTTTCTACATGACCACGGAATATATTTAAGACATGGAGGTAAGCAAAACATCAACACCATTCTACCTATTCCAAAAAATTTCTAGAACCATAATTTTTTGCCAAAATAACTCACAAAGGGCACTGATGTGTTGCTTCCTAATCAGAAATTTCTAGGAAATCGATGAAATTATAACAAAAATCAAGAAGTTTCAAAGAAATTCAAAATCAGAAAGAACAGGATTATTTTAGTGAAAAAAAGATAAAAAAATTGGAAATTCATAATCACCGATCGTATATCTAAAGAATATCGGAATAGTATACTTTCGGGAAAATGGAAAAAATTCATATATATTGAATTCGTGCTAAGTTGTTATTCAAAAAAGTACCAAGTCCTAAATGGATACACCGATACTTTTTTGAATAACAACTTATGTGAGGGAAAATACAAATCAATACAACTGATACCAAACCTCTACCTAACCTTACCCACATTTTACATTCTTCTCTGTTGTTATGCCATGTATATTTGGAACCAGTATACATGAACCAATCAGACCTACATTAGATATGAACTATTTGAAGTCTTGTATTAAATACCTGAATAAATCAGACCTGCATTACTTATTTTAACCCAATTTTGAGTCGATTTCATCTTTCTCTAATCTTTCTTGTGCTTCTCCATGTAAGAACTTATATTATTTCCAATTCTTCTAGCATTTTGTTAAAGATTTTCTAGCATATTTTAGGTTGCTATGACACCACACCGGCAGAGTAAATCCCTCTCACGGGCCCATTCCCATTCACAGTCTCTCTTGCACTCACAATCCAATATCCAACCACCATTTCAGCCGCAATCTCAGCACAGTTCTCATTCCCTTTCAGATTCCAGCTCGACCGAATGATCAATCTCAATTGAAAGTGAAAGTGATAGTAGCTCGACAGAGAGTGAGCCTTTACATAACCAAGACGACCATTTACATGAAGAAGGTACGCAAGTTATTTGATTTATATGTGCTTAATTAACTGTGTAGAATAAAATTAACAAATCTTCTTAATTTTTACGGTTCAGCTTCAGCAGAATATGCCACTAAGCGTAGAGGCATTACGAAGTTGGGTGAATTATGGGGTGCGAGAAAACGCTTACAGCTTCACTACAACGATTTCTATTAGCCAGTTGGAGATACCGCGGGTAGACTATCTACCCATTTAGGAATTTTAGTTCATGATGGGAATATGTAAACTTTCTTTTGTAAATTTTCGTATAACACAACTCTTATTAGAATACTCTTTGCAATACTGTATGTTATCTCTTGACAATTTAAAGATGATTATTTAATCGATGTACGAGGTTACTAATTTAATATTATATCGATGCTACACAGGTTACCGTTGGCTTTCAAAGATTGGCGATGCAAGGACTTCTACCCATACAAGAAACATGTTTGGCGAGAGGTGAAGGTAAAATCAAATGATACCATGATTTGTGGTAATTGAATTAAAAATTTGAATTATTTACAAAGATAATTATCTAAGCTAAAATCATATGTGTAATAGATGACTTGTTTTTCGATACATTGTAATATTATATAGGAGAACACCGATGCCCTTGATGAATTCAAAAAACTGTGCATGAAGAAGGTTGGAAATATAAGGAATAATTGGAGAGCAGAGGTGAAAAAACATTATCCTGCCTTTGATACCGACGAAGAGATATTCAAACATTGTCCACCTAGAGTAAAGATCGAGCAGTGGTCGCAACTTGTTAAGTATTGGGGAACCCGTGAGGCTAGGGTATGAATGCATTACTAGCAGTAAAGTTTTATTAATTCAAGTTAAACATATATTTTAAATATATTTTTGTAATAGAAAATGAGTCGAAGAACTCGTCGAACTCATAAGAAGCAAAGAACACCACATACTTCCGGAAGAAAGAGTCATATGAATGTTGCTCATAAGGTGTTTTATAAAAGATTTTGATTGTGAATATTATTTTATGTTATCAAACTTATTTATGTAACAACATACGCATCAATGGGTTTATTCAGATGGAGGCTGATCAAGGGAAAAAGGTTTTGTTGGTTGATGTTCACATCAAAACACACGAGAGGAGCGATGGCTCAGCCATCGATAAGGATTCCACTGAAGTAATGGTACAAAAATTAGCAGATGAGGATTAAATTAATAATTAAATAAGTTTATTATTTATGAAAGTTAAAATCATGCATGAAATTAATATGTGAAGCATTTAAAATTAGTAGTGGGGAGATATTAGGATCTTTATTCTATTTTTGTTTTGTGAATGAATGATTATACTTTTTGTTTTATATAATAAGAATTGTTTCATTTCAGTCAAAAATGAGGCAAAAAGTTTATCAACTTTCGTCAGATTGTAATGACTCCGTCATTTGTAAAGATGAGATATTCTATGAAGTCTTGGGACCTGATAAACACGGTCATTGTCGAGCTTATGGGCATGGACCATCTCCAACTGATGTGCATGGAACTAAGCGGCTGAACATTAATGAAAAAGAGTATGAGCGACTACGATCTGAGATTCGATCTGAATGCCAGGATAAATTTGATCATTTAGAGGCTCAGTTTGAGTTGATACGCACACACATTCTAACTTGCCCTTCCATTGTATCCAAACAAGTTAGTAAGTACACATTTTTATCCATTTTGCTTAATTATCATGTATATATACATAACTGTATGTTCTAATATTAAATCATGCTACTAACAGGTTCCTCAATCCTCCAATGAGCAAAACATACCATCATATAGGTCTATTTTGCAGCCTGAGCAACAATTAGAAGAAACCAACCAATTTCAACCAGTAGTGGTACCACAATCAAATCACCATTTAGCTCCATCTCAACAGGTAAGTAGATAATTACTTTTTAAAATCATAATTTAAGAGTTTACGTTTTCATGAGTGAAATAATTCAGTTTTTGTAGATTGCAAATTCTCAACACTTTGCTGCCACCGAGATTACTGCTCAGGTTAGTAAGCAAACGAATTCTACTTCAATTCAGGTATGTTACTAATTTAAAGGATTTTAAAGGGCACAATATATATGTGCTTTCTGGGGGAGTTTATATATACGTCACATTGGGTTGTTGGTTTATTTAGTTGTATATAATCTTAAAATTTTTGGGATGTCTTAAAAACAAATGAAACTCTACCAATTGTTTCCAGAAATATATCGTTGATGACATATTCATCTTGTTTGTAGACAGATCCATCAAAGAAGAAAAAGAAGCACCATCAACCATGACAAAGAGTCTCAAATAATGCACTTCCTAAAATTGTAGACCTTATTACTTCCGGACTTCCAAAAGTGGTTGTGGCACGTGGATTTATTGTAAGCAATGACCCTTCAACAAAAGTACGGGGTACGCTACTTGGTGAAGAATTTTGGGAAGTATATATTGAGAAAATATTTGTAACAAACGAACCATTGCCCAGACCTTATGGAAACAAGTTCACAATTGGAGATGCATATCATTCAACCGTAGCGTGGCATATTTCTAATGTACCAATTTTTAATTTAATTATTTTAATTAAAATACTAAGAATAAGTATCAATGACTAACGATTGACTTTTTTATTTGTAGGTTGAAGAGGCTGTTTAACTTTGATGGACAAGGATCGTACATTATAAAAATTTCCGTTTCGCTTTATGTTTTCCCGCTTGTTCTTATTGGACATGTACATTTTATTTTGTGGATGGATAATTTTTTCAAACTCAATTACGTTTATTTGCAATGAATGTTATGGTTAATGACGTTTTAATTGATTACCGCCCTCTTAATTTAATGTTATGACAGTGTATTACCACATAAATACGATACTTGTAATAAATGATTTTTTTAACACTTGTTCCCAATCATATATAGCAAAATAATATCAAAATTTTGTCTAGTGCCGCTATTATCATTCTCAGCATCTTATTAGTGCAGCCAAAAGTGTGTTGAACATTTAATAGGTGTTGCAAAAGGTCATTATCAACATTTTTTAATGCTGCTAAAAGTATATTACCCGCATTAATATAAATGCCTAAAAATGCTGAAATTTTTTGCAACATTTTTTAAATTGCCGTTGTTTTTTACCACATTGGCTGTCGCACTTGTGGAAATGCCGCCGAAAGTACCACAAACTTTTCACGGCATTTTTTAAAATGTCGTTGTTCTTTTACCACATTGGCTATTACCGCACTTGTGGAAATGCCGTCAAAAGTGTCATCAAAAGTGTTACCAGCATTTTTAGTGCTTTTCTCGACATTTAATTTGTGCCAAAAAATATCAATATTCTTATAGTGCGCGTAGTCACGGGTCTCCCGATTTGAGAATATGATGATAATTTAAAAATATCTAAATTAGGCTTAAAAACAAGCAGTTAAAGGGTGAAAACCCAAACTAGCAGCCAAACGACCCCATAAGAGGCAGGAACACCTCGCACTGGACCAATGTAAATTGTAGGAACTGACCGCGTGGTCGTGGGTCTCCCAGTTTGTGAATATGACGATAATTAGGAAATATCGAAATTGTGCTTAAAAACAAGTCGTTTAAAGGTAAAAACCCAAACCAGCCACCAAATGGCCTCGTAAGAGGTACGAACACCTCGCACGAGACTAATGTAACTTGTTGGATCTGACCGCCTAATCGTGGATCTCTCGGTTTGAGAATATGACGATAATTTGAAAATATCTAAATTAGGCTTAAAAACAAGTAGTTAAAGGGTGAAAACCCAAACCAGCCCCCAAACTGCCCCGTAAGAGGAACGAACACCTCTCTCGGGAATAATGTAACTTGTGGGAACTGACCTTGTAGTCACGGGCCTCCCGATTTGAGAATATGATGATCATATGAAAATATCTAAATTAGGCTACAAAATAAGCACTTAAAGGGCGAAACCCCAAACTAGCCGCCAAACGGCCCCGTAAGAGGCACGAAGATTTTGCACGGGACTAATGTAACTTGTAGGAACTGACTGCGCGGTCGCGGGTCTCCCATTTTGAAAATATGACGATAATTAGGAAATATCTAGATTATGCTTAAAAATTATCCGTTTATGGGTGAAAACACAAACCAACCGCCAAACGGCCCCGTATGAGGCCCGAACACCTCACACAAGACCAATGTAACTTGTAGGAATTGTTCACGTAGTCACGGGTCTCCCGATTTGAGAATATGATGATAATTTGAAAATATATGTATGAGGCTTAAAAACTATCCGTTTGAGGGTGAAAACTCAAGCCAACCGCCTAACTTGTAGGAACTGACCACATAGTCGCGGGTCTCTATGTGTGAGAATATGACGATAATTTGGAGATATCTAGATTAGGCTTAACAATAAGCCATTTGAGGGTAAAAACCTAAACCAGCGGCCAAACGGCCCCGTAAGAGGCATGAACACCTTGAACGGGACCAATGTAACTTGTTGGATCTGACCACGTAGTCAAGGATCTCCCAATTTGAGAATATAACAATAATTTGAAAATATCTAAATTAGGCTTAAAAACAAGCAGTTAAAGGGTGAAATGTCAAACCAACAACAAAATGGCCCCGTAAGGGGCATGAACACCTCGCTCGGGACCAATGTAACTTGTAGGAACTGACTGTGTAGTAACGAGCTTCCCGATTTGAGAATTTTCTGATAATTTCAAAATATCTAAATTAGGCTTAAAAACAAGCACTTAAAGGGTGAAAAGCCAAACCAGTAGCCAAACAGCCCCATAAGAGGCACGAACACCTCGCACCGGACCAATGTAAGTTGTAGGAACTGATTGCGTGGTCTCGGGTCTCCATTTTGAAAATATGACGATAATTAGGAAATATCTAGATTATGCTTAAAAATAAGCCGTTTATGGGTGAAACCCCAAACCAGCCGCAAAACAGCCCCATAAGAGGCACAAACATGTCACACGGGACTAATGTAACTTGTAAGAATTATTCACGTAGTCACGGGTCTCCCAATTTGAGAATATGACAAAAATTTAAAAATATCTAGATTAGACTTAAAAACAATCTGTTTGAGGGTGAAAACCCAAACAAGCCACCAAACCGCCCTGTAAGAGGCACGAACACCTCGTACGAGGCGAATGTAACTTGTAGGAACTGACCGCATAGCCGCGGGGTCTTTCGGTTTGAGAATATGACGATAATTTGGAAATATCTAGATTAGGCTTACAACAAACCGTTTGAGGGTGAAAACTCAAACCAGTCGCCAAACGGCCCCGTAAGAGTCATGAACACCTCGCATGGCACAACTGTAACATGTTGGAAATGACCGCGTAGTCGCGGATCTCCCAGTTTGAGAATATGATGATAATTTGAAAATATCTAAATTAGGCTTAAAAACAAGCAGTTAAAAGGTAAAAACCGAAACTAGCCCACAAACAGCCCCGTAAGAGGCATGAACACCTCGCTCGGGACCGATGTAACTTGCAGGAACTGACCGTGTAGTCACGGGTCTCCCGGTTTGAGAATATGGAAATAATTTGAAAATAGCTAAATTGGGGTAAAAACTAGCAACTAAAGGGTGAAAACATAAACCAGCAGCCAAACGTCCCCGTAAGAGGCACGAACACCTCGCACGGGACCAATGTAACTTGTAGGAACTCACCGCATAATTGCGGGTCTCCTGGTGTGAAAATATAATGATAATTTGGAAATATATAGATTTGGCTTAAAAATAAGTTGTTTGAGGGTGAAAACCCAAACCAGCCGCCAAACGTCCCTATAAGAGGCACGAACACCTCGCACGGGAACAATGTAAATTGTAGGAACTGACCGAGTAGTCGCGGGTCTCTTGGTTTTAGAATATGACGATAATTTGAAAATATCTAAATCAAGCTTATAAATAAGCAATTAAAGGGTGAAAACCCAAACCAAGTATAAAACGGCTCCGTAAGAGGCACAAACTCCTTGCACAAAACTAATGTAACTCGTAGGAACTGACCGCGTGGTCGCGGGTCTCTCAATTTGAGAATATGATGATAATTTGGAAATATCTAGATTATGCTTAAAAATAAGCCGTTTGACGGTGAAAACCCGAACTAGCCGCTAAATGGCCCCGTATGAGGCACGAGCACCTCGTATGGGACCAATGTAAGTTATAGGAACTAGTCGTGTAGTCGCGGGTATCCTGATTTGAGAATATATTGATAATTTGAAAATATCTAAATTAGTCAAAAAAATAAGTAGTTAAAGGGTGAAAACCCAAACCAACCGCCAAACAGCCCCGTAAGAGGCACGAACACCTCACACGGGACCAATGTAATTTGTAGAAACTGATCGCGTAATCGCGGATCTCCTGGTTTGAGAATATGATTATAATTTGAAAATATCTAGATTAGGTTTAAAAAAGAGGCATTTGAGGGTGAAAACCCAAACCTGCCCCCAAACGGCATCGTAAGAGGTGCAAATACCTCGCACGGAACCAATGTAACTTGTAGGAACAGATCGAGTAGTCATGGGTCTCTCGATTTGAAAATATGACAATAATTTGAAAATATCTAAATTAGGCTTAAAAACAAGCAGTTAAAAGGTGAAAACCCAAACCAGCCGCCAAATAGCCCCGTAAAAGGCAGTAACACCTCGCACGGGGCCAATGTAAATTGTAGGAACTGACCATGTGGTCGTGGGTCTCCCAATTTGAGAATATGACAATAATTAGGAAATATCGAGATTATGATTAAAAATAAGCCGTTTAAGGGTGAAAACCCAAACCAGTCGCTAAACGGCCCCATGAGAGGCACGAACACCTCGCACCGGACCAATGTAACTTATTGGATTTGACCGCGTATTCGCGGATATCCCGCTTTGAGCACATAATTTGAAAATATCTAAATTAGGCTTAAAAATAAGCAATTAAAGGGTGAAAACCCAAACCAGTCCCCAAACGGCCCCGCAAGAGGCACAAACACCTCGCTCGGGACCAATGTAACTAGTAGGAACTGACCGTGTAGTCACGGGTCTCCCACTTTGAGAATATGATAATAATTTGAAAATATTTAAATTAGTCTTAAAAATAAAAAGTGAAAGGGTGAAAACCCAAACCAGCAGCCAAACATCCCTGTAAGAGGCACAGACACCTCGCACGGGACCAATGCAACTTGTCGAAACTGATTGCGTCGTCACGGGTCCCCATTTTGAAAATATGATGATAGTTAGGAAATATCTAGATTATGCTTAAAAATATGTCGTTTAAGGGTGAAAACCAAAACCAGCCGCCAAACATCCCCGTTAGAGGCACGAACACCTCGCATGGAACCAATGTAACTTATAGGAAATGATTGCGTGGTCGTGGGTCTCCCATTTTAAAAATATGATGATAATTAGGAAATATCTAGATTATTCTTAAAAATAAGCCATTTACGGGTGAAAACCCAAACTAGCCGCCAAACGGCCCCATAAGAGGCACGAACACCTCGCACGGGATTAATGTAACTTGTAAGAACTGTTCACGTAGTCACGGGTCTCCTAGTTTGAGAATATGGCAAAAATTTGAAAATATCTAGATTAGGCTTAAAAATAATCTGTTTGAGGGTGAAAACCCAAACTAGCCCCCAAACCGTCTTGTAAGAGGCACGAACACCTCACACGGGACGAATATAACTTGTAGGAACTGACCGCATAGTTGCAGGTCTTTCGGTTTATGAATATGATGATAATTTGGAAATATCAAGATTACGCTTAACAACAGACCGTTTGAGGGTGAAAACCCAAACCAGCCGCCAAACGACCCCGTAAGAGGCACGAACACCTCACACGGGACAAATGTATATTATTGGAAATAACTGCATAGTCGCGGGTCTCCCAGTTTGAGAATATGATGATAATTTGAAAATATCTAAATTAGGCTTAAAAATAAGTAGTTAAAGGGTGAAAATCAAAACCAACCCGTAAACGGCCCCGTTGGAGGCAGGAACACCTCGCTCGGGACTAATGTAACTTGTAGGAACTGACCGTGTAGTCACGGGTCTCCCAGTTTGAAAATATGATAGTAATTTGAAAATAGCTAAATTGGGGTAAAAACTAGAAATTAAAGGGTGAAAACACAAACCAGTCGCCAAACGGCCCCATAAGAGGCACGAACACCTCGCACGGGACCGATGTAACTTGTAGGAACTCACCGCGTAATTGCGGGTCTCGTGGTCTGAAAATATGATGATAATTTTGAAGTATCTAGATTAGGCTTAAAAATAAGTTGTTTGAGGGTGAAAACCCAAACCAGACGCCAAACGGTCCCATAAGTGGCACGAACACCTCGCACGGGACCATTGTAACTTGTAGAAACTGACCGCGTAGTCGCGGGTCTCTTCGTTTGAGAATATGATGATAATTTGAAAATATCTAAATTAGGCTGATAAACAAGCAATTAAAGGGTGAAAACCCAAACCAAGTGTAAAACGGCTCCGTAAGAGGCACAACTCCTTGCACAAAACTAATGTAACTTGTAGGAACTGACCGCGTTGTTGCGGGTCTCCTGGTTTGATAATATGATGATAATTTGGAAATATCCATATTAGGCATGAAAACAAGCCGTTTGAGGGTGAAAACCCGAACTAGTCACTAAATACACCGTAAGAGGCACGAGCACCTCGTATGGGACCAACGTAAGTTATAAGAACTGATTGTGTAATCACGGGTATCTCAGTTTGAGAATATATTGATAATTTGAAAATATCTAAATTAGTCTTAAAATTAAGTAGTTAAAGGGTGAAAACCTAAACCAACCGCCAGACGGCCCCGTAAGAGGCACGGACACCTCACACGGGACCAATGTAATTTGTAGGAACTGACCGCGTAATCGCAGATCTCCTGGTTTGAGAATATGACAATAATTTGAGAATATCTATATTAGGTTTAAAAAGGAGTCATTTGAGGGTAAAAACCCACACCTGCCCCCAAGCGGCATCGTAAGAGGTACGAATCCCTCGCACGGGACCAATGTAACTTATAGGAACAGATCTCATAGTTATGGGTCTCTCGATTTGAGAATATGATGATAATTTGAAAATATCTAAATTAGGCTTAAAAACTAGTAGTTAAAGGGTGAAATTCCAAACCCGCAGCCAAATAGCCCCGTAAAAGGCAAAAAACCAGAAACGGGGCCAATGTAAGTTGTTGGAACTGACCACGTGGCCGTGGGTCTCCCAGTTTGAGAATATGACGATAATTAGGAAATATCGAGATTATGCTTAAAAATAAGCCGTTTAAGGGTGAAAACCCAAACCAACCTCCAAACAGCCCCATGAGAGGCACGAACACCTCGCACGGGACCAATTTAACTTGTTGGATTTGTTCGCGTAGTCGCGGATCCCCCGGTTTGAGAATATGACAATAATTGGAAAATATCAAAATTAGGTTTAAAAATAAGCAATTAAAGGGTGAAAACCCAAATGTCCCCGCAAGAGGCACAAACACCTCGCTCGGGACCAATGTAACTTGTAGGTACTAACCATGTAGTCACGGGTCTCCCTGTTTGAGAATATGATAATAATTTGAAAATATTTAAATTAGGCTTAAAAACTAGCAGTTAAAGGGTGAAAACCCAAACTAGCAGCCAAATACCCGTATAAGAGGCACGAACACCTCGCTTGGGACCAATGCAACTTGTAGGAACTGATTGCATGTTCGCGGGTCTCCCATTTTGAAAATATGATGATAGTTAGGAAATATTTAGATTATGCTTAAGAATAAGACGTTTACGTGTGAAAACCCAAACCAGCCGCCAAACGGCCCCATTAGAGGAACGAACACCTCGCGCAGGAAAAATGTAACTTGTTGGATCTGACCGCATAGTCATGGATCTCTCGATTTCAGAATGTGACGATAATTTGAAAATATCTAAATTAGGCTTAAAAACAAGCAGTAAAAGGGTGAAAACCCAAACCCGACCCCAAACGACCCCGTAAGAGGCACGAACACCTCGTCGGGACCAATATAACTTGTAGGAACTGACAGTGTAGTCACGGGTCTTTCGGTTTGAGAATATGATGATAATTTGAAAATAGCTAAATTAGGCTTAAAAATAAGCAGTTAAAGGGTGAAAACCTAAACCAGCAGCCAAACGGCCCCGTAAGAGGCAGGAACACCTCGCACGTGACCAATGTAAATTGTTGGAATTGACCACGTGGTCGTGGGTCTCCCAGTTTGAGAATATGACAATAATTAGGAAATATCGAGATTCTGCTTAAAAATTAGTCGTTTAAGGGTGAAAACCCAAACCAGCCGCCAAATGGCCTCGTAAGAGGTACGAATAGTTCACGCAATACTAATGTAACTTGTTGGATCTGACCGCGTAGTCACGGATCTCTCGGTTTGAGAATATGACGATAATTTGAAAATATCTAAATTAGGCTTAAAAACAAGCAGTTAAAGGGTGAAAACCCAAACCAGCCCCCAAACGGTCCCGTAAGAGGAACGAACACCTCACTCGGGACCAATATAACTTGTGGGAACTGACCGTGTAGTCACGGGCCTCCCGATTTGAGAATATGATGATAATATGAAAGTATCTAAATAAGGCTGAAAAATAAGCAGTTAAAGGGAGAAAACCCAAACTAGCCGACAAACGGTCCCATAAGAGGCATGAAGACCTTGCACGGGACCAATGTAACTTGTAGGAACTGACTGCGTTGTCGTGGGTCTCCTATTTTAAAAATATGACGATAATTAGGAAATATTTAGATTATGCTTAAAAATTTGTCGTTTGAGGGTGAAAACCAAAACCAACCGCCAAACGGCCCCGTAAGAGGCACGAACACCTCGCACAGGACCAATGTAACTTGTAGGAATTGTTCACGTAGTCACGGGTCTCCCGGTTTGAGAATATGATGATAATTTGAAATTTTCAATATTAGGATTAAAAACTACTCGTTTGAGGGGGAAAACTAAAGCCAATCGCCAAACGGCCCCGTAAGAGGCACGAACACCTCGCATGGGAGCAATACAACTTGTAGGAACTAACTGCGTAGTCGCGGGTCTCTATGTGTGAAAATATGACAATAATTTGGACATATCTAGATTAGGCTTAACAATAAGCCATTTGAGGGTGAACACCAAAACTAGCCGCCAAACGACCCCGTAAGAGGCACGGACACCTTGCACCGGACCAATGTAACTTGTTGGATCTGACCACGTAGTCGCGGATCTCCCGATTAGAGAATATGACGATAATTTGAAAATATCTAAATTAGGCTTAAAAATGAGCAGTTAAAGGGTGAAAAGCCAAACCAGCCCCAAAATGGCCCCGTAAGAGGCATTAACACCTCGCACGGGACCAATGTAACTTGTAGGAACTGACCGCGTAGTCGCGGGTCTCTTGGTTTGAGAATATGACGATAATTTAAAAATATCTAAATTAGGCTGATAAACAAACAGTTAAAGGGTCAAAACCCAAACCAAGTGTAAAACGGCTCCGTAAGAGGCACAAACTCCTTGCACAAAATTAATGTAACTTTTAGGAACTGACCTCGTGGTCACGGGTCTCCCAGTTTGAAAATATGATGATAATTTGGAAATATCCAGAATTGGCTAAAAATAAGTCGTTTGAGGGTGAAAACCGGAACCTGTAGCTAAAAGGCCCCGTAAGAGGCACGAGCACCTCGTATGGGACCAATGTAAGTTATAGGAACTGATCGTGTAGTCGCGGGTATCCTGGTTTGAGATTATATCGATAATTTGAAAATATCTAAATTAGTCTTAAAATTAAGTAGTAAACGGGCCCGTATGTTCACGGACACCTCACACGGGACCAATGTAATTTGTAGGAACTCACTGCGTAATCGCAGATCTCCTAGTTTGAGAAAAGTATGATAATTTGAGAATATCTAGATTAGGCTTAAAAAGGAGTCATTTGAGGGTAAAAACCCAAACCTGCCCCCAAGCAGCATCGTAAGAGGTACGAATCCCTCGTACGGGACCAATGTAACTTATAGGAACAGATCGCGTAGTCACGGGTCTCTCGATTTGAGAATATGATGATAATTTGAAAATATCTAAATTAGGCTTAAAAACAAGCTGTTAAAGGGTGAAAATCAAAACCAGCAGCCAAATAGCCCCGTAAAAGGCAGAAACACCAGAAACGGGGCCAATGTAAGTTGTAGGAACTGACCACGTGGTCGTGGGTCTCCCAGTTTCAGAATATGACGATAATTAGGAGATATCGAGACCATGCTTAAAAATAAGTTGTTTAAGGGTGAAAACCCAAACCAACCTCCAAACGGCCCCATGAGAGGCACGAACACCTCGCACGGGACCAATATAACTTGTTAGATTTGACCGCGTAGTCGCGGATCCCCCGGTTTGAGAATGTAACAATAATTTTAAAATATCTAAATTAGGCTTAAAAAAGCAATTAAAGGGTGAAAACCCAAATGGCCCCGCAAGAGGCACGAACACCTCGCTCGGGACCAATGTAACTTGTAGGTACTGATCGTGTAGTCACGAGTCTCCCAATTCGAGAATATGATAATAATTTGAAAATATTTAAATTAGGCTTAAAAATAAGCAGTTAAAGGGTGAAAACCCAAACCAGTAGCCAAACATCCCTATAAGAGGCACAAACACCTCGCATGGGACCAATGCAACTTGTAGGAACTGATTGCATTGTCGCGGGTTTATCATTTTGAAAATATTATGATAGTTAGGAAATATTTAGATTATGCTTAAAAATAAGCCGTTTACGGGTGAAAACCCAAACCAGCCGCCAAACGGCCCCATTAGAGGCACGAACACCTCGCACGGGACCAATGTAACTTGTTGGATCTGACCTCATAGTCGCGGATCTCTTGATTTGAGAATGTGACAATAATTTGAAAATATCTAAATTAGGCTTAAAAATAAGCAGTTAAAGGGTGAAAACCCAAACGGCCCCATAAGAGGCACGAACACCTCGCTCGGGACCAATGTAACTTGTTGGAACTGACCGTGTAGTCACGGGTCTTTCGGTTTGAGAATGCACTGATAATTTGAAAATAGATAAATTAGGCTTAAAAATATGCAGTTAAAGGGCGAAAACCAAAACCAGCAGCCAAACGGCCCCGTACGAGGCATGAACATCTCGTATGTGACCAATGTAACTTATAGGAACTGATTGCATGGTCGCGGGTCTCCCATTTTGAAAATATGATGATAATTAGGAAATATATAGATTATGCTTCAAAATGATCCATTTACGGGTGAAAACTCGAACCAGACACCAAACGGCCCCGTAAGAGGCACGAACACCTCGCACGGGACCAATGTAACTTGTAGGAAATGTTCACTTAGTCACGGGACTCCCAGTTTGAGAATATGACAAAAATTTTAAAATATCTAGATTAGGTTAAAAACAATTTGTTTGAGGGTGAAAACCCAAACCAGCCGCCAAACCGCCCTGTAAGTGGCACGAACACCTCGCACGGGATGAATGTAACTTGTTGGAACTTATCGCATAGTCGCGGGTCTCCCGATTTGAGAATATGATGTTAATTTGGAAATCTCTAGATTAGGCTTAACAATAAACCGTTTGAGGGTGAAAACCCAAACCAACCGCCAAACGGCCCCATACGAGGCACGAACACCTCGCACGGGACAAATGTAACCTGTTGGAAATCACCGTGTATCACGGATATCCCAATTTGAAAATATGACGATAATTTGAAAATATCTAAATTACGCTTAAAAACAAGCAGTTAAAGGGTGAAAACCCAAACCAGCCCGCAAATAGCCCCATAAGAGGCACGAACACCTCGCACGGACCAATGTAACTTGCAAGAACTGACCGTGTAGTCACAGGTCTCCCGATTTGAGAATATGATGATAATTTGAAAATAGCTAAATTGGGCTTAAAAATAAGCAATTAAAGGATGAAACCCAAACTAGCTGCCAAACGGCCTTGTAAGGGGCACGAAGACCTCGAACGAGGCCAATGCAGCTTGTAGGATGTGACCGCATAATCGCGGGTCTCCTGGTTTGAAAATATGACGATAATTTGGAAATATCTATATTAGGATTAAAAGTAAGCCGTTTGAGGGTGAAAACCCAAACTAGTCGCCAAACGACCCTTTAAGATGCACGAACACCTCGCACTGGACCAATGTAACTTGTTGGAACTCACCATGTAATTGCGGGTCTCCTGGTTTGAAAATCTGACGATAATTTGGAAATATCTAGATTTGGCATAAAAATAAGTTGTTTTAAGATCAAAATCCAAACCAGTCGCCAAACGGCCCCATAAGTGGCACGAACTCCTCGCATGAGACCAATGTAACTTGTAGGAACTGACCGCGTAGTCGCGGGTCTCTTGCTTTGAGAATACGATGATAATTTGAAAATATCTCAATTAGGCTTATAAATAAGTAGTTAAAGGGTGAAAACCCAAACCAAGTGTATAACGGCTCCGTAAGAGGCACAAACTCCTTGCACAAAACTAATGTTACTTGTAGGAACTGACCATGTGGTCGCGGGTCTCCCGATTTGAGAATATGATGATAATTTGGAAATATCTAGATTAGGCTTAAAAATAAGCTGATTTAGGGTGAAAAGCTGAACTAGTCGCTAAATGGCCCCGTAAGAGGCACGATCACCTCGTATGGGACCAATGTAAGTTTTAGGAACTGATCGTGTTGTCGGAGGTATCCCAGGTTGAGAATATATTGATAATTTGAAAATATCTAAATTAGTCTTAAAATTGAGTAGTTAGAGGGTGAAAACCCAAACCAACCGTCAAACGGCCCCATAAGAGGCACGAACACCTCACACGGGACCAGTGTAATTTGTAGGAACTCACCACGTAATCGCACATCTCCTTGTTTGAGAATATGACAATAATTTGAAAATATATGTATTAGGTTTAAAAAAGAATCATTTTGGGGTAAAAACCCAAACCTGCCCCCAAGCGGCATCGTAAGAGGTACGAATACCTCGCACGGGACCAATGCCACTTATAGGACCAGATCGCATAGTCACGGGTCTCTCGATATGATAATATGACGATAATTTGAAAATATCTAAATTAGGCTTAAAAATAAGCAGTTAAAGGGTGAAAATCCGAACCAGCCGCCAAATAGCCCTGTAAAAGGCAGAAACACCTCGCACGGAGCCAATGTAAATGGTAGGAACTGACCACGTGGTCGTGGGTCTCCCAGTTTGAGAATATGATGATAATTTGGAAATATCAAAATTATACTTAAAAATAAGCCGTTTAAGGGTGAAACCCCAAACCAGCCTCCAAACGGCCCCATAAGAGGCACGAACACCTCGCACGGGACCAATGTAACTTGTTGGACTTGACCTCGTAGTCGCGGATCCCCCGATTTGAGAATATAACAATAATTTGAAAATATCTAAATTAGGCTTAAAAATAAATAATTAAAGGGTGAAAACCCAAACCAGGCCCCAAACGACCCCGCAAGAGGTATGAACACCTCGCTCGGGACCAATGTAACTTGTAGGAACTGACCGTGTAGTCACGGGTCTCCCGGTTTCAGAATATGATAATAATTTAAAAATATTTAAATTAGGCTTAAAAATAAGCAGTTAAAGGGTTAAACCCTAATCCAGCACCCGAACATCCCTATAAGAGGCACGAACACCTCGCAAGGGACCAACGTAACTTGTACGAACTGACGGCGTGCTCGCGGGTCTCCCATTTTGAAATTATGATGATAGTTAAGAAATATTTAGATTATGCTTAAAAATAAGTCATTTACGGGTGCAAACCTATACCAGCCGCCAAAAGGCCATGTTAGAGGCACGAACACCTCGCACGGGACCAATATAACTTGTTGGATCTCACCGCATAGTCGCGGATCTCTCGGTTTGAGAATGTGAAGATAATTTGAAAATATCTAAATTGGGCTTAAAAATAAGCAGTTAAACTGTGAAAACCCAAACCAGCACCCAAACGGCCCCGTAAGAGGCACGAACACCTCACTCAGGACCAATGTAACTTGTAGTAACTGACCGTGTGGTCACGGGTCTCCCGATTTGAGAATACGATGATATTTTGAAAATAGCTAAATAAGGCTTAAAAACAAGCAGTTAAAGGGTGAAAACCCAAACCAGTCTCCAAACGGCCCAGTAAGAGGCACGAACACCTCGCATGTGACCAATGTAACTTATAGGAACTGACTGCATGGTCGCGGGTCTACCATTTTGAAAATATGATGATAATTAGGAAATATCTAGATTATGTTTAAAAATGTGCCATTTAGGGGTAAAAACCCAAACCAGACGCCAAACAGCCCCGTAAGAGGCACGAACACCTCGCACGGGACCAATGTAACTTGTAGCAACTATTCACGTTGTCACGGGTCTCCCAGTTTGAGAATATGACAAAAATTTGAAAATATCTAGACTAGGCTTAAAAATAATCTATTTGAGGGTGAAAATCCAAACCAGCCGCCAAACTGCCCCGTTAGAGGCACGAACACCTCGCTCGGGATGAATATAACTAATAGGAACTTACCGCATAGTCGCGAGTCTCCCGATTTGAGAATATGATGTTAATTTGGAAATCTCTAGATTAGGCTTAACAACAAGCCGTTTGAGGGTGAAAAACCAAACCAACTGCCAAACGGTCTCGTACGAGGCATGAACACCTCGCACGGGACAAATATAACCTGTTGGAAATCACCGTGTTATCACGGATATCCCAATTTAAGAATATGACGATAATTTGAAAATATCTAAATTAGGCTTAAAAATAAGCAGTTAAAGGGTGAAAACCCAAACCAGCCCACAAAAGGCCCCATGAGTGGCACGAACACCTCGCTCGGGACCATTATAACTTACAAGAACTGATCGTGTAGTCACGGGTCTCCGGTTTTGTGAATATGATGATAATTTGAAAATAGCTAAATTGGGCTTAAAAACAAGCAGTTAAAGGCTAAAAACCCAAACCAGTTGCCAAATGGCCCCGTAAGGGGCACGAACACCTCGCACGAGACCAATGTAGGTTGTAGGATCTGACCGCATAATTGCGGGTCTCCGGGTTTGAAAATATGACGATAAATTGGAAATATCTAGATTAGGCTTAAAAATAAGTCGTTTGAGGGTGAAAACTCAAACCAGATGACAAACGACCCCGTAAGATGCACGAACACCTCGCACTAGACCAATGTAACTTGTAGGAACTCACCGCGTAATTGCGGGTCTCCTGGTTTGAAAATTTGACAATAATTTGGAAATATCTAGATTAGGCTTAAAAATAAGTTGTTTGAGGGTCAAAACCCAAACCAGTCACCAAACGGCCCCATAAGTGGCACGAACACCTCGCACGGAACTAATGTAACTTGTAGTAACTCACCATGTAGTCGCGGGTCTCTTGGTTTTAGAATATGACGATAATTTTTAATTATCTAAATGAGGCTTATAAACAAGCAGTTAAAGGGTGAAAACCCAAACCAAGTGTAAAACGGCTCCGTAAGAGGCACAAACTCCTTGCACAAAACTAATGTTACTTGTAGGAACTGACCACGTGGTCGCGGATCTCCTGATTTGAGAATATGATGATAATTTGGAAATATCTACATTAGGCTTAAAAATAAGCCATTTGAGGGTGAAAACCCGAACTAGTCGGTAAATGGCCCCGTAAGAGGCACGAGCACCTCGTATGGGACCAATGTATGTTATAGGAACTGATCGTGTAGTCAGAGGTATCCCAGGTTGAGAATATATTGATAATTTGAAAATATCTAAAATAGTCTTAAAATTGAGTAGTTAGAGGGTGAAAACCCAAACCAACCGCCAAACGGCCCCATAAGAGGCACGAACACCTTACACGGGACCAATGTAATTTGTAGGAACTGACCATGTAATCACAGATCTCCTGGTTTGAGAATATGACGATAATTTGAAAATATCTGGATTAGGTTTAAAAAAGAGTCATTTGGGTGTAAAAACCCAAACCTACCCCCAAGAGGCATCGTAAGGGGTACGAATACCTCGCACGAGACCAATGTAACTTGTAGGAACAAATTGCATATTCATGGGTCTCTCGATTTGAGAATATGACGATAATTTGAAAATATCTAAATTAGGCTTAAAACAAGCAATTAAAGGGTGAAAATCCAAACCAGCCGCCAAATTGCCCCGTAAAAGGCATAAACACCTCGCACGGAGTCAATGTAAATTGTAGGAACTGACCTCGTGGTCATGGGTCTCCCAGTTTGAGAATATGAAGATAATTAGGAAATATTGAGATTATACTTAAAAATTAGCCGTTTAAGGGTGAAAACCCAAACTAGCCTCCAAACGGCCCCATGAGATGCACGAACACATCGCACGGGACCAATGTAACTTATTGGATTTGACCGCATAGTCACGGATATCCCGGTTTTAGAATATGACAATAATTTGAAAATATCTAAATTAGGCTAAAAAAATAAGTAATTAACGGGAGAAAACCCAAACCGGCCCCCAAACGGCCCCGCAAGAGGTACAAACACCTCGCTCATGACCAATGTAACTTGTAGGAACTGACTGTGTAGTCACGGGTCTCCCGGTTTGAGAATATGATAATAATTTGAAAATATTTAAATTAGGCTTAAAAACAAGCAGTTAAATGGTGAAAACCCTATCCAGCAGCCAAACATCCATATAAGAGGCACGAACACCTCACACGGGACCAATGCAACTTGTAGGAACTGACTGCGTGGTCGCGGATCTCCCATTTTGAAAATATGATGATAGTTAGGAAATATTTAGATTGTGCTTAAAAATAAGTTGTTTACGGGTGAAAACCCAAACCAACCGCCAAACGGCCCTGTTAGAGGCACGAACACCTCCCACGGGACCAATGTAAGTTGTTGAATCTGATTGCATAGTCACAGATCTCTCGGTTTGAGAATGTGATGATAATTTTAAAATATCAAAATTAGGCTTAAAAATAAGCAGTTAAATTGTGAAAACCCAAACCAGCCCCCAAAAGGCCCCGTAAGAGGCACGAACAACTCGCTTGGGACCAATGTAACTTGTAGGAAATGACCGTGTAGTCACGGGTCTCTCGGTTTGAGAATACGATGATAATTTGAAAATAGTTAAATTAGGCTTAAAAACAAGCAGTTAAAGGGTGAAAATCCAAACCAGTCGCCAAACGGCCCCGTAAGAGGCACGAACATCTCGCATGTGACCAATGTAACTTATAGGAATTGACTGCATGGTCGCGGGTCTCCCATTTTGAAAATATGACGATAATTAGGAAATATCTAGATTATGTTTTAAAATGAGCCATTTACGGGTGAAAACACAAACCAGACGCCAAACGGACCCGTAGGAGGCACGAACACCTCGCACGGGACCAATGTAACTTGCAGCAACTGTTCACGTAGTCACGGGCCTCCCAGTTTGAGAATATGAGAAAAATTCGAAAATATCTTGATTAGGCTTAAAAATAATCTATTTGAGGGTGAAAACCCAAACCAGCCGCCAAACCGCCCCGTAAGAGGCAGGAACACCTTGCACGGGATGAATGTAACTTATAGGAACTTACCAAATAGTCGCGGGTCTCCCGATTTGAGAATATGATGTTAATTTGGAAATCTCTAGATTAGGCTTAACAACAAGCCGTTTGAGGGTGAAAACCCAAACCAACAACACAGTGGCCTCGTACGAGGCACGAACACCCCGCACGGGACAAATGTAACCTGTTGGAAATCACCGTGTTATCACGGATATCCCAATTTGAGAATATAACGATAATTTGAAAATATCTAAATTACACTTAAAAATAAGTAGTTAAAGGGTGAAAACCCAAACCAGCCTGCAAATGGCCCCGTTAGAGGCACGAACACCTCGCTCGGGACCAATGTAACTTACAAAAACTGACCGTGAAGTCACAGGTCTCCCGATTTGAGAATATGATGATAATTTGAAAATAGCTAAATTGGGCTTGAAAATAAGCAATTAAAGGCTGAAAACCCAAACCAGCTGCCAAACGGCCCCGTAAGAGGCACGAACACCTCGCACGAGACCAATGTAGCTTGTAGGATCTGATCGCGTAATCGTGGGTCTCCTGGTTTGAAAATATGATGATAATTTGGAAATATCTAGATTAGGCTTAAAAATAAGCCGTTTGAGGGTGAATACCCAAACCAGCCGTCAAACGGCCCCGTGAGAGGCACGAACACCTCGCAGGGACCAATGTAACTTGTAGAAACAAACCGCGTAGTAGCGCATCTCCCGATTTGGGAATATATAGATAATTTAGAAATATCTAGATTAGGCTTAAAAATAAGCCGTTTGAGGGTGAAAACCCAAACCAGCCGCCAAACGGCCCCATAAGAGGTAAAAACACCTCGCACGGGACCAATGTAACTTATAGGAACTAACCGCGTAGTCACAGGTCTCCCAATTTGAGAATATGACAATAATTTGAAAATATCTAAATAAGTCTTAGAAATAAGTCGTTTGAGGGTGAAAACCCAAACCAGCCACCCAACGGCCCCGTAAGAGGCATGAACAACTCGCATTAGATGAATGTAACTTGTTGGAACCATCGCGTGGTTGCGGGTCTCCTAGTTTGATAATATGATGATAATTTGGAAATATCTATATTATGCATTAAAATGCACTGTTTAAGGGTGAAAACCCAAACTAACTGCCAAACGGCCCCGCAAGAGGCATGAACACCTCGCACGGGACCAATGTAACTTGTAGGAATAGACCACGTAATCGCGGATCTCCTGGTTTCATAATATGATGAAAATTTAGAAATATATAGATTAGGTTTAAAAATAAGTCGTTTGAGTGTGAAAACCCAAAACCAGCCCCCAAACAGCCCCCTAATAGGCACGAATACCTCGCATGGGACCAATGTAACTTGTAGGAACTCATCGCGTAGTCACAGGTCTCCTAATTTGAGAATAATAATATAATTTGAAAATATTTAAATTAGGCTTAAAAACAAGCAATTAAAGGGTGAAAACACAAACGAGCCGCCAAACGGCCCCGTAAGAGGCACGAACACCTCGTATGGGACCAATGTGACTTGTAGTAACTGATTGTGTGGTCAAGGGTCTCCCAGTTTGATGATATAACTATAATTTGGAAATATCTTGATTAGGCATAAAAATAAGCCGTTTGAAGGTGAAAACCCAAACGAGCCACCAAACGGCCCCGTAAGAGGCACGAACACCTCGCACGGGACCAATGTAACTTGTAGGAACATACCGCGTAGTAGCGTATCTCCCGGTTTGGAAATATATTGATAATTTATAAATATCTAGATTAGGCTTAAAAATAAGCCGTTTGAGGTTAAAAACCCAAACCAGCCGACAAACGGCCCCGTAAGAGGCACGAACACCTCGCACGGGACCAATGTAACTTGTAGGAACTGATCGCATAATCGTGCGTCTCCCGGTTTGGGAATATATCGATAATTTATAAATATCAAGATTAGGCTTGAAAAAAGTCGATTGAGGGTGAAAACCCAAGCCAGCCGCCAAACGGTCCCGTAAGAGGCACAAACACCTCGCACGGTACCAATGTAACGTTTAGGAACTGTTCATGTAGTAACGGGTCTCTCGATTTGATAAAATGATGATAATAGGGAAATATCTAGATTAGTATTAAAAATAAGTCGTTTGAGGGTGAGAACCAAAAACAGGTGCCAAATGGCCCCGTAAAAGGCACGAACACCTCGCACGGGACCAATGTAACTTGTAGGAACTGATCCCCTAGTCTTGGGTCTCCTGATTTGAGAATATGACAATAATTTGTAAATATCTATATTAGGCTTAACAATAAGCCATTTGAGGGTGATAACCCAAACTAAACGCCAAACGGCCTAGTAAGAGGCGCGAACACCTCGCACGAGACCAATGTAGCTTGTTGGAACTGATCGCATAGTCGCGGGTATCCCGGTTTGAGAATATGATGATAATTTGAAAATATCTAAATTAGACTTCAAAACAAGCAATTAAAGGGTGAAAGCCCAAACCAACCCCTAAACGGCCCCGTGAGAGGCACCAACACCTTGCTCGGGACCAATATAACTTGTAGGAAGTGACCGTCTAGTTACGGGTCTCCTTATTTGAGAATATGATGATAATTTGAAAATTGCTAAATCAAGCATAAAAATAAGCAATTAAAGGGTGAAAACCCAAGCCAACCACCAAAAGGACCCGTAAGAGGAACGAACACCTCGCACAAAACCAATGTAACTTGTAGGAACAGACCACGTAATCGCGGGTCTCTTGGTTTGAGAATATGACGATAATTTGAAAATATCTAGATTAGGTTTAAAAATAAGCCATTTGAGGGTGAAAACCAAAACGATCCCCCAAATGGCCCCGTAAGAGGCACGAACACCTCTCACGGGACCAATGTAACTTGTAGGAACTAATCGCGTAGTCACAGGTCTCCCAGTTTGAGAATGTGATGATAATTTGAAAATATATAAATTAGGCTTTAAACAAGTAGGTAAAGGGTGAAAATTCATACTAGTCGCAAAATGTAACGTGTAGGAACGGACTGTGTAATGACGGGTCTCCCGGTTTGAGAATATGAGGATAATTTAGAAATATCTAAATTAGGCTTAAAAAAAAGCCGTTTGAGGGTGAAAACCTAAACCATCCGTAAAATGGCACCGTAAGAGGCACGAGCACCTCGCATGGGACCAACGTAACTTAAAGGAATTGACCGCATGGTTGAGGGTCTCCCAGTTTGAGAATATGACGATTAATTGGAAATGTCTATATTCATCTTAAAACTAAGCCGTTTGAGTGGGAAAACACAAACCATTCGCCAAATGACCACCTCGTACTGGACCAATGTAACTTGTAGGAACTTACTGCGTAGTCACGGATCTCCCAATTTCAGAATATAAGGATAATTTGGAAATATCTAGATTAGGCATAAATATAAGCCATTTGAGGGTGAAAACCAAAACCAGCCGCCAAACGGCCCCGTAAGAGGCACGAACACCTCACACGGAACCAAAGTAACTTGTAGGAACTTATCGCGTAGTTGCGGGTCTCCCGGTTTTAGAATATGAGGATAATTTGGAAATATCTAGATTAGGCTTAAAAATAAACCGTTTGAGGGTGAAAACCTAAACTAGTCGCCAAATATCCCCGTAAGAGGCACGAACGCCTCGCATGGGGCCATTGTAAGTTGTAAGAATTGACCGCATAGTTGTGGGTCTCCCGATTTCGAAATATATTCATAATTTGGAAATATCTACATTAGTGTTAAAAACAAGCAGTTTGAGGGTGAAAACCCAAACCAGCAGCCAAACGGCCCCATAAGAGGTAAAAACACCTCACACGGGACCAATGTAACTTATAGGAACTAACCGCGTAGTCACAGGTCTCCCGATTCGAGAATATGACAATAATTTGAAAATATCTAAATTAGCCTTAGAAATAAGTCGTTTGAGGGTGAAAAACCAAACCAGCCGCCCAATGGCCCCGTAAGAGGCACGAACAGCTCGCACGAAACCAATTTAACTTTTAGGAACTATCGTGTGGTTGCGGGTCTCGCTGTTTGAGAATTTGAAAATAATTAAGAAATATCTAGGTTTTGTTTAAAAATAAGCCGCTTGAGAGTAAAAACCCAAACCAGCTGCCAAACGGTCGTGTAAGAGGCAAGAACACCTCGCACGGGGACAATGTAACTTGTAGGAACTGATTGCGTAGTCACGGGTCTCCCAGTTTGAGAATATGAGGATAATTTGGAAGTATCCAGATTATGCTTAAAAATAAGTCGTTTGAGGGTGAAAACCCAAACCAGCCGCCAAGCGGCACCGTAAGATGGATGAACACCACGCACGGGACCAATGTAACTTCTAGGATCTGATCACGTAGTGGCGGGTCTCTCAATTTTAGAATACGACGATAATTTAGAAATATCTAGATTAGGCTTAACAACATGCCATTTGAGGGTGAAAATTCAAACCAACCGTTAAACGGCCCCGTAAGAGGCACAAACACCTCGCAAGGGACCAATGTAACTTTTAAGAACTGTTCATGTAGTCACGGGTCTCTCGATTTGAGAATTTGATGATAATTGGAAAATATCTAGATTAGTCTTAAAAATAAGTCGTTCGAGGGTGAGAACCCAAACCAGCCGCCAAATGGCCCCATAAAAGGAACGAACACCTCGCACGGGACCAATGTAACTTGTAGGAACTGATCCCATAGTCTCGGGTCTCTTAATTTAATAATATGATAATAATTTGGAAATATCTAGATTAGATTTAACAGTTAGCTGTTTAAGGGTGAAAACCCAAACCAAATGTCAAACGGCCTTGTAAGAGGCACGAACACCTCGCACGAGACCAATGTAGCTTGTTGGAACTGACCGCATAGTCGCGGGTCTGTCAGTTTGAGAATATGATGATAATTTGAAAATATCTAAATTAGGCTTCAAAATAAGCAGTTAAAGGGTGAAAGCCCAAACCAGCACCTAAACGGCCCCGTAAGAGGCACCAACACCTTGCTCGGGACCAATGTAACTTGTAAGAACTGACTGTCTAGTCACGGGTCTCCTCGTTCATGAATATGATTATAATTTGAAAATAGCTAACTTAAGCTTAAAAATAAGCAATTAAAGGGCGAAAACCCAAACTAGGCGCCAGAAGGACCCGTAAGAGGAACGAACACCTCGCAAGGGACCAATGTAACTTGTAGGAACAGACCGCGTAATCACGGGTCTCTTTATTTCAGAAAATAACGATAATTTGGAAATATCTAGATTAGGTTAAAAAACAAGCCATTTGAGGGTGTAAACCCAAACCATCCCCCAAATGGCCTCGTGAGAGGCACGAACACCTCTCACGGGACCAATGTAACTTATAGAAACTAATCACGTAGTCACAGGTCTCCCAGTTTGAGAATATGATGATAATTTGAAAATATCTAAATTAGGCTAAAAATAAGTAGTTAAAGGCTGAAAATTCAATCTAGTCGCCAAATTTGACGTGTAGGAACTGACTGCGTAATGACGGGTCTCTCGGTTTGAGAATATGAGGATAATTTGGAAATATCTAAACTAGGCTTAAAAATAAGCCGTTTGAGGGTGAAAACCTAAACCAACAATCAAACGGCCCCGTAAGAGGCACGAACACATCGCACGGTACCAATGTAACTTATAGGAACTGACCGCATGGATACGGGTCTCCCAGTTTGAGAATATGATGATTAATTGGAAATGTCTAGATTAGGCTTAAAACTAAGTCGTTTGAGTGTGAAAATAGAAACCAGCTGCCAAATGGCCCCGTAGGAGGAACGAACACCTCGTACGGGACCAATGTAACTAGTAGGAACTTACCGCATAGTCACGGATCTCCCGATTTCTGAATATGAGCATAATTTGAAAATATCTAGATTTGTCTTAAAAACAAGCCATTTGAGGATGAAAACCCAAACATGTCGCCAAACGGCCCCGTAAGAGGCACGAACACCTCACACATAACCAAAGTAACTTGTAGGAACTTAACGCGTAGTTGCGGGTCTCCCGATTTTAGAATATGAGGATAATTTGGAAATATCTAGATTAGGCTTAAAAACAAGCCGCTTGAGGGTGAAAACCTAAACCAGTCGCCAAATGCCCCCGTAAGTAGGGGTGGGCACGGTCCGGTCCGGTCCGGGTTTTGCCTATTTTTTTGACCGGACCGAATATTCGGTCCTTAATTTTTTTGGACCGAGACCGGACCGATTAATTCGGTTAACCTACTAATTCGGTCCAGGCTTTTTTCGGTCCGGTCCGGGGTAAAATTCGGTCCTGACCCTATTTTATATATATGTACATTTTATGAATGTTTTTATCTATTTTTCTCACAAATATATATACAAAAAAATAATACTCGAAACTCCAAGTGATATTTACATAGTTTTTTTTAACCCAAATAAAAAAATGTCTATACATATATAAAATGTTCCAAATTAAATTCATAAGTTATATACATTAATTCAAAAACTATACATAAGAAACACAATAACATTATTTTTATTATATATATATAGGAATCGGTCCGGTCCGGTCCAAATCGGTCTTTTAATATAGTGGACCGCGGACCGGACCGGTTTAATCGGTTTTTAGTTTTTGTGAACCGATTTTCGGACCGGTTTCAAAATAGCCTTAATTTTCGGTTCGGTCCGGTTCGGTCCAATCGGTCCATTCGGGTCGGTCTTTTTTTTGTCCACCCCTACCCGTAAGAGGCATGAACGCCTCGTACGGGGCCATTGTAACTTGTAAGAACTGACCGCGTAGTCGTGCATCTCTCGGCTTGGGAATATATCGATAGTTTATAAATGTCTAGATTAGGCTTGAAAATAAGTCGTTTGAGGGTGAAAACCCAAACTAGCTGCCAAACGGCCCCGTAAGAGGCACGAACACCTCACACGGGACCAATTTAACTTGTAGGAACTGACCGCGTAGTTGCGGGTCTCCAAGTATGAGAATATGACGATAATTTGGATATATCTAGATTATGTTTAAAAACAAGTCGTTTGAGTGTGAAAACCCAAAACTAGTCCCCAAACGGCCCCGTAAGAGGCACGAACACCTCGCATGGGACCAATGTAACTTGTAGGAATTGATCACGTATTTACAGGTGTCCTGGTTTGAGAATAGGGTGATATTTTGAAAATATCAAAATTTGCCTTAAAAATAATCCGTTTGAGGGTGTAAACCCAAACCAGCCACCAAACGGCCCCTTAAGAGGCACGAACACCTTATACCGGACCAATGTATCTTATAGGAACTGATCGCGTAGTCAGGAGTCTCCAGGTTTGAGAATATGATGATAATTTGGAAATTTCTAGGTTACATTTAAAAACAAGCCATTTGACGGTGAAAACCCAAACCGTCCTCCAAACGGCCCCGTGAGAAGCACGAACACCTCGCACGGGACCAATGTAGCTTGTAGGAACTGCCCCCGTAATCGCAGGTCTCCTGGTTTGAAAATATGACGATAATTTGGAAATATCTAGATTAGGCTTACAAATAAGCCGTTTGAGGGCGAAAACTCCAACCAGCCTCCAAACGGCCCCGTAAGAGGGATGAACATCTCGCACGGGACCAATGTAACTAGTAGGATTTGATCGTGTAGTTGAGGGTCTCTCGATTTGAGAATATGATGATAATTTGGAAATATCTAGATTAGGCTTAACAACAAGCTGTTTGAGGGTGAAAATCCAAACCAGCCAGAAAACGGCCTCAAAAGAGGAACGAACACCTCCCTCGGGATCAATGTAACTTGTTGGAACTGATCGCGTAGTCGCGGGTCATCTGATTTGAGAACATGATGATAATTTGAAAATATCTAAATTAGGCTTAAAAATGAGCAGTTAAAGGGTGAAGTCCTAAACCAACTGCAAAACGGCACTGTAAGAGGCGCGAACACCTCACACGGGACCAATGTAACTTATAGAAACTGTCCGCGTGGTCGAGGGTCTCCCAGATTGATGATATGATGATAATTTGGAAGTCTCTAGATTAGGCTTAAAAATAAGTTGTTTGATGGTGAAAATCCAAACCAGCCGCCAAACGGCTCCATAATAGGCACGAACACCTCGCACAGGACCAATGTAATTTGTAAGAACTGACCACGTAGTCGCGGGTCTCCCGGTTTGAAAATATGAGTATAATTTGGAAATCTCTAGATTAGGCTTAAAAAAAAGTCCTTTGAGGGTGAAAACCCAATCCAGACTAACACCTCGCACGGAACCTATGTGACTTATAGGAAATGACCGCCTAGTCGTGCATCTTTAGGTTTGGGAATATATCGATAATTCAGAAATATCTAGATTACGCTTTAAAATAAGTCGTTTGAGTGTGAACACCCAAACCAGCCGCCAAACGGCCTCGTAAGAGGCACGAACACCTTGCACGGGACCAATGTAACATATAGGAATTGATCGCGTAGTCGCGGCTCTCCCTATTTCAGAATATATAGATAATTTGGAAATATCTAGATTTGGAATAAAAACAAGCCGTTTGAGGGTGCAAACCCAAACCAATCGCCAAACGGCCCCATAAGAGGCACGAACACCTCGCACGGGACTAATGTAACTTGTAGGAACTGTTCGCGTAGTCACGGGTCTCCCAACTTGAGAATATGATTATAATTTGGAAATATCAAGAGAGGCTTAAAAATAAATTGTTTTAGGGTGAGAACCCACACCAACCGCCAAACGGCCCCGTAAGAGGCACGAACACCTCGCACAGGCCCATTATAACTTATAGGAACTGATCGTGTACTCACGGGTTTCCCAATTTGAAAATATGATGATAAATTTCAAATATTTATATGAGGCTTAAAAATAAGTCGTTTGATTGAGAACACCCAACCAGCCGCCAAACGGCCCTGTAAGAGGCACGAACACCTCGCAGAGGACCAATGTAACTAATAGGAACTGACCGCATAGTCGCAGGTCTCCCAGTTTCTGAATATATAGATAATTTGAAAGTATCTAGATTTGGCGTAAAAACAAGTCGTTTAAGGGTGAAAACCCAAACCAGCCGCCAAACAGCCTCGTAAGAGGCACGAACACCTCACACGGGACCAATGTAACTTGTAGGAACTTTACGCATAGTTACGGGTCTCCCGATTTGAGAATATGATGATAATTTGGAAATATCTAGATTAGGCTTAAAAATAAATTGTTTGAGGGTGAGAACCCAAACCAGCAGCCAAACAGCCCCGTAAGAGGCACGAACAACTCGCACGGGACCAATGTAACTTGTAAGAACTGATCACGTAGTCTCGTGTCTCCCGATTTGAAAATATGATGATAGTTTGGAAATATCTAGATTAGGCCCGTTTGATGGTGAAAAACCAAACCAGATGCCAAACGGCCTAGTAAGAGGAACGAACACCCCGCACGAGACCAATGTAGCTTATTATAACTGACTACATAGTCACGGGTCTCCTGGTTTGAGAATATGATGATAATTTGAAAATATCTAAACTAGGATTCAAAACATTCAGTTAAAGGGTGAAAACCCAAACCAGCCCCCAAACGGCCCCGTAAGAGGTACCAACACCTCTCTCGGGACCAATGTAACTTGTAAAAACTGACCGTGTCGTCATGGGTCCCATCATTTGAGAATATAATGATAATTTGAAAATTGCTAAATTAGGCTTTAAAATGACCAATTAAAGGGTGAAAACCCAAACCAGCCGCCAAAAGGCCCCATAAAAGGAACGAACACCTCGCACGGGACCGATGTAACTAGTAGGAATTGACCGCGTAATCGCGGGTCTCTTGGTTTGAGAATATGACGATAATTAGGAAATATCTAGATTACGTTTAAAAATAAGCCATTTGAGGGTGAAAACCCAAACCAATCCCCAAATGGCCCTGTAAGAGGCACAAACACCTCGCACGGGACCAATGTAACTTGGAGGAACTAATCGCGTAGTCACAGGTCTCCCAGTTTGAGAATATGATGATAATTTGAAAATATCTAAATTAAGCTTAAAAAATGTAGTTATAGGGTGAAAATTCAAACTAGTCGCCAAATAGCCGCGTAAGAGGCACGAACACCTCACACAGGACCAATGTAACTTATAGGAACTGATCGCGTGGTTGCGGGTATTCCAGTTTGATAATATGATTATCAATTGTAAATATCTAGACTAGGCTTAAAACTAAGCCGTTTGAGGGTGAAAACACAAACCAGCCGCCAAACGGCCCCGAAAGAGGCATGAACACCTCATATGGGACCAATGTAAGTTGTAGGAACTTACTGCGTAGTCACGGTTCTCCTAGTTTTAGAATATGAGGATAATTTGGAAATATTTTGATTAGGCTTAAAAACCAGCCGTTTGAGGGTGAAAACCCAAAACCAGCCACCAAATGGCCCCGTAAGAGGCACGAACAGCTCACACGGGACCAATGTAACTTGTAGGAATTTATCGCGTAGTCGCGGGTCTCCCGGTTTGAGAAAATGAGGATAATTTGGAAATCTTTAGATTAGCCTTAAAAATAAGCCCTTTGAGGGAGAAAACCAAAACTAGCCGTCAAACGGCCCCGTAAGAGGCACGAACGCCTCCTACGGGACCTTTGTAACTTATAGGAACTGATCACAGAGTCGCGGGTCTCCCGATTTTGGAATATAACGATAATTTAGAAATATCCAGATTAGGCTTAAAAATATGTCATTTGAGGGTGAAAACCTAAACCAGCCGCCTAACGGCCTCGTGAAAGGCACGAACAACTCGTACGAGACCAATGTAACTTATAGAAACTGACCACGTAGTCACGGTTTTCCCAGTTTGAGAATTTACTATAATTTGGAAATATCTAGATTAGGCTTAAAAAGAAGCCATTTGAGGGTGAAAATGCAAACCAGGCTCCAAACGGCCCCGTAAGAGGTAAGAACACTTCGCACGGGACCAATGTAACTTGTAGGAACTGACCACGTAATTGTGGGTCTCCCATTTGAGAATATGAGGATAATTTGTAAATATCTAGATTAGGCATAAAACCAAGCCATTTATGGGTGAAAAACCAAACCAGCCGCTAAACAGCCCCGTAAGAGGCACGAACACCTCGCACATGACATGTGTAACTTGTAGGAATTAACCGCGTAGTCACGCATCTCCCAATTTGGGAATATATAAACGATTTAGAAATATATAGATTAGGCTTAAAAACAACTCGTTTGAGGTTGAAAACCCAAACCAACATCCAAATGGCCCCGTAAGAGGCATGAACACCTCGCATGGGACCAATGTAACCTGTAGGAACTGAGTGCGTAGTCGCGGGTTTCCCGATTTGGGAATATATTGATAATTTTGAAATATATAGATTTGGCGCAAAAACAAGTTGTTTGAGGGTGAAAACCCAAACCAGCTGCCAAACGACCCAGTAAGAGGCGCGAACACCTCGCATGGGTCCAATGTAAGTTGTTGGAACTGACCGTGTAATCGCGGGTCTCCTTGATTGAGAATATGATGATAATTTGGAAATATCTAGATCAGGTTTAAAAATAAGTCGATTGAGGGTGAAAAGCAAAACCAGTCCTCAAACGGCCTAGTAAGAGGCATGAACACCTCGCAAGGGACCAATGTAACTAGTAGGAACTCACCACGTAATCACGGGTCTCCATATTTGAGAATATGATGACAATTTGAAAATAGCTAATTTAGGCATAAAAATAAGCAGTAAAATGGTGCAAACCCAAACCATCCCCCAAACGGACCCGTAAGAGGCATGAACACCTCCCACGGAACTAGTGTAAGTTGTAGGAACTTACCTCGTGGTCGAGGGTCTCCCAGTTTGAGAGTATGATGATAATTTGGAAATATCTAGATTAGGCTTAAAATAAGCACTTTGAGGGTGAAAATCCAAACCAGCCGCCAAACATCCCCGTAAGAGGCACGAATACCCCCCACATGATCAATGCAACTTATAGGAACATACCGCGTAGTCGTGGGTCTCCGAGTTTGAGAATATGAGGATAATTTGGATATATCTAGATTATGCTTAAAAATAAGCCGTTTGAGTGTGAAAACTCAAACCAGCCGCCAAACAGCCCCGTACGAGGAACAAACACCTCGCATAAGACTTATGTAACTTGTAGGAACTGACCGCGTAGTCTCGCGCCTCCCAATTTGGGAATATAGTAATAATTTTGAAATATCTAGATTTGGCTTAAAAATAATACGTTTGAGGGGGAAAACCCAAACCAGCCGCCAAATGGCCCCGTAAGAGGCAGGACAACCTCGCTCGGGACTAATGTAACTTGTAGGAATTGACCGTGTAGTCGCGGGTCTCCAAATTTTGGAATATATACATAATTTGGAAATATCTTAATTTGGCAGAAAAATAAGCTCTTTGAGGGAGAAACCCAAACCAGCCGCCAAACGGTTCAGTAAGAGGCACGAACACCTCGCACGGGACCAATGTAACTTGTAGGAGCTGAACCTCGTAGTCACGGGTCTCCCGGTTTAAAAATATGATGATAATTTGAAAATATCTAGATTTGGCTTAAAAGGAAGTCGTTTGAGGGTGAAAACCCAAATCAGCCGGCAAACGACCCCGTAAGAGGCATGAACAGCTCGCACGGGACCAATGTAACTTGTAGGAACTAATCGTGTAGTCTCGGGTCCCCCAATTTGACAATATGATGATAATTTGGAAATATCCATATTAGGCTTAACAACAAGTTGTTTAAGGGTGAAAACCCAAACTAGACGCCAACAGCCCTATAAGAGGCACGAACACTCGCACGGGACCAATGTAGCTTATTGGAACTGACCTCGTAGTCACGGGTCTTCCAATTTGACATTGTGATGATAATTTTATAATATCTAGGTTAGGATTCAAAACAAGCAGTTAAAAGGTGAAAACCAAAATAAACCCCCAAATGGTCCCGTAAGTGCAACCAACACCTCGCTCGGGACCAACGTAACTTGTAGAAAATGACCATATAGTCACGGGTCTCCCAATTTAACAATATCACGATAATTTGAAAATAGCTAAATTAGGCTTAAAAATAAGCAATCAAAGGGTGAAAACCAAAACCAACAGCCAAACATTCCCGTAAGAGGAACGAACACCTCGCACAGGACTAATGTAACTTGTAGGAACTGACCGCGTAATCGCGGATATCTTCGTTTGAGAATATGAAAATAATTTGGAATTATCAATATTAGGTTTAAAAATAAGCCGTTTGAGGGTGAAAACCCAAACCAGCCCCCAAACGGCCCCGTAAGAGGCACGAACGCCTCACAGGGGACCAATGTAACTTGTAGGGACTAACTGCCTAGTCACAGGTCTCTCGGTTTGAGAATATGGCGATAATTTTAAAATATCTAAATTAGGCTTAAAATAAGCAATTAAAGGGTGAAACTTCAAACCAGTCACCAAACGGCCCCGTAAGAGGCACGATCACCTCGTACGGGACCAATGTAACTTGTAGGAACTTACTGCATAGTCACGTGTCTCCCGATTTGAGAATTTGAGGATAATTTGGATTTATTTAGATTAGGCTTAAAAATAAGCCATTTGATGGTGAAAATCGTAACCAGTAGCGAAACGGCCCCATAAGAAGCACGGACACCTCGCACGGGACCAATGTAACTTGTAGGAACTTACCGCATAGTGGTGGGTGTCCCGATTTGAGAATATGGGGATAATTTGGAAATATCTAAATTATGCTTAAAAAGAAGCCGTTTGAGGGTGAAAACCTAAACCAGACGCCAAACGTCCCCGTAAGAGGCACGAACACCTCTTACGGTACCAATGTAACTTGTAGGAACTGACCACGTAGTCGCGGGTCTCTCGATTTGGGAGTATATTGATAATTTGGAAATATCTAGATTAGGGTTAAAAACATGTCGTTTGTGGGGGAAAGCCCAAACCAGCCACCAAATGGCCAGGTAAAAGGCATGAACACCTCGCACGAGACCAATGTAAATTATAGGAACTGACCGTGTAGTCACGGGTCTCTCGGTTTAAGAATTTACGACAATTTGGAAATGTCTAGATTAGGCTTAAAAATAAGGCGTTTGAGGGTGGAAATCCAAACCAGCCGCCAAATGGTCCCAAAAGAGACACGAACACCTCGCACATGGCTAATGTAACTTGTACGAATAGACCGCCTAGTCGTGAGTCTCCAAGTTTGAGAATATGAGGATAATTTTGAAATATCTAGCTTAGGCTTAAAAATAAGTCGTTTGTGGGTAAAAACCCAAACTAGCTGCCAAACAGTCCCGTAACATCCACGAACACCTCGCACGGGACCTATGTAACTTGTAGGAACTGATCGCATTGTTACGCGCTCCCATTTTAGGAATATATCGATAATTTAGAAATATCTAGATTAGGCTTAAAAATAAGCCGTTTGAGGTGGAAAACCCAAACCGGTCGCCAAACGGCCGAGTAAGATCCATGAACACCTCGCACGGGACCAATGTAAATTGTAGGAACTGATCGCGTAGTCGTGGGTCTCCCAATTTGGGAATCTATCGATAATTTGGAAATATTTAGATTTGGCGTAAAAAGAAGTTGTTTGAGGGTGAAAACCCAAAATATCCGCCAAACGACCCCGTAAGAGGCACGAACACCTCGCACGGGTCCGATGTATGTTGTTAGAACTGACAGTGTAATCGCGGGTCTCCTGGTTTGAGAATATGATGATAATTTGGAAATATTTAGATTAGGTTTAAAAATAAGTCATTTGAGGGTGAACACCCAAACCCGTCCCCAAACGGCCCTATAAGAGGCACGAATACCTCGCAAGGGACCAATGTAACTAGTAGGAACTCACCGCATAGTCACGGGTCTCCCGATTTGAGAATTTGACAATAATTTGAAAATAGCAAATTTAGGCATAAAAATAAGCAGTTAAAAGGTGCAAACCCAATCCAGCCCCCAAACGGACCCATAAGAGGCATGAACAACTCCCACGGGGCCAGTGTAAATTATAGGAACTTACCACGTGGTCGAGGGTCTCCCAATTTGAGAATACGATGATAAATTGGAAATATCTAGATTAGGCTAAAAAATAAGTTGTTTGAGGGTGAAAATCAAACCCAGCAGCAAAATGTTCCTGTTAGTGGCACGAACACCTCGCACAGGACCAATGTAACTTATAGGGAGATACCGCGTAGTCGTGGGTCTCCCGATTTGAGAATATGAGGATAATTTGGATATATCTAGATTAGGCTTAAAAACAAGCCATTTTTGGGTGAAAACCCAAACCAACCGCCAAACAGCCCCGTAAGAGGCACGAACACCTCGCATGGGGCTTATGTCACTTGTAGAAACTGACCGCGTAGTCGCGCGCCTCCCGATTTGGGAATATATCGATAATTTAGAAATATTTAAATTATCTTAAAAATAATCCGTTTGAGGGTGGAAAACCCAAACCAGCCGCCAAATGGCACCGTAAGAGCCACGACCACCTCGCTCGGTACCAATGTAACTTGTAGGAACTGACCCTATAGTCACGAGTCTCCAAATTTCGAAATATATACATAATTTGAAAATATCTTGATTTGGCTTAAAAATAATCTCTTTGAGGGTGAAAACCCAAACTAGCCGCCAAATGGCCACGTAAGAGGCACGAACACTCGCACTGGACCAATGTAACTTGTAGGAGCTGAACCCCGTAGTCACCGGTCTCCCGATTTAAAAATATGATGATAATTCAAAAATATCTAGATTAGGCTTAAAAAGAAGTCGTTTGAGGGTGAAAACCCAAATCATCCGCCAAACGGCCCCGTAAGAGGCATGAACAGCTCGCACGGGACCAATGTAACTTCTAGGAACTAATCGCATAGTCTCGGGCCTCCCGATTTGAGAATATGATGATAATTTGCCAATATCTAGATTAGGCTTAACAACAAGCCGTTTGAGCGTGAAAACCCAAACTAGATGCCAAACGACCCTGTAAGAGGCACGAACACTCGCACGGGACCAATGTAGCTTGTTGGAACTGACCGCGTAGTCGTGGGTCTCCCAGTTTGAGAATGTGGTGATAAATTTAAAATATTTAAGTTAGGCTTAAAAATAAGCACTTAAAGGGTGAAAACCCAAACCAACACCCAAACGGCCCCGTAAGAGGCACCAACACCTCGCTCGGTACCAATATACCATATAGAAAGTTACCATGTATTGCGGGTCTCCCGGTTTAAGAATATGACGATAATTTGAAAATAACTAAATTAGACTTAAAAATAAGCAATTAAAGGGTGAAAACCCAAACCAACCGCCAAACAGCCCCGTAAGAGGAACGAACACCTCGCACGGGACTAATGTAACTTGTAGGAACTGACTGCGTAATCGCGAGTCTCTTGGTTTGAGAATTTGGCGATAATTTGGAAATATCAAGATTAGCTTTAAAAATAAGCCGTTTGAGGGTGAAAACCCAAACTAGCCCCCAAACGGCCCCGTTAGAGGTACGAACACCTCTCACAGGACCAATGTAACTTGTAGGGACTAACCACGTAGTCACAGGTCTGCCGGTTTGAGAATATGGCAATAATTTGAAAATATCTCAATTAGGCTTAATTTAAAGCAATTAAAGGGTGAAAATTCAAACCAGTTGCCAAACGGCCCCGTAAGAGGCACAATCACCTCGTTCGGGACCAATGTAACTTGTAGAAACTTACCGCATAGCCACGTGTCTCCTGATTTAAGAAAATAAGGTTAATTTTGAAATATCTGGATTAGGGTTAAAAATAAGCCATTTGAGGGTGAAAACCCAAACCAGTAGCCAAACGGCCCCGTAAAAGGAACGGACACCTCGCACGGGACCAATATAACTTGTAGGAACTTACCGCATAGTGGCGGGTATCCTGGTTTGAGAATATGGGGATAATTTAGAAATATCAAGATTATGCTTAAAAAGAAGCCATTTGAGGGTGAAAACCTAAACCAATAGCCAAACATCCCCATAAGAGGCACAAAAAACTCGCACGGGACCAATGTAACTTGTAGGAACTCACCACGTAGACGCGGGTCTCCCGATTTGTGAGTATATCGATAATTTAGAAATTTCCAGATTAGGCTTAAAAACATGTCGTTTGAGGATGAAAACCCAAACCAGCCACCAAACGGCCCCGCAAAAGGCATGAACACCTCGCACGAGACCAATGTAACTTATAGGAACTGACAGCGTAGTCACGGGTCTTTCGGTTTGAGAATTTATGATAATTTGGAAATGTCTAAATTAGGCTTAAAAATAAGTCGTTTGAGGGTGAAAATCCAATCCAGCAGCTAAACGGCCCCGGAAGAGGCACGACCACCTCGCACATGGACAATGTAACTTGTACGAGTAGATCGCATAGTTGTGGGTCTCCTGGTTTGAGAATATGAGTATAATTTTGAAATATCTAGATTAGGCTTAAAAACAAGTCGTTTGTGGCTGAAAACCCAAACAAGCCGCCAAACAACCCCGAAAGATCCATGAACACCTCGCACAGGACCTATGTAATTTGTAGGAACTGACCGCATTGTTGTGTGCCTCCCGTTTTGGGAATATATCCATAATTTAGAAATATCTAGATTAGGCTTAAAAATAAGTCGTTTGAGGCTGAAAACCCAAACCAGTCGCCAAACGGCCCATTAAGAGCCACGAACACCTCGCACAGGACTAATGTAACTTGTAGGAACTGACCGCATAGTCACGAGTCTCTCGATTTGGGAGTCTATCGATAATTTTGAAATATCTAGATTTGGCGTAAAAACAAGTAGTTTGAGGGTGAAAACCCCAACTCGCCGTCAAATGGCCCCGCAAGAGGCACGAACACCTCGCAAGGGACCACTGTAACTTATCGTAACTATTCGCGTAGTCACGGGTCTCCCGATTTGAGAATATGGTGATAATTTGGAAATATCAAGATTAGGCTTAAAAATAAGCCGTTTGAGGGTGAAAACCAAAGCAAACCACCAAACGGCCCCGTAAGAGGCACAAACGCCACTCACGGAACAAATTTAACTTGTGGGAACTGATCGTGTGGTTGCGGGCCTCCCAATTTGAGAATATCACGATAATTCAGAAGTATCTATATTATGCTTAAAAATAAGTCATTTGAGGGTGAGAACCCAAACTAGACACCAAACGACCCTATAAGAGGCACGAACACCTCGCACGGTACCAATGTAACTTGTAGGAAGTAACCGAATAGTCACAGGTCTCCCGATTTTAAATATGATGATAATTTCAAAATATCTAGATTAGGCTTAAAATCAAGTTACTTGATGGTGAAAATCCAAACTAGCCACCAAACAACACCGTAAGAGGCACGAACAACTCGCACGGGACCAATGTAACTTGTAGGAACTAATCGAGTAGTCTCGGGTCTCCTAATTTTAGAATTTGATGATAATTTTGAAATTACTAGATTAGGCTAAACAACAAGGCATTTGTGGGTGAAAACACAAATGTGATGGAAAACGGCCTCGTTAGAGGGACGAACACCTCGCACGGGACCAATGTAGCTTATTGTAACTGACCGTGTACTCGCGGGTCTTCCAGTTTGAGAATATGATGATAATTTGAAAATATCTAAGTTAGGCTTCAAAATAGGCAGTTAAATGGTGAAATCCTAAACTAGCTCCCAAACGGCCCCGTAGGAGGCACCAACACCTCGTTCGGGACCAATGTAACTTGTAGAAAGTGACCATGTAGTCACTGGTCTCCCGATAAGAGAAGATGATGATAATTTAAAAATAGCTAAGTTAGGCTTAAAAATAAGAAATTGAAGGGTCAAAACCCAAACCATCCACCAAAAAGCCCCGTAAGAGGAATGAACACCTCGCACGAGACCAATGAAACTTGTGGGAACTGATCGCGTAATTGCGGGTCTCTTGGGTTAAGAATATGACGATAATTTGGAAATATCTAGATTACGTTTAAAAATAAGCCATTTGTGGTTGAAAACCCAAACCAGCTCCCAAACAGCCCCGTAAGAGGCACGAACACCTTGCATGGGAACAATGTAACTTGTAGGAACTAACTGCATAGTCACAGGTCTCCCAATTTGAGAATATGACGATAATTTGAAAATATCTAAATTAGGCTTAAAACAAGCAGTTAAAGGGTGAAAATTCAAATAAGCCGCCAAACGGACCCGTAAGAGACATAAGCACCTCCCACGGGATCAATGTAACTTGTCGGAACTGATTGCGTGATTGCGGGTCTCTCAGTTTGAGAATATGACGATCAATTGCAAATATCAAGATTCAGCTTCAAACTAAGCCATTTGAGGGTGAAGACATAAACCACCCGCCAAACGACCCCGTAAGAGGCACGAACACCTCGTACGGGACTAATGTAACTTGTAGGAACTTATCGCTTAGTCACGGGTCTCCCGATTTGAGAATATGAGGATAATTTGGAAATATCTAGATTAGGCTAAAAAATAAACCAATTGAGGGTGAAAACTCAAACCAGTAGCCAAACTGCCCCTTAAGAGGCACAAACACCTCGCACGGGACCAATGTAACTTGTAGGAATTTAATACGCACTGCTGGGTCTCCCAGTTTGAGAATATGAGGATAATTTGGAAATATCTAGATTAGGCTTAAAAATAATCCGTTTGAGTGTGAAAACCTAAACCCGTCGACAAACGGCCCCTTAAGAGGCAGGAACACCTCGTACGGGGCTAATGTAACTTGTAGGAACTGACCGTGTACTTGTGGGTCACCCAGTTTGGGAATATATCGATAATTTAGAAATATCTAGATTAGGCTTAAAAGCATGCCGTTTGAGGGTGAAAACCTAAACCATCCACCAAATGGCCCCGTAAAAGGCACGAACACCTCGCACGAGACCAATGTAACTTGTAGGAACTGACCGCGTAGTCATGGGTCTCTCGATTTGAGAATTTATGATAATTTGGCAATATCTAGATTAGGCTTAAAAAGGCACAGTTTGAGGGTGAAACCTAAACCAGGCCCCAAACGGCCCAGTAAGAGGCACGAACACCTCGCACAGGGCCAATGTAACTTGTACGAATAGACCGCATAGTCGTGGGTCTCCCGATTTGAGAATAGGAGAATAATTTGGAAATATATAGATTAGGCTAAAAAATAAGTCGTTTTTGGGTGAAAACCCAAACCAGCAGCCAAACCGACCCGTAAGTACACGAACACCTCGGACGGGACCTATGTAACTAATAGGAACTGATCACGTAGTCGTGCACCTCCCGGTTTGGTAATATATCGATAATTTAGAAATGTCTAGATTAGGCTTAAAAATAAGCTGTTTCAGGCAGAAAACCCAAACCAGATGCAAAATAGCCCCGTAAGAGCCACGAACACCTTGCACGGGGCCAATCTAACTTGTAGGAACTGACCGCGTAGTCGTGGGTCTCCCGATTTGGTAATCTATTGATAATTTGGAAATATCTAGATTAGGCTTAAAAATAAACCATTTGAGGGTAAGAACCCAAACCTGCCAAACGGCCCTATAAGAGGTACGAACACCTCACATGGGACCAATGTAACATGTCGGAACTGATCGCATAGTTACAGGTCTCCCGCTTTGAAAAAATGATGATAATTTGAAAATATCTAGATTAGGCTTAAAAACAACTCGTTTGAGGGTGAAAACCCAAACCAGGCGCCGAATAGCACCGTAAGAGGCACGAACAACTCGCACGGGACCAATGTTACTTATAGGAATTGATCGCATAGTCTCGGGTCTCCTAATTTGAGAATTTGATGATAGCTTGGAAATAACTAGGTTAGGCTTAACAACAAGCCGTTTGAGGGAGAAAATCCAAACCAGATGCCAAACGGCCCCGTAAGAGGCACAACCGCCTCGCACGGGACAAATGTAGCTTGTTGGAACTGACCACGTAGTCGCGGGTCTCCTAGTTTGAGAATATGATGATAATTTGAAAATATCTAAGTTAGGCTTCAAAATAAGTAGTTAAAGGGTGAAAACCCAAACCAGTTGCCAAATAGCCCCGTAAAAGGCAGAAACACTTGAAACGGGGCCAATGTAAATTGTAGGAACTGACCACGTGGTCGTGGGTCTCCCAATTTGAGAATATGACCATGTAGTCACGGGTCTCCTGGTTTGAGAAGATAAATATAATTTGAAAATAGCTAAATTAGGCTTAAAAACAAGCAATTAAAGGGTGAAAACCCAAACCAGCCAATAAACGGCCCACAAGAGAAACAAACACCTCGCACGGGACCAATGAAACTTGTGGGAACTAACCGCATAATTGCGGGTCTCTTGGTTTGAGAAAATGATGATAATTTGGAAATATCTAGATTATGTTGAAAAATAAGTCGTTTGAGGGTGAAAACCCAAACCAGCCCCCCAACGGCCCCTTCAGAGGCACGAACACCTCGCACGGGACCAATGTAACTTGTAGGAACTAACCGTGTAGTCACAGGTCTCCCGATTTGAGAATATGATGATAATTTGAAAATATCTAAATTAGTCTTAAAACAAACAGTTAAAGGGTGAAAATTCAAATGAGCAGCCAAACGGCCCGTAAGAGGCATGAACACCTCGCATGGGACCAATATAACTTGTAGGAACTGACTGTGTGGTTGCGGGTCTCCCAGTTTGAGAATATGACGATCAATTGCAAATATCTAGATTAGGCTTAAAACTAAGCCATTTGATGGTGAAAACACAAACACCTGCCAAACGGCCCCATAACAGGCACGAACACCTCGTACGGGATCAATGTAACTTGTCGGAACTGACCGCGTAATCACATGTCTCACGATTTGAAAATATGATGATAATTTGGAAATATCTAGATTAGGTTTAAAAACAATCCGTTTGAGGGTGAAAACCCAAACTAGCCACCAAACGGCCCCGTAAGAGACATGAACACCTCGAACGGGACCAATGTAACTTGCAGGAACTAATCGCGTAGTCACAAGTATCTCGGTTTGATAATATGTGGATAATTTGAAAATATTTAAATTGTTCATAAAAATAAGTCGTTAACGGATGAAATCCCAAACTAGTCACGAAACGGCCCCATAAGAGGAACGAACACCTCGCACGGTAACAATGTAACTTGTAGAAAATGACCACGTGGTCGCGGGTCTCCCGATTTGAGAATATGATGATAATTTGAAAATATCTAGATTGGACTTAAAAATAAGTCGTTTGAGGGTGAAAACCCAAAACAACCGCCAAACAGCCTCGTAAGAGGCACGAACACTTCGCACAGGACCAATGTAACTTGCAGGTACTGACCGCGTGGTTGCGGGTCTCCCAGTTTGAGAATATGATGATAATTAAGAAATATGTAGATTATTCTTAAAAATAAGCCGTTTGAGGGTGAAAACCCAAACCAGCAGCCAAACAGCCCCGTAAGAGGCACGAACACCTCGCACTGGACCAATGTAAATTGTAGGAACTGACCGCGTAGTCACGGGTCTCCATGTTTGATAATATGACGATAATTTGAAAATATCTAGATTAGGCTTAAAAATAAGCCGTTTGAGGGTGGAAACCCAAACCAGCCGCCAAACACCCCCGTAAGAAGGATGAACATCTCGCTCGAGACTAACGTAACCTGTAGGAACATATCGCGTAGTCGTGGGTCTCTCGATTTTAGAATATGATGATAATTTGTAAATATATAGATTAGCATTAACAACAAGTCATTTGAGGGTGAAAATCCAAAACAGCAGCCAAACTTCCCCGTAAGAGGCACGAACACCTTTCACGAGACCAATGTAACTTGTTGGAACAGATCGCGTAATCGGGGGTCTCCGGATTTGAGAATATGATGATAATTTGAAAATATCTAAATTAGGCTTAAAAACAAGCACTTAAAGGGTGGAAACCCAAACCAGCCCCCAAACCACCCCGTAAGAGGCACGAACACCTTGTTCGGGACCAATGCAACTTGTAGGAACTAATCGTATAGTCACGGGTCTCCCTATTTGAGAATTTGATGATAATTTGAAAATAGCTAAATTAGGCTTAAAACAAGCAATTAAGGTGTGAAAACCAAACCCAACCGGCAAACAGCCTCGTAAGAGGCATGAACAACTTGCACGGGACTAATTTAACTTGTTGGAACTAACCGCGTAATCGCGGGTCTCCTGGTTTGAGAATATGACGATAAATTGAAAATATATAAATTAGGCTTAAGAATAACTAGTTAAAGGGTGAAAGCCATAACTAGCCACCCAACAGTCCCGTTAGAGGCATGAACACCTCGCACGGGACTAATGTAACTTGTAGAAACTAACCGCGTGGTCGCGGGTTTCCCAGTTTGGGAATATATCAATAATTTAGAAATATCTAGATTAGGCTTAAAAATAAGTTGTTTGAGGGTGAAAACCTAAACCAGCCGCCAAATGGCTCCGTAAGAGGCATGAACACCTCGCACGGGACCAATGTAACTTGTAGGAATTGACCGCGTAGTCACGGGTCTCCCAGCTTGGGACTATATCAATAATTTGGAAATATCTAGATTAGGCATAAAAACAAGTCGTTTGAGAGTGAAACCCAAACCAGCCGCCAAACGGCCCCGTAAGTGGCACGAACACCTCGCATGGGACCAATGTAACTTGTAAGAACTCATCGCCTAGTTACGGGTCTCCCAGTTTAAGAATATGATAATAATTTGAAAATCCAAACCAATTGTCATACTGCCCCATGAGAGTCACGAACACATGGCACCGAACCAATGTTACTTGTAGGAACTGACCGCGTAGTCAGGGGTCTCCCAGTTTGAGAATATGATGATAATTTGGAAATATCTAGATTAGGCTTAAATACAAGTCGTTTAAGGATGGAAACCCAAGCCACCGGCCAAATGGCCCCGTAAGAGGCACGAACACCTATCACGGGACCAATGTTAGTTGTTGGAACTGACCGCGTAGTCACAGGTCGCCCTCATTAAAAATAATATTTTAACTTGGAAATATCTAGATTGGGCTTAACATCAAGCCGTTTGAGGGTGAAAACCCAAACCAGCCTCTAAACGGCCCCGTAGGAGGCATGAACACCATGCACAAGACCAATGTAACTTATTGGAGCTGACCGCATAGGTGCAGGTCTCTTGATTTTAGAATATGGGGGTAATATGGAATTATCTAAATAAGGCTTAAAACACGTCGTTTATGGGTGAAAAACCAAACCGCTGGCCAAATGGACCCATAAGAGGCACGAACACCTCGCACTGGATGAATGTAACTTATAGGAACAGACCGTGTAATGGCGGGTTTCCCTATTTTGGAATATATCGATAATTTAGCAATATCAAAATTAGGCTTAAAAATAAGTCGTTTGAGGGTGAAAACCCAAACCAGCCGCCAGTCAGCTCCGTAAGAGGCACGAACACCTCGCACAAGACCAATTTAACTTATAAGAACTGACTGCGTAGTCGCGGGTCTCCCATTTTGGGAATATATCAATAATGTGGAAATATCTAGATTAGGCTTAAAAATAAATCGTTTGAGAGCGAAAACCCAAACTAGCTGCCAAACGGCCCTGTAAGTGGCACGAACACCTCGTACGAGACCAATGTAACTTGTAGGAACTCATCGCGTAATAAAAGGTCTCCCAATTTGGGCATATGATAATAATTTGAAAATCCAAACCAACTGTCATACAGCCCCGTAAGAGGCACGAACACCTGGCACCGAACCAATGTAACTTGTAGGAACTGTTCACGTGGTCGCGGGTCTCCCAGTTTGAGAATATAATGATAATTTGGAAATATCTAGATTAGGCTTAAAAAAGTCTTATGAGGGTGAAAACCTAAACCAACCATCAAACGGCCCGGTAAGAGGCCCGAACACCTCGCACGGGACCAATGTAACTTGTAGGTAGTGACCGCGTGGTTGCGAGTCTTCTAGTTTGAGAATATGACAATAATTAAGAAATATCTAGGTTATTCTTAAATATATGCCGTTTGAGGGTGAAACACCAAACCAGCCGCCAAACGGCCCCGTAAGAGGGACGAACACCTCGCACGGGACCAATGTAACCTGCAGGAACTGATCGTGTAGTCACGGGTCTTCCAGTTTGAGAATATGATGATAATTTGAAAATATCTAAGTTAGGCTTCAAAATAAGCAGTTAAATGTAGAAAACCCAAACCAGCCCCCAAACGGCCCCGTAGGAGGCACCAACACCTCGCTCGGGACTAATGTAACTTGTAAAAAGTGACCATGTAGTCACTGGTCTCCCGATTTGAGAAGATGATGATAATTTAAAAATAGCTAAATTAGGCTTAAAAATAAGAAATTGAAGGGTCAAAACCCAAACCATCCACCAAAAAGCCCCGTAAGAGGATTGAACACCTCGCACGAGACCAATGAAACTTGTGGGAACTGACCGCGTAATCGCGGGTCTCTTGGGTTGAGAATATGACGATAATTTGGAAATATCGAGATTAGGTTTATAAACAATCTGTTTGAGTTTGAAAATCCAAACCAGCATCCAAACGGCCCCGTAAGGGACACGAACACCTCGTACGAGACCAATGTAACTTGTAGGAACAATTCGCGTTGTCACGGGTCTCCCAGTTTTGAGAATATGACGATAATTGAAAATAGCATAATTAGAGGCACGAACACCTCGCATGCGACCAATGTAACTTGTAGGAACTGACCAAATAATCGTGGGTCTCCCGTTTTGAGAATATGGTGATAATTTGGAAATGCCTTGATTAGGGTTAAAAATAAGCCGTTTGAGGGTGAAAACCTAAACCAACCCCCAAATGGTCCTGTAAGGGGCACGAACACCGCACAGGGGACCAATGTAACTTGTAGGAACTGATCGCGTAGTCACAGGTCTCTCGGTTTCAGAATATAATGATAATATTTAAATATCTGGATTAGGCTTAAAAACAAGTCGTCTGAGGGTGAAAACCCAAACCAGTCGCCAAACGATCCCGTAAGAGGTGTTCGGGCCACGTACGGGACCAATTTAACTTGTAGGAACTGATTGCGTAGTCGCGGGTCTCCCAATTTGAGAAAATTATGATAATTTGGAAATATCAAGATTAGTCTTAAAAATAAGTTATTTGAGGGTGAAAACCCAAACTAGCCTCCTAAAGGCCCCGTAAGAGGAACGAACACCTCGCACAGGACCAATGTAACTTGTAGGAATTGACCGCATAGTCGCAGGTCTCCTGGTTAGAGAATATGGTGATAATTTGGAAATATCTAGATTAGGCTTAAAAATAAGCCGTTTGAGTTTCAAACACTATCCAGCCGCCAAACAGTCCCGTAAGAGGCACGAACAACTCGCACGGGACCAATGTAACTTTTAGGAACTGACCGCATAGTCATGGGGCTCTGGGTGTGAGAATATAATGATAATTCTAAAATAGCTAAATTACGCATAAAAACTAGCAGTTAAAGGGTGAAATCCCAAGCCAGCAGCCAAACAGCCCCAAAAAAGGCACGAACACCTCGCACAGGACCAATGTAACTTGTATGAACTGATCAGGTAATCATGGGTCACCTGGTTTGAGAATATGCTGATAATTTAGAAATATCTAGATTAGGTTTAAAAACAAGTCGTTTGAGGGTGAAATCCCAAACCAACCCCCAAATGGCCTCGTAAGATGGACGAACACCACGCACGGGACCAATGTAACGGGTCTCCCAGCTTGAGAATATGATGGTAATATAAAAATAGCTAAATTTGGCATAAAAATAAGCAGCTAAAGGGTGAAAACCTAAACCAGCTGCCAAATGGCCCTGTAAGAGGCACGAACTCCTTGCACGGGACCAATGTAACTTTTAGGAACTGATCGTGTAGTCATGGGTCTCCTGGTTTGAGAATATAATGATAATTCAAAAATATCTAAATTTGGCATAAAAACAAGCAGTTAAAGGGTGAAATCCCATGCCAGCATCCTAACGGCCCCATAAGAGGCACGAACACGTCGCACAAGACCAATGTAACTTGTAGGAACTGATCACGTAATCATGGGTGTCCTAGTTTGATAATATAACGATAATTTGGAAATATCTAGATTAGATTTAAAAACAAGCGGTTTGAGGGTGAAAACCCAAACCAGCCCCTAAATTTCCCCGTGAGAGGCACGAACACCTCGCACGGGACCAATGTAACTTGGAGGAACTGACCCGGTAGTCACCAGTCTCCCAGCTTGAGAATATGACAATAATTTAAAAATAGCAAAATCTGGCATAAAAATAAGTAGTTAAAGGGTGAAAACCCAAAACAGCAGCCAAACGGCCCCGTAAGAGGCACGATTACCTCTCACCTGACCAATATAACTTGTACGAATTAACCGCGTAATAGAGGGTCTCCTGGTTTTATAATATGATGATAATTTGGAATTATCTATATTAGGATTAAAAACAAGCCGTTTATGTTTGAAAACCTAAACCAGCCGCCAAACGGCCCCATAAGAGACACGAACACCTAGCACGAGACTAATATAACTTGTAAGATTATATCGCGTAGTCACGGGTCTTCCAGTTTGAGAATAAGATGATAATTTTAAAATAGATAAATTAGGAATAAAACAAGCAGTTAAAGGGTGAAAACCCAAAACAGTTGCCAAACGGCCCCGTAAGAGGCACGAACACCTCACATGGGACCAATGTAACTTGTAGGAACCGACCGCATAATCATGGGTCTCCTGGTTTGAGAAGATGATGATAATTTGGAAATATCTAGATTAGGTTTAAAAATTAGCCATTTGAGGGTGAAAATCTAAACCAGACCCCAAATGGTCCCGTAAGGAGCACTACCACCTCGCACGGGACTAATATAACTTGTAGGAACTGATTGCGTAGTCACGGTTCTCCTCGTTTGAGCATATGATAATAATTTAAATATATATATATATATATATATATATATATATATATATATATATATATATATATATATATATATATATATATATATATATGTATATAACTATTGGTCTTAAAAACCAACAGTTAAAGGGTGAAAACCAAAACCATCCCTCAAACGGCCCCGTAAGAGGCACGAACACCTCGCACAGGACCAATGTGACTTATAGGAATTCAATGCATAGTCTTGTGTGTCCTGGTTTGAAAACATGGAGATAATTTGGAAATATCTAGATTTCTCTTAAAACCCAGCCGTCTGAGGGTTAAAAGCAAAAGCAGCCGCCAAAAGACCCCATAATAGGCACGAACACCTCACACGAGACCATTGTAACTTGTAAGAACTGACTGCGTAGTCATGGGTCTATCGATTTGAGAATTTGATGATAATTTAAAAATAGCTAAATTAGGTTTAAAATAAGAAGTTAAAGGGAAAAACCCAAACGAGCCGCCAAACGGCCACGAAAGAGGCATGAACACCACATACGGTACCAATGAAAGTTGTAGGAACAAATCGCGTAATCGTGGGTCTCCAGGTTTGAGAATACGATGATAATTTCGAAATATCTAGATTAGGTTTAAAAACAAGCCGTTTGAGGGTGAAAACCCAAACCATTCCACAAATGGCCCCGTAAGAGGCACGAATACCTCGCACGGGACCAATGTAAATTGAAGGAACTGACCCGGTAGTCGCGAGTCTCCCGATTTGAGAATATGACGATAATTTAAAAATAGGTAAATTAGGCATAAAAATAAACAATTAAAGGGTGAAAACCCAAACCAGCTGCAAACGATCCCGTAAGAGGCATGAACACCTCGCACGAGACCAATGTAACCTTTAGGAACTCATCGCGTAGTCACGGTTCTCCCAGTTTGAGATATATAACGATAATTTGAAAATATATAAATAGGGCTTAAAAACATGGAGTGAAAGGGTGAAAACCCAAACCAACCCCCAAACGGACCCATAAGAGGCACGAAAAACTCGCATAGGTCACGTGGGACCAATGTAACTTGTAGGAACTGATCACGTAGTCGCGGGTCCCCCGGTTTTAGAATATGACGATAATTTGAAAATGGCTAAATTGGGTTTAAAAATAAGCAGTTAAAGAGTGAAAACCGAAACTAGCCGCCAAACGGACCCGTAAGAGGCATGAACACCTCGCATGGGACTAACGTAACTTGTAGAAACTGGTCACATAATCGCGGATCTCCTGGTTTGAGAATATGACGATAATTTTGAAATAACTAAATTATGTTTAAAAATAAGTCGTTTGAGGGTGAAAGCCCAAACGGCCCCATAAGAGGTACGAACACCTCGCATGGGACCAATGTAATTTGTTGGAACTCACCGCGTAGTCACGGGTATCCCGATTTGAGAATATGACAATAATTTGAAAATACCTAAATTGGGCTTAAAACAAGCAGTTAAAGGGTGAAAACCAAAACCAACCCCCAAACGGCCCCGTAAGAGGTACGAACACCTCGCACGGGACCAATGTAACTTGTTGGAACTGACCACGTAATCACGCATGTCCTGGTTTAAGAATTTGGCGATAATTTGGAAATATCTAGATTAGTCTTAAGAACCAGCCGTTTGAGGGTGAAAACCCAAACCATCGCCAAACGACTCCGTAAGTGACATGAACACCAGGACCAACGTAACTTCTAGGAACTGACCGCATAGTCATGGGGATACCGATTTGAGAATATGATGAAAATTTGAGAATAGCTAAATTAGGTCTAAAACAAGGAGTTAAAGGGTGAAAACCCAAACCAGCCACCAAATGGCCACGTAAGAGACGCGAACACCTCGCACGAGACCAACGTAACTTATAGGAACTGACCATGTAGTCGTAGGTCTCCCGATTTTAGAATATGACGATAATTTGGAAATATTTATATTAGGCTTAAAAACAAGTCGCTTGAGGGTGAAAACCCAAACCAGCAGCCATATGGCCCCGTAAGAGGCACGAACACCTCCTACGGTAACAATGTAACTTGTAGGAGTTGGTCCTGTAGTTTCAGGTCTTTCGATTTGAGAATATGATGATAATTTAGAAATATCTAGATTAGACTTAAAAATAAGTCGTTTGAGGGTGAAAACCCAAACTAGCCCCCTAATGGCCCTGTAAGAGGCGTGAACAACTCGCACGGGACTAATGTAACTTGTAGGAACTGTTCACGTAGTCGCGGGTCTCCCAGTTAGAGAATATGGTAATAATTTGAAAATATTTAGATTACGCTTTAAAATAAGCCGTTTGAATTTGAAAACCCAAACCAGCCGCCAAACGGCCCCCTAAGAGGCACGAACACGTCGCAGGAGACCAATGTAACTTTTAGGAACTTATCGCGTAGTCATGGGTCTCCTGGTTTGAGAATATAATGATAATTTGAAAATACCTAAATTAGGCACAAAAATAAGAAGTTAAATGGGGAAAACCCAAACCAACAGGCAAACGGACCCATAAGAGGTACGAACACCTCACACGGGACCAATGCAACTTATAGGAACTCATTGCATAGTCGTGGGTCTCCTAGTTTGAGAATATGATGATAATTTGGAAATATCTAGATTAGGTTTAAAAACAATCCGTTTGAGGGTGAAAACCCAAACCAACAGCCAAAAGGCCCGTAAGAGAAACGAACACCTAGCACGACACCAATGTAACTTGTAGGAATGGACTGCATAGTCACGGATCTCCCGGATTGAAAATATGATGATAATTTTAAAATAGCTAAATTAGGCATAAAAATAAGCAGTTAAAGGGTGAAAACCTAAATCAGTCGCTAAAAGGCCCCATAAGAGGTGCGAACACCTAACATGGGACCAATGTAACTTATAGGACGTGATCGCAGAATCGTAGGTCTCTTAGTTTGAGAATGTGATGATAATTTGCAAATATCTAGATTAGGTTTAAAAACAAGTTGTTTGAGGGTGAAAACCTAAACCAGCCCCCAAACGGTCCCGTAAGGAGCACGAAAACCTCGCAGTGGACCAATGTAACTTGTAGGAACTGATTGCGTAGTCATGGGTCTCCTGTTTGAGCTTATGATGCAAATTTAAAAATATATATATATTCGGCTTAAAAATAAGCAGGTCATGGGTGGGTGAAAACTAGAACCAGCCGGCCCCGTAAGAGGCACGAACAACTCCCATGGGACCAATGTAACGTGTAGGAACTAACCACGTAGTCATGCGTGTCCTGGTTTAAGAATATGGTTATAATTTGGAAAAATCTAGCTTGGGCCTAAAAACTAGTCGTCTGAGGGTGAAAACGAAAACCAGCTGCTAAACGACCCCATAAGAGGCACGAACACCTCGCACGGGACCAATGTAACTTGTAGGAACTGACTGCGTAGTCATGGGTCTACTGATTTGAGAATATGACGTTAATTTAAAAATAGCTAAATTAGGTTTATAACAAGCAGTTAAATGGTGAAAAACCAAACCAATCGCCAGACAGCCACATAAAAAGGCACGAACACCTTGCACAAGACCAACCTAACTTGTAGGAAGTGACCGCGTAGTCACGGGTCTCCTGGTTTTAGAATATGATGATAATTTAAAAATATCTAGATTAGGCAAAAAAAACATGTCGTTTGAGGGTGAAAACCCAAACGAGCCATCATACGATTCCGTAAAAGGCACGAACACCTCCAACGGGACCATTGTAACTTGAAGGAACTGGCCGCGTAGTCATGGGTCTCTCGGTTTTAGAATATAAATGATAATTTATAATATCTAGATTATACATAAAAATAAGTCGTTTGAGGGTGAAAACCCAAACCAACAGTCAAACGACCCCGTAAGAGGTGTTCAGGCCACGTATGGGACCAATGCAACTTGTAGGAATTGACCGTGTAATCGTGGGTCTTCCGTTTTAAGAATATTACGATAATTTGGAAATATCAAGATTAGGCTTAAAAATAAGTCGTTTAAGGGTGTAAACCCAAACTAGTCCCTTAACGGTCCCGCAAGAGGCACGAACACCTTGTACATGACCAATGTAAATTGTAGAAACTGACCCCATAGTGGTGGGTCTCCCAGTTAGAGAATATGGTGATAATTTGGAAATATCTAGATTTGGCTTAAAAACAAGCCGTTTGAGTTTGAAAACCCAAACCAGCCACCAAACGACCCCGTAAGAGGAACAAACTCCTCGCACGGGACGAATGTAACTTATAGGAACTGACCACGTAGTCATGGGTCTACCAATTTAAGAATATGATGATAGTTTGAAAATAGCTAAATTAGGTTTAAAGAAAGCAATTAAAGGCTGAAAACCCAAACAAGTCACCAAACGTCCACGTAAGAGGCACGAACACCTCGCACGAGACCAACTTAACTTATTATAACTGACCGCGTAGTCGTGGGTCGGTTTGAGAATATGATGATAATTTATAAATTTCTAGATTAGGCTGAAAATAAGTCGTTTGAGGGTAAAAACCCAAACCAGCCACCATACGGCCCCGTACGAGGCACAAACTCCTCCCACGGGACAAGTGTAACTTGTAGGAACTGGCTGCGTAGTCGCTGGTCTCTCGATTTGATAATATGACGATAATTTTGAATACCAAAATTAGACTTAAAAATAAGTCATTTTAGGGTTAAAACCCAAGCCAGCAGCCAAACGGCCACGTAAGATGTGTTCAGGCCACGTATGGGACCAATGTAACTTGTAGGAACTGACTACGTAGTCACGGGTCTCTCGATTTGAGAATATTATGATCATTTGGAAATATCAAGATTAGGCTTAAAAATAAGACATTTGTGGGTGAAAACCCAAACTATCCCCCTAACGGCCCCGTAAGAGGCACGAACACCTCGCATGGGACCAATGTAACATGTAGGAACTGATCGTGTAGTGGTGGGTCTCCCGATTAGATAATATAGTGATAATTTGGAAATATATAGATTAGGCCTAAAAATAAGCCGTTTGAGTTTGAAAACCCAAACCAGCCGCCAAACGGCCCCGTAAGAGGAACGAACACCTCGCTCGGGACCAATGTAACTTTTAGGAACTGACCCCGTTGTCATTGGTCTTCTGGTTTGAGAATATAACAATAATTCAAAAATAGCTAAATTAGGAATAAAAATAAGAAGTTAAAGGGTGAAAACCGAAACCAGCAGCCAAACAGCGCCATTAGAGACACGAACACCTCGCACGGGACAAATGTAACTTGTAGGAACTGATCGCGTAATCGTGGGTCTCCTGGTTTGAGAATACGAGGATAATTTGGAAATATCTAGATTATGTTTAAAAATAAGCCATTCGTGGGTGAAAACCCAGACCAGCCCCAAAGCGGCCCCGTAAGAGGCACGAAGACCTCGCACGGGACTAATGTAACTTGAAGGAACTGACCCGGTAGTCACGGGTCTCCCAGTTTGAGAATATGATGATAATTTAAAAATAGCTAATTTAGGAATAAAAATAAGCAGTTAAAGGGTGAAAACCTAAACCAGCTTGTAAACGGTCCCGTAAGAGGCATGATCACCTCGCACGGGGCCAATGTAACTTCTAGGAACACACCGCGTAATCGTGGCCCACCTGGTTTGATAATATGACGATAATTTGGAATTATCTAGATTAGGTTTAAAAACAAGTCATTTGAATTTGAAAACCCAAACCAGCCGACAAACGACCCCGTAAGAGTCACGAACACCTAGCACGAGAACAATGTAACTTGTTGGAACAGACCACGTAGTCATGGGTCTCCCGGTTTGAGAATATGATGATAATTTGAAAATAGCTAAATTAGGCATAAAAAGAAGCAGTTAAAGGTTGAAAACCCAAACCAGCCACCAGACGACCCCGTAAGAGGCACAAACACCTCGCAAGGGACCAATGTAACTTGTAGGAACTAACTGCATAATCGTGGGTCTCTGGTTTAAGAATATGATGATAATTTGGAAATATCTAGATTAGGTTTAAAAATAAGATGTTTGAGGGTGAAAACCTAAACCAGCCCCTAAACGATCCCGTAAGGAGCACGAACACCTCGCACAAGACCAATGTAAATTGTAGGAACTGATCGCGTAGTCACGGGTTCTTGGTTTGAGAATATGATGATAATTTTGAAATATCAAGAATAGGCTTAAAAACAAGACATTTGAGTGTGAAAACCCAAACCATCGGCCAAACAGTCCCGTAAGAGACACGAACACTTAGCACGGGACCAATGTAACTTGTAAGAACTGACTGGGTAGTCATAGTTCTATCAATTTGAGAATATGACAATAATTTGAAAATAGCTAAATTAGGTTTAAAATAAGCACTTAAAAGGGTCAAAACCTAAACCAGTTGCCAAACGGCAGCGTAAGAGGCACGAACAACTCGCACGAGACCAACGTAACTTATAGGAACTGACCGCGTAGTCGCGGGTCTCCCGTTTTGAGAATATGATGATAATTTAGAAATATCAAGATTAGGCTTAAAAACAAGTCGTTTGAGGGTGAAAACCCAAACCAGCTGTCAAATGACCCCGTAAGAGGCACGAACACCTCGCACGGGACCAAGGTTACTTGTAGGAACTAACCACATAGTCATGGGTCTGCCGATTTGTGAATATGACGATAATTTGAAAATAGATAAATTAGGTTTTAAACAAGTAGTTAAAGAGTGAAAACCCAAAAAATTAACCAAATGGCCACGTAAGAGGCACGACCACCTCACACGAGACCAACATAACTTGTAGGAACTGACTGCGTAGTCGCGGGTCTCCCGGTTTGATAAAGTGATGATAATTTAGAAATATCGAGATTCAGCTTAATAATAAACCATTTGAGGGTGAACACCCAAACTAGCCGCCATACGGCCCCGTAAGTGGCACGAACACCTCCAACGGGACTAATTTAACTTGTAGGAACTGACCGTGTTGTCGCAAGTCTCCTATTTTAAGAATATTATGATAATTTGGAAATATCAAGATTAGGCTTAAAAATCAGTCATTTGAGGGTGAAAACCTAAACTAGCCCCGTAAGAGGCACGAACACCTCGCACAGGACCAATGTAACTTGTAGAAACTGACCACGTAGTGGAGGGTCTCCCGATTAGAGAATATGGTGATAATTTGGAAATATCTAGATTAGGCCAAAAAGCAAGTCGTTTGAGTTTGAAAACCCAAACTAGCAGCCAAATGGCCCCGTATGAGGCACGAACACCTCGCACGAGACCAATGTAACTTTTAGGAACTGACCGCATAGTCAAGGGTCTACCGGTTTGAGAATATAACAATAATTTCAAAATATCTAACTTAGGCATACAAACAAGCAGTTAAAGGGTGAAAACCCAAACGAGTAGCCAAACGGCCCTATAAGAGGCACGAACACCTCGCACGGGACCAATGTAACTTGTAGGAACTGATCGCATAATCATTATTCTCCTGTTTTGAGAATACGATCATAATTTCGAAATATCTAGATTTGGTTTTAAAATAATACGTTTGAGGGTGAAAACAAAACCAGCCCAAAAATGGCCCTGTAAGAGGCACGAAGACCTCGCACATGACCAATATAACTTGAAGGAACTGACCAGGTAGTCACGGGTCTCCCAGTTTAATAATATGACAATAATTTAAAAATTGCTAAATTAGGGATAAAAACAAGGAGTTAAAGGGTGAAAACCTAAACTAGCGGCCAAAGGGCCCCGTAAGAGGCACGATCACCTCGCACGGGACCAATGTAACTTGTAGGAATATCCCATGTAATCGTGGGTCTCCTGGTTTGAGAATATGATGATAATTTTGAAATATCTAGATTAGGTTTAAAAATAATCCGTTTGAGGGTGAAAACCCAAACCAGCCCCAAAACGGCCCCGTAAGAGGCAAAAAGACCTTGCACGGGACCAATGTATAGGGCTGGAAATTTTTGACACGATAACCCGTTTATGGTAATAACCCGAACATGACCCAAACATGACACGATTAGCTTGTATAGATTTAATATTACCTAAAACTTATAATAAAATCAAAATCATCACGACTCGAAAATGACACGACATACCCGAATTGCCACCCCTACCAATGTAACTTGAAAGAACTGACCCGGTAGTCACGGGTCTCCCAATTTGAGAATATGAAGATAATTTAAAATTAGCTAAATTCGGCATAAAAACAAGCAGTTAAAGGGTGAAAACCTAAACCAGCCGCAAAACGGCCCCGTAAGAGGCACGATCACCTCGCACGGGACCAATGTAACTTCTAGGAACAGAGCACATAATCGTGGGTCTCCTGGTTTGAGAATATGATGATAATTTCAAAATATCTAGATTATGTTTAAAAATAAGCCGTTTGGGGGGGAAAACCTAAACTAGCCCCAAAACGGTCCCGTTAGGAGCACGAACACCTCGCACGGGACCAATGTAACTTATAGGAACTGACCGCGTAGTCACGGGTCTCATGGTTTGAAAATATGATTATAATTTTGAAATATCTAGATTAGGATTAAAAATAAGCCATTTGAGGGTGAAAAGCCAAACCAGCCGCCAAACGGTGCTGTAAGAGGCACGAACACCTGGCACAGAACCAATGTAACTTGTAGGAACTTAATGCGTTGTAACGAGTCTCCCAACTTGAGCATATGATGAGAATTTGAAATTAGATAAATAAGGCCTGAAAATAAGCATTTAAAGGGTGAAAACCCAAACCAGCCCCCTAACGGTCCCGTGAGAGGCACGAATATCTCGCACGAGACCAATGTAACTAGTAGGAACTCACCGCGTCGTTGTGGGTCTCTCGATTTTAGAATATGATGATAATTAGTAAATTTCTAGATTAGGCTTAAATATAACCCATTTGAGGGTGAAAACCCAAACCAGCCGCCAAACGGCCCCGTTATAGGCATGAACACCTCGCACGGGACCAATGTAACTTGTAGTAACTGACCGCATAGTCACGGGTCTCCTGGTTTGAGAATACGATGATAATTTGGAAATATCTAGATTAGGCTTAAAAACAAACCGTTTGAGGGTGAAAACCCAAACCAGCCGCCAAACGGCCCCGTACGAGCATGAACTCCTCGCTCAGGACCAATGTAACTTATAAGAACAGACCACGTAGTCACGGGTCTCTCGATTTGAGAATGTGATGATAATTTGAAAATATTTAAATTAGGCTTAAAAAGAAGCAATTAAAGGGTAAAGACCCAATCCATCCCCAAACGGCCCCGTAAAAGGTACGAACACCTCGCACAGTACCGATGTAACTTGTAGGGACTGACAACTTAGTCACAGGTTTCCCGATTTGAGAATATGGTGGTAATTTGGAAATATCTTGATCAGGCTTAAAAACAAGCCGTTTGAGGGTGAAAATCTAAACCAGACACCAAACGGCCCATTAAAAGGCACAAACACCTCGGACGAGATCAGGGTAACTTGTAGGAACTGATCGCGTAGTCACGGGTCGCCCGATTTGAGAATATGACGATAATTTTAAAATAACTAAATTAGGCTTAAAAACAAACAGCTAAAGGGTGAAAACCCAAACCATCCACCAAACGGCCCTGTAAGAGGCATGAACACCTCGCACGGGACCAATGTAACAAGTAAGAATGGATCGTGTAATCGTGGGTCTCCTGGTTTGAGCATATGAAGATAACTTTGAAATATCAAGATTAGTTTTGAAAATAAGCAGTTTGAGGGTGAAAACTCAAACCAACCCCCCAAACGGCCCCATTATAGACACGAACACCTCGCGTGGGACCAACGTAACTTTTAGGAACTGACCGAATAGTCACCGGTCTCCCGGATTGAGAATATGATGATAATTTTAAAATATCAAAATTACTTTTAAAAATAAGCAATTAAAGATTGAAAACCAAAATTAGCCGCCAAACAGCCCCGTAAGAGGCACGAACACCTCGCACGGGACCAATGTAACTTGTAGGAATTGACTGCGTAATCGCGAGTTTCCCAGTTTGAGAATATGATAATATTTTGAAAATATCTGGATTATGGTTAAAAACAAGTCGTTTGAGGGTGAAAACCCAAACCATCCACCAAACTGTCCCGTAAGTGGAACAAACACCTCGTAAAGGACCAATGTAACTGGTAGGAACTGACCGTGTAGTCACAAGTCACCTGGTTTTAAAATATGATGATAATTTGAAAATATTTAAATTAGGCTTCAAAAGAAGCAATCAAAGGTAAAGACCTAATCCAGCCCCCAAATAGCCCCGTAAGAGGCATGAACACCTCGCACGGGACCAATGTAACTTTTAGGAACTGACTGCGTAGTCACGGGTCCCCCGATTTGAGAATATGGCCATAATTTGGAAATATCTAGATTAAGCTTAAACACATGTCGTTTGAGGGTGAAAACCCAAACCAGTCGGCACATGGCCTCGTAAAAGGAACGAACACCTCGTACGGGACCAATGTAACTTGTAGGAAGTCCCCGTGTAATCACGGGTCTCCCTGTTTGAGGATATGACAATAATTTGAAAATATATAAATGGGTCGTAAAAATAAGCAGTTAAAGGGTGAAAATCCAAATCAGCCCCCAAACGGCCCCGTGAGAGGCACGAACACCTCGCACGGGACTAATGTAACTTATAGGAAATGACCATGTAGTCACGATTCTCCCAATTTGAGAATATCGCGATAGGTTGGGAATATTTAGATAAGGCATAAAAATAAGTCATTTAAGGGTGAAAACCCAAATCAGCCGCCATACGGACCCGTAAAAGGCACTAATGCCTCGTACGGGACCAATAAAACTTATAGGAACTGACCATGTAGTCATGGGTCTCCCGATTTGACAATGTGATGATAATTTGAAAATACCTAAACTAGGCTTAAAAATAAGCATTTAAAGGGTAAAAATCCAAACCCGCCGCCAAACGGCCCTGTAAGAAGCACGAACACCTCGCACGGGACCAATGTAACTTGTAGGAACTGACCGCGTGGTCGCGGGTCTCCCAATTTGAGAATGTGATGATGATTTAGAAATATCTAGATTAGGCTTAAAAACAAGTCATTTGAGGGTGAAAACCCAAACCAGCCGCCAAACGGACACGTAAGAGGCACAAACACCTCGCACGGGATCGATGTAACTTGTAGGAACTAATCGCGTAGTCGAGGGTCTACCAATTTTAGAATATGACAATAATTTATAAATATCTAGGTTAGGATTAAAAAAATACTGTTTGAGAGTGAAAACCAAAACAAGCCACCCAACGGAGAACCAATGTTACTTATAGGAACTGACCGTGTAGTCACAGGTCTCCTGGTTTGTGAAAAAGATGATAATTTAAAAAATATCTAAATTAGTCTTAAAAATAAGCACTTAAAGGGTGAAAACACAAACATCCCCATGAGAGGCACAAAAACCTCGCACGGGACCAATGTAACTTGTAGGAACTGGCCGCGGAGTGGCGGGTCCCCCGATTTGAGAATATGTCGATAATTTGGAAATATCTAGATTAAGATTAAAAATAAGTCGTTTGAGGGTGAAAACCCAAACTAGTGGGCACACGACCCCATAAAAGGTAGGAACACCTCGCACGGGAACAACGTAACTTATAGGAACTGACTGCGTAGTCACGAGTCTCTCGGTTTGAGAATATGACGATAATTTAAAAATAGTTAAATTAGGATTAAAAACAAGCATTTACAGGGTTAAAACCCAAACCAACTACCAAACAGCCACGTAAGAGGCACGAACACCTCGCACATGACCAATGTAACTTATAGGAACAAACAGCGTAGTCAAAGGTCTCCCGGTTTGAGAATTTAAAAGGCACGAACACCTTGCTCGAGACCAATGTAACTTCTAGGAACTGACCGCCTGATCGCGGGTCTCCCGGTTTGAGACTATGACGATAATTTGAAAATATTTAAATTAGGCTAAAAAAGAAAGAGATAAAGGGTAAAGACCCAATCTAGCCCCCAAACGGCCCCGTAAGAGGCAGGAACATCTCTCATGGGACCAATGTAACTTATAGGAATTGATCGCTTTGTCGCGGGTCTCCCGATTTGAGAATATGGTGATAATTTTGAAATATCTATATTAGGCTTAAAAATAAGCCGTTTGAGGGTGAAAACCCAAACTAGCTGCCAAACAGCCCCGTAAGAGGCACGAAAACCTCACACGGGACCAAGGTAACTTATAGGAACTAACAGCGTATTCGTGGGTCTCCCAGTTTTAGAATGTGATGATAATTTAAAAATATCTAAATTAGGCTTAAAAAAAGCAGTTAAAGGGTGAAAACCCAAACCAGCCGCAAAATAGCCCCGTAAGAGGCACGAACACCTCGTAGGGACCAATGTAACTGGTAGGAAATGACCTCGTAGTCGCAGGTCTCCAAATTTGAGAATATGACAATAATTTGGAAATATCTCATTTAGGCTTAAAAACAAGCCGTTTGAGGGTGAAAACCCAAACCAGCCTCCAAACGGTCCCGTAAGGGACACGAACACCTCGCACAGGACCAATGTAACTTGTAGAAACTGACCGCGTAGTCACTGGTCACCCAATTTGAGAATATGACAATAATTTGGAAATATCCAGATTAGGCTTAAAAATAAGCCGTTTGAGGGTGAAAACCCAAACCAGCCGCCAAACAGTCGTGTAAGAGGCACGAACACCTCGCACAGGACCATTGTATCTTATAGGAACTCACCACGTAGTCACGAGTCTCCCATTTTGAGCATGTGACGATAATTTGAAAATATATAAGTAGGGTTTAAAAAAAGCAGTTAATGGGTGAAAACCCAAACGAGCCCCCAAACGGCCCCGTAAGAGGCATGAACACCTCGCACGGGACCAATGTAACATATAGGAAATCACCGCGTAGTCGCGTGTCCACTGGTTTGAGAATATGGCAATAATTTGGAAATATCTAGATTAGGCTTAAAAACAAACCGTTTGAGGGTGAAAACCCAAACCAATTGCCACACGTCCCCCTAAAAGGAACGAACACCTCGCACGGGACCAATGTAACTTGTAGGAACTCACAACATAGTCACAGGTCACCCAATTTGAGAATATGATAATAATTTGAAAATATATAAATTGGACTTAAAAACACGCAGTTAAAGGGTGAAAACCCAAACCAGCCCCCAAACGGCCCCATTAGAGGCACGAACTCGTTGCACGGGACCAATGTAACTTTTAGGAACTGATCGCGTAGTCCCGCATCTCCCGATTTAAGAATATGGTGATAATTTTGAAATATCAATATTACGCTTAAAAACCAGTCGTCTGAGGGTTAAAAGCAAAACCAGCCGCCAAATGACTCCGTAATAAGCACGAACACCTCGCACGGGACCATTGTAACTTGTAGGAACTGACCGCGTAGTCATGGATCTATCGATTTGAGAATTTGACGATAATTTGAAAATAGCTAAATTAGTTTTAAAATAAGAAGTTAAAGGGAGAAAACCCAAACCAGCCGCCAAACGGCCACGTAAAAGGCCTGAACACCGCGCACGGGACTAATGTAATTTATAGGAACTGACCGTGTAGTCACGGGTCTCCTAATTTTAAAATATCATGATATTTTTAAAATATCATGATAATTTGAAAATATCTAAATTACGCTTAAAAACGAGCAGTTAATGGGTGAAACCCCAATCTAGCCCCCAAACGGCTCCGTAAGAGGCACGAACACCTCGCATGGGACCATTGTAATTTGTAGGAACTTACCGCGTGGTCACGGATCTCCCAGTTTGAGAATATGATGATAATTTGGAAATATCTAGATTAGGCTTAAAAACAAGTCGTTTGAGTATGAAAACCAAAACCAGCTTCCAAACGACCCCATAAGAGGCACGAACACCTCATACGGGACCATTGTAACTTGTAGGAACTAACTGCGTAGTCGCGAGTCTCCCAGTTTGAGAATATGATGATAATTTGGAAGTATCTAGATTAGGATTAAAAAGAAATCTGGTGAAAACCCAAACTAGCCGCCAAACGGCCCCGTAAGAGGCACGAACACCTCGTATGGGACCATTGTAACTTATAGAACCAACCGTCTAGTCATGGGTCTCCCAGTTTGAGAATATGATGATAATTTCAAAATATCTAAATTGGGCTTAAAAATAAGCAGTTAAAGGGTGAAAACACAAACCAGCCACCAAACAGCCCCTTAAGAGGCACGAACACCCCACACAAGACCAATTAACTTGTAGTATCAGATCGCGTAGTCGCGGGTCTCCTGGTTTGAGAATATGACAATAATTTTGAAATATCTAGATTAGGCATAAAAACAAGCCGTTTAAGGGTAAAAACCTAAACCACCCGCCAAACGGTCTCGTAAGGGGAACGAACACCTCGCACAGGACAAATTTAATTTGTAGGAACTGACCGTGTAGTCACGGGTCTCCCAGTTTGAGAATATAATGATAATTTTAAAATACATAGATTGGGCTTAAAAATAGGTCATTTGAGGGTGAAAACCCAAAATAACCGCCAAAGAGTCCCGAAAGAGGGACGAACACCTCGCAAGAGACCAATGTAACTTGTAGGGACTGACCACGTAGTCATGGGTCTCCCAGTTTGAGAATATGATGATAATTTGAAAAAAAAATAAGCAGTTAAAGGGTGAAAACCCAAACCAGCCCCCCAAACGGCCCCGTAAGAGGTACGAACACCTCGCATGGGACTAATGTAACTTATAGGAACTGATCACGTAGCCGTTGGTCTACCGGTGTAAAAATATGACGATAATTTGGAAATATCAATATTAGGCTTAAAAACAAGCCGTTTGAGGGTGAAAACCCAAACCAACAGCCACACGGCCCCGTAAATGGCATGAAAACCTCGCACGGTACTAATGAAACTTGTAGAATTGATCGTGTAGTCAAGGGTCTCCTAATTTGAGAATATTATGATAATTTCAAAATATATTAATTAGGCTTAAAAATAAGAAGCTAAAGGGTGAAAACCCAAACCAGCTGCCCAACAACTCCGTAAGAGGTACGAACACCTCGCACGGGACCAATGTAACTTGTAGGATCAGACCGTGTAGTCGCGGGTCCCCGGATTTGAGAATATGACAATAATTTTGAAATATCTAGATTAGTCTTAAAAACAAGCCGTTGGAGGGTGAAAATCCAGACCACCCGCCAAACGGTCTCGAAAGGGGCACGAACACCTCGCACTGGACCAATGTAATTTGTAGGAACTAACCATGTAGCTGCGGGTCTCCCAATTTGAGAATATGTCGATAATTTTAAAATATCTAGATTATGCATAAAAACAAGTCGTTTGAGGGTAAAAACCCAAGCCAACTATCACACGGCCCCGTTAAAGGGCACGAACACCTCGCACCGGACCAACGTAACTCATAAGAACTGACCTCATAGTCATGGGTCTCCCGGTTTGATAATATGATGATAATTTGAAAATAGCTAAATTAGGGAGAAAAACAAGCATTTAAAGGGTTAAAACCCAAACCAGTCGCCCAACGGCACAATAAGAGGCACGAACACCTTTCACGGGACCAATGTAACTTATAGGAACTGATCGTGTATTTGTGGGTCTCCTGGTTTGAGAATATGATGATAATTTGGAAATATCTAGATTACGTTTAAAAATAAGTCGTTTGAGGGTGAAAACCCAAACCTTACCCCCAAACGGCCCCATAAGAGGCACGAACACCTCGCACGGGACCAATTAACTTGTAGGAACTAATCGCGTAGTCAAGGGTCCCCCAATTTGAGAATATGATGATAATTTGAAAATATTTAAATTATGCTTAAAAACAAGCAGTTAAAGGGTGAAAACCCAAACCATTCACCAAACGGCCCCGTAAGAGGCACGAACACCTCGCATGGGACCAATGTAACTTGTAGGAACTATCCGTGTAGTCGAGGGTCTCCTAGTTTGAAAATATGATGATAATTTGGAAATATCTCGATTAGGCTTAAAAACAAGCCGTTTGGGGGTGAAAACCAAAATGAGTCACCAAACGACCCATTGAGAGGCACGAACACCTCGCACGGGACCAATGTGACTTGTAGGAACTGACCGCGCAGTCGCGGGTCTCTCAGTTTTAGAATATTATGATAATTTGGAAATATCTAGATTAGGCTTAAAATAAGTCGTTGGAGGATGAAAATTCAAACCAGACGCCAAACGGCCCCGTAAGAGGCACGAACACCTCGCACGGGATAAATGTAAATTATAGGAACTCACCGCATTGTTTCGGGTCTCCCAATTTGTGAGAATAATGATAATTTTAAAATATCTAAATTGGGCTTCAAAAAGAAGCAGCTAAAGGGTGAAAACCCAAATTAGCCCCCAAACGGCCCCGTAAGAGGCACGAGCACCTCGTACGTGACCAATATAACTTTTATAGGAACTGATCGCATAGTCGTGGGTATCCCGATTCGAGAATATGTCGATAATTTGGAAATATCTAGATTAGGCTTAAAAATAAATCGTTTGAGGGTGATAACCCAAACCAGCTGCCAAACGGCCCCATAAGAGGCACAAACACATCACACGGGACCAATGTAAAATTTAGGAACTGAACGCGTAGTCGCGAGTCTCCTGATTTGAGAATATGACAATAATTTGGAAATATCTAGATTGGGCTTAAAATAAGTTTTCTGAGGGTATAACTCAAACCAGCCACCAAACGACCCCATAAGAGACGCGAACGCCTCGCACGGGACCAATGTAACTTGTAGGAACTGACAGCGTAGTGAAGGGTATTGAGGTTTGACAATATGGTTAGATTAGGCTTAAAAACATGCAGTTTGAGGGTGAAAACCTAAACAATCCGCCAAACGGCCCTGTAAGAGGCGCGAACACCTCACACGGGACCAATACAACTCGTAGGAACTGACCACGTGGTCACAGATCTCCCGGTTTGAGAATATGACTGCCGAATTGAGAATATGACGTTAATTTGAAAATATCTAAATTAGGCTTAGAAACAAGATATTAAAGGGTGAAAATCCAAACCATACCCCAAACGGCCCCTTTTGAGGCACGAACACCTCGAACGGGACCAATATAGCTCGTAGGAACTGACCGGGTAGTCACAGGCCTCTCAGTTTGAGAATATGATGATAATTTGATTATATATAGATTATGCTTAGAAATAAGCCATTGAAGGGTGAAAACTGAAACCCATCCCCAAACGATCCCGTAAGAAGCACTAACACCTCACACGGGACCAATGTAACTCGTAGGAACTGATCAGGTAGTCATAACTTGCGTAAGATTTTCAACTTTAGAATATAATAGTAATTACAACTCCTTTATGTAATTTTTTTGCTTAAGTAAGCTTTTTTTATAAATTACTTGGTTACTAATATCGTCTCTTTTTTGTATCCTATTTTTTTGCAGGATAACATTTTACCGTTAGCATTTATTCACGTGGAACACATGGAGAAGTTAATGGTTTACAACAAGGGGTTTATTTATTTAATGTCGTTAATATACATGATTCTGTTTTTTGTGTTATGGTCGTGTGGACTTTTGTAGTTTTATTGTTAACTTTTATAGCCGTGCGGGCTTTTGTAAGTTTATTGTTATATTTTGTGGTCGTTCGGGCTTTATATTACGCAGGTTTTAGAATTTCCAAAAAAGAGAGGAAACTCTGCCCATTTTTTTTTGTCTGTGAACTACTAAAGACTCGTAATATTTTGAAGTTTGTATGTACATTAGTTTATCAACAACGTGTAGGATTGGCAATTTGTGAATTTTCTTAGTTTCAAATAATTAATTTTTTTTTCTTTATCCAAAAATTTGGCACAGTTCAAAACCATGCCAAAAGTGTATCAAATTTTGGCACGGTTTTGAACATTGCCAAAAGTTTATCAAAATGTGCTCAATCTGGCATAGTTCAAAACTATGCCAGAAATATCAAATTCTGGTACGGTTAAAAAGTGTTCCAGAAGTGTTCCTATTTGGTCATATCTGACACACTTTTAAACCATGCCACAAAAAATAGCCATTTTGTAACACCTGATTCTGGCACAGTTCAAAATCGTGCCAGATTTGATCTGGCATAGTTTTAAAATGTGCCAAATTTCTATTTTTCGTGTAGTGTTTTGGCTATTAACCATCACCAAAGAAACTCTGAATTATCCACCAATGTCGGTTGAAGAGAAGTCTAGAAAGTGCCAAGATTGTTTCAAGAGATTCCTTAAATGGAAGATTAATCAGATAGGATGAAAATTTCCCCTTTTACGGCTTTCATGAACTGTGGTATGATCATGTGGATAAGAAGATGAAACCTAGAATGGAGATATTTTTCCAAGATAGCTACTCATGGGCCGAAAGTTGCCAACATCATGTGCAACCACTCATCGAAGAAACAATAGCTGATATTGAAAATTCTTAGGGGAGTGACTCCGAGGATTCCTTTAACTTGCAGACACTTGGTCTATCATTTTGCATGATCCACTCAGGGGCTACATCATCGAATCCATCCCTCCTAATCAAAGCTACTGATGCGCCTCTCCTCAACTGGAATATTACACATGTTCCACCTGCAGATATTAAACCAAGCCCTTATGTTTATCCCCACTCGTTCCCTTGTTGTTCCTTCTTACTCTGATGTAATCGAGACCTCCTTTGAAGAGGTTCTTAATGTTGTTTTTCCTACTAATGAAATAAATGAAGATTTTTAGTATCTTGTTGTGCCTTAGATAACTATCCTGATTCTAATCAAACTCTTGACGATGATGATGATTTTGCAAATGAACAACTCTTAACTGATCTTAATAAGTTTAATAACAAACAACATAACCGCGTTCAAGTTAATGAAGATGAAACTATCATTATTAATCTCGTTTCTAGTAGGCAATTGTGCGAGATTAGGATAGGGGGAACCCTTGAGGAGCAAGAGTGTGCGCAACTCGAGGAATTAGTAAAGGAATTTATGGATGTCTTCGCATGGTACTACGAGGATATGCCCTAAATTGTTCCTGAAATAGCTCAGCACGAAATTCCAACTCTCTCGAAATGAAAATTGGTCAAACAAAAGCTATGAAAACTCCGCACCGAATGGTCGCTCAAGGTTAAGGAAGAAGTGGTCAAATAGTTGAACGTGGGTTTCATTCGTGTGATCGAATATCCCACAGTCTAGTTAATATCGTACCTATGCCAAAATCATGAAGTAAGGTTCGTATGTGTGTCAACTACTGAGAATTGAATAAGGCTTCTCCAAAGGATGATTATCCTCTACCCAATATCGATATGATTATAGATAACACAACCATTCATACTCTTAAGTCATTTGTTGATGGGTTTGTCAGATATAATCAAATCAATATGCACTCGGACCATTAAGAGAAAATCTTATTCATCACCCCTTGGGAAACCTTTTGCTACATTGTTATGACATTTGGTCTCAAAAATGTTGGGGCTACCTACCAAAGGGCTGTAATGACCATCTTGCATGATCTGATACCCAAAAAAGCCTAGGTCTATTTAGATCATATAATTATTACGTCTAAGACTAGAGAATGTCATCTTCCCACTCTCATGAAGTTCTTCAAGCGACTACGAAAATATCGGATGCAACTTGACCCACAGAAATGTGTCTCCAGCGTCACCAAAGGAAAGCTCTTGGGATTTATGGTTATTTAGAAGGGATAGAAGCAGATCCTTCTAAGTTGAAGGATAGACCTAAGGTATCACCACCCTGAACGTACAAGGAAGTTCGAGGACTCCTTAGAAAGCTGCAGTAAATAAACGGGTTCATTAGCCAGATGACTTTCATCTGTGTGCCCATCCTAAAAGTCTTTTAAAAGGATTCCATCAAAGTTTGGAACAAATATTTACAAGAAGCCTTTGACCAAATCAAGTAATATCTAACCCAACCTCCAGTTGTCATGCCACCACAGCTTGGTCTTCCTATACTCCTATACCTAACTGTAACTGACACTACAACTGGGGATTTACTATACCATTACCTTAAAAAATCCAACAAAGAAGGAGCCATATTCTACGTCAGTCGTAAGTTGACTGTATAGGAATTTAACTACACAACCTTAAAAGAGGTATGTATTTACCTTGTTTGGGTCACCCCAAAACTACGACACTAGATGCTCTCATTTCCCATCAAACTTGGGTACCGAACGGATCCTATTAAGTACCTACTCGAGAAACCTACTCTGTCCATCCGAATGGCACAATGGTTGATGCTTTTATCCAAGTTCGATATCTTGTATGATATGTAGAAATCCATGAAATGAAGAGCCATATTTTACTAGCTCGCTGACTACCCTATGGAATAAAGCGATGTCTGAATTTTTAATTTCCCAGATGAGAATATCCATTATACATCCTAAGAAGACCTCCGTTGGAAAATGTTCTTTGACGGCGCCGCCAATAAGAAAGGGTGTGGAATTGGGATCCACCTAATTTCCTCTGATGACTCTCACACTCCCATTGCCATCAAGCTGGATTTTTCCTGCAAAAATTACATGACTGAATATGAGGTGTGCACAATAGGCCTCAAAGTTGCTCTCAAGAAAGGAATTCGATACATAGATGTCAATGGGATTTAACCCTCATCATCGGTCAAATAATTAGAAGATGTAAAGTCAAGGACGAGTTAGCCTAGAAGAGTTAGCCTCTCAGTTACAAGAAATCACTGTAATACCCCGTATTTTTGACGATTTAAATAATTATGTGATTAATTATTATTATGGGAAAAAATATGCAATTAATTATTATTGTTGGATTAATTAAATTAAAATGCAAAAAATTAATTTGTTATTAATTCGGATTTAAATAATTATTAACTAGCGTGCCAAGGTTTGATACTTATTGTTGTGAACTATTGAATATTACTAGGCGATATGTAAAATGGAATTTGATATTTGATAAATTGTCGGAAGTGAGAAATACGGCAGTTTGATAATTTAAGTCGGTCACGTGTGTGAGTCGTGTCGGGACTAATTGAATGGAATAAAAAGAGAATTTATTTTTGGTAACTCATATGGTCATTTTGAGTGCGCTGTTGAGTCTGGGAGGGTCGAGATATTCAAAATAGTATACCCGGGTATTTAGTTTGGATACCGGGGCGATTTTAGGCCTAGCCGGCACCCCGAGAGGGCATTTTGGTAAATTATATTTTTGGCCTAAATTAATGGACGAAAATTGGGATTAATTATATCAGCTAAGGAAAGTCCATTAGGGTTAAGAAGTGACAGGAAGCTAGAACGGCCATGGAGGGTGTGAGGGAGAACCAAATTCTAAGAGAGAGGGCTCATTTGGCATCACCTTGCATAATCGTGACCACCAACGCGTTGATCGAGAGGAGAGGAACGCGTGTATACCAACATCACCAACGGATCAAACCGTCATATTCAAGGCAAGTGTTTATTACTTGCATTCTTTTAGCAATAATCATGCTCATGTTAGTATAGGTGGATTTAATCATGATTTATATGTTAATTGGGTGAAAATTAGAGATTTAAATTATGATTAAGGATTGGTTTAATTAGTGGCTGAATTTTCTTCATGTATGTAGAGAATTAATCACGGAATTCGATTATATATTGATGAACAAATCTGGGTTGATTAGATTCTTTAATTGGAATTTTGGAAACTAGGGTTCATGTGAATTAATTTGGGGGTTTTATGTAATTATGATGATTAATGACGAATTAAGGATCCTAGGCTGATAGAAATGATTTGTAACCTGTTAGGGGTTGATGGGTATTGATGATGAGTTGTTGGGAATTGAATCTTAGAGGTTTTTAGGTTTAAAAATGGTGAAAAATGCTGAAGTTTGGTGAAGAAGACGAACAGTGCAATCTCGCACGAAGTCGCGCGAAGTGGTTCAAACGAGATGGGGATCTTGCGCGAAGTGGTTCAAACGACATGCATTCTGGTTTGAACGACATGTCAAAGTGGTTCAAACGACATCTCATTCTCGTTCGAACGACATGTCTTCTGGTTTGAACGACATGTCTTCTGGTTCGAACGACATGCATTCTGGTTCGAACGACATGTCATTCTGGTTCAAACCACAGGGTAAATTTTTGGGAATTTGCTTCGAGCCCAGTTTGGAGTTTATTGGTTTATTGGGGTGAGATAAACTACCAAATAGTAAATTCAAATAAGAAAAGTATGTGAGAATTAATACTTTAATTATTTCGGTATAGAGAGAATGTACCTTGGAGATTACGAGAAAGATATTAATCTAATTATTCATACTATACGTAGTAAAGAGGTTAAATTACGTATGGGGAGTATATATATAGGTTGGAGAAATACCAATAAATTATAATAGGATGTGTGTATGCCTATTATGTGATATTATAGTTAAGAGCACTAATGAGTGATAACTCGGGGATGCAGAAACTCTATTATTAAAGTGTACTAATGGGTGATAACCCGGGGGTACAAAGATGATTATTGTTTAGCGCACTAATGGGTGATAACCCGGGGGTGCTGGATTAATATTGATGGGTGAATTAATGGGTGCTAACCCGGGGATGCAATATTATATTGTTAGGTGCACTAATGGGTGATAACCCGGGGGTCCTGAATTATTATTGATAGGTGCATTAATGGGTGTTAACCCGGGGATGCATGATTTCCAGAATATGTGCACTAATGGGTCTTAGACGGGGGTGCAGGATTAGTATATATATATATATGTATAGGGATGATGTGACTATATATATATATATATATATATATATGGACTTGTGAATATTGCTACTGTGTGAAATTAGTAGACTTGGTAATAATAATAATTGTTACATTGCACCAAGTGGTCTTAACCTAAGGGTGCAGGATTAGTGTATATATATAGGGATGATGAGACTATATATATGTATGAGTGTACTTGGGTAATTTTCTACTTTGTGAGACTAGTAGATAAAATGAAAATGAGAATTAAAATAATCTTAGTGAATAAAAGATTAACCATTTAATCGGTGAATAATAAAATTTAGTATGTGATATACACTATCGCAATAGCGTATTGTATGGGCGATATGGGAATACTACTAGTGAGCATAGTTAGTATTAGTATGGTTTCTGACTAGTTAGACTGGGAGGTATAACTAGGGGGAGATTAGATGTACGTTAGGCGTGCACAATAGACGAGAGGTGAGAAACTCATGTGAGAGTTCGATAACTGACATGCGTATAAGACTTGTTTTAAGAACCAGTTTTAAATACTTGCCAAATCATTTTTACACATCGGGCTCTGACCCGTTTCTTGTATCTCTTGTCTATTTTGTTATATGTATGTATTATATCAGGTGCTCAGCCACAGGAGTATCAGATTTAGAGATTTGGATTGCTTTACGTGCTGCAGATGTTGTGGAAGCTGTAGGTCCTTGCAGTAGACGCATCTATCATTTCCATTCAGTTTCATCTAGACTTCTTGTTTAGGGCATATGTCGCCCACTTCTAGTTCTTCCATCTGAGACATTGTATTCAGTTTATTGTATGGTTTGGAGTTTTGAACAGGGAGGTTTTATCAAGTCTTATTTATTTCTGTACTTGATTCATGTTCAGTATTTATTTACATTCCTATGTGTGGTGAATGGTTTATATTTTAAGATGGAAAGAAATGGATTTACTTGGCTATATTAAAATTGGAAATATTTTGGCACTTAGCTTAATTTTATATTAGGTGATTAATATGTTAAAAAGTTTTTCGATAGTGATGCTGAGAATGAACCAACTGAATATCATATTTTAAATTGGTAGAGGACTGATCACCCTATATTTAATTTTGCGGGGTGTCACAATCACCTTACACAACCTACCCCGATCAAAAAACAACCTAACTGATGCCCTTGTTATCGTAACCTCCATTATTGACATGCCCGAAGGAATAATAATGGGACCTTTTCTAGTCCAAAAGCAAGATAAACTAACCCATTGCTACCACATTAAACTCATCACAGAAAAAGATCCTGATATCGCTGACTGTTGGTATTATGATATTTAGCACCTCCTTAAACATGGTGGGTATCCCCAAGGTTCTAACAAGAAAGATCGAGCGAACCTCCATAAACTGGTTGCCCAGTACATTATATACAATAAATCACTTTTCAAATGAAACTTCGATGGAACCCATTTACATTGCATCGCAGAGGATGACATTGAAGATATGATGCAAAAAATCCATAATGGGGAATGCAGACCCCACATGAATGGCCATATTCTCGCCATGAAAATCATCTGACAGGGTTACTACATGACTACCATGGTTCAGGATTGCACCATCTATGTTAAGAGATGTCTCAAATGCCAATAGTTTTTCAACCTACAACACCTGACTCTGCGAGAATTATACAACATGACTTTTCCCTGGACATTCTCCATATAGGGCATCAACATCATAGGGAGCGTTATACCCAAAGCCTCCAATGGGCATGAGTTCATCCTAGTTTCCATTAATTACTTCACCAAATGGGTCGAAGTCAAATCATATGTAGTTCTGAATGCCAAGAAGGTGGCCAAATTCATCAAGAAAACATCATCCACCGATATGGAGTTCCACATGAGCTAATATCAGATAATGGGATATATTTTGAGGAAGAAGTCACAGAAGTGGTCGACGAGTATGGAATTCAGATACACAAATCTTCTCCCTACCAACCTCAAATTAATGGAGTAGTTGACGCCTCTAATAAGAACCTCAAAATCATCATCAGTAAGATGACTAAGAATTGTAGAGATTGGGTCGACCGGATCCCTTACGCCCTTTGGGGCTACCATACTTCAGTTCGAGCATCTACTGGGGCTACCCCTTACTCTCTAGTTTATGGTATGGAAGCAGTCCTAACTGTGGAACTATAAATTCCTTCACTACGCATCATGCTTGAAAGTAAAGTCAATGAGGAAGACTGGCATTAGATCCATCTTGACGAGCTAAGACAAACGGAGGTTGAAGGCTCTATATCACATACAAGGGTACCATCACTGAATAGCGCGATCCTTCAATAAGAGAGTCAATGACCGGGGTGCTTGAGAAGGGGACTTAGCCCCTAAAGAAATTATAGAGCCTATTTGGGATCCTAGAGGGAAATTTAAGCCCAATTGGAGCAGCCCTACATCGTAAAGAAGATCCTTTCAGGTGGTGCCACTATGCTCACTGATCTTGATGGAAAAGAGATGACCCATCCAGTCAACCTGGATCATCTCAAGAAATTTTACCCTTAGTTTGAAATCTCGGTGTGCTACAACTCTTCTCATCTCCCTACCATTCTTAAAAAAATCTTCATTTCCCTCTACTCAAAACTATGTGGGGCCTAATCCACTACAAAAATCTTTTTTCTTTCAAAAATGAATTTTCAAAAAATTTCCAAAACCTCCAGAGGTATGTAGACAGCTCATACCCTTTACATGAGCACAACCCCCTTCTTTTTCACAAAATAATATTCTTTCTTATCCCCGAGAACAACAATTTATTTTATTATACACATGAGCAAAAGGATTATGTATGCCTTAGCGATTGGTATAGATAATTCAAATGCAGAAACTCATCGAGAGGCACAACTAGATGATTAAAAACATTATTATTCCGTTATTTAAAAATTCCAGTGCAATTACATCAACATAGGGAGTTTGACGACTTCCCTTCTCAGCCTACTCCTACCTTCCATAAATGAAAAAAATAAAAACAACACCCAAAATAACCCTCAAATTACTCCCAAACACACATTACAAAAGCTTCACAAATAAACTCCCCAAGGATCCTACCCACAGCTGCTAGAGGAACCAGCCTCATCACCCACATATTGGGGTCCTTAAGCTTCCCCTGCCTAGATAGAGTGTCACGAACAATCTGTAGAATGATAAGACCGAACTAGCCTAGGGAAAAGCACAAAACCTCCCTCCATGGTGTTAGATATGGTAAGCCACCTTTGCCGAGTCTCCGCACCTAGCATCCTGGCAACCATTTTTCCTCATAACCACTTCATGTAGTCCCCTGAAATATACTAGACTCTCCCAACAGACTGGGATGTATGGGTTGACGGTCGACGATTCTCCTATAAAGATCCAAGCCGCATGCGAATACGCTCTATCAAATCCTCCACGGGAAAGAAGTCTAGTGTCTGAGGTGGCACAATCTGTTCCTAGAAAAATTGGCGTAGAAGCCACAAGGGAAAGTAGAAAGAGGTCTGTCTGAGGATAACCAACCGAACATACTAGTATTTCCCTAGTTCCAGAATGAGAAGAAGCTCCCTCCACAAAGGCATGCACCAACACAAGCTCGTGCTTTACAAACTAATTTTCCCAGCTCTCGATGTCCAGACCTACACTGATAAAGTAGTGTGAAAAGAAGTTTGACATAGTCGACAAAGGATTCTCAGGTGGTACCACCATACGGAACCTCTCTGATAGCCACATAAATAACATTATGGATCTACCACTAAAGAAGTTAGAAAGACCTTCTCTCAAGGCTTCCAGACCATTCAAAGTCTCCGCTAATATCATTGCCACAGGATTGCGATGGTACGATATCCAAGAAGTAATAGTTGCAAGTTGTGGGCTCGCCAGTAATTCCCCAGTCACCAACAACAGTTTTGAAACCAAGCCCAGAATGATGGCTCAGCATAGCCAGCATCTCCAACATCTTGTAAATGCACAGAATGCAGCACAATAGGAAGAAAGGTCATTCCTCCTATAACCAATGACCTAGCCGCCCAATGCGAGATATGGATAAAGTCTCGCTAACAGCTCCCTAGGGGATCAATAAAATTCAGGCAAAGCTGCCACAATGCTAGGATTTATCCCTAATATGGCAGAGAACTCTTCATAGGTCCAACAGACCTCGTCCAACCCGAAATCAAAAACATGGTGTTCAAGGTAGCATAACTCCACCTCTACCATGCCATAAAGAGACACTCTATGGACCGACTATGCCATAAAGAGACTCGATGCGTATTGAAAGCGTCATATTCCACATTATAGGAGCACACCGCTTTTAAGGTTTTGAGGTAGTTGGAAAACTCAACAGTATCTGGCAGAGCCATTTCACAAAAAATCAAAGAATAATGCAAAAAGAAAAGAATGTGGAGGTGTGAAGAAAATGCTCCACCCACACCCTTATTTATACTTGAAAACCCTCGAATAAGACAAGGAACCCTACGGAAATTAGAGAAAAATCTAACCCCACTGAGTACCAAGAAATTTAAGAAAGTGCAATCAAAGCCTTGGATTTATTGTCCTGGACTGAGATGCCAATAGGCAGGACTGGGGTAATGCTGATCAGTAACACCCTATTTTTTAAATTTTCCTTTCTTCCTTTTTTGTCAAAACCAAAGCACTCAATAAAAAAAAATCTATTCTCAAAGAATTTCGAATTTTCTTCTCTTTATGCTTGTCTTATCTTTGAAATAAATTCTCTTTCAAATCATTTTCACAGTCTTAGCAGCAAAGTAAAAAGAGCATGTACATTAAGTCATTAAAAACAACAAAATCAATAAAAACTTTATTTTATTTACATTGATATTTGATGTGTTACATCTATTTTGCCGAAAATAAAGAAAATACAACGGGACTCAGCGCGAACCCACCTATATTTTTCTTTCTCTCTTTATCACCCACTTATATTTTCTCTCTCTATTCACCTACAACCTCTGTCTCTTTCTCTCTCTAAGAGCCTCCTGCCCTATGGTGCTCTATCTTCCCCCGATAACAAGACGATGTACAACCATTCCCCGAGCCAAACCCTTCCTCATATGAGGCAGATGGAACTAGATAAGAAGGAACCAAAATTGCATCACAAATGTGGGAAGTAGCCAAAGTATTCAATCACGAGCATCCTTCAGCCAGGTGGTAGAGACCCGGATATGCTGCAAAGAGATACAGAAAAGAACAAATCAGTCAATCTGAAGCAAAGGAAGAAATCAGAAAAAGAAAAAGTCAAATAGATGAAAGGTATATTGGTGGCTCAAGGACCTGCTCAAACAAACCCTCTCCTCTGGATCCATCACATTAGGATGGTGTAGGAAACGCACCGAACTTCCATCATCCCGCCGGATGATATAAAAAGGAGGGACCAACCTCACAAAAGGAACCTCTGAGGTCGTCATCATCGCCTATGCCGACGCACCACCTGCGATGTGGGAGGACCCCATCGGCCGACTCGAACCCACCTAGGGGAAAGGCATCACATCATATATACTAGTAGGCATCAACCAACTCGACACAATGTTCAAATAATCTTACGTCGCCACCGTGTCAGTATAGGATGAGTAAGTCCACTACTCGGGCATCATTCGCCATATCTCTCACTTGCCTCATACACACCGGTGGCCTCACTGATGGCATTGCAACCTCATCCTCCTTAACCTGTCGGGCGACTCTCTACCCGAGGTACCAAGAGTAGACAAACTCATACGCCAGCATACGCCAGTAAATGTCGCATCTGCGCATTCCATCCAGTCAACCCTGTGTGCTGGATGGTCGTTCCCCACGGATAAAAGGTCACTTAAAAAATCCAAAGCAGATAAAGATCAATATCAAAAAATATCATAAAGGAAAAACGATCTCAATTCAGAAATAAGGATTTACTCGCTCACTCATTTAGTTGTTCAAGACCTGACGCCCCGTCTCCAAGGAGAGATACTTCTTCGACTGCCGATTAGACCTTCGCCATCGATACATCCTGCAGAAATCCCCAACAGACTCATCCTTCAAAGCAACCAATCGGGTGTTAAACACAATCACTTCATAAAACCACATCTGCAAAGGACAAAAGGTCAGCAATCAAGAAATCCAGTATAAAATACATAAAGGAAAAATTCAAATGCCGAAAGGGAAAATACCTCAAGAAGATATGTGGCCCCAGTAAAAAAAATTTGGCTGTGACACCACGCTTAATTAAATATTGGGTGATCAGTCATTTATTAAATTAAATTAGGATTTACATTTGGCCCATTCTTAACATCACTGTCGAAAATAAATTAATTACTAACCACCTAACAGTTAATTAAACCGGTGCCAAATTTTATCTTGTAATTAAATAGGTAAACAAAATGTGCTGAACTAAATACAATAATCACAATACACTATAGTCCAACATCACACATGATGTAAAATAAATAAAGTAAAATCGAATAAACCATCGGCAAAATTAAAATCTTCGTGAGAAATCGTCACAAATCTGAAGAGTATATGACTAAAATAAAGTAACCGGGCAACACGTCCAAATACAAAAATACTAAACTGGACCCTACACTAGATCAGAAAGAGAGATTCGTCTATGTAAATCCTGTCAGCATCCACAGTGCTATAGCACCGAGTCTTTGGAATAAAGTCACGCCTGGCATCCCTGTGGCATGACACCTAAAAGGTTGTGAAAATATTTTATAGCAAGAGTTAGTACTCAAAACGTTTTGAAAATATTTAGCAAGCGTTCATCACAAATAAAAATCCGTTATTTATTACACATGTTAGTCTCACGTACACTCTCTTGAGTTTCCTCCCCTCTCATATATTGTGCATGCCTAACGCTTTCTACGTAGCCCACATAGTTTTACTACCCAAGCTAACTAGACTGAAGTATCTACTGAACTTATTTACACATCTAAGTTTCTTGTACCACCCATACAGTATGCTAACAGAATTAACACCTCTCGTATGTTATTATCTTTGTATACAACTTTCGGCACATTATTATCCTTTAAATTGTAATTATGTTTCACTACTTAATTCATTCATTAGATATCACAATCATCATTAAACTTTTATAATTAAGTCTCTCTACTTAATTTACCCTTCATATATATATATATATATTCTAACGGTCTACTATCACACATAAGTAGATTATTTATATGGTATATTCTTCACATGCAATATATACTAAGTCCATACGTCCCCGTATCAAATTATAAGGACTCTTGGTTCGAAATGTTATCTCAACCCCAAGATTTATTTGATGGTTCTAAATGTTACCTCGACACCAATAAATAAATTCATAAATTGTTCGGAATGTTCCTCGACCCCAATCTTTAAATCATATATTGGTTCGGAATGTAGACTCGCCCCCAATAATTATTTCATATATATATATATATATATATATATATATTGGTTCGAAAAGCCCTCAACCACAATATTATTTATTTTCTATATTGGTTCGGAAAGCCCTCGACCCCAAATCCAAATTTCATGTATTGGTTCTAAATATTACCTCGACCCCAATAGAGTTAGTATACCTTAGGTATTCACACCACCTAAGTATTAATATAATATGTATTCACACAACCTAATTATTAATGTTCCTACGTAGTGTATTTCTCTTGCATATTTACCGTATTTATTACTTTACGATTTATCTCACTATCGTATTTATTTGGAGCATTCACACAAATCTAAGGGTCCTAGTTATACCTTTCATCTATTCAGTAGTTAATTTATCTCTAACCTACTGGTCTACACCTTGGATTGACATTTACTCTCCTCGTAACTCAATTCTTAAATTTTTCGATATACGATTCAATCGGATTATCGTCGTCGGTCCATACCCCAAGTCTTACACTCAATGACATTACCAGGCCTTAACTACATACCTATCACTCTTCCTTAAGTCCCTACGTAGGTATAATATCATTACTAAGGTTCATCCCAGTCGTTGGAAATTGAAGAAAACTCAACGAATAAAAAACATAAATTCATCTTTGGTCGATCGATCGATGAATTTGATCGATCCATCCATCCATCCATTGATCAATATCCATACGTCGATCGATCAATCGATCATATATGGCTTCGCCCAGTTTCAATTTTCATCACTTTTAACCCATAAATCTCTCATTAAAAATTTTGGAATTCTCTCTCAACATAACCAGACATCCACAATATTTATCCAAGAACCATCAAAATCTGAATATTCTCGAAAACCCTAGATATTTGTGTTTTTCATATTTAATCATCACAAACCCAGATTTAAATCCATAGAAATAATTATAACTCTTCTGATTTCAAATCCTCTACAGATGTTAATACAAACTACATTCAATCTTACCCAAACATTTATTCAATTTACTCTTTATTCCAAGAATATTAAGATAATTAGACTATTCATGAAACCCTAAACATGGGTATTATAACTTCACATATATTTGCAAATAAACACTTGACTTAATGAGGATGATCTGATTTCGAATTTGATGAAGGTGTTGGGTTCTTTTCTCCTTCAATATTCCTCTCAACTTGATTGAGGTGCAAGATTCCTTCGAATCCCTCGCCAAATCTTCCTTAAGCTTTGGGAATTGTTTCTCTTTTCTCTCTAATGAGCTCTCTTAGTTTTAACTGTTTCTGACCCTAGCCTCAAGTCTTAAACGTCTAATATAACACTTAGATTTAGTAGGTCCTTTAACCTCTATTTTCCAAATGGGCAAAATTTCCTCAATAGGTGCCGATTTGGCCTAAAATTGACCCGGGATCCAAATAATACCCTCGGGTACACTTTTTCAACTATTTCAACCCTTTTAGAATTATTCGTGATGTCTAAATTAACAATCAAGTCACTCACATTATTTTTCCCATCTTGACCTCAAATTTGTCCACCCACGACTCTCGATTGAGATAAAAATCAATTACACCAATATCACTCGCTATTGCGTAAATTCATAATCATTAAATATTTACTATTCACACTTAGTATATTCGCTACACAATATTAATAATTTTCTCATTTTCGATTAATATTTAATAGTCACATTTATTATTTAATCAGATTAAATTACGCCACTCGTGTAATTTAACTAAGGCGTATTTTTCCCAATTAATTCCCGAATTAATTTAAATTTCAAATACGCAGAAATACGGGGTATTACATACTTCTCCTTTACAAAGGAATTTCGTCCCCAAAATTAGGGCATGCCTGCAGGGAATAACTCTGAATGCTGCTCTCGCATGTCATCCTTCCATTCTCATATCGACTCATGAGTATTGAGGTGTCCCCACTGATCTCATACCAATGACACCACCTTGGACCGTAGCTTACGCTCACTACGATCCAGAATAGCCATGGGTCTCTCCTCGTACAAGACGTCTGGCGACAAATCAATCTCCTCAAGTGGAACATGCTACAAGCCCTCACGTTCCTCCGACATTCCTTCAGCGACGCCGCGTGAAACACGTCGGGGTATTCATTGTAGATGCTCTGAAAGTCCCAATATGTATGTTATCGGTCCCACCCCTTTAATAATAGGAAACGTACCAACATATCTCGAAGCTAGATTTCCCCTTCTTGTCGAATCTCATGATCCCCTTTATAAGAGATACTCGAATCAGCACCTGGTCGTTAATCTCCAACTCAATGTTTTTCGATCATATAGTGCCTTAAAAGATGAGCCTATGCCACGTTGGCTCTACTATCTCTTTATTAGAAAAAGTCCCACCTTTATGGGTGTTAATTTCTTATTGCTGAGCCCATGACCCTCTTCAGGTAATTACCCGCAATAATTCCTGACTACTCATGTCAGACTTAAAACCCTTAGCTCATGGTGACGTAATTATCCTTAGGTTTTTGAGTTTTCTAGAAGAGACGCAGTTTGCTCAATTCCTGGCAATGGACAGTAAATCACTTCGGATCCTAGAAGCTCATTACTTCCCACCTATTATTGAACAAAGGGTGGATTAAAAATTTCCCTATAAGGTCTCAAAACGTGTCAGGTAGATAATAATTTGCCTCCAACAACTCGGTCGCTTATGTCTACCATCGACTTATGGGTGACACATCTAGAATGATATGCATCGCAACATCCATTGCCTCATAAAACTTCCAAATAGAGGTGGGACTAAACGGTCTTATCCTAATTCAAAAAAAATTTGGACCACGCCCGTTTCACTTATTTTCTTCAAGTGAAAAGTTAGATATGTTGCTCGATAGTATATCCCACTACAAAATAACAAATATTCTTCTCTGGTCACTTCATTCTGCAAACCCGATGGAAACCCCGACCACTTCGCAATTTTAGGTGTCCCAAATATGAATGTAACTACTTATGCTCATCAATCCCGCCACTAGGAACATCAAAATTACCAAAAGTCTAGTTGATAACTTCATATCAACATTTTTCTATCCCTAAATGGTGTGACTTGGAGATAAATCCACTGTGTATCATTCACTATTGGTTCGGAATGTTACCTCAAGCCCAATAAATTAATTCATAGATTGGTTCGGAATGTTCCTCGATTCAAATCTTTAAATCATGTAATTGTTCGAAATGTCGCCTCGACCCCAATAATGATTTCATATATATATATATATATATATATATATATATATATATATATATATATATTGGTTCAGAAAGTCCTCGACCCCAATATTATTTATTTTCGATATTGGTTCAGAAAGCCCTCAACCCCAAATTGAAATTTCATGTGTTGGTTCGGAATATTACCTCGACCCCTATAGAGTTAGTATACTTTAGGTATTCACACCACCTAGGTATTAATATATGTATTCACACAACCTGATCATTCATGTTCATACGTAGTGTATTTCTCTTGCATATTTACCATATTTATTACTTTACAATTTATCTCACTATCGTATTTATTTGGAGCAGTCACACAACTCTAAGGGTCCTAGTTACCCCTTTCATCTATTCAGTAGTTAATTTATCTCCAACCTACTGGTATACACCTTGGATTGACGTTTACTCTCCTCGTAACTCAATTCCTAAATTTTTCGATACACGATTCAATCGAATTATCGTCGTCGGTCCATACCCCAAGTCTTACACTCAATGACCTTACCGGGCCTTAACTACATACCTACTGCTCTTCCTTAAGTCCCTACATAAGTATAATATCATTACTAAGGTTCCTCCTAATCGTTGGCAATCGAAGAAAACTCAACCAACAAAATAACCTAAATTCATCTTTGGTCGATCGATCGATGAATTTGATTGATTTATTGATCCATCGATCGATCGATATTCATACGGCGATCAATCGATCAGATATGGCTTTGCCTAACTTCGATTTTCATCAGTTTTAACCCATAAATCTCTCACTAAAAATTCTGGAAATGTCTCTCAACATAACCAAACATCAACAATATATATAAAGACCATTCCTAACGTAAATATATCATCAATTCTTTACGAAATTTATCCAAGAACCATCAAAATCTGAATATTCTCGAAAAAACTAGATATTTGTGTTCTTCATATTTAATCATCATAAACCTAGATTTGAAACCGTAGAAAAAATTATAACTCTTCTAATTTCAAATCCTCTACAGATGTTAATACAAACTATATGCAATCCTACCTAAATGTGTATTATATTTACTCTTTTCTTAAAAGAATATTAAGATAATTAGACTATTCATGAAACCCTACACATGGGTATGATAACTACAAATAGATTTGGAAATAAACACTTACCTTAATGAGTATGGTTTGATTTTGAATTTGATGATGGTGTTGGGTTGTTTACTCCTCCAATCTTCCCTCTCAACTTGACTGAGGTGCAAGAGTCCTTCGAATCCCTCGCCAAATCTTCCTTAAGATTGGGAATTGTTTATCCCTTCTCTCTAATGGACTCTCTTAGGTTTAATTATTTCTAACCCTAGCCTCAAGTCTCAAACGGCTGATATAAAAATTAGAATTTTGTAGATCCCTTAACCTCTATTTTCCAAATGAGCAAAATTTCATCAATAGGTGCTAATTTGGCCTAAAATTGACCCGGGATCCAAATAATACCCTCGGGTACACTTTTTCAACTATTTTGACCCATTCAGAATTATTCGTGACGTCTAAATTAACAATCGAGTCACTTGTAATATTTTTCCCATCTCATCCTCAAATCAGTCCACCCATGACTCTAGATTGAGATAAAAATCAATTACGCCAATATCACTCGCTATTGCATAAATTCATAATCATTAATTATTTACTATTAACATTTTGCAAATTCGCTACACAATATTAATCATTATCTTATTCTCAATTTATATTTAATAATCCCATTTATTATTTAGTCATATTAAATTACGTCACTCGTGTAATTTAACAAGGGCGTATTTTTCCCAATTAATTCTCGAATTAATTTAAATTTTAAATATGCAGAAATATGGGGTATTACACCGGCAGCACCGCCTAAACGCATTAAGAGAAGAATAAAGGGTCGCCAAGGTCAGGTTCCCCCAGTTATAAAGAGGGACGTTCGAAGACACCCTCAGAAAAGGAAAAAACCAAAAGTGGACGACGTCGTCACTCGTCGCCAACAAGAAACCTCCCAACACAAACAAAATAAATAAATGGGCCATCTATCGCACCTGCAGCCCATCCTCCTCATGAATCCTCCTACTCAGCAATAACTCCCTCAGAAGAGACAAACGAAGAGGGTCCCCATAGACTACCCTCTTCACATCACCTAACGCCTCCGTCACCACCTACGGTGTTAACCTGAAGATCCTATCCACCTCAATTTGTACCCCATCACAGTCCAGTCCTAGTAGCTGCTGCACATCTATGGGAGTCATCATCATATCCCCAAAGATAAAATGAAAGGTGTGGGTGGTGTCCCACCACATCTCCCCAGAGCACAAAGAACAACTATAGATTGAGGCATCTCATCCAACGCAAAGATGTCAATCTCCTAAAACCAACTGATAACACCACCCAACGCACCACCAACGGAAGGTGCCCTAAAAAATCCCTAAGACCCATCGTCCCTCGAGCACGCAGAGTCGACATAGAGACATCAGACTGTCAAAAAAGAAAAAAGGAAAAACCCTAGTCAAAATGCAAAAAAAAAGGAATATCACCAAGAAAAAAAGAAAAGAATACCAAAGGTCATCAATACTTATGTAAACACCAAGGTTCACCACCCTGGAAGAACGATGACGAGACGGCTCACGCAAGAGGGTCCGCTCATCCACCACAGGCTCGAATGAGTCGAAAGAATTTTTACTACCCATTGCAAGGGGCACCCTCGCCTGCCATTCTAAGTTTGCCCAATCATCAATATTAACCCATGCCATATATGTCGCACTGCTTGAGAAATTAGTCATCTCTTAATTTGGGAAAGCTAAAACAGTTCGCAGAAGGTAATGGTAGAAGAATGGAAGATTGAAAACGGCGAAAATGAGGAGAACTCGTCCCCTTTTTATAAGAGGCCAAGGGGCATGTCGATCGGCATCTACCTGCCACCCACCAATTGGCACTATCTATCCACCTACTCGAGGTACCCTAAAAGACCGTGACACTACCATTTCGAAACCTTCAAACCATGCCGGTTGGCACCCTCCTTGAAATTTTGTACAAAAATGCAAAAAAATCACCAAAAAAATCCTAAATATATCAAATGGATTTTAGAACCTTTTTCCATAAGAAAAATATATTTACCACACTCATCTCCCCAGTGGAAATCTTGTAACCTCGGTGGAATTTTTTAAACCAATTGGACATCTTCCCAGCAACGTCTCCAAAAGACACCGTAAAAATAAAAAAAATTCTCACCTACGAAACATCCAACCTTCGGATCATTCCCTCTACCCTAGTGGAACTTAAAATGAAATTATCCCCTGAATCCCCAATGGAACTACAAGATACATATACCCAGTGGAGTCCCCCAATTTCTCCAAGAAAACTTAATCAAGCAGAATTGGCTTCGACCCTTAGAATTGGTCTCTTCTACTTAAGCCTAAAAATTGGCTTCGACCCTCAGAATTCGTCATCTCTACTTAAGCCCACATAATTGGCTTCGACCCTCATAATTGGTCGCTTTTACTTAAGCCCTCATAATTCTCTTCGACCCTCAGAATTGGTATCTTCTACTTAAGCCCTTAGAATTGCCTTCGACCTTCAGAATTCACCATTTTTACTTAATCCTTCAGAATTGGCTTCGATCCTCAGAATTGGTCATCTTTATCTTAAACCCACAGAATTGGCTTCGATCTTCAGAATTGATTTCTGCTACTTAAGCCCTTAGAATTGGCTTTGACCCTCAAAATTGGACCCTTATACTTAATCCCTCAGAATTGGTCGCTTCTACTTAAGACCTTAAAATTAGCTTCGACCCTCTGAATTGGTCACTTCTACTTAAGCCCTCATAATTGGTCATCTCAACTTAATCCCGCAGAATTGGGTTCGAACCTCAGAATTGGTCGCTTCTACTTAATCCCTCAAAATGGGCTTCGACCCTCAGAATTGGTCACTTCTACTTAAGCCCTCAGAATTGATTTCGACCCTCATAATTGGTCAGTTATATCTTAAGACTGCAGAATTGGCTTTGACCCTCAAAATTGGTAATCTCTACTTAAGCCTGCAGAAATGGCTTCGACCCTCAGAATTGGTCTCTTCTACTTAAGCCCTCAGAATTGGCTTCGGCCCTTAGAATCGATCACTTCTACTTAAGCCCTCAGAATTGGCTTTGACCATCAGAATTAGTCACCTCTATCTTAAGCCTGCAGAATTGGTTTGTACCCGTAGAATTGGTCATCTCTACTTAAGCCCTCAGAATTGTCTTTGACCCACAAAATTGGTCACTTTTACTTAAGCCCTCAGAATTGGCTTCGACCTGCTGAGTTAGTCACTGCAATTTAGGTCCTCAGAATTGACCTCGACCCGCATAATTTATCGTTCCCTACCCTTTGGCCTCAGTCGTCATCTCTTTTAGGTCCTCATAATCAACCATCCCTAACATCACCTTAGGTCCTCGGAATCGACCTCGACCCTAGGTCCGGAGAGCCAACCTATTTTCAAAACATCATGTGGTGTTTTCTCGATGACTTTCACTTGTTCCAATCTCAACCGTCGAGGGGATCTATAGACACCATATTCTAGGACCCCCTAAGTCTCTCCTTAGGTCCATAACACCTCCTCATTTCACTATAAAACCCTAGGTCATACTCCAAGTACCGATCCAAAGGTCATCGGGCGATTTTGAGCCCCGTTTGACGCCAGTCAACTTCATCATCATAGAAAAATCTCTTTGAATCTTAAAAGGGCTCTTAATCTCCTTTCCAATAGTCCTCCTCATGCATGAATCGGCATAACGATTCGAACGAACGAACCATTTTACAATCGAAAAATAATCTAGAGGCCACCGGGCGCTCCCGAGCCTCGATTTGACCCCAATCAGCTTCATCGTTAGAGAAAAATATCTTTAAATCTTCTAAGTTCTCTGAAACCCCTTTCCAATGGTCCGCCCCGTGTGCAAAACAGAATAATCGTTCGGAAGAACGATCCGTTTTCCCCCGAAAACTGATCTAGAGGCCACCAGGAACTTTCGGGCTCTGTTTGACCAAGGTAACCTATTCATCTCAAATGAGAATGAATGAATCTCTGAAGGGCACTGAATATCCTTTCCAATGGTCCACCCCGTGCATGATTCTAACTTACGGTATGGATGAACGATCCGTTTTACTCTGAGAGGTCACCAGTCACATCCGGTCCCCGATTGACCGAGGTCAACTTTATGAACCAATCTAAGTTCTTTGGAATGTCAAAGTACATCTCTTAACCTTTCCAACGGTCAGCTCTATGAGAAATTCTAACTTACCATGCGGACGAACGATTCATTTCCGTCCGACGATCTCCCGTCCAAAGGAACGACGTGCGCTTTTGAGCCACATTTGACCCAAAGTCAACTCTCAAACCCGCGAGAGGTCCAAAGGACTCTTGAAGGTCTCTGAATTATCTTTCTACCGGTATGCCCTATGCAAAATTTAGATCAACGGATTGCATTTTATGACCAATTTTCCAGAAAAATCTGCATACGACTTCCAATTGGCAGGTCCATTTCCCTACCTATTAGAAGTGTGTCTATGGTCACCTGCTGATAGGCAGGATTAGGGCAATGTTGATCGACAACACCCCTCACCCTATAAAATATAGGGTATGACCTCACTTCCAAGACACACCTCAGATCCATCAGCATCACTGATCTCAGCAACATTCTCTCGAAATCAGCAAAGTTCCTCCATGTGAATTTCCATTCAAGATTAAATAACCATCTTTTTCATACCCAATTAGGAAAAATCATATTCTCCCTCATCCAATCTTCATCTCACATTCAAGTAAGTTCATCTAAGATCAAAGATTAAGCTTCAAAGAAGTTCTAAATCCTTCCCCTCTCTTTAAATTTCTTGTTTTTACATTAAATACATTAGATTCATAACCTAGTTCTTACTTTAGTTCATACACATTAACACCTCACACTTCTATTAGTATATTGCACATACTTTATTTTCTATAAAAAAAAAAGAGTTACACCCATAAATTCCGAACTGGATTATTCATCACACTTTTTCAAAACTCAAACACAGTTTTCTACACATACACCTATATAAAATCCCCTTCAAATCTATGGGATAAACCCCACCCTTATGCTACATGCAAACTACGTGGACTTGATTGCCTTTATAGGCTACGTAGCCTCTTCGGATTAAAACTCGAGACTCGAGCCCAATTTTTTAATTTTTCTAAATCCCCCATTTCCATATTCTTGTGTTAGTATACATATTATGTTTGTTAGCGTTTCATCCAACACATATTATCGTTTCATCATAACAATCAATATAGTGATAAACGCATAAGTCATATTTTCTATATATTATTTTGGGGACGTTTCTATGGATGGCCTCACTCTATTTTTTCCACAGTATGAGTTTAATGATTCTGATCTCCATTATATACACACGTAGACACACTTCATGGAGAAATAAAAATAATAATAACACAAGACCATAAGTGATCGAAAAGTTGGGATGGGTACCTAAAGCCTTCTCATTCCGTAACTTAGTCCCCGGACCTTCAAACTCTTTGTTTCGTATGCATCAGTTTGTCTTCGATGCCGCTATCTCGAGGCGAAAACATATTTTTTTGCCTGTTTTGTGCAAAATAGGTTGGCGACTCCATCTCTTTACATTTACCCCACACCAACGACGACCGAAGAGTTCCTGAGAAGGGCGTGAGTCCTTTCAATCCCCCGTCCTTCCCCGTCCCCCTTCGGGAGGCAGAAAAGGGGAGAGAGGAAGCAATGCGCATTCTTGATCGGGATGGCCACAATTGGCCAATCACATAAAATACAACCTCACAATGTGATGGATTTATCTTAATCCATTTCATTAATTTATTATTATCATTAATTAATCAACACGTAACTGACATGCGACCTTCTTTTCAGCCATCTCAAAAGCATATCATACGTCAAATCAAACTATCACACAATCTGTAGATGCCTCCTTCACAACGTCGAAATATCCGAAACTACCGTGCTACACAGTGTCAGAACTCCACAACTATATGTGATGCAATAATAACCCATCATAAATCATACTCATCATGTATCTCCACATAAGGGTGTTCCTCTTCGGCACTCACACATTAAACCATGATTCACATGTTCATTTATCAAATACATTTACAAATTAACGCATATTTCATCACTCCATTCTCTATCCTTAAATACCCAACTACCCCACCCTCGGGTTATTACCAATTAGAGACATTAATACATTTTAAACCATTACATAAGGAGTCAAAAGGATAATAGGCCTACAAGTAACATCTCATAAAAAAATTTAAAGTAAAGGTACATTAATTTTATTAAGGGTTTGAAGTCATCATTCCTACCCGTCTCTGAAATTTGTGAGTGGAACATTTCACCGAAATGAAATCCAAAAAAAGAACACCCCCAATGCACTGATGCCTGGATAAGGTTGTCATTAGGACAAATTATTTAAAGCTTCATTGTGAGAGTTTTAAGTAAAAAATCAAAAGTCTACATAGCCAATGTTCATAACCAAATCAACTAAACCAACGCCATCATCCAAAAACAATTCAACTATTGACAAAAGTTTATTCGGTACTCCTTCTATTTTCTAAATAGTAGATCCAATATCTACAATAATAATATTTCAAGTAATTGCTCATAATGTGCTCTTACATAAAGGGGAACATTCAATTTAGATTACAAGAGCATAATTCATTATAAGGGTTTCATTCCATAATTCAAATATATCAATTAATCTAAGAAGAGTTCTCATAAGTTCCCACATCATAAATAGGGGTCAACTACTAGATTTCATCATTTTGGCATTTCTTACTAAGGGTACTTCCATTCAAGCATAAGGTGTAATCCTACTAAATATGTGTAAATTTGAAAATCTAACAATTCTAATTAGAGTCCATAATAATAATTTTTAAATATCAGTAACTCAATTTCCCAACCTGAGGCCATAAACTCGAAATATCAATTTCATAAATTGAGGGCTAATAATCAATTTCTACATGCATAAGGGCTCAAAACTCAATATAATTATTGTGCGCATAGTGGACTTCACTAAATTCAATGGCATATTAGGAAATGACAATTTCTTAAGGTTTCCAATTGATTTTGATACTAGAATTAGGTTTAATTAGAATTATCAAATACACATATAAAAGGAGAGGAGTAGAAAGACACATGCCTCAATTGAGATTTAAACTTTGATTTTAATGAGAATCTTCTTTGTAAAAATTGATTTAAACCCACTTTAAAAACCTCTTGGTGATATTTTCTTGAAATCCTCCTAAAAACCCTCCTCGGAACTTGATTTGAAACTTTAATGATTGATTTAAAAATCTCTTTGAAAAGATTGGTTGATTCTTTAAAAAAACTCTTTCGATTTGATTTGGGGTCAGAGGTTTGCTTGAAAGGGAAGTTAATATGTCTTGGGGTTTCTTAGAGTTTACTATATGTTGAAATGAGGGTTTGAGGCATAAGTAAATAGGTCAAACGTATTGGAGTTTTTTAAAATAAGGCCCAAAAATTAGGCCCAACGCACCCCGCGACTGGCCACGATCTGGCCAAGCTTGATACCCAGTCACGATCGCGGGCTAAAATCACCGCTGGCACAGGTCCCACTTTAGCAGGTGCTCCTACAATTGTCGCGGGCATCGCCTTAACAAAAATGTCATCCCTAATGTTGCGACCACAAATACCTAGTATCCCTATGATATTGCAAAGACCTAATGTTTCTCCTTGCTTACCAAGTCACAACCAAAAGACCTAAATACCCTTAGGCTCTAAACAAAATTCCCAAAAAATCAATTCAGCATGTAATTATCTAATTGAGCACAACTTTTATAAACTTAAACTTTTATCCCAATACTTTAATAATTTACTAATTGAATTGTAAAATTATAAATTCATTCAATTTAACTTATTCTCTCAATACAAATTCAAAATTGTCTGGATTACTTTCTAATTAATTCATTCATTATTTATTAAATAATTACCTAAAAATAGTGGGGTATTACAAAGAACATTAAATGTTGAGCTAAATTATGATGGACCAGCCGACTGTCATTAGATGTACAGTGCATCGTCATCACACTTTCAGCCACCAAATTTGCTAACTGCCAGTTTAACAAATATTTATTGATTTGACGTGTTGGGTATGCCATGACATGACTCATATCTTTTATAAAATATATGATGCTTTTAGCACCAAAAAATATGTGTGGCTGAGAATGCATACTTAAGAGTTTGTTTGAACAACCTGGTCTAGGTCCCTCAAATCACCTTATTCATTTACTTCGTGTATTTAGAATGGCTAACTTAAATGTTATAACAATCCCTTGCTTTCTATCCTCCAGACTTGTTCCAGTGATAGATCATGTAAGATCTCCCAGATCCTGCTAAACTTGGTCCATCATTGATACCGAGGGATCTCATAAATTACAATATAAATTGTACTCATTTGAGAAGTTAGATCAATTCTATGCCACTTGTGCTTTTTAATCAGGCTTGAGTGTGGTTGATTAAGTTGTACTTTATCTTGATATCCTATTAATGACTTGATGAGAAAGTTTATCATTATCCTCCTTTACAACATCGATGTTAGGGTTGACACATCCCAGTATAAGTTGCAAAGTCAGAATGTGAATTGCATTATGAAATTTTTATTTAGAAAGTTGATTATGCAATAACAATGATATATGTTTTTGAGTTTTCTTAAAAGGTGATTCTAAAATTAAATACAAGTATCATAATTAGAATATATCATATAGAAAATTTTAAAAACATTCAATATGAGATTTTTGTTCTTTGTATTAGTAGCTTAGAAAATTATGGTGAGTAAATTAAAAACATTTGTCTCTTACCATATGTACCTCTCTCTCTCTCTCTCTCTCTCTCTCTCTCTCTCCACACACACACACTTTAAAGTACAATACATAATTAACAAAAGTAAGGGTCTCCAATCATTATTTACCCCAAAAATACTACTCTTTAATGATATTCCGTAATTTTTCTTATTATGTTTTAAATAAATTAGCCACATTTATCCCATTTGGGTATTGATGAAATATTTTTAAAAATATAAGGGTCCATCTTATTAAAAAGGGAAAATGACTAGCATGCCAAAATTTTCCTGACAAAATTTGGCATGGTAAAATTTAGTAGGGAAAATAGTGTAGTTTTTTAGATAGGGATGATTGATAGGATTAATTTTCAGGTGACAAATCCTTTTTCTAAGAAATTCTTTAGGAATTAGGATAAAGAATAAAAAGTGTTTTAAAGTTTTTTATATGTTACGGGGTTTAATGGAAGGGGGATTGATAAAAAAATATATATAAAAATCGCATGCACAAAAAAGTCAGACAAAAAAAAATATAAAAAACGAACGGAAAAAAACTAATATAATAAAATGATATATTATAACGACGACCCCCCCCCCCCAAAAAAAAAATTATATATATATATATATATATATATATATATATATATTAGCGAAAATCTCGTTAATTTTAAGAAAATAAAAAATCCTCATATTATAACAAAAATACCTATATTAAAAAAAGAGCAAAATACTTATTTATCCCATAAACTATCACAATTGTTCCAAAATTCTCCTGAACTATAAAAAATGTCAATTAAGCCCACAAACTAACCAAACTGAATTAACATGATCCTTTTGTCACAATTGACCGTTAATTTAGACATAAAAGAGTCATGTGTGGTGCACGTGACTATTATAAGGGTAAAAATGTAAATTGACGTCATTATTCTAGGGTACGAATGTAATTTAATAAAACATCAAAAAAATTAAAAACATAACAGAATTCACCTAGATAATCAAAACCCACTTATTTGTTTACCAGTAAGAAAATAACCCATCCTCGTTTCTTTCTCGATGAGAAAATAGCCTCCATTCCCGCATATACCCAACAATCAATTTCGGCAAACCCCCATATATATCTCTATATAAATCTCTCTCTCTCTCTCTTCACACACACACACACACACACACACACACATATATATATATATATTAATGAAAATAGAATTTTCGCAGTCATATGTGTCATTGAAACTTCCCACACCGTCTTCATTTTTTATCAGAAGAAAGAGAGATGGTGTGGAGATGGGGTTGAGGGGAAGGCGGGTTGGTCATCAGTGGAGGGGGGAGAGAGAGACATGGTGGAGGTGGGGTGGGGTTGGCTACCGATGGAGATATTTTACTATACTTTGTTTTAAAGATATTAGGTGGGTTTTGGTTAAAACATTTTTTTCTAAATTTTTTACTCAATATTTTATTAAATTATATTTTTGCCCTAGAATAATGGTGTCAATTTACGTTTTTACTCTTAAAATAGTCATGTGCAATGCACAAGACTATTTTATGTCCAAATTAACGGTCATTTGTGACTGAAGGGTCATGTTAAATCAACTTCGTTAGTTTTAGGGCTTAATTGACACTTTTGATAGTTCATAAGCCATTTTGAAATAAATCGTAATAATTTAGGGGGCAAATGAGTAATTTACTCTAAAAACAGTTTGTAATAATAATAAAAATTACAAATTTCAACAACATAGAAAGACCTATATGTTAGCTAAAACAAATCATAGATTTTAACAAAAGAAACGGGGTATGTTAAAAAAAAGATTAAAAAAATCCAGATTTTAACAACATCCCCCCTCCCCCCAATTATTTTACCGAAAAAGGAACAATTAAGATATATTTAAAAAAAAATCTAATATTACAACATACACAAACCATAAAACAAAAAAAAAACAAAAAAATAGTTTTAACGACAAAAAAACACGAAGATTTTAACAACGTAGAAATACTACATTTTAGCTAAAAACAACTCATATTTTAACAAAAAAAAAAAACTTATATTTTAATAAAATATTTTAAAAAATACAGATTTCAATAGCATATTAAGCTAAAACAAATAATAAATTTCAACAATATAAAGAAACTCCTTATAGTTTAACAAAAACCAAGAAAAGAAAATGTGGTGATAAGCATAAGAACACGTGGCTGCTAGATGGGGACCAAAATACTAAATATTTCCATGCTTCTATCATGCAACTCCAGCGAAATAATTCAATTTCTATTATCTTCAAACCGGACACGGGATGGCATACTACTGGTCAGGATATTCATTGCCAATTTTAGCAATTCCATGAGACAATTTTTACTACCATTGACCCCCCTTATCTGCCATCTGAAGATAATTTTTTTCGGGTTAACTCTGATGACATTACTTGTTTACTGGCACCTATCACATATGTAGAAATTTAGCACAACTTATGTACTATGGGGAGAAATAAGAGTCCTGGAGTGGATGGGTTGACCTGTGAATTTTTCAAAAACTATTGGGATATTGTGGGACCCTCGGTCCTTAATTTAGTTAAAGGTTTTTCCACTTCTGGTCGACTCCTTCGTGCCCTTAATAAGACCCTTCTAATCTTTATCCCAAAAAATTCCACACCCTACTCAAGTTAAGCACTTTCGACCTATCAGTCTATGTAATGTTATTTATAAAATTATTTCTACGATCATAGTTGCTCGCATGAGACCCATCCTTCAGTATCTTGTGTCTCCTTATCAAAATGCCTTTATTTCCAACCGTCATATTCAAGATAATATCCTGATCACCCATGATATTTTACATACCATGCGTAAATCTAAATCTACAAAAGGCAGTTGTGCTATTAAACTTGATCTCTCTAAAGCTTACGATCAAATGGAGTGGCCATTTATCCAATGGGTTCTCCAAAGCCATGGGTTTTCATACATTTGGATTGGATACCTTATGGAATGTATTTCTTCTACGTCGTTCACAACTCTCATTAATAGTCACATGGGGCCCACTTGTTCTCCAACTCGAGGACTCCGCCAAGGGGATCCCCTCTAACCTTACTTATTTATCTTGGCGTTAGACGTCCTTCTACAGCGTGTGGAGTCAGACTATTTTTTAAAACACATAACACCTCTCCGACCCTCTCGCAAGGGACCCCCTATTCCTGGGCTTGCTTTTGCTGACGATTGTATTTTTTTTCCTCCAACCTACGCCAATTTATGTGGCTCACTTCCATTCTATATAAACTAAATTTTGTCATTTTTCAGGTCAGACCGTTAACAAGGGTAAATCTACAGTTACTTTCGGCCCTTCTACTCCTCATGCCATTAAACAATCTACTTTATGCCAACTAGGAATTTATGGGTCTCGTGGATTGGATAAATATCTTGAATTACCTCTTATTACGAGTCGGGTTATGTGCCAAATGTTCTCTGAGCTTATGAAAACTCTCGACAGGTGTTTACATGTCTGCTATAATAATTTCTTGTCCTATACTGGTCGTACCATTTTAATTAATGAAGTATGTACTTCACTTACATCTTATTACATGTTCGCTTATCCGATTCCTCCTCATATTCTTACTACGTTATCTAATCAAATTAAATCGTTGTTCCAAAGTTTCTCACAAAACAGCTACAATACCCTGGGCTACGATCACCCTTCCCAAACCATTTGGTGTCTTGGGCATAAAAATTTACACTCATTAAATATAGCTTATATAATCAAACTTCTTTGGAAACTTTTTACTGATCCCCACAACCTTTGGACTAAAACTATGACAGCTAAATATTTTCTTGGTACACATTTGATGGCGTCTCATAGTAAGGCCACAGACTCATGGTTCTGGCGAAAAGTCTCTGGTTTAATCCCTTCCTTCGCCACTGGTATCAAATGGTGACTTGGATCGACTTCTATTTCGTTTGGAAATCACATTTGGCTCCTGCAGGAGTCTTTCAGTCACATTTACCCGCATATTCCTCCTTATATTTTAGATGCCCCCTTAACACTTTCATCTCCCATTAGCAGTGGGACATATCGGCTTTACCTCAGTGACTGTCACTGGATATTATTCATCATATTCGTGCCATATATGTCCCATCCATGTGACACCCCGCCTAATAAAATACTGGATGATCAGTCCTATACCAAATTAAAACAGGAATCCTAGTTAGTTCATCCTTAGCATCACTGTCGAAATCCTTTTTAAAACTTACTAACCACCTAGTATTCCAAAAGGTCGGTGCCAAATTTTATCTTTTTAATTAAACAACCAATAACATGCGGAAATATAATATGAGTCATACACCAAGACTAAATTAAATCAACTGAATAAATAATAAACTGCCTGCCGAATAAACCATCGGCCACCAAAGTAAATAATCCAATAACAACCGTCCAACATCTGAATAAATAAATTAGAAAACTATACTGAAAAGTCTGAGCGGCAAGCCCTAAATAAAACTGAAACTGATAGATGATTCCTACTCTAGGAAATAATGAATGATGCGTATAATCCAAGCTCCTGCTAGCATCTACATGTGTCGCAACTCCATGTCCCTATAATAGAATATCAAGTCTGGCGTCCCTGTGGCTGGACACGTAAAAGGTTTTGAAAATAATTCTATAGCAAGGGTTAGAATCCAAAATATTTTGAAAATATTTAGCAAGTGAATTAGCTTCAGTAATTAAAAATATATGAATGCGCTTCATATTTAAGTTAGTGTCGCACTCTATTGAGAACATACTCACTCCTCCACTCTTGTGCACACCTAACGGTTACTTTAACCCCACCTAGTTGTATTACCCCATCCAACTAGTCCTGGTATAACCTCCCCTTTCCATTATACTCTACACCGAATATTATTATTAATGGGTTACAAGTCATGTCACCAATTAACTTAATTAATTCCTTTTAAATAATATCATATAATCGTGATACAAGTTATATAAAATAAATACATCACATTGTATTATTACTCGCATATAATATTTACTACCATTATATACCTACCTTTACTACAACATCTACACATATATCATATGTATATGCATCCCTCCGAGTATACCCTCTCCGGATGATTCCCTCTAAAGTGCTATCTCACTAGGTGTGCTCACATAACCTAGTTACCCATTTTTTCTTCTTTGGTTGTTCTCGCTCACACGTAATGAGGCAATTTCAACATACACCCATAACTTTGTCCTCTTTCAAGTCCACCTTGTCTTTTCGCATATGAAACTATTACTAGGCGCGTCAATTAATATGACCAAGTATATCCCCCCTCTTTTGCTTTTCCTATTGCTTGGTCAGAACCTGCACCTTCCTTCTTCAAATGTAATACGGATGGAGCAAAATCACAAACTACGGGCCATGCTGCAATTGGTGGGATTATTCGAAATTCTCAAGAGGCGTCGTATGTGCTTTCTCCAAACATATCGGGTTTGCCTCATCAGTTATAGCGGAGATTTGGGCCATTAAGCTTGGTCTCGACCTTGCCTTTTCTCAAGATATTACTTGCATTGAGTTGGAAACCGATAGTCAAATTATCTTCCATATGATTCACATGAACAATGCCCAGCATCCAGATCACTTGAATTTGATACAGGCCATACGTGACGGGTTCAGGAGATTTCACTATGTTACCTTATGCCTATGTTTCGGGAAAGCTAATGCGTGTGCTGATATTCTTGCTGCTCAAGCGGTCTCTAAATTATTTTCTTCAATGTCGTATATTCAGATTTCAAGTTTTCTACTTCAGGCGTTCGTTCGTGATATGTGTCATATCACGACGGCACGATATGCAGTTTGTAATATTACTAGTAAAATTCCCATAGTTTAATAAACTTCCTACTTTGACAAAAAAAATGTGGTGGAAATCTTTTCTTCGCTATTGGGCAAAGCAATTTTTTCAACAAAAGTAGAAAAATAATGATAAATTACATGTGTATATGGAATTATGAATTTTTTTTATGAAAAATTAGAAAAATCAAACGTACATAATAATGGACAAATCCCTCATTTTTCAGGATAAATAAGGGTAATCAAAAGGATCCTAAATTTCATGATAAATAGCCATGTGTATTAAGAGATAAAGTAATGCTATAGAACTCAAAAATGTCCGTCAGGTCATCCGCCCCAATATTGTGTCATAGCAATAAAGTGTTGTAAAATAAAATTATTAAAGTAGATTGTGTAACATTTAATGTAATGGCACATCATTTGCAGAATGATAGGAGAATATGTTTGCAACTCATATTATTATTCTAACAAGTATTGCACTATCAAAAACATTGTTGTCATTGCAAAATTTCGTAATGATTTTTTTCTTTTCCAAAAAAAACATTTTTTTTGTCTTTTGACTTATTGGTAGATATCCAAGAAATCATTCCAAAAATTCAAATATCTTGAGGAAAAAAGTTCGTACTAAGATATATTTTTCTTTGAAAAAAGTTGCTTTAATTACAATATTTCAAGGTGGATAAATTTATCATTCTAAAATTACGTGCCACTCCATTAAAAAATCATACTCTTCAAAATAATTTATTCTTCAATCTTTTTTGACAAATATCATTAAAAAAATTCGTATATATAAATTTTATTTCAAACAAACTTATGCATGTAAAACTATTGAGTTTAAACTTTACGCATGAAAAGACTAAATAGGAAAAAGGGGTAAACTATCCCACGCTCATGTTGGACTTTTAACCCAAAAAAAAAAAAAACTCAAGCACGAAGTTGATTGCTTCAAATAAATAGTCCAACTTTTAAAAAAAAAACAAAGGACAAAGGCCCTGTTTGGTCGTGCAAATTATTTAATTATATAAATTGATTTATTGTAAATTAGTGAATGGTAAATGAGTGGATTTGAAATGAGTTTAAATCCATTTTTACGTAATGTTTGTTAATCTAAATTTGATGTTAAGGTTTCATAGGAAAAAAAAAGACAAATTAATTAAGAGAGGTGGAGGGTGTGAGGTGGGAAGGGAGGGAAAAGAGAGAGGAGAATGCATTTTATGTGACTTATTGAAATTGATGCATTTCATCTTTTTTGTGAAATGATCCAATTTTAAATTTTACACATGAGTTAAAATAAGACAATTAATAAATTATTTAATTAATGAAACCAAAGACAATTAATAGACCAATATGTAAATAAATTGACTTATTAATAAGCCAATTTACAATCTTGAAAACAACCAAACGAGGTCAAATTTAATCTTGCTAGAGGAATTAATTCACACTAGCTGCAAATATTTAAGAAAATTGGAGAATCTCTATTAGTAGTGTAAAAGTTTATTTAGTGTAAAATTTATACTCAAGTATAAACAATCCGTGCTCCAAAACCAAGTATGCCTTTCCAACTTAGAGGAGTCTATATTAAAGGTGTAAAATATGTCATCAATATACACCACAACCTGAACATTCACGCTTATCCAAAATTTAAATATAATATACTATTTAATCTTTATGTCAAATTATTAGAAAATTTATATACATCAAATACTTTCGTCAAAATCTATCAAACAAGATTCACAATGAATTATGTAATAAATATTCACAAGATTCACAATACTTTCATCAAGATCTATCAAAATACTCATTTTACATGTGTTGATAGGGGTGTTCAAAAAAATCGCCCGACCCGAAAACCGAACCGAATCGGCCCGAACCGAACCGAAACCGCCGGTTTTTTTTAGCCCGGTTCGGCCTACGGTTTACGGATATAAAAAACCGACCATGTCGGTTCGGTTGTCGGTTTATACGTGGGAAAAACCGACTCAAACCGAACCGACCCGAACCAATATATAAATTAAAAAAAAACTAAATAACTTATATTTTTATATCCAAAAACCATTACCCACCTTTAAAAACCGACCCAAACCGAAAACCGCCCTTAAAAAAACCGGCCCAAATATGAAACCGTCGAAAACCGACCCGAAACCGAACCGAACCAAAACCGACGTGAACCGAAACCGACGGGTTTTTTCATAGTCGGTTCGGTTTCGGTCTGACCTTTTCCAAAACCGAACCGATCGGTTCGGTTTGAACTAGGTCCAAAACCGACCCGAACCGACCCGTGAACACCCCTATGTGTTGAAGACTTATTGGTCTTTTCCTTTTTACAAACTAAGTTAAAAGAATTATTAGAGTACAAAATAATGTAATGCATAATCTTAGTATAAAGGGTCCTTAGACATTGACACACAAAATTGATACATTTAATGTCACATATTGATGTGTCACATTCGTATTGATTTGTGCTCAGAGTTTACACAGGCGCCACAACAGTAAAGTATGACACGCACATATATCACATTAAAATATATCAATTTTGTGTCAACAAAGAATTATTATTGTATAAAATCTACTTTAGACGTAAATTCATGTTAAAATTATACAATATCATAATACTTTTAGGAGAGAGATTGAATAAAGAAGTAAATAGATTGGGCAAAGATGAGTTAAAATAACTAATGGGTTTGGGTGATGGAAATGAATAAAAAGGGGTAGAACTAATGATGTGACTTGCCAAAATAATAACGCTTGCTCAGTTGCTCGAGATACTCTTTGGAGTATATATTTTGGCAGGAATGATGTCCCTTTAAGAAAATGTCAAATTGTAGTTGCCTTAATGCGATATTGACCCACTACACATATGATCATTAATACACCCCTAGCTTCTCATTAAAACAATTTAAAAGGGGAACCACTATCCCCACACCCCAAAAGGTTTCCCCCACACCCTTTCTAAAACAAAAACACTAAATGACTAAAATACCCTCAATTCAGTTTTTAAATAAAAAATTTTGTTTACAGCTTTTTAAATAAAAATTTATTACTTAAAAAAACATAATATTTTGCAAAAAAATAAAAACATAAATTTTTAATATAAAAAATCCTAATATTCTGGAAAATTAAAATTTTTATATTCTGAAAAAATAAAATCATAAAATTCAATTTTTTAATTTATAAAATATTATGTTATTTATAATAAAAACTTATTATTTTTTTAATTCAAATGGACGTTAATAAAAAAAGTTGTTTCGTTATTTAATTAAACAAATGGACTTTCTTTTTATGAACAAAAAAAAAGTTGACGTTAATTATATTAAACAAAAAATCTGACCATTATTTTTTGTTAATAAAAACTGGAGTAGAATTTTATTATAAACTATATTTTTTTTAAACTTTGTTTTTTACAATTTTTTATAAAACATAGCTATTCAAAAAAACTGTATTTTTTTGGTAAAAACAAAATTTTGTCTTTAATAAATTACTATTTTTTATTTTAGCATTTAAAAAAAAAAAACTGTATTTTTCTTTTGTAAGAAACTGTACCTTTGTTTACTGTTTTTAAAAAACTGTATTTTTGTTTATTTTTTTGATAAAAAAAAATGTACTTTGTTTTTAAAAAATGTATTATTTTTTTGTTATAAAAAATGTAATTTGATAAAAAAAAACAAATTACTATATTATTTTTTTGATAACAAATAAACAAAGAGTTTATAAAAAATAGTAATTTGATAAAAAAAAAAACTGTATTTTTTTATAACAAATAATACATTTGATAAAAACAAATAATTCATTTGATAACAAAATAATAGAGCTTTTTTAAAAACAGTAAACAAAAATACAGTTTTTTACAAAAGAAAAATACAGTTTTATTTAAATACTAAAAAAAATAGTAATTTATTAAAGTCAAAATTTAGATTTTACCAAAAAAATACAGTTTTTTTAAAAAGCTATGTTCTATAAAAAATTGTAAAAAACATATTTAAAAAAAATATAGTTTATAATAAAATTTTACTCCAGTTTTTATTAACAAAAAATAATGTTCAGATTTTTTGTTTAAATAATTAACGTCAAATTTTTTTTTGATAAAAAGAAGGTCCATTTTTTTAATTAGATAACGAAACAGTTTTTTTATTAACGCCCATTTTAATAAAAAAACTAATAAGTTTCCTTTATAAATAACATAATGTTTTTTTTAAATAAAAAACAGAATTTTTTGATTTTGTTTTTTCAGAATATTAAAATTTTGATTTTCCAGAATATTAGGATTTTTTATATTCAAAATTTATGTTTTTATTTTTTTTCAAAATATTACGTTTTTTTATGTAATAAATTTTTATTTAAAAAGCTGTAAACAATTTTTTTTACTTAAAAACTGAATTGGGCGTATTTTAGTCATTAAGTGTTTTTGTTTTAGAAAGGATGTCGGGGAAACCTTTTGGGGTGTGGGGATAGAGGTTCCCAAAAAATATAGTTTATAATAAAATTTTACTCTAGTTTTTATTAACAAAAAATAATGTTCAGATTTTTTGTTTAAATAATTAACGTCAAATTTTTTTTTGATAAAAAGAAGGTCCATTTTTTTAATTAGATAACGAAACAGTTTTTTTATTAACGCCCATTTTAATAAAAAAACTAATAAGTTTCCTTTATAAATAACATAATGTTTTTTTTAAATAAAAAACAGAATTTTTTGATTTTGTTTTTTCAGAATATTAAAATTTTGATTTTCCAGAATATTAGGATTTTTTATATTCAAAATTTATGTTTTTATTTTTTTTCAAAATATTATGTTTTTTTAAGTAATAATTTTTTATTTAAAAAGCTGTAAACAAAATTTTTTACTTAAAAACTGAATTGAGGGTATTTTAGTCATTTAGTGTTTTTGTTTTAGAAATGGTGTGGGGGAAACCTTTTGGGGTGTGGGGATAGTGGTTCCCTTTAAAAGGCAAACAGTAGGGAATTTCATTTGTGAACATAAAGTAAACCAACTACTGTCCTTTCTGACACCCCTAAAGTTTCCAACTTTTGTTTTTTTAGACACACATACTGCAATTTAACAGTAACCCCTAGTTATATGAAAGAAAGTAACTACTGGCCCCCCAACAACTTCTTTCAATTGGGAAAAGTTTTGTCATTTCATGGATTGCTTTGAAGAGGATTTCTTTCTTGGGATGCATTTACCTTTCACTGCTTTCTCTCTCCTCATTTCATCTTCTTCTGCAGCCGCTGCTTCAACTAGCCCAGCCTTGAAACTCCTGACAAATAAGTACTACTCACTATTTCACAAGATAAGTCTTACAATAATTCTCGGCCGAATCAAGAATTCGAACCATTCATTGATACGTCATGTCTAAATTAATTCATTTCGATGGTCTTATTAAGTGAATTTCATGCAAATCCCAAAAGTGAATCAATACAACCCTAATACGTTAATGAGTCAATTCTGAACTGACTTTCAATGCCGACTCATTTTTCCTCACATAGGACCTGTTTTGTATTCACTAGTTCATGATCGGGATTCATTGATAATCTTTCAAAGCATGAATCAATGGCAACCCCACAAGTTAGTGCATGCACCAAATGAGTCGAAATTAATTATATAGCCTACATATATATATATATATATATATATATGTATGTATTTTTGCCCAGACATTGGATTTGGTGGAAGCTAAAATCACCTCAAAAATTGTTTACTACCACCGCGCAACAATAAGTTGAACACGCTGAATAATCACTTTTAGGCACCATATCATGCAAGTTCTCTCGCAGTCTTAGCAGATACTTAGAATTTTTTAGCTAAATTGCACAATCATATTATGCCGAAAATTTAATGCGTTCGACATTTTACACAATTTATGTACTTTTGAACTATCACAAATTTGTTAAAAATAGGAATTAAAATTTAAAGTATTAGAAATGCTTATCCTGGTCATATTAATAACATTTTTGAGACAAATTGAACATATCTGTTGGTAGGGGTAATTGGGAATTCCTTCTTGATTTTTATATGATCAAAATGCATAATAAAAAATATTAACGACACATTGGAGTGTTATAAACCTACATTATACAAAAATGTGTACAAAGTGAGATAAACCTTTATTGTAAAAATGAAATATCCTTATTAAAACAAGTTTTTAGATCTATTTATTTAGTGTAACATTATTTTGCTAATAGTGAAAGCTATTTTAATAGTTTTCGTATATCCTCTATTTCGAACAAGGTATTATAATAGTTTTAGTCCAAATTATATTTAGTACTAACCTTTCTTCATTGTATGAAGAAGATTTCTGTAACTCCGGTTGAACCTGAGCCCTGTCTTCATTAATGGACTCCACAATACTACCACTAAAATACTCCTTCTCTTCAGCCTGCAGATTCCCAAACCTTGGATTTTCAGACATACACTTGATCATCTCCTCCTCCTCCTCCTCCTCCTCCAAACCTGGCCCTATAATTTATAACCATTTTAATAAAACAGTGAAACAGTGTCTTAAATTTTCTTATAACTAAAGTCATGAATGTAATTGTTGGAACAATGTGAACATTTTTGTATATATAACCTAATATATCTATGTCCTACATTTTAAAGATATTGCGTCAATCACATGTCACATGTCATATGTCACGTGGCTGAGTCGTGTCCATCGCATGTCACATGTCCAATGAAAATTTAAAACTAATGTTACTAGTCTCAACTACATCCCCAATTACTCACTTAAATTGTTGTATTTTATAATTTTAGATTAGAGTATACAATAGTTAATGCATTGCGATCGCTCACCTTTCACATGCACAACTACTTTTGCCGCGGTTTTACACAAAATCCCTTTATGAAAATCACTACCGCCACCACCCTTCCTCGCTGCCACTGGAGCCACTGTTTTCCCAGTACACGCCAACGAACCCGCACCACAAGCAATGAGTTGACGTAGCACCGAGTTACGACTCGGAAGCAGTTCAGTCACCATCGGGTCACCATCCTCGAACCGCTTAGAGGTGTTGTTTATTTCATTCGCCTTTTCGGAAATGGTTGACGACGTTGTTGAAGGAGGAGAAGAGTTATCTATGGTTGACTCAGTGCTATGATGTGGTGCTTTTTTCTGAGTGGCCAACTCATTTTGTTGTGGCTCATTTACTTCTGTTGAGACCCCTCTTGAGCAACGAGAATTTGGGGTGTTTGAACATGTGTTGTAGCTTATTTTCTCTTCATATTCTTCTTCATCATCATTGTCTTCGTAAATATTGTTGTAAACTTCTTCTGGCTCTGGGTGTCGTTTAGCAGCTACTAATTTGCGTTTTGGTTGGCAGTTGTGGAGCTGGATTTCTTGTGAGTTGCCGAGTTGCAGATGTTGAAATTTTTCTGAAATAAGGTGAAGAACATTGCTAATGAAAGAAACTAAAAAAGGACAATTGTCCAAAAAAGTCTTGATGACAAAAGAAAAAACATATCATCCACAAGTGCGATAATGTTTGTTACACAAAATATACAAAAATTTAATGCACTTTTCGATGTTTTAACGAATGTTTATAGGATTTCTACCATTATTCATGACAAAACGTACAGTTAGTTTAGACACTAAGATTGTTTTTCACGAAAGCACTCGACTTTTTTTTAGGTAAACAACATTATTAATATAACGAATTTTACATTTTTGATGCACAAGAAAAAAAATTATTAACCTTTTTTCAAAAAAGATTTTGAGTGATATAAACATCTATAGTCAGAAGGTTTAGTATAACCTTTTTATTTTTTTATATATTCTTAAAGTGTCACTAAAAGTCTTATGCTAAGTGCCACTAAAAGCCCAACTAGGACTAAATTGAAAAATAAAAATCGTGTTCATATTGAAAATGTGTGTAAAGTTTCTTGTGTGTTTATTATTAATCCAACTAAATAATTGTAGCTAAGGTTTATTAAAAACAATTAAAAAGTAGTTCATGAAAAGCTAGAAAAGTTAGGTGGTGAAAAATATAGTAAATATTTTTTGCTCTTCCCATTTTGTTATTAAATTCAAATATTTTGAGTGGGTAGGAAATTCTTTCATAAAAAATCGAAAATAGAGGAAACAGGTGATAAATTTAAGAAGCAAGTAGGACAAAAGTTAAAGGAGTGAAAAATATCATTTTTCATACAAAACTTGGTATATAAATTGAAACATAAATGGAGTATAATGGGGCTAACCAGTGCAACCCTCTATGATTTCAGACCCTTTCAGTACGTACTCAGCTCCTTCACATGGACATATTATGTCATTTTCTGTCAAGTCATTCCACACATACCCACCCTTGTAGCTCCTATCATCAATTTCAAGCTAACAGTCATAAATAAGCATGCATACAATTAAAAACACACACAAATGTGTGTGTTGTGTGAAAGATGAAGGGGAAAAAAACATACCTTTTGCAAGACCAGGAATAGAGTGAGGGCATGGCTTTACCTCTAAGAGCCGTGAGTCGGTTTAAGACATCTATAAATTCATGAACACGTGTAAAAATAAGAAAAAGGTCAAATAACTTAAGAAATGTGTATGTAAATTTATTATTTACCTTTTAGACGAAGTTGATGATGGGCTAAATGGGCTACTTCCATGAAGTGAGGGTGCTCAAGTTGACCATTTTTGGAGAGATAATAAACAACTTGAACTTTTTTGAAGGTGGGTTTCATAAGCCTGGGTTGTTTGGCTCTGTCTGGACTTATCTCTCTACATTTTCTCCCCGGGACCTCCATGCTTTTTGATATTTTTTCCTCTGTTGTTTGTCGTTGAAAGTGGAAAAGGTTGCAAACTGCGCAATGGTCCCTTTTAATCTCACTACACGAGAACAGAAGAAGATACAAATAGGATGCGAGACCTCGAAAAGCGCATATAAAGGAATTATTTCTTGGGATGCTTGTGAGAATGTGGAGAGAGCGAGCGAGACAGAGAGAGAGAGAGAGAGAGAGAGAGAGAAGTCAACTGGCGAGTGTCTTTCCATTTAAAAGTTAGGGGAGGGTTGAGTATTGATGTAAAAACTTATTAATTATTTTTAGGGTAAATTATACGAATTTCCCATCAATTATTTCAGGTTTCGAGTTACTCCCTAAATTAAAATATTTGATGGAATCGTCTCCTAAACTATCAATTCATTACAGACAAGTCCGAAAATTGATTATCTCTATTGTTTTGTCTAAATAAACAAAAATACCACTCGAACCAATCTAAAATTCCAAAACAAAAAATAAAATAAAATAAATCGAACTCCTCTCTCTCTCTCTCTCTCTCTCTCTCTCAATATCCTAAACCCACCTCTCCACCATCTCTCTTTCCTTGCCTCCTTCCCCCTCCCACCACTACCTCACCATCTCCCTCTTTCATCACACCCGACAACCCAAAACCCCAAACTTAACAATAAAAACAAAACCTCACCACCCCACCCCGCCTTTTTCCACCGCCTTCTGCCCCCAAATCTCCCAGAACAAAATCCATCCCCGTTAAATCTCAACCCATAATACTCGATAATTTATAAACCCAAACTGCCAAGAACCCATCAGACTCGTCAAACCCAAACCGCCCAAAAATCCATCAACCCTATTAAATCGCAACCCATAAAACCCACACCAATCGAAACCTAAAAACACCCATAAAACCCGATTTAGTTTTTTTATTGTTATTTTTGAAACAGTCCCCGTGAGGTTGAAGTTGAGAATAAATGAAAATCAGGATGTGTTTGAAGTTACCTAGTTTTTGAGATTTATTTATGTTAAATTTGTATTGGGTTTTAAGTTGGATTTCATGGATGGAGAAAATGTTTTGGAATTTGAATTTCTGATCACTTCTATTGGGTTTTTCTATTGGGTTTGCAACGGAATTTTATTTTTATAAATCACGATTTATGGATGTGGGTGTGCTGGTTTGTGTAGGTGTGTTGAGTTGGTTTTTGTTTGTTAAGAGGTAGTGGTAGGAGGTGTGCTTGGGAAGGGGAGGGAGGCAAGGAAAATAGAGATGGTGAGGAGGTTGGTTTAGGGAAAATAGAGATGATATATATATATATATATATATATATATATATACACACACACACACACACACACACACACACAGAGAGAGAGAGAGAGAGAGAGAGAGAGAGAGAGATGTTAGGTTTTTTTTTTTTTTTTAGTTTTCAGTTTTTTAAATTGGGCTAAGGCGTATTCTTGTCCATTTAGACAAAAAAAGGAAGGGAACCTGATTTTTGAACTTAATTGTAACGGGTTGATAATTTAGGAGGTGAGTTTATCAAGTGTGGGGACCCATTCAATATGACCCATGAGAGTAATCGACCAGCCTGGATTGCCCAAAGCGCAGCCCGACCCAAATCAGAATTTAATATATTCACGTGTATTTTAAATACACTAGAACTCTTACGAATATTGTAGGCCCCTTATTTTTCAAATCGGACTTTGCTTTAAGGATGAAGAAACATTTTTTCTTTTTGAAAAACTGTTTTTCAAATTTTATGTGCACCAATTTTAACTTAACCAAATTTTATCTTGATCAATCCTAAACATGCATCTAGTGATTAAAGCAAGTAAAGTAAGGAAAAGAATGCTCACAACGTCGGATGTACGAAAAAACCATAAAGGAAAAAAATCTCGGACGACCCAAGCTACAATCCCTATGAATGTGAATTTACAAGGAACAGACACAAGTCTTACCTGACGACTCCATCCCCACGAGACTTAACACTCTTCTGATCTTCAACCACTCCTCTCACAGTGCCCACCAAGAAAGTCCTTATTACATGATGCTCGTCCATAACACATACATCCACGTATATCTCGGTGTCCATCGATATGGCTTGTAACGTCTACGATGTTGAACACGTCTCCTCCGCTTCTACACCATAAAATCCAGCAAAGTTCTATGTAGAACAAACTCTTCTTGGTGCAAACAAAGATCACTATAGAATATTATAATGATAACTCGGATCTTTGAAACTCTAAGGATGTATTTGTCTTTAGAAAACCTTAAAAAACCTTAGATTTTTTTTGCGAAAAACGTACTGATTGTATACTATTTTTGCAGAATGCACACTTATGAAAATCTGATGGAAACACGTCTTTTATAATTTTCTTGAGGCGACGGATCGTTCAAGCGATTTTGACCTGTCGCTCCAACAAGATGGACATGTCATTCGTATGACAATGCCATCTCGCTCGAACGACTAGTTAGTTCGTTTAAGCGACGCTACGAATTAGAGCTTTATTAAAACACTACTCTAATCTGTTCTTATCTGAATAAAAAAAAGTGTAAATATTTTCAAACTCTTTAAAAAACATTTTAAAATAATTTCTTTAATAAAATAACATCCTTAACCATTTTAAAATAAATTTCGAGTCCCATTAAAATTATGCATTCATACCTGAGTGATTTCGGAATGCAATTAAACTTGAAGATAAAATATGCACCATAAATCGGCATGATAAATTCCTTGAAGTTTTGTCACAACATCTTTAATAAACTTCAATACGTCATAGTCTATGTGGCATCATGACGATAAAAATCTACCTATGACACCTATTACTCAAACGTTTTTTGTTCCAGGAATAAGTCAAATAAACATACAACAGACTCAATTGAAAATTTTGTCCTTATAAATATCCCCCTTTGACTATTCCGAGACAAAACCAATAATGGAATGCCTATGTCGGGTCCTCAAATCGTATGACGCCTAAATCCCATCCCATAAATCCAAAATTAAAAAATACAAGACGAGACAAGTAAATGATGATTTGGCAAGCATGAACTGTCTGAATGTGATATAGTCTCAAAATCTAGAATCTTTAAATCATACCTAAACACATGAAACAGACAAATACCCAATGAAGTATGGAGGAACAAATGATATAAATTAATATATAAAATCAAATCCAAATCATATGTTATGGGAGCAAAACATGATATCAATATGTAAACAAAATCTAAATCATGATACTAATTTGTACTAATGCAAAAACAATATGATACCAATATGCGTAAACTAATAAATATAAACTTGAAAGCATATGACCACGAATATGACACCAAATAGTAATGCTACAACATTATCTGCTCATCAAACAAACTCTCCCCTTACATCATATACACCTCTCCCTTTTTTTTGTCTCGAATAGATAATCCGGTGAAAAGATAAACATATATACTATAAGATAATCAATGGAGTGTAACTAGATATAATTTAAACAGCCATCTAATAATGATCAACAATATGAAATCTGTAGCTAGGAAAAAGCACCCACACAACAGGAATCAACAATCTAAGCAGGTGTGACTAAATGAATATAATGAAGTAAAATATGACTAATGATAATTTGCATATAAAAAACTGTCCAGAAGCAACCTAGCAGTACCAAACAGGGGCGGACCTAGGTGGTCCCGAAGGTGGGCGGAAGCCACCCGAGGTTGTTTGGAATTTTTCCCAGGTATAGGCTTGTTTTGGGAACCTTTGTGTAGTGTTCCATAATATAAGGTATACAATTTGTGGGGAATAAATAAAAATAACCTAACCGACTCACAGGCTCTCTCCTAAACTACTCACATGCGTTTTATTAAAACACTTTAACCTAGCCGGCTCTCTCTCTCTCTCTTTCCTCGCGTCTCCCTCATGTCCTCTCTCCGTCGCAGACTCCCTCCCACATGATTTCCCCTCTCTATCCTCTCCTCTCTCCGTCGTAGACTCCCATCATATGATCTCCATCCATCCAGCATCCAGCAGTAAAAATAACCAGCAATATCCCAGATCTCCTCCTCTCCGCCCAAATCCAAGATCCGAGCAGCAGACACAGAGCATGTGAGGCTGAGCAGGTAGTTTTTTTTTATAATTTTTGAATAGTCAAATATCTATATGATTTGGGGCATGGGTTCCACATCTCCTCTCTCTCTCTCTCTATCGATTTGGGGCTAACCATCGCAACCCTTGATTGAACCTAAACAGGTAACTTCAACTTTCTATCTTTTTTTGTTTTTTTTTCAATTCAATATTAAAGACTAATGATAAACTTTATACTGTTGAATGCTAATTTATTTCAAATCAATATTGATGATTCAATATTTCAATTTTTTCAATTCAATGATAAACTTTACACTATTAAAATTTTCATCCTTAACCCTTATATGTTATTGCGTATTACTTTACTCATTGTTTGCTATTTTTAATTGTTGTTTTGGAGTATATTTTCAAATTTAGTGCAATTAAGTTGAAATATTGTAATTATTATTTTAGATTTAGGGTAATATTATGTTGAGGTATTTAAAAAAAATCGCGAACAAAAATGGAGCTAAAAATTCGTCAATATTAATCTTAAAACGTTTAGGGTTAAAAAATTGTAAAAAAGTTATAAAAAACACAAAAAAGTCAACTCGGGAGCTCCCGCCCCCAAACCCCCGGTCTTTGTCAAAAAAATTTGCACACCCAGATTAAAAATCCTCGGTCCGCCACTGGTACCAAATATACGTCAATATGAACGACAGAGGCTTCTCACGAGAAAGACTTCATGTGACATCTATTTCTCGCTCAAATAAGAAAATAAAACTCTCACATCCAATACTAAAAAATAAGCAGTTTCGCCCAGCGGAAAATTTTCTTGAAAAAACTAACTAGAAGTGGCAGAAAACTGCAAAACAGTAGCGCAAACAACAAAAACAATATGAGTTACCTACTAACATAGTACCTATGTGCTCAAACATGAACATGGAATGTATGGGCGTGAACTATAACAAATGAATCAAAATTCCAACACATCGAAACGATTAATAAGCTCTCATTGATAGTAATAAATCATCAAACTTTATTTTAGCCATATGTGACATTTAAAGTGTGAGCTTAATGAACTAAACAAACATCATGCACATAAATCCAAAATTTTGACGATTTGACAAACAATAGCGTCATGATACGATTTTTCAACATTAGAATTCGTGGTGCAAACTCGTTTAATTATCCATCCAAATTCCCTCAAATATATATCATATTTTTCTTTTGGAATGAACACAAACTAATTTGGCCAATTTTGGCATATGATTCTTTTTTATTGCCTTTAATTTTTCGGGCTCTTTTAAATGGTGACTTTCACGACGAGTCAATTTTACACTCTCGTAGCCCTTTCCCATGAACACTCATCATTTTTTTGCAATTATAATCCTCACGGTAAACGGTTCTTACATGCACAACTCCTCCTTAAGTCTACTTACGCATAGATGACAAAATTGAGATAAGAACGTCTCACCAAACTCAAATATCCAAGAGTAGGCAAACATCCATATAAACTCGTGCATGGGTGCAATTATGGCATATAAACAAAGTTGAATCAAAATGCATATCACCTTCGAGGCAACCCTATAATACAATGGTTAAGACCATTATAAGTATCAATAATTATGACCGAATGTCTTAGCCACATGGATAATGAAAGGAAGGGGGTCCAAGCACACCAATATGCCACATCAAATATGTAAACTCAAGACACAAAAACAAATCGAATTTTTTTTTGTGTTTTTCAAAAATATTTTTGACCTAAAAATAAAATCTTTATATATTTTTCTCAAAAATATTTAAAACTAAAAATCTTTTTGTATTTTTTTGAAGAAAAAAAATCTAAGAAACAAAATTTCTTTGTATTTTCAAATAAGACTCAATAAATGAAAAATATAATACAAAATGATACACATGTCATAACACTAACAAGATATAAAACATGATGCAAAGACTAGCATATGATAAACATTTCAACACAATCATCCATTAGATCTAGCATGGGAAGAATCAACTGTAACCAAATGAGAACCATGAAATTTCAATTATAAAGCCTCTGAGTCCGGTTTCTTCTAAACCCAAGTAGTTGTGACATGACGCGTTGGGGTTTTGGGAACCGACACGGCTTTATTCCTAAACTTCATAAGAGCATTCCTAAGGTCATAGAAAAAACGTCTAAGGTGAATTTTCCTACCACAATGGGAACAAGTGTAAACACGGTGGGAATGATTACCAAAATTTTAACCTCTCCTCACGTTCCTAGTGGAATCTCTCACACGATTGGTATTGGCTTTGGGAATGGGAATAATGTGATCATCGTAGCCTATACCAAACCTATCTCGCTTGACTTGGACGATGCCTAACATCCTATCCAACTTATCCGATCTAGATTCCAAGTCAAACTTAACCTTACTCGAGTCTTTCAACTTCTCCTCCAACTCACAAATCTTAGATTCAAACACACACGTAGACTCCTCAAACTCTAGCACCTCCTTTTTCAATGCGTCCATCAAACCACTAAGGTTATATCTCTGTCCTTCTCAATGTACTCTAGTTTCTCCTTAATATTCTTCTCCCATGCCCTAAGATCCTCAATCAAAACATCATTATATTTTATGGCACGCTCATTCAGCCTAGCTTGTAATTTAGAGTTTTCCTTTTTCACCCTCATCGCTTCGGCATAGAACTCATTAAATGCAACTTGTAACTCTTTCGCATCAATCTTCTCCTCCTCATTCTCTTCACCCTCACACACTTGGGATTTACTCTCAATAGCCTCAAAAGTATCATGCACGTGAGTATCTTCGTGGAAAGATTTATCATCGTAGCTCACATGATATGCCATAAACGCAACAAAGTTACACTTAATGGGGGAACTTTCTCCCTCTTCCAGCTCACTATAACTGAAGGTGGCATTATATGCAATCGCTTTCTTGACATCTTTCTTAAGTCTTGTGGGACACTCAATAACCTTATGACTATACCCCTTACACCCAACACACCCATTCGACTCAATCCTATTAAATTTCACATTCTTATCTTTAGGGGTGGAATCTACATTGTTGTCCTTGAATTTCTCAAACTTTTTGGCATCTTTTGATTGCTTTTGAAATTTAAGAAACTTTTTTAACTTCTTTTCTAATAAGGTGACATCCTCAAAATCGGAATCGTAACCGTCATCTGAAACTTTAGTCTCCTCCTTTCGGGATTTCAAAGCAATGCCCTTTTCTTTCTTTGGCTCTTTCTTGGAGGTAAACATATCGAGTTCATGGGTTTGAAGGTCACCTATAATCTCTTATAGTTTCATCGACTCTAGCATACCAAGTGAGTTTAAAAAAGTCACTTTTGCATCAAACCTTTTAGGCAACGACCTTAATATTTTCTTTATAACTCGGTTATCGGGTATCTTCTCCCCTAAGTTAAACGACGCATTGACAATACTGTACAAGCTATTGTAGAACTCATCAAACATCTCACTCTCGAACATCTTAATTGTCTCAAACTGTGTAGTGAGGTTTTGTAACTTAGACGCACTAAATATGCCCTCGTGAGTGAGTGTAAGTGTATCCCAAGCCTCTTTTGATGTTTCACAAGTCATGATTCCATTGTACTCTTCAGGTGTGACATGTGAGGAAATAACGTGCAAACCCTTAGAGTTGTACAGTGCAAGCTTATGTTTAGCCTCGGTCCATGACTCAATGGGTTTCAAACTAGTGACATCACCCTCTCGTGTGACTGGTGGAGACCAACCCTTTTCAATTTCTAACCACACATGATCATTAATGGATTTTAAAGCACTTTTCATTCTCATCTTCCAATAAGCATAATTTGTGCCATAAAAAATAGGAGCACGAAAAATTTCAAAACCACCAAAATTCATCGTTAACAGCAAAAAGGGATCAACGCAATACAAATATATTTAAAGCTTTGATACCAATTTGTAGGCCCCTTATTTTCCAAATCAGACTTTTCTTTAAGGATGATGAAACACATTTTCTCTTTGAAAAACTCTTTTTCAAATTTTATGTGCACCAATTTTAACTTAACCAAATTTTATCTTGATTAATCCTAAACATGCATCTAGTGATTAAAGCAAGTAAAGTAAGCAAAATAATGCTCACAATATCGGATGTACGAGGAAACCACAAAGGGAAAAAACCTCGGTATGAATGTGGATTTACAAGGAACAGATACAAGTCTTACTCAACGACTCGATCCCCACGAGACTTGACACTTTTCTGATTTTTAGCAACTCCGATCATAGTGCCCACGCAAAAAGTCCTTATTCTAAGATGCTTGTCCACAGCACAGGCTCCATTTATGCCTTGGTGTCTACCGATACGGCTTGTAATGTATACGATGTTGAATAGGGCTCTTTCACTTCTCCATCGCGAAACCCAAAAAAGTTTTATGTACAACAAACTCTTCTTAGTGTAAACAAAGATCACTATAGCATATAGTAATGATAACTCGGATCTTTGAAACACCAAGGTTGTAGTTGACTTTAGAAAACCTTTAAAAACTTGGTGCAGAAAACGTACCGGTTGTATACTATTGTTACAGAATGCACACTTACGAAATTCTGATGGAAATATGCCTTTTATAATTTTCTTGAGGCGGTGTATCATTCAAGCGACATTGACTTGCCGCTTGAACGAGATGGACATGCCGTTCGAATGACAATGCCATCTCGATTGAATGACTAGTTAGGTTGTTTGAGCGATGCAACGAATCAGAGATTTATTAAAACACTACTCAAATCCGTCCTTATCAAAATAAAATGAAGTGTAAACATTTTCAAACTCTTTTAAAAATATTTTAAAATTTTTCTTTAATAAAATAAGATCATTAGCCATTTTAAAATAAATTCCAAGTATAATTAAAATTACGCATTCATACCTAAGTGATCTCGGAATGCAATTAAACTTAAAGAAAAAATATGCACCATAAACCGGCATGATAAATTCCTTGAAGGTTTGTTGCATTGTCTTCAATAAACTTCAATACATCATAGTATGTGTGGGATCATGACAATAAAAACTACCTATGACTCAAACATCTTTTGTTTCGAAAATAAGTAAAATAAACATACAACGAATTCAATTGGAAATTTTTTCCTTACAGATATATTCGAACTGGTTACCACAAATCTCAAAGGTGATATTCAGGGATACCAAGAATTATCCACATGTTAATTGAGTTCCTTGTATAACTCAATCTCTTACTTTTATTTACCTATAAATTGTAAACCTTGACCCGGGGCATAGGGATGCAATCTTGAGAATTGAGAGACACTATAATAAAACAGTATCCTCTCCGTGGATATAGGCAAGTTGCCGAACAATGTACATCATTGTTTTTTGTGTAATTTTATATTTTATTCTTTGTGATTGTTTTGTAGATCTTTATTGTGATAATTCTTGTACTTCGAATTGCATCATATGTGGGAACTAATTTATATTCTTGTGAAAAAATTCAGTAACAAAAAGCCCGTGATGTCTTACCATAGCAACCACATCCCTCAGGCTGGTGATGTGCAAGAAGACCCAATCTCACCTAGGGTCGGGTCGAAGATTTGCCAACATACAAATCCCAAGTTTTGCCAAGAAATGCAGCTTTCTGAAGAGAGTTAGGGACCACCTAAGTCTACGCAGATCGCTAGGTTAGTTGACGCTTACGAAGCCAGGCTTCGAGAACAAGAGGAGGCCACATGCCTACAGGTGGGAGATAATGCTCGCCTTCAGAGTCGTCTTAAAATAATGGAGAGATATATCTACAGAGATACAAAAATTTCACAATAGGACTCCTAGTCCTTAGGAGAGAAATACTCGCAGCCAAGGGAGGAGCTCCAGACACGACTAAGATATAGCCGAATGTGACTGATCAGAGCATGGTCGATCGGAGTGTGGCCAGTATAAAAGGCTCCAACGGAGAAATGATCAATAGAATGAGGATATTAAGATTCTGGTCCTTAGAGAGATGGAACAACATCCAAACCATCGAGGAGTTAATTCTACGAGGGATCTAGCTAGGATAGCTCTCAATAGCCAAATGAAATCTCATTTTTCAAGGATGATTGAAGAGGAGGAACCCTAAAAAAGTTAATTTTTCTCAGGTTCAAAGTTTACGATGGAAAGACAGATCCCATAGACCACATTCAGCAATACCGAAAAGCGATGACCTTATAGAGCCAAAACGATGAGCTAATGTGCTGAGTTTTGCCTTCTAGACTACATAACATAGCACGTAAGTGGTTTAAGAATATACCTCACAAGTCTATCAGAAACTTTAAGGCTCTAGCAGAGGCTTTTACTGCTCACTTCATGACAAGCAGCTCTCACCCTAAGTGGATGGGTGCAGTGCTCACGATGAAGAAAAATCCACAAGAGAGCCTTTGGGATTATGCTAAGAGGTATTAGGAAGTCTTCAACAAAGTCGAGGATTGTTCGGAGAAGGTTACCGTTGCATCCTTTAAAATTGGTCTGGTGACCACCTCTTTGGTGCACCGATCCCCGACTAAGAAGGAAGCCCACACTATTGACGATCTCATAGATCGTATTGAGAAATACGATAAGGTGGAAGATGTGGTTCACTCTAATGCAAGGGACAACGGTCAAGCAAAAGAAACCAAAGGAGAAGAAAAGAGTGATATTCAAAATAAGGGGAATAGGAACGAGGTCAATAACGACTCCAAGAATTGGAACAAGGTTGATTCTTTTAAGGCATTCCAGGTTATTAACACAGTCTTCAAGGAACCCATTTACAAGATCTTGACCAAGATTAAAGACGAACCGTTCATCAAGTGGCCCAAGAATATGGATGGCAACCCAACGAAAAGGAAAATGTGCTGATATGCGTATTCCATAAGGAGGGAGACCATATGACTAAAAATTGTAAGGCTCCAAAGTTACATTTGAAGAAGCTGGCCCAAGCTGGGCACCTTAATGAGTACATAGAGAAAAAAGCAGATAAGATCGTAGCCAAGACATGAGTTCACAGTAATCCATAGAGCATTGTACCTTAAGCAAATCCAAGGGAATGCCGTTCGATGGAGCTGAAGAAGGTTACTGTCGTCATGGAGGTATTTCAGATTGACCTTGACAAAACCCAGGCTAGTAAGCGCCAGAGACTAGAGGATGCCGACTATACTATGCATATTATACCAAGGAAGATTTGGTCGGAGTAAGAACCCCAACATCACGATGCACTGGTGATTACCCTCAAAATTTCCAATTGGGATGTTGATAAGATGCTCGTGGACTAGGGGAGTTCATCAAAAGTGATGTACTTGGAGTTATTCCATGTGATACCCCGCCTAATAAAATACTGGGTGATCAGTCATATATCAAATTAAACAGGAATCTTATCTGGTTCATTCTTAGCATCACATTTGAATTTTTTTTAAAACTTACTAACCACCTAGTATTCAAAAGACACGGTACCAAATTTTATCTTGCAATTAAACAGGATAAATAACTAGTTCAAAAACTAAACAACATTAACAATATACTAGAGTCCAAACCAACATGAAATATAAATGAAACAAAAGCATGACGAATAAACCACCGGTAAAAACAACCAAAACCAAGTATAAACTGCAAGGTAAAACTGATACAAAGCTGAAACCATAATATCAAAAATGGACCCCATGTCCAATCATAATATACCAGAGTAAGATCCTATGCTAGATCTGAATGAAATAATTGTTTACTCAAAATCCTGTTAGTATTCACAGTGCTACAGCTCCGAGTCCCTGGAATGAAACCATCAAGCATGGTGTTCCTATGGTTGGACACCTAAAAGGTTTTAAAAATATTTTTGTAAGAAGATTTAGTACTCAAAATATTTAGTAAGTAATTTATTGCAGTTAAATTCGGTTATTGATTACACATGTTAGGCCCACGCACACTCTCTCGAGTTTTCTCACCTCTTATCTAATGTGCACACCTAACGTTCTTATACTTAGCCCATCTAGATATCATACCCAGGCTATCATGACTAAAGTATATAACTGATCTTATCAAGTCTACTCTCCCGTACCACCCATACAGCATGCTTCATTATTAACATTTCTCACATGTTATTCAGTTTTCATACAATATTCACATATGTTAGGTTTAATCATCATAATTAAGTCTCACTACTTAATTCAAGTAGATTTTCATGTCTAATAATTATTCATCTTCCATAATTAAGTTTCACTACTTAATTCATAAATCATTTCAATGTTACCATTCAACTTCCAAAATTAAGTTTCACTACTTAATTTATTATAGATATTCCCATTCTATTTTAAATCCTTAAATTAAGTTTCTCTCTACTTAACTTATCATATATATATATATATATATATATATATATATATATATATGTCTACTCTCGCACATAAGTAGAATATCATGAAGTACTTATTTCACACACAATATATACTATGAGGATATTAGTCTGGATAATCATCGACCCCAATCATCCTATGATTTACATTGGTTCGGATATCCCTCGACCTCAAAGTAAATGTTATGAACATGTATATTGGTCCGGATAAAAGTAAAATTTATCTTTGATTTGGTCCGGATAATCATCGACCTCAAATCGAGTTTCCATGTATTGGTCCGGATAATCATCGAACCCAATATAGAATTAAACACACTTTATGTATATATATATATATATTTTGCACACAACATACTATAAACACATACTATATAATAACCTCCCCGTATCACATTTTAGGGGTCATTGGCTCGGAATCATACCTCAATCACCAATATCTATAAATAGTATACTTTAGGTATTCGCACAATCTAAGTAGTATTATGAACAAATATGTATTCACACCATCTGGTAATACATGTTAGGACGTTGTATATATCGCTCGCATACTAGCCTTACTATTTGAATTATGATTTATCTCTCTATCGAATATTTAGGACTGTTCACACAACTTCTAAGGGTCCAAGTCACCCCTTTACAAATTTTAGTGGTTAAGCCTAACTCACCCTACCGGTTTACTTCACCAATTTAATTCCTAAATTCCCCGTAATTTATTATCTTTATCTCGGATAATTTATGGCACAAAATCAACCCAATTTCGTTCTCATCTTAATCATCTTAATAAGACTAAATTATGAATCAAATATAGGCTTACCGTAATATATTAGTCTCTCAATATTACCCGACCAAAGTCCTCAAAAATCTCACAATAAAGATTTAGAAAGTTAAGGCAAAAAGGGGATTTTTTGTATTTTTTGGGATTTGCACCATTTTTCCCCGGACCAGTTTTTTTCTATCCAGATCAGTGTGTCCCGGACCGGTTCTCTTCATTGCACCCTCATCTTCTTTATTTTGCAGGTGCATTTTTCACCATCAATACACCTCTAACTTCCATGTTTCTCCATGACACTTCAAACCAATTTCGCCAAACCCTTCTCACGTGTATTAGGAATATTTCTAACGTAATTTTTGTATCAAAACATTTCGAATAACATTAAAGAATGGATTTAAATCTCTAATCCTAAAAAATTGTAGGTTTTCATGTTCTTACTCTAATAATCATCAAAAAATAGATTTATTTTGTATTACTGATCAATTTTCCTCTAATTATTAATCCTCTACATATGTTAAATCGTTCTACATGCAGATATCTCCGAACCTGCATAAAAATCATTCTTTTTCTCCCAAGAACATTGATTTAACAAAAACAAATCTTAAAACCCTAACATGGGTATTATAACTCCATATTAAATGCAATAAACAACTTGCCTTAGATTAATTGATCTGATTTCTTGGTTCTTTGTTGATGATTGATTGTTTCCTTCTCCAATATTCCTTTCCAATTACCTTGGGATACAAGATTTCTTCACCATCTTCAAAATCCCTTTTACGCTTTGAAAAATAAGTTCTCTCTCTCCTCTCTAATGGCCTCTCTAACCTTTTTGTGTTATGAGCCCTAAACCCAATCTCTAAATATCAGATATATGGATCTAAATTTCATAGGTCCCTTCACTTCCTTTTGAAAAATGACCAAAATGCCCTTAATAGGTCCTGGTTTGGTTCAAAATTGACACATGGCCCAAACTATACCCTCAAGTACCCTATTTCGACCATTTCGACCCATCCGGAATCATTCGTGGCCTCTAAATTATCATTTGAGTCACTTAAAATATATTTCTCTTTTCTCACCTCAAAATAGTCTACACGTAACTCCCAGTGAGATAAAATAAAATACGTACATATGACTCGCTATGCCGTGTAATAACAATTAATAAAATACACACATATCACTCGCTATGCTGTATAATAAAAATTATCAATTATTTACTATTCACACTGAGTAAATACCATAATGCAATATTAATCTGTATTTATCTCACGATTAATATTTATTAGTCACAATTATCATCTAATCGTATTAAATTACTTCACTCGCGTAATTTAATTAAAATGTATTTTACCTAATTAATTCCTCAAATTAAGTAAATAAAAATACACAGAATTACGTGGTACTTCATTCCGCAAGGTGAAGCTGAATCTCGCCGACCTCAAGGAGGCCACAGTTCCGTTGGTTGGCTTCGTAGGGAAGATCACAATGCTGCTGGGAATGATAGTCCTGCCAGTCAAAGCAGGCAACATGACGCACCTCAGCCCAATTACTTATAATTAAGTTTAAAAGTCAAAGTGAATCAAGCCATAATTGCCTTAACCAAACCATAAACATGAATATCATTTTTGAGTCATCAACCTAAATCCATTAAAACTAAAAACTTTTCACAATTTTAAAGTCTTTATGCTTATTCAAACATACTTAAAGGATAAGTATGCTTAGATTTGCCACATTTACATTTAACCAAAATCATAGTTTTATACAGCCCTTACTAACCCCACCCAAAATCCTAGATTTGACAGTGACATCATAATACATGAAAAACATAAACATCGGAACCCTGAACAAAATAACTCAGTGAATACATCACTACTACACTATTGCATAAAATTAAATGCAATAAATCGTACCCATATAATAATGAATAAACTTATCCGGACCATCTATAGTGAATCACCAACCATTTCGAATCATGATTCACATATCATGTCTGCGATAGATAATTCTCCCCCATTCCTGGTCGAGGAATAACCCCTTAGCTGTAATAGACAATTTTCCCCCATTCTGAGTCGGGGAGTAACCTCTCATTTTGGTAGACCAAAATGAACAATTTCATATTCATAATATTCTGATCAGATCCAAAATCATGTATAAATACATATTACCAGTGAGTAATATTTTGATCATATCCATAACCACGTATAAATACATCTTACCAGTGACTGATAGTCTGATCATATCCATAACCATGTATAAATACATCTTACTGGTGAGTAATATTCTAATCATATCCATATATCCATAACCATGTATAAATACATCTTACTAGTGAGTAATATTTTGATCATATCCACAACCATGTATAAATACATCCTACCAGTGAGTACACTCACCTTGGCAACTTAATAGGCCTTTCCTTTGCCTTTCCTTGGCACTTGTTCAATGGGTTCTTATTCCCTTCCTATCATTCTTATAATGTTATTATCATCACAAGAATATCAATAGTCCAAAGAATAATTTAAACATAACCCAATTCATAAGCATCATGTGATCCCATTTAAATCATTTACGATAAATGAAGTCCCATCCACATTCATGTCAAGATATTTAACATATCGTAATCACGTCATAAATCATAACCAACCATTACAATTCAATATTTATCATATTGGGTTTCAAATACAAAAAAGGGTACATCTTTTCAAGTTTCCTAGAGTAAGATATGCCCATTTTTTTTACTAGATAACAAATCTGCCCTTTAGGCTGCTCCATCATTCAGTCAACTTTCAAGAATTTTCATAATTTTTTTACATCATAAATTTATATTATCTTATACCTAATTTCAATACACATATTAAATAATACAAAATTAAAGTTTCATAATTTTCGGAGTTCATTTGCTATATCAAAAGCTTTATCAAACTCCAGACATATCCAAGCGGGATGTGCAAATGGCAACTATGTACCGACTTATGACCATCATCAAGGTCTAACCACAAGGAGTTTAATTCTAATTTTTGGATATGATATGCATATTTGAGTCTAGTTTCATATCCAATGGAAATTTCTCAATTCCAGCAAGTATGCAAAAACTTATGAAAGTTTGAACACACAAGGGTTCTAAACAAGGCAATATAAAGGATTTACATTTTTAACTTTATTCAAACATATATTTATCCATAAATATCCATAAAGGTATGAAAGTTTAGTAAACAATTTATAATTTCTATCATTTTAATCAGTAATGCAAAAAAATAACACGATTTATGGATAGGATTACCATAGGGGCTTTTATGGATTTTTCTCCAAATTCTCCTCGCATTTCTCTTCCTTAGCTTCCCGATTCTCTCTCGTCAAGATAACTCTCTCATGGATGAATTTCGTTGAAGAATGAGGTAATTCTAAGGTGTTTAAGTCGGCCAAATCTGCCTCCCATTCCCACCAATCAAAACATAACACATGGTGTGCTAATAAGACAAAATACAACTTAAAGGATGGATAAATTTGTCCTTATTTTGTAATTTTGGTATAACTGCTTGCTTGGACCTCCTTTAACACATCGTTTGTAGTGTTACAAACCTAATTCATATATCTACAACTATAAAGTTTTCACTTCAAGTCAATTATTATATTATAATGGTCAAAACTAATCTCCAACATGAATGTTCCTACCAAAAACTTCAAAATTTTATGTTTGTAACTAATTAGATATTTCCTGGTTTATGAAGGTAGGATTAAACTAAACATAATAACTTAATATTATATACACCAATAACACATTATTCGTATCACATAAGTTACTCATGATTTAAACATATTTTATCATAATTATATTCGGGTTGTCACACAACATCTCAAAGCTAATAAAGTTCTTAGTGATGGTCATAGAGTCCTCATATCACATCATCCCGGGAAGAGGTTGGATGCATTCCATGAGGGTTGTACCATCTACCTACTACCAATAGATGAAATGTATCACCAACCGGGGAATACGTGATGACCAAGCCACTTCCAGGAAGTGCTTCATTACAACAATTCATCCTAGTAAGGAAAGGAATAAGGAACTAAATGATGCTCAGGAGAGGGCTATACCCTCTAAATAGTAATTACGGTACAACTGACTAGGGGTGGAGGAGACTAGGGTACACCCACTGACTGGGTCGTTAAAATCCTGGAATAATTTAGAGCCGACAAAACTTTCCAGAGAGGAAATTCCTGATCAGAGCCACTCTTATCGATCAAGAGAAGAAAGAACCGGTTGTCTTTCTGAAAATCAATCTAAATGTTTTCTCTTGGAAATCATGTGGATTATCAAGGATTGATCCCAACGTAGCCTTCCATTATCTGCATGTCGATCCATCTTTCATGTTGATCACTCAAAAGCCTCGTCGAACAGCCCCCGAGAAGGCTAAAGCTATGGAGAATGAAGTAGGGAAGCTTCTGGATGCAGGATCTATTAGGGAGGTTCAGTTCCCCAAGTGGTACGTAAGAGCAACGACAGTTGGAGGGTCTGTATTACTTTAACAGATCTTAACAGAACATGTCTTAAACACAACTTCCCTCTTCCTAAAATTGATTAGTTAGTTGACACTACTGAAACACACAAAAGAATGAGTTTTCTGAACGCCTAGTCTGGCTACCATCAGATTCGTTATTCATACCCAATTAGGATAAAACGTCCTTCATAACCCCTATTGGGTTATAACTACTACAAGGTTATGTTGTTTGTCTTGAAGAACGTAGGGGCGACTTATTAAAGTCTGGTCACCTATAAGTTCAAGAGATAGATATGAGACATGATGAAGGTCTACATCGATGATATGCTAGTCAAAAGCAAGAACAAGGGAGACCACCTCACGAACTTGTCCAGGACCTTCAAGATGCCCAAAAAATACCGGATGAAGCTTAATGCAACTAAGTGTTCATTCGTTTTCTAGTCAGGAAAGTTCTTGGGCTATCTAGTCAGTAAAAGAGAATTTTAGGCCAATTTCGATCAGATTGGTGCAATCACCAAGGTCGCGCCTCCTCAGACATTGCGAGATGTTTAAAAGATCACCGGTATTCTTGCGGTGCTCAATTGCTTCATCTCCAAGTCTTCGAAATGATGTCGATCGTTCTTTCATCTCCTAAAAATGATAAAGGCCTTATATGGAATAACGACTATTCGAGAGATTTGGAGGAGATCGAAGCCTACCTTAGCAAACCGACCCTGCTAGTGATTCCAAAGGATGGAGACCCATTGTATCTTTACCTTATAGTATCAGATCACATTATGAGTTTGACTCTGGTGTACGAAAAAGAGGGAGGACAACACCGGATTTATTATACTAGCAAAACACTTTTGGACGCAGAACAACACTAGTTTCCCTTGGAAAAGGTCGCCTATGCACTGGTGGCCACCTCAAGGAAGTTGAAACATTACTTTGAAGCTCACTCAATAACAATAATCACTTCATACCCCCTCAAGTTGCTCTTCGAAAATACGACAGCTCTGAATGACTCTCAAAGTGGTCGATGGATCTTGAAAGATTCAATATCCACTTTCTACTAAGAACAACAATTAAGGGAAAAGTTATAGGAGAATTCACAGAGGACCAGCCAATCGATCATCAGGAAATAGATCAGTCAATAAATGAGGAAGCACATTCTAGGGACTGGACCCTATACATTGATCGAGCCTCTAATTATAAGTGATAAGAGTAAGAAATGTCAATATCACTCTAGAATACGCTGTCATCGAGCAAGGAATCAGTCTCGGATTTAAGGCCTCCAACAATGAAGATGAATATGAAGCACTGATCGTTGGGTTGCGTAAGGCCCAACTGCTAGGAGAAAAGAGCCTTCACGTCTTCGACGTCTCCAAACTGATCTCCAAGAAAGTAAGTGGGTACTTTAATGCAAAAGATAATAGAATGGCAGCCTACCTCGCCGTGGTAAGAGCACTTATGGCAGGATTTGAAAAGGTGGACATTTAACAGTTCCCCCGAGGGTAGAACAGTCACACTCACACATTATTATCCGTGAGCTAAGAAATTAACTCTGACCTAAAGTGTTCCTCGAGTAACCAAGCATTGACCAGATAGTCGTAGATGAGCAAGTCCTCCTCACAGAGAAGGGTCCAAGTTGGATGGATCCCATCATCACTTACCTATGGAGCGACATACTGCCCGACGACAAGAGGTCGGCCCATCATGTAAGGGTCAAGGCTTCCCATTTTTACCTCTCCCCAGGGAGAATCTCTACAATAAGTCATTCACAGACCCTTATCTCTAGTGCGTTCACCCACATGACACTGAGAAAGTACTTATCGAACTTTATGATGGCATTTGTCGAAGTTACGCAAGAGGGAGATGGTTGGCCTTTCGAGCAATTAAAGAGGATTACTGATGGCCTTATATGCAAAAGGAGGCAAGCACTTATGTTCGCAAGCATGAAAATATAAAAAGCACTCTCCTTTGGTTCACCAGACTACTAGCGACCTGAAATCCTTGACAAGCCCATGATCATTCTCACAATGAGGACTATATATCATGGGACCACTACCTATCACATCTGAAAATCAAAAGTATCTACTAGTTGGAACATATTACTTCACCAAATGGGTAGAGGAAGAACCCCTGACAAACATTCATGACTCATAACACGCTTCGGTATCCTAAGGACTATCATCACCTATAACGGCACATAATTTGAAATTAGCTTCTTTCAGCGCTTTTGTGATGAGAATGGTATCAAGCACCACTTCCATTTTTTCGTATATCCCCAAAGCAATGGTCAGGTAGAGGCCTCCAACAAAGCCATGCTCGATTGACTGAAAAAGAGGTTGGAAAGAGACAAAGGTTCCTGGGTGGATGAACTCCCTCGTGTTCTATCTTCTTATCATACCACTCCAAGGAAACCAATTGGGGAAACACCCTTTGTGCTCCATTATGGAATGAAAGTTATCTTTTCGCTAGAAACAAGTCTCCCTACTGTGAGAACCACCTTAGTCGACCAATGCTTTAATGATGCTGCATTACTCACTCAACTTGACTTAGCAGATGAGCGAAGAGAACAGGCTATGATCAAGTTGGCTTCATATCAACAGTAACTGGACAAGCAGTAAAAAAAGAAAGTCAACCTGAGAAAGTGTATGATAGGGGACTATGCCCTAGGGAAAGTCCTCTACTGTGACATAAAATCATCAGATGGCATACCGAGACCAAACTGGGAAGGACCTTTTAAGGTAATCAGGGACGACCTTCAAGGAGGATATCACTTGGAAACACTAGAGGGAAAAAAGATACCAAGAGCGTGTAATGTAACCAATCTCAATAAGTTTTACTTTTAGTCTTCTTTATCTTTTATTAGCACATTTAGTTTAAGAAAATATTTATTTTCAAACATATGTTGCTCGCTAGTTATTATTAAATGAATAAAGTCAAGTTGGCCCTCGCGCTTTGATATTATACATTGGTTGCTTATTATTTCTTGATCACATATCAGTAATACACACCTTTTCCAAATGATAACTCCCTCATGCATAGCAGAACTCCTGGGGATTACAATGAGTTATTCAACTTGTTTTAATAAAGGAATCTCACATGCCAAGTAGGGTTAGTAGTAATTATGACAAATCGGTAAAAGAGTTTTAATTACTACAACCCTCAAGTCTTTGTCCCAAACACAATAGACCTTATGAGTTTCCCCAAGAATAACAAAAGCCCTACTGGGGATCCTTAGGCAACAAAGCCAACTTGGGTTGGTCGCAAAAATCATGCTCGGATGGATGGCCCATCGACCAAGTACATTTTCTACATCATCTTACTTAGGCCTAATGGAGTGTCACCACATAACCTAAAAGGTAAAGTATATGGAATGATACTGTTAAGGCATATTGGACTGGAAGAATGTTCAAACGCATAGTAACAAATGGCTAACATTCGTTCTTAATATCATTTAGTCAGCTGAACAAACCGAAATGATTAAGCCTAAGTACTAGTTCATTTAATTAATAAAAGGCCTAAGACGGTCAATCAATATTGTTTGGTTGACAAATATATTGAGTAACTGACGAGCAACAGCTCTTTCTAGTTCAAAACACAAGAAATAATTATTAAAACATATTTAGTCGGCACATGTTCGAATATAGAAAAACTTAAAAACTAAATATTTTTACTAACAGAAGTTTGGAATTACAATTATAATAAGACCAAAAATGCACAAGGACCTAAGATGGCCAGAATGGCGAGCAAGATATTCTGCAACAAGCACTCTTTGACCATCATCCGATTTTGGGGCGAGCTCCTCTACATCATCATCAAGATCTTACCCCAAGAATTAGATAAGGATGGCATCAGCCGGGATTCACTCATCATCCTTCGAGAAAAGATTATAGTTGTAGGCTGTACACTCGACCTGGTACTTATACCACAATCTGGACTCCGTGGTCTTCTTTACCACCCTAAGGGTAATTATCTACCTGCGATTAAAGGCAATTTATTCCGCCTCCTTGAGTCTTGCTGGGGAATCTTCCCTTCCAGCATTGTAACCTTGTGCTCAGGCTTCTCGAGGTCCCATTCTGAATGAATACCTCAGCCTTTTAATATCCTCCTTAAGCCTAGCCATAAATACTTTCAGCTCAACGACCTCCTTCCCCAAAGTGTCGTTCTCGGCCTGGAGCATTACACTCATTTGGCTTATTTCAGTGGTCTCCATGAGTATGGCTCTCAGGGCATTCACCTCGTACTAGACTAAAACTCCAATCTCCTCTATGGCTTGAAGATCATCCCTTATCGTGGCGACTAACGCATACTTGATTCTTATACTGCTTTGTCCTCTCCCTTAGAGACTTACAGATCTTCATAAATGCCTTGCAATCTTTCACACTAATATTAGGCCCAAGGATCATCCCCAATCGTGAGCTAGGGAGGATATAGTTATCGTCATACTACAAATAACACAAACCAAATCACGAACGAATATTAGTGTAAATAAAAGAAACAAATCAACATGAGGACAGAAATTTTTCTTTCAATCATTGGTAAAGAGGAGGCCAAAGGCCAGTACATTCAGTACAATAAAAAAATTATGAGGCTTTAAAAAGGTGCACAAAATAAAACTCCTAATCTAAAAGCCCTATGTGACACCCCGCCTAATTAAATCCTGGGTGACCAGTCCTAAATTAAATTAAAACAGGTTTCTCAGTTGGTTCATTATTATCATCACTGTTGAAAACTTTTTAATTACTAATTACCTAAGTGAAATTAGACCGGTCCCAAATTTTATCTTTCACTAACCCAAGAAAATTACTCATGCAGAAAAATTAAACATTCACACTATACAATAATTTAAACCAGCACGCAATATATAAAGAATAAAGTCTTACTGAGTAAAAAATTGGTTAAAATCCAAAACTGCTAAATAAAACCAAAATAATCCAAAACTGAATATTTGAAATAATGACAATGGACAACATGTCCCAATAGAGAGTACTAAAATGAGATCCTACACTAGATATGAATGAATGAATCGTCTATGCAAAGTCCTGCCAGCCTCCACAATGCTGCAGCTATGAGTCCTTGGACTGAATCCTCGAGTCTGGCATCCCTGTGGCTAGACACCTAAAAGGTTTTGAAAATATTTCGATAGCAAGAGTTAGTACTCAAAACATTTTGAAAATATTTAGCAAGTTTTTATCACAATAATTTGAGTTATTGATTATACATGTTAAGATCGCGTACACTCTCTTGAGTTACCTCACCCCTCATCTATAATGCACACCTAACATCCTATACTTAGCCCACCTAGATTTACTACCCAAGATAACTAGACTATAGTATTCAACTGAACTTATCTACACGACTAAGTTCCCATATTGCCAATACAGTTTATTAATAGTAACACATCTCATATATTATATACTAGATAACTTGTCACATCTTGTTATCTCTTACTTTTACAATTAAGACTCAGTCCTTAATTTTCTTAAGATAATCACTATCTATCGTTAAATTCTTCTAATTGTGTCTATCTACTTAATTTTCTTTTACATGTATGCACATCATCTATTTTTCTACTACCCCATATAAGTAGATTATCATACAATATATATTTCACACACAATGTATACTTATAAATTCATTCATCACTAATATGTCCTCATAACACAAATCAAGGACTCTTGATTCAGAATGGTCCATCGACACCAAGTAAAAGCATTGGTTCGAAATGTCACCTCGACCCCAAGTTTATTTCATGTATTGGTTCGGAAATCACCTCGATCCCAATCATAAAATTCTATACATGTATTGGTTCAGAACTCTTTCATCACGACCCCATATCATCATTTCCATATATTAGTTCGGAATCCTACCTCGATCCTAATATAGGAAAATATACTATAGGTATTCTCTCCACCTAGGTATCAGTATAATTCAATAGGTATACACACAACTTAATAATCATGCTAGTACATAATATTTATCTCAGATATTCACCGTACTGTTTAGATTACATTATCTTCACATACTAGTTCGGAATCCTACCTCGACCCTAGTATAATCAAATATACTTTAAGTATTCACTCCACTCATGTATTTATATAATTCAGTAGGTATTCACTCATCCTAATAATCATGCTCGTACGTAATATTTCTCTCGGATATTTACCGTACTTATTAATTTATGATTTATCCCACTATCGTATTTTAATTGAGTATTCACACGACTCTAAGGGCCCTAGTTACCCCTCCATTCATTTCAATAGTTAAGATATCTCCAACCTACTAGTATACCCCTTGGAATGACTTTTACTCTCTTCGTAACTCAAATCCCAAATCTCCGATGCACTACTCGATCGGTTTATCCTCGTCGGTCCATCTCTTCAAATCTTGCACTCAATGATTATTACGGACCCCTACTATACACCTACTGGTACTCTCTAAGTCCCTACATAGGTATAATATCATTAATAAGGTTCCCTTCAAGTGTCGACAATCGAATAGAACTCAACCAACAAAAAAACCCAAAAATTAGCCTAGGTCGATCGATCGACCATAAGAATCGATCGATCGACTCCATCAATATATCAATCTTCAAGAGTCGATCGATCGATTGAGTAGGTGCAGTTGCAGTTCGTCTTCTTTATGCATTTTACTACCATGTTCAACTATCTAACTCATATGATAACCCACCAAATCTTCAACTAATGATCCTTAACCATTCCTACATACAACAGGATAATTTCGGTCGATTTAAACAACATAAATCTTCGCAAATTCAGTCAAGAATAATCCAAAACTTATAATTAATCCAGAACCCTAATTTAATATGTTCTTCTCATATTTTCAATCTTCAATATAGATTTAGATTTGTTTTAATCGTCAAGTCTTCTATAATTTCGAATTCTCTACAGGTCTAAATCATTCTACCTGCAAAATCCCTAATCACATGCATTAAATTCAATTCTTTTTCTCCAAGAATATTCATCAAATCATATTGTTCATAAATCCTACACATGGATATTATAACTCAAATTAAATTTGCAAATAACCACTTTCCTTATACAGAGATGATCTGATTTTGTGATTGTTGTTGGTGATTGATTGTCTTTCTCCTCCAATCTTCCTCCCCAAATAGTTTGTGGTGTAAGAACCCTTTGAATCCTTCACCAATTCTTCCTTAGGCTTTGAGAATCCTTTCTCTCTTCTCTCTAATGGGTTTTGTGTGTTTTTATCTCCTCTAGCCCGAGCCTCCAACTCTTATAATCTGATTTAGAGTTTGTAAATTCGTAGGTCTCCTCACCCTCATATGCCAAAAGACTAAAACACCCCCGTACGGTCCCGATTTAGCCCAAAAATGCCATCATCTGTGACCTCTAAATTATCATTTGAGTCACTTAAAAATAATTTCCTATCTCACCCTCAATTTAGTCTACATGCGACACTCGGTTGAGATATAATCAAGTACGTCCATATCACTCACTATGTCGTACAAATTAACTATCAACATTTACTATTCACACACATAATAAATCTCATAATATAATATTAATCAGTCTTTGTCTCTCGATTAATATTTAATCATCACATTTATTATTTAATAAAATTAAATTACGTCACACATGTAATTTAACTAAAACGTATTTTCCCAATTAATTTCTCAATTAATTAAATCGTAAATAAGTAGAAATATGGGGTATTACATACTTTTCCCCTTACAAAGGAATTTCGTCCTCAAAATTAGGACAAGTCCGGTACTAAAACTTATGGCCTTTAATATCACGACATCCCCCAGTACTCAAATTCAAATCATAATAACATACGGGTCACTCCACTATGTGATGCCCACCTTTCAAAAGGCTTAATCACTGCCTCAGATTATCTACAAGCTTGTTCAAATCTCTTCATATACTAATATACTCTACAAGTCTTAAGGTCTCACTTAAAAAACTGCACATCACACATTGTGCTTCTACCACAACATTCTAATAAGACGAGTCTATGCATCCCGGGCTCTATTGCTTCAATACTAACGGAAGGCCACACATCACTAGGTGACAGCCTCCCTCCTGTATCCACCCCAACACACAGCTCCCATCCTGAGGGAAAACACCAGAACATCTAACCACTCATGTCCGTCCTCCAAACATCTGTTCGTGGCGACGTAAGTCTTACTACATTCAAAATTTATTTATAACAGTTTGGGGTTACTCCAATTTTTGTCAACGGATTCTAAATCACGTGCGTTCAAAAGTCTAGTTATCCTCTCACTTTGGATCACCCAGAGGGTAAACTATAAGGCTTACCATGCAAAAACCTTAAAAATCCACTAAATCCTTTACAAACAGGTACGAGTGTCTATACACAACTCTACCTATCAGTAATTTCTCCTCCTGATTACCTTACAGATTATAATTCTCACTATTCTCTTTAATCAACACAGTAAATCACCTGCCGTATATTCATCGGCTATAGGTGACACAACATGCCCTAAATAAAATGCCATCCCCACCGCTTCCTGAAAATGCCTATAAGAGGTGGGATTCAAGGATCTCATCCTCACTCACAATTATATTAGGCGACACCCTACACCGGTGCAATCCTTCTTTTTAAAGAAGAATAACAATTATTTCATCTCGATCAGTCTATTCCACACACTCAAAGGAATTATTGACCTTGTCATTATGTTGGCAACCCATCAATAAAATCTACTAGCATGTGTCCATTCAGTCACTGGAATTGTCGGCTTGACAAAAATTTTATTCCCATTTACGAGTGGTGCACCCGAAGAGAACCTCACAATGTCCCATCAACACCGACTTCCACTTAAAACATCTCACTTTAAGTGGCACTTTTACTCCCCTTTCTCCTGGGGTATACCCATCAACATTCCATTTACACACAAGCCACCCTCAACAATCGACTGAGTAGGACTCTGCTCTGCTTCCCTACAATAGTTGGATTTCCTCTTCTCAAGAGATATCCTTTTAAATAGATTTTCACAGCCTTTTAACCCATCTCGGGTGTGTTAGCTCTCGTTGCACATATATACTTGGGTTATCATATTTCTCGCCGATTTTTAATTCACCCCACCATTTTAACTTTGTTTATATCTGCCCTCAGGCATATTTTCCACACATTCCTTTCCACACCTTTATTTCTCGGACAACTTCGTAACCACTAGCCAGGGCGCCCATACACCCTATGTCCCGTGCATTTCTGGACAAACCTTACCAACGTCTCATACGTAACACACTTTTCTCCAAATTGGCCTTAGATTCTCGACTTGGCTATAACGCATGGGTCTTCTCAATCACCCCATAACCTACAATTGAATTCTTCTCGACATTATCCCACCCTTCAACTCGTAGTGAGGAAACATTTCAGTGCCTTTCTAAAGCACTACCGGCTCCACTGGCCTTACTCGTATAATAGCTCTCATCTTAAAGTGTTTTCTTCACACGTATAACGATTTACATTCGAAACTGATGCCCCTAGCATCCATCAACGTCTCTCCACTCCCAACGTTTATTAAGGTTCATGCGTACCTCATCTCGTAAGGACACCCAAACAACTTCCCCTCTCAATGCATCATCACAACCACGATCGAGGATCGAGTTCTATAAGCCTAAAGCACACAACCGGGACACTCAAATCCTATCCCTTGATATTTAAATATAATTCTTAACTCCCACATCTCTAAAGGAGTCTTGCACTGCACTCTCACTATCACTAGTCATTCGTACTAATCACCATAATGAGTTTAATCCCATCGCTCGACAATAAACCCAATATAACTTGGACCATATCGGTAAAGTCCTTACACACAGGGATAAAATATCTCGAGACAACTATACTCTTCAAAGCCTCCATCATAATATCATATAAATGCGAGCTCGGCCCTCTTTTCAGTGAGGCATCGCTAAAACATTACATACTGCTCGGGAATAGCAAACACGATATCCTTGCACTAATCGAGGATAATCGTACCGACCATCACTAACCAGTCCATACCCAAGATACTATCATACTCGTATAATGCATCACTAGAATGAGTAATTCCTATGAAGTATATCGCCATGGTCAACACCCGCTCCCCTGTGGATGAAACGAAAGGTAACCCCGCAACCCAATGGAAAAAATATATACACATAATAATGTTATCGATATAACCACTAAAATCATCTCACACACGAATCTAGTTCTAATAAAATCCCGTGACTCACCCATATCACACAAAACATACTTCATTCATTTGAGGATAAAACTCATACCTCCACCTTGCCAATCGCACTGGCTGTTCAAATGGTTCCTGGACATTACACGCTTGTCCCAACTAGAACCAAAGACTATTTTAATCCTTTCCCCTACTTGACACCATGATCTTGTCCTTTTTCCTCGTTTCGGCTAAGATCAATGCATGTGGTCATACTCTCTATATAAAAATATCTTGCTACAGAATCCACTATTCTTGGCCACGCTGACCGTATTAGGGTTGTCTGTCTCTCAAACTTTGATAGCTTCAACCCTGATGGATACCCTCATTATTCCCTTAGCTCTGTTGTCCCTAAGGAAAACATACTGCTGGTCCTACCAGTTCTGACTGAATCCACAATCACTCGGTAAGAATTCCAGTATTTCTATCATTGAGATGGGTCCCCTCATGGGTCCCCCCCGGTGATGTTTTACTAGCACTATTTCATCCAATCTTAATCTCCAAAATAAATTCTTCAATTCTTTTATCTTCAGTTACATCGAAGAATCAATATCATCAATATACATAGGTCGTCCAAGCAAAAATTTCCCATAAGTGCTGAGGACTCCTACTCGTGAACCCATTATTCAATCTTAAGGAGTCTTTTCTCTATTGTACCTACCTTGTTAGGTACAGAGTTTCATCAACCAAATAACTTCTTTCTCACACTTGGCCTCTACTTGATCCTCATGTGATACATTCAATTTTTTTTCCAAATTTTCCCTTCCGGGCATTACCATACCCGATCATAAGTCAATGGCCATGGATTTTCTTTACCGTTGGGCGATAAATATTACATCCGTACTTATCAAACTGTAGTGAATGGTATTGTTCACTGCATTGGGAGAGTCCACTTTGGTCCCACTTTCTGCCATAGCGGTACTAGGAAAGTCTGTTGTACCCTAGTAGTCACTGCAACATCAACTGCCAAATCATCATTAGGGGTGACCTCGACTACGGTCATCATCCCCATAATGTTCTATAGCTCCAACTAAGCCCCACTTCCTACTGTCCTCCCAACGGTCTTCACTGGTTGCCCTTCATTGTTCGACTTACGTGTATAAGATTCACTACAATAATACATCATAGCAGGAGAACGAAATCTCACAATAGGAATCAATAATCCTAAGTATAGGGCTTTATATCAAATACAAAGCAACGCTAAAAACGTAATACGTCCGCATAAATCCTATGGACACTAGAACCTGATGCTCTGATACCATCTGTGACAACCCGCCTAATTAAATCTCGGGTGATCAGTCCTAAATTAAATCAAAAAAGGTTTCTCAATTGGTTCATTCTTAGCATCACTTCCGAAAAAAATTTAATTACTAATCATCTAAGTGAAATTAGAGCGGTGCCAAATTTTATCTTTCATTAACCCAAGAAAATTACTCATGCGAAAAAATTAAACATTCTATAAGGAACAAATTTTCAATTGAGTCTTAATGTAGTTTTCACTTATTCTCAAAACAAAACACGTTTGATTCATAGGTAGATTTTTATTGTCCGATTACTACGAGACTATGACATGTCGAAGATTAATTGGAGATGTTGTGGTAAAGATACAAGGAATCAATCATCCGGAAGTTTAATTGGTGGGAATTTCTCTTCTTCAAGATTTAATTACATTCTGAGATCACTCAAGTATGAATGCATAATGTTAATGAAACTCGGAATTTTGTTTTACAAAATTAAGGATGTTATTTTTAAAAGAAAAATGTTTTAAAGTGTTTTAAATGTTTACACTTCGTTTAGAGATGATGAGGATGGATTAGAGTTGGATAAGAGTTGGTTTTAATCAAAACTCTGTTTTTAAATGAGATAAATATCAAACCCTAATTATAACTTCGTTCAAACGAGGAGCATTATTGTTCGAACGAGATCTGTCGTTGTTCAAATGAAGCAGTATCTTGCTCAAACGAGATTCCTCCACCACCTTAAAATAATTATAAATAGGCGTGGTTAGTTTCCTCGAAACGTGTGCAATGCGAAAAATAATTTACCATACCAAAAGGTTTCTAAACAAAGTTTTCTAAGTGTTTTCACCATAAAACATCCTTAGAGTTTCAAGATCCGAGATTTTCATTATCATATGTTCTTGTGATCTTGTTGGAACCAAGTTTGAGGTTTTATTGAAGATACATTACTGGTTTTGTGGTGAAGATTCGGCAGATACCGGTTTTGACATCGTAGATGACACAAGGCTGTATCGGTGGATACCGAGGAATTTGTGGAGGCGACTTATGTGGACAAATATCGTGGGAGAAGTTTACTTTTCGCATGGGCACTATGAAGATTGGTAGAAGATCAAAGGAGCGTCAAGTCTCGTGGGTGGATCGAGTCGTTGTATAAGACTACCGTTTGACTTTGTAATTCCATTGTCATAGTGATTGTCTGGCCTGGGCCGTCTGAGGTTTTTTCCCGACACAGTTTTTCCTCGTACATTAGCCTTATGAGTACTGTTTTACTTTATTTTACTTGCTTTAATCACTAGTATCATGCTTAGGGTTAAACAAGATAAAATCAGGTTAAGTTAATTTGTGTTACAAATTGGTTTGATAATATTGAAAAAGAGGTTTTTCATAAAAAGAGAAAGTTGGTTTGCATTCATCCTTAATTTAATTCCGCTCAAGCAAAAGTTTTTAGTTGAAAATTTTAATTTGGGGACCTATAAATTGGTATCAGAGATAGAAATTCATTTTTATTGTGTTTGATCCGTTTTTGCTTGTTAGGATGAATTTTGGAAATTATGATAGTTTTCGCACTCCTGTTTTTTATGGCACTAACTATGCTTATTGGAAAATGAGAATGAAAAATGCTTTAAAATCCATTGATGAGCGTGTTTGGTTAGCTATTGAAAAAGGTTGGTCATCACTTGTCACACAAGAAGGTGATGTCACTAGTTTGAAACTCGTTGAGTCATGGACTTCGACTGAACATAGGCTTGCATAGTGTAACTCCAAAGGTCTTCACGTTATTTCCTCACATATAACACTTGAAGATTATAATCGTATCATGACTTATGAAACTTTGAAAGAAGCGTAGGATACACTGGCACTCACTCACGAGGGAAAAATCACGGTTAGGGTGTCTAAGTTGCAAAACCTCACTACACAGTTTGAGACGATTAAAATGTTAGAGAGTGATACATTTGATGAGTTTTACACTAGGTTATCCACTATTATTAATGCAACATTTAACCTAGGTGAGAAGATTCCCGATAACCGAATGATTAAGAAAATTTTGAGATCATTGCCATTAGGTTTGATGCCAGAGTGACCGTTATGAATTCCCTCGGTATGCTTAACTCGTCGAAACTAGAAGAGGTCGTAGGTGACTTACAAACCTATGAACTTGATATGTTTACCTCCAAGAAAGTTCCAAAGAAAGAAAAGGGCATTGATTTGAAAGCCCCAAAGGAGGAGACTAAAGTTTCGAATGACGGCTCCGATTCCGACTTTGAGGATGTTGTCTTATTAGCAAGAAAGTTCAAGAAGTTCCTTCAAATTCATAAGCAATCAAAAGATGCCAAAAGGTTTGAGAAATTCAAGAACAAGGGAGACTCCACCCCTAGGAATAAAAGTGAGAAACCTAAGAAATATGAGTCTGATAGGTGTTTCGGGTGTGAGGAGTATGGTCAAAAAGTAGCTGAGTGTCCCACTAGACTTAAGAAAGAGGATAAGAAACTAATAGCATACAACGCCTACTTAAGTGATAGTGACCCGAAAGAGGGAGAGGATTCTCCCATTGAGCGTAACTTTGTTACGTTTATGGCATGTCATGTGTGCGACAATGATATATCTTCACACTAGGATACTCATGTGCATGACACTTTCGAGGCTATTAAGAGTTCTTACCAAGAGGGTGAGGGTGATGAGAGCGAGGATGAGGAGATCAATGTAGAAGAGTTGCAAGTTGCATTTCTAGAGTTGTTTGAGGAGACGGTGAAGGTGAAAAAGGCAAACTCGAAATTGCAATCTAAGTTGAAAGAACATGCCATACAAAATAATGATGTTTTGATTGAGGATAAGCTTAGGGGGAATATAGAGTACGTCGATAAAGAGAGAGACACCCTTAGAGGTTTGATGGAGGCTTTGAAAAAGGAGATGCTAGAGTTTGAGGAGTCTAGGCGTCTACTCGAGTCTAGGATTAAAGAGTTAGAGGAGAGTTTGAAACACTCGTCTAGAGTTAAGTTTGACTTGGAGGCTAGAAGTGAGAAGTTGGATAGGATGCTAGGCACCGTCCAAATTAAGAGAGATATGGTAGGTATTTTCTTTGATGATCATATTGTTTCCATTCCCCCCGCACGTGTAAGAGATCCACGTAGGAACGTTAGAAAAGGTCCACATGTAGGTCACTTTCCATACCATCGCTACACTTGCACATTTTGTGGTAGGAAAGGTCACCTTAGAAAGTTTTTCTATGACCTTAGGAATGATCCTCAAAAGTTTAAGAAGTTTAGGAATAAAGTTTCCCCGATTCCTCCCACCTCCATACGTTGTTACACACCTACTTGGGTTAGGAAGTCGGATTTGGTAGCTTTAGGAATAAAACTTCATGGTTCTCATTTGGTTGCACTTGATTATTCTCATGCTAAATCTAAAGGTTAAGTGTGTTACCACGTTTATCATTTTTTATTATATTTTTCCTTTATTGCATCTTATTTGAAAAAGACAAAAAGATTTTACTTTTGATAAAATTTTTGAAAAATACAAAAAGATTTTTAGTTTTGAATTTTTTTAAGAAAAACACAAAAAGATTTTTCTTTTATTTGAGTCAAAATATTTTGAAAAAGGCAAAATGATTTTTGGTTTTCTTTTTATGTCATGAGTTAACATGTTTGATGTGGCATTGGAGTGCTTAGACGCCCCCTTCCTTTCATTATCCATGTGGCTAGAACATTTGGTCATTATTAGCGATGCTTAGAATGATCTTAACCATTGTATTATGGGGTTGTTTCGAAGTCGATATGCATTTTGATTCGACTTTGTATATATGCCATCTTTGCACACATGCACGAGTTTATATGGATGTTTGACTTCTCTTGCATATTTGAGTTTGGTGAGACGTTCTTATCTCAATTTTGTCATCAATGCGTAAGTAGACTTAATGAGGAGGTGTGCATGTAATAACCGTTTACCCATGAGCATTTTAATCAATATTGAAAATATGATGAGTGTACGAGAAAGGGCTACGAGAGTGTAAAATTGACTCGTCGTGAAAGCTACTATTTAAAAGAGCCCAAAAAATTAAAAGGCGATAAAAAGAATCATATGTCAAAAATGGGTCAAATTAGTTTAGTTCATTCAAAAGAAAATATGAAATATTTGAGGGAGTTTGGATGGATTAAAAATTTAAATATGGTTGCACAAAGAATCCTAACGTTGAAAAACTACTCTATTATTTGTAGAATCGTCAAAATTTTGGATTCATGTGCATGATGTTTGTTTAGTTCATTAAGCTCATACTTTAATTGTCACATATGGATATAATAAAGTTTAATGATAAATTGCTATTGACTAGAGCTTCTTGATCATTTCGATGTGTTGAAATAATTATTCCTTTGTATTAGTTCACACAACTACATTCCGTGTTCATGTTTAAGCACATCGATACTATGTTAGCATGTTACTCATATTTGTTTTTATTAGTCTTCTTAGTTTTGCTACTTTTTTGCTACTGTTTCGCATCTTTGAGCCTCTTTCAGATAGACTTTTTACAAAAAATTTCCACTGGGCAACTTTGTTTAATTTTCTGGGGAGTCTGTGAAAAGTTGATAATGTCGTTCTAACGACATATAGTTTTGTTCGAGCGATGTCGATTCTCGTTCAAACGACATCCATGGCTCGTTCGGATGACATCCTGTTTGACTAGGTTGACTTTTTTGGTTGATGTCTATTTCAGTACCCTACTGTATATTGATTCATATGTTGGTACTAGGTTTCTCTTTATGCAGTCTACTTTAATCATTGTCATATTTTGCTGCATTGGTTCGTTTATCACACCTACTTAAAGTGATATATTTTTTTGTATCATTCATTGTTTGCTAGCTAGTGATTTGACATCACATGCTAGATTTGTTTATCTTTTCACCAAATTGTCTATTCGAGAAAAAAAGGGGGAGATATGATGTTTGTGATGTAGGGGGAGTTTTATGTATGTGACTTGATATCCTAATTTATATATTTGCTCATATTGGTATCATGTTTTGTTCACATAACAAATGATTTGGATTTGATCTTTCATATTGATTTATACCATTTGTTCCTCCAGACTTCACTTGGTTTTTGTCTGTTTCATGTGTATGCTTGAAGAGATTTAAGATTCCAAGTCTACATCACATTCAGACATTCAGAGACAGTTTCATGCTTGTCAGTCTATTATTGAAGTCCTTATCCTGTACTGATGATGTAATTTTATTTGTGGGTTTATAGGATGGGATTTAGGCATCATACGGCTTGACGGCCCAGCTTAGACATTTCACTATTGGTTTTGTCCCGAAATAGTCAAAGGGGGAGATTTGTAAGGACCAAATTTCCAATTGAGTCTTAATGTAGTTTTGACTTATTCTCAAAACAAAACACGTTTGAGTCATAAGTAGATGTTTATTATCTGATTACTACGAAACTATGACTTGTCGAAGATTAATTGAAGATGTTGCGGCAAAGCTACAAGGAATCAATCATGCCAAAGTTTAATTGGTGCGAATTTCTCGTCTTCAAGATTTAATTACATTCCGAGATCACTCAGGTATGAATGCATAATGTTAATGAAACTCAGAATTTTATTTTACAAAATTAAGGATGTTATTTTAAAAAGAAAAATGTTTCAAAGTGTTTTAAATGTTTACACTTCGTTTGGAAGTGATGAGGATGGATTAGAGATGACGTCTGTGATGTAGGGGGAGTTTTATGTATGTGACTTGATATCCTAATTTATATATTTGCTCATATTGGTATCAAGTTTTGTTCACATAACAAATGATTTGGATTTGATATTTTATATTGATTTATATCATTTGTTTCTCCATACTTCACTTGGTTTTTTTCTGTTTCATGTGTGTATATATGCTTAAAGAGACATTCAGAGACAGTTCCATGCTTGCTGGTCCATTGTTGAAGTCCTTATCCAGTACTGATGATGTAATTTTATTATTGGATGGGATGGGATTTAGGCGTCATACGACTTGATGGCCCGACTTAGGCATAGGAATAGTCAAAGGGGGAGATTTGTAAGGACCAAATTTCCAATTGAGTCTTAATGTAGTTTTGACTTATTGTCGGAATAAAACACGTTTGAATCATATGTAGATTTTTATTGTCCGATTACTACGAGACATTGACTTCTCGAAGATTAATTGGAGACATTGTAGCAAAGCTACAAGGAATCAATCATGACGAAGTTTAATTGGTGCTAATTTCTCATCTTCAAGAATTTAATTACATTCCGAGATCACTTAGGTATGAATGCATAATGTTAATGAAACTCGGAATTTTACTTTACAAAATTATGTATGTTATTTAAAAAAAAAAAATTAAGTGTTTTAAATGTTTACCCTTCATTTAGAGCTGATGAGAATAGATTAGAGTTGGATAAGAGTTGGTTTTAAGCAAACTCAGTTTTTAAATGAGATAAATATCAAACTCTAATTACGACATCGTTCAAACGACAAGCATTGTCGTTTGAACGAGATCTGTTGTCGTTTGAACGAAGCAATATCTCACTCGAAAGAGATTCCTTCACCACCTTAAAATAATTATAAATAGGTGTGGTCAGTTTCCTCGAAGTGTCCACAGTGCGAAAAATAGTTTACCATACAGAAAGGTTTCTGCACAAAGTTTTCTAAGTGTTTTCACCATAAAATATCCTTAGAGATTAAGATCCGAGATTTTCATTATCATATGTTCTTGTGATCTTGTTGGCACCAAGTTTGAGGTTTTATTGAAGATACATTATTTCTTTTGCAGTGAAGATTTGGCAGATACCAGTTTTGACATCATAGACAACACAAGGCTATATCGGTGGATACCGAGGCATTCGTGGAGGCGACTGGTGTGGACGAGCATCGTGGGAGAAGGTTACTTTCCACATGGGCATTGTGAAGATTAGTAGAAGATCAGAGGAGCGTCAAGTCTTGTGGTGGATCGAGTCATTTTATAAGACTACCGTATGACTTTGTACTTCCATTGTCATAGTGATTGTCTGGCCTGGGCCGTTCGAGGTTTTTCCCGATTGGGTTTTTCCTCGTACATTGGCATTGTGAGATTGTTTTACTTTATTTTACTTGATTTAATCACTAGTTGCATGCTTAGGGTTAAACAAGATAAAATCAGGTTAAGTTAATTTATGTTACAACTTGGTTTGATAATATTAAAAAGAGTTTTTTCATAAAAAAGAGAAAGTTGATTTGCATTCATCCTTAACTTAATTCCACTCAAGCAAAAGTTTTTGGTTGAAAGTGATAATTTGGGAACCTACATATTCACACTATACAATAATTCAAACCATCACGCAATATATAAAGAATAAAGTCTTGCCGAGTCAACAATCGACTAAAATCAAAACTGCTAAATAAAACCAAAATAATCCAAAACTGAATATCTGAAATAATGATAATGGGCAATATGTCCCAATAGAGAGTACTAAAATGAGATCCTACACTAGATATAAATGAATGAATCGTCTATGAAAAGTCCTGCTAGCCTCCACAATGCTGCAGCTACGAGTCCCTAGAGTGAATCCTCAAGTTTGGCATCCCTGTGGCTGGACACTTAAAAGGTTTTGAAAATATTTTGATAGCAAGAGTTAGTACTCAAAACGTTTTCAAAACATTTAGCAAGCGTTTATCACAATAAGATGAGTTATTGATTATACATGTTAACATTTCGTACTGTCTCTTGAGTTGCCTTACCGTTCATCTATAGTGCACGCCTAACGTCCTATACTTATCCCACCTAGCTATACTACCCAAGCTAACTAGACTATAGTATTCAACTGAACTTATCTACACGACTAAGTTCCCATACTACCCATACAGTATATTAACAGTTACACATCTCATATGTTATATACTAGATAACTTGTCACATCTTGGTATCTCTTACTTTTACAATTAAGACTCGGTACTTAATTTTCTTAAGATAATCACTATCCATCGTTTAATTATTCTAATTTAGTCCCTCTACTTAATTTTCTTTTAGATGTATCCATGTAATATAATTTTCTACTACCCCATATAAGTAGATTATCATACATTATATATTTCACACATAGTATATACTTATAAATTCATTCATCACTAGTATGTCCTCATTACACAAATCAAGGACTCTTGGTTCAGAATGGTCCATCGACAATGAGTAAAAGGATTGGTTCGGAATGTCACCTCTACCCCAAGTTTATTTCATGTATTGGTTCGGAAATCACCTCGATCCCAATCATGAAATTTTATACATATATTGGTTTGGAATTCTTTCATCATGACCCCAAATCATCATTTCCATATATTAGTTTGGAATCCTACCTCGACCCTAATATAGGAAAATATACCATAGGTATTCTCTCCACCTAGGTATCAGTATAATTCAGTAGGTATACACACAACCTAATAATCATGATAGTACGTAATATTTATCTCGGATATTAACCGTACTCTTTAGATTACATTATCTTCACATACTAGTTCGGAATCCTACCTCGACCCTAGTATAATCAAATGTACTTTAAGTATTCACTCCAACCAAGTATTTATATAATTCAGTAGGTATACGCTCATTCTAATAATCATGATCGTACGTAATATTTCTCTCGGATATTCACAGTACTTATTAATTTACGATTTATCTCACTATCGCCTTTTAATTGAGTATTCACACAACTCTAAGGGTCCTAGTTACCCCTCCATTCATTTCAGTAGTTATTATATCTCCAACCTACTGGTATACTCCTTGGAATTAAGTTTACTCTCTCCGTAACTCAAATACCAAATCCTCGATGCACTACTCGATCATTTTATCCGCGTTGGTCCATCTCTTCAAATCTTACACTCAATGATTATAACGGACCCCCACTATACATCTACTGGTACTCTATAAGCCCCTAAATAGGTATAATATCATTATTACGATTCCCTTCAAGCATCGGTAATCGAATAGAACTCAACCAACAAAAGAACCCAAAAATTATCCTTAGTCGATCAATCGACCATAAGAATCAATCGATCGTCTCCATAGATCGATCGATCTTCAAGGGTCGATCGATCGATCGAGCAAGTGCAGGTGCAGTTCGTCTTCTTCATGATTTTTCCTACCATATTCAACTATCCGACTCACATGATAACCCACCAAATCTGCAGCTAACGATCCCTAACCATTCCTACATATACTAGGATAATTTCTAACGATTTAAACCTCATAAATCTTCGCAAACTCAGTCAAGAATAATCCAAATCTTCTAATTATTCCAGAACCCTAATTTAATATGTTTTTCCCATATTTTCAATCATCAATCCAGATTTAGATTTTTTTTAATCGTCAAATCTTCCATGATTTCGAATTCGCTACAGGTCTAAATCATTCTTCATGCAAAATCCCTAACCACATGCATTAAATTCAGTTCTTTTTCTCCAAGAATATTCATCAAATCATATTATTCATAAATCCTACTCATGGATATTATATCTCAAATTAAAATTACAAGTAACCACTTTCCACTACACCAAAAATAGGAATCTGGCATAGTTTAAAACAGTGCCAGACGCAATCTGGCACGGTTTAAAACGGTGCCAGAATCAGGCGTGCCAGATTTTCTGGCGCGGTTTAAAACCGTGCCAGATTTCCCAAACTGGCACGCTTTTGGCACGCTTTTAAACCGTGCCAGTTTTTTAATCTGGCACGCTTTTAAACCTTGTTAGATATTAAATCTGGCACGCTTTTGGCACACGTTGAAACTGTGCCAAATTGTCTATTTTCCGGCACGCTTTTGGCACAGCTATAAAGCGTGCCAGATTGTTTTATAAGCGTTCTCATTTTTATACATTGGCACGGTTTAAAACCGTGCCTGATTTTTCACTTGATTAAAAAAAATAATAATAGGAAACAAATCTGGAAAATCTGCAAATTCCGAATTCGGTAAGAAAAATATTTATTATTTGCAAACCAAAAAATCAAGAAAATTCACAAATTATGAATATCGCAGGTTGTTGATAAGCTAATGTGCATACAAACTTCAAAAAATTACAAGAGTTAATACCAATATAAAGCCGCACATGACCATAAAAGTCGACAATAACTTCAAAAAATTACAAGAGTTAATAGTTCTCATATAAAAAAAAAATTGGGCAGAGTTTCCTCTATTTTTTAACATTCCAAAACCTGCTAACATAATATCTGCCCATATAAAGCCCTCATGGCCATAAAAGTCAACAATAAAACTACTACAGCCATAAAAATAAACCATAAAACTACTGAAGCTTGCTCGGCCATACCATAAAAAATAGAATACTGAATATTAACGACACTAAATAAACAATCCCCCTGTTGTAAAGCATTGACTTCTTCGTGCGTTCCAAGTGGATAAAAGTTAACGATTGACTGTCATCCTACAAAAAAAATAAGACACAAAAAAGATACAATATTAGTAACCAAGTCATTTAAAAAAAGCATATTCAAGAAGAAAAATTACATATCTAAGAAGAAAAATTGCATATACGACTACGCGGTTAGTTCGTACAAGTTACATTGGTCCCGTACGAGGTGTTCATGCCTCTTACGGAACCATTTGGGAGCTGGTTTGGGTTTTCACCCTTTAACGGCCTGGTTTCAAGTCTAAGTGTGATTTTTGCATATTATCATCATACTCTCAAACAGAGAGACCTGGGACTACGCGGTCAGTTCTTACAAGTTACATTGGTCCCGTGCGAGGTGTTCGCGCCTCCTACGAGATCGTTTGGGGGCTGGTTTGGGTTTTCACCCTTTAACGACCTATTTTTAAGTCTAAGTGGTGATTTTTGCAAATTAACGTCATACTCTCAAACCGGGAGACCCGGGATTACGCGATCACTTCCTACAACTTACATTGGTCCCGTGCGAGATCTTCGTGCCTCCTACAGGGTCGATTGGGGGCTGGTTTGGGTTTTCACCCTTTAACGACTTGTTTTCAAGTCTAAGTGTGATTTTTGCAAATTATCGTCATACTCTCAAACCGGGAGACCCGAGACTACACCGTCTGTTCCTATGAGTTACATTGGTCCCGTGCGAGGTGTTCGTGCCTCCTACGGCTGGTTTGGGTTTTCACCCTTTAACGGCCTATTTTCAAGTCTAAGTGTGATTTTTCCAAATTATGATCATACTCCCAAACCGGGAGACTCGGGAGTACGCGGTCACTTCCTACAAGTTACATTGGTCCCGTGCGAGGTGTTCGTGCCTCCTACGGGATCGTTTGGACGCTGGTTGGATTTTCACCCTTTAACGGCTTGTTTTAAGTCTAAGTGTTGATTTTTGCAAATTATCGTCATACTCTCAAATCGGGAGACCCGGGACTACGCGGTCAGTTCCTAAAAGTTACATTGGTCCCGTGCGAGGTGTTCATGTCTCCTACGGGGTCGTTTGGGGGCTGGTTTGGGTTTTCACCCTTTAACCGCCTGTTTTCAAGTCTAAGTGTGATTTTTGCAAATTATCGTCATACTCTCAAATCGAGAGACCCGGGATGACGCGATCAATTCCTACAAGTAACATTAGTCCCGTGCGAGGTGTTCGTGCCTCATACGGGATCGTTTGGAGGCTGGTTTGGGTTTTTAGCCTTTAACATCCTGTTCTAAGTCTCAGTGTTGATTTTTGCAAATTATCGTCATACTCTCAAACCGGGAGACCCAGGACTACGCGGTCAGTTCCTACAAGTTACATTGGTCTCGTGCGAGGTGTTCGTGTCTCCTACGGGGTCGTTTGGAGGCTGGTTTGGGTTTTCCCCTTTAATAGCCTGCTTTCAAGTCTAAGTGTGATTTTTGCAAATTATCGTCATACTCTCAAACCGGGAGACCCGTGACTACGCGGTCAGTTCCTACAAGTTACATTGGTCCCGTGCGAGGTGTTCGTGCCTCCTACGGGGTCGTTTGGGGGCTGGTTTGGGTTTTCAACCTTTAACAACCTGTTTTTAACCCTTTAACGACCTGTTTTTAAGTCTAAGTGGTGATTTTTGCAAATTATCGTCATACTCTCAAACCGGGAGACCCGGGACTACGCGGTCAGTTCCTATAATTTACATTGGTCCCGTGCAAGGTGTTCCTGCCACCCACGGGGTCGTTTGGGGGCTGGTTTGGGTATTCACCTTTTAACGGCCTATTTTCAAGTCTAAGAGATATTTTCGCAAATTATCTTCATACTCTGAAACCGGGAGACCTAAAACTACGCGGTCAGTTCCTACAAGTTACATTGATCCCGTCCGAGGTGTTCGTGCCTCCTACGGGGTCGTTCGGGGGCTGGTTTGGGTTTTTAGCCTTTAACGACGTGTTTTCAAGTCTAAGTGTGGATTTTTCAAATTTTCATCATAATCTCAAACCGAGAGACTCGGGACTACGCGGTTAGTTCATACAAGTTACATTGGTCCCGTACGAGGTGTTCGTGCCTCCTACGGGACCGTTTGAGAGCTGGTTTGGATTTTCACCCTTTAACGGCCTGTTTTTAAGTCTAAGTGGTGATTTTTGCAAATTATAGTCATACTCTCAAACCGTGAGTCCCGGGACTACGCGATCACTTCCTACAAGTTACATTGGTCCCGTTCGAGGTGTTTGTGCCTCCTACGGGGTCGTTTGGGGACTGGTTTGGGTTTTCACCCTTTAACGGTCTGTATTCAAGTCTAAGTGTGATTTTTGCAAATTATCGTCATACTCTTAAACCGGGAGACCCGGGACTACGCATTCAGTTCTTACAAGTTACATTGGTCCCGTGCGAGGTCTTCGTGCCTCATATTGGGTCGTTTGGGGGCTGGTTTGGGTTTTCACCCTTTAACGGCCTATTTTCAAGTCTAAGTGTGATTTTTTCAAATTATCTTCATACTCTCAAACCGGGAGACCCGGCACTACACGGTCAGTTCCTATAAGTTACATTGGTCCCGTACGAGGTGTTTGTGCCTCCTACGGGATCGTTTGGAGGCTGGTTTGGGTTTTCACCCTTTAGCGGCTTGTTTTAAGTCTAAGTGTTGATTTTTGCAAATTATCATCATACTCTCATATCGGGAGACCCGGGTCTACGCGGTCTGTTCCTACAAGTTACATTGGTCCCGTGCAAGGTGCCCGTGTCTCCTACGGGGTCGTTTGGGGGTTGGTTTGGGTTTTCACCCGTTAACCGCCTGTTTTTAAGTCTAAGTGTGATTTTTGAAAATTATCGTCATACTCTCAAACCAGGAGACCCGGGACTATGCGTTCAGTTCCTACAAGTTACATTGTCCCGTGCTAGGTGTTCGTGCCTCCTACGGGGTCGTTGGGGGCTGGTTTGAGTTTTCACCCTTTAGCGGCCTGTTTTTAATTCTAAGTGGTGATTTTTGTAAATTATCGTCATACTCTCAAACCGGGAGACCCGGGACTACGCGGTCAGTTCCTACAAATTACATTGGTCCCGTGCAAGGTGTTCGTGCCGCCTATGGGGTCATTTGGGGGTTGGTTTGGTTATTCACCTTTTAACGGCCTGTTTTCACGTCTAAGAGTTATTTTTGCAAATTATCTAAATACTCTCAAACCAGGAGAACCGAAACTACGCGGTCACTTCCTACAAGTTACATTGGTCCCGTGCGAGGTGTTCGTTCCTCTTACGGGGTCGTTTGGGGGATGGTTTGGGTTTTCACCCTTTAACGACCTGTTTTCAAGTCTAAGTGTGATTTTTCCAAATTATTATCATACTCTCAAATCGGGAGACCCAGGACTACGCGTTTAGTTCCTACAAGTTACATTGGTCCCGTGTGAGGTGTTCGTGCCTCATACGGGGTCGTTTGCCGGCTGGTTTGGGTTTTCACCCTTTAACGGCCTGTTTTCAAGTCTAAGTGTGATTTTTGCAAATTATCGTCATACTCTCAAACCGGTAAACTCGGGACTATGCGGTCAGTTCCTACAAGTTACATTGGTCCCGTACGAGGTGTTCGTGCCTCCTACGGGATCGTTTGGAGGCTGGTTTGGGTTTTCACGCCTTAACGGCTTATTTTAAGTTTAAGTGTTGATTTTGGCAAATTTTCATCATACTCTCAAATCAGGAGACCCGGGACTACGCGATCAGTTCCTACACGTTACATTGGTCCCGTGCGAGGTGTTCGTGTCTCTTACGGGGTCGTTTGGGGGCTGGTTTGGGTTTTCACCCTTTATCCGCCTGTTTTCAAGTCTAAGTGTGATTTTTGTAAATTATCGTCATACTCTCAAACCAGGAGACCCGGGATGACACGGTCAGTTCCTATAAGTTACATTGGTCCCGTGCGAGGTGTTCGTTCCTCCTACGAGATCGTTTGGGGGCAGGTTTGAGTTTTCACCCTTTAACGGACTCTTTTTAATTCTAAGTGGTGATTTTTGCAAATTATTGTCATACTCTCAAACCGAGAGACCCGGGACTATGCGGTCAGTTCCTATAAGTTACATTGGTCCCGTGCGAGGTGTTCATGTCGCCTACGGGATCGTTTGGGGGCTGGTTTGGGTATTCACCTTTTTAACGACCTGTTTTCAAGTCTAACAGTTATTTTTGCAAATTATCTTAATACTTTCAAATCGGGAGACCCGAAACTACGCGGTCACTTCCTAAAAGTTACATTCGTCCCGTGCGAGGTGTTCGTGCCTCCTATTGGGTCGTTTGGAGCCTGGTTTGAGTTTTCACCCTTTAACGGCCTGTTTTCAAGTCTAAGTATCATTTTTCCAAATTATCGCCATACTCTCAAACCGAGAGACCCGGAACTACGCGTTTAGTTCCTATAAGTTACATTCGTCCCGTGCGAGGTGTTCGAGTCTCCTACGAGGTTGTTTGGGGGCTGGTTTGGGTTTTCACCCTTTAACAGTCTGTTTTCAAGTCTAAGTGTGATTTTTACAAATTATCGTCATACTCTCAAACCGGGAGACCCAGGATGACGCGGTCAGTTCCTACAAGTTACATTGGTCCCACGCAAGGTGTTCGTGCTTCCTACGGGATCGTTTGGAGGCTGGTTTGGGTTTTCATCCTTTAATGACCTGTTTTAAGTCTAAGTGTTGATTTTTACAAATTATCATCATACTCTCAAACCGGGAGACCCGGGACTACGCGGTCAGTTCCTACAAGTTACATTGGTCCCGTGGGAGGTGTTCGTGTGTCCTACGGGGTCGTTTGGAGGCTGGTTTGGGTTTTCACCCTTTAACCGCCTGTTTTTAAGTCTAAGTGTGATTTTTACAAATTATCGTCATACTCTCAAACCGGGAGACCCGGGACTAAGCGGTCAGCTCCTACAAGTTACATTCATCCCGTGCGAGGTGTTCGTGCCTCCTACAGGGTCATTTGGGGGCTGGTTTGGGATTTCACCCTTTAACGGCCTGTTTTTAAGTCTAAGTGGTGATTTTTCAAATTATCGTCATACTCTTAAACCAGGAGACCCGAGACTACGCGGTCCGTTCCTACAAGTTACATTGGTCCCGTGCGCGGTGTTCGTACCCCCTACGGGGTCGTTTGGGGACTAGTTTGGGTTTTCACCCTTTAATGGCGTGTTTTCAAGTCTAAGAGTGAATTTTCCAAATTATCGTCATACTCTCAATCGGGAGACCCGGGACTATGCGATTAGTCAGTATAAGTTACATTGGTCCCGTCCGAGGTGTTCGTGCCTCCTACAGGACCGTTTGGGAGCTGGTTTGGATTTTCACCCTTTAACGGCCTGTTTTTAAGTCTAAGTGGTGATTTTTGCAAATTATAGCCATACTCTCAAACCGGGAGACTCGGGACTACGCGATCACTTCCTACAAGTTACATTGGTCCCGTGAGAGGTTTTCGTGCCTCCTACAGGGTCGTTTGGGGGTTGGTTTGGGTTTTCACCCTTTAACGGCTTGTTTTCAAGTCTAAGTGTGATTTTTGCAAATTATCATCATACTCTCAAACCGAGAGACCCGAGACTACGCGGTCCGTTCCTACAAGTTACATTGGTGTCGTGCGAGGTGTTCGTACCCCCTACGGGGTCGTTTGGGGGCTGGTTTGGGTATTCACCTTTTAACGGCCTGTTTTCAATTCTAAGAGTTATTTTTGCAAATTATCTTCATACTCTCAAATCGGGAGACCCGAAACTAGGCGGTCAGTTCCTACAAGTTACATTGGTCCCGTGCGAGGTGTTCGTGCCTCCTACGGGGTCGTTTGGGGACTAGTTTGGGTTTTCACCCTTTAATGGCGTGTTTTCAAGTCTAAGAGTGAATTTTCCAAATTATCGTCATACTCTCAATCGGGAGACCCGGGAGTATGCGGTTAGTTAGTACAAGTTACATTGGTCCCGTCCGAGGTGTTCGTGCCTCTTACAGGACCGTTTGGGAGCTGGTTTGGATTTTCACCCTTTAACGGCCTGTTTTTAAGTCTAAGTGGTGATTTTTGCAAATTATAGTCATACTCTCAAACCGGGAGACCCGGGACTACGCGATCACTTCCTACAAGTTACATTGGTCCCGTGAGAGGTGTTCGTGCCTCCTACAGGGTCGTTTGGGGGCTGGTTTGGGTTTTCACCCTTTAACGGCCTGTTTTCAAGCCTAAGTGTGATTTTTGCAAATTATCATCATACTCTCAAACCGAGAGACCCGAGACTACGCGGTCCGTTCCTACAAGTTACATTGGTCCCGTGCGAGGTGTTCGTACCCCCTACGGGGTCGTTTGGGGGCTGGTTTGGGTATTCACCTTTTAACGGCCTGTTTTCAATTCTAAGAGTTATTTTTGCAAATTATCTTCATACTCTCAAACCGGGAGACTCGGGACTATGTAGTTAGTTCGTACAAGTTACATTGGTCCCGTCCGAGGTGTTCGTGCCTCCTACGGTACCGTTTGGGAGCTGGTTTGGATTTTCACCCTTTAACGGCCTGTTTTTAAGTCTAAGTGGTATTTTTACAAATTATAGTCATACTCTCAAATCGGGAGACTCGGGACTACGCGATCACTTCCTACAATTTACATTGGTTCGTGTGAGGTGTTCGTGCCTCCTAAAGGGTCGTTTGGGGGCTGGTTTGGGTTTTCACCCTTTAACAGCCTGTTTTCAAGTCTAAGAGGTGATTTTTGCATATTATCGTCATACTCTCAAACTGGGATACCCGGGACTACGCGGTCAGTTCCTACACGTTACATTGGTCCCGTGCGAGGTGTTCGTGCCGCCTATGGGGTCGTTTGGGGGCTGGTTTGGTTATTCACCTTTTAACGACCTGTTTTCAAGTCTAAGAGTTATTTTTGCAAATTATGTTAATACTCTCAAACCAGGAGACCCGAAACTATGCGGTCACTTCCTACAAGTTATATTGGTCCCGTGCGAGGTGTTCGTTCCTCCTATGGGGTCGTTTAGGGGATGGTTTGGGTTTTCATCCTTTAACGACCTGTTTTCAAGTATAAGTGTGATTTTTAAAATTTTTCATCATACTCTCAAACCGGGAGACCCAGGACTACGCGTTTAGTTCTTACATGTTACATTGGTCCCATGTGAGGTGTTCGTGCCTCATAGGGGGTCGTTTGGGGGCTGGTTTGGGTTTTCACCCTTTAACGGCCTGTTTTCAAGTCTAAGTGTGATTTTTGCAAATTATCGTTATACTCTCAAACCGGGAAACCCGAGACTATGCGATCAGTTCCTACAAGTTACATTGGTCCCGTAAGAGGTGTTGGTGCCTCCTACGGGATCGTTTGGAGGCTGGTTTGGGTTTTCACCCCTTAACGTCTTATTTTAAGTCTAAGTGTTGATTTTTGCAAATTTTCGTCATACTCTCAAATAGGGAGACCCGGGACTACGCGATCAGTTCCTACAAGTTACATTGGTCCCGTGCGAGGTGTCCGTGTCTCCTACGGGGTCGTTTGGGGACTGGTTTGGGTTTTCACCCTTTATCCGCCTCTTTTCAAGTCTAAGTATGATTTTTGCAAATTATCATCATACTCTCAAACCAGGAGACCCGGGACGACGCGGTAAGTTTCTACAAGTTACATTGGTCCCGTGCGAGGTGTCCGTGCCTCCTACGAGGTCGTTTGGGGGCTGGTTTGAGTTTTCACCCTTTAACGGCCTCTTTTTAAGTCTAAGTGGTGATTTTTGCAAATTATTGTCATACTCTCAAACCGAGAGACCCGAGACGACGCGGGCAGTTCCTACATGTTACATTGGTCCCGTGCGAGGTGTTCGTGCTGCCTACGGGGTCGTTTGGGGGTTGGTTTGGGTATTCACCTTTTAACGACCTGTTTTAAAGTCTAACAGTTATTTTTGCAAATTATCTTAATACTCTCAAACCGGGGGACCTGAAACTACGCGGTCACTTCCTAAAAGTAACATTGGTCCCGTGCGAGGTGTTCGTACCTCCTTTTTGGTAATTTGGAGGCTGGTTTGGGTTTTCACCCTTTAATGGCCTGTTTTCAAGTCAAAGTATCATTTTTCCAAATTATCGTCATACTTTCAAACCGGGAGACCCGGGACTACGCGTTTAGTCCGTACAAGTTACATTGGTCCCGTGCAAGGTGTTTGTGCCTCTTACGGGATCGTTTGGGAGCTGGTTTGGGTTTTCACCCTTTAACGGCCTGTTTTCAAGTCTAAGTTTGATTTTTGGAAATTATCGTCATACTCTTAAACCGGGAGACTCGGGACTAAGCGGTCAGTTTCTACAAGTTAAATTGGTCCCGTGCGAGGTGTTCGAGTCTCCTACGGGGTTGTTTTGGGGTTGGTTTGGGTTTTCACCCTTTAACCGCCTGTGTTTCAAGTCTAAGTGTGATTTTTACAAATTATCGTCATACTCTCAAACCGGGAGACCCAGGACGACGCGGTCAGTTCCTACAAGTTACATTGGTCCCATGCAAGGTGTTCGTGCTTCCTACGGGATCGTTTGGAGGCTGGTTTGGGTTTTCATCCTTTAATGACCTGTTTTAAGTCTAAGTGTTGATTTTTGCAAATTATCATCATACTCTCAAACCGGGAGACCCGGGACTACGCGGTAAGTTCCTACAAGTTACATTGGTCCCGTGGGAGGTGTTCGTGTGTCCTACGGGGTCGTTTGGAGGCTGGTTTGAGTTTTCACCCTTTAACCGCCTGTTTTCAAGTCTAAGTGTGATTTTTACAAATTATCGTCATACTCTCAAATCGGGAGACCCGGTACTAAGCGGTCAGTTCCTACAAGTTACATTCATCCCGTACGAGGTGTTCGTGCCTCCTACGGGGTCATTTGGGGGCTGGTTTGGGATTTCACCCTTTAACGGCCTGTTTTTAAGTCTAAGTGGTGATTTTTCAAATTATCATCATACTCTCAAACCAGGAGACCCGAGTCTACGCGGTCCGTTCCTACAAGTTACATTGGTCCCGTGTGAGGTGTTCGTACCCCCTACGGGGTCGTTTGGGGGCTGGTTTGGGTATTCACCTTTTAACGGCCTGTTTTCAATTCTAAGAGTTATTTTTGCAAATTATCTTCATACTCTCAAACCGGGAGACCCGAAACTATGCGGTCAGTTCCTATAAGTTACATTGGTCCCATGCGAGGTGTTCGTGCCTCCTACGGGGTCGTTTGGGGGCTAGTTTGGGTTTTCACCCTTTAATGGCGTGTTTTCCAGTCTAAGAGTGAATTTTCCAAATTATCGTCATACTCTCAATCGGGAGACCCGGGACTATGCCGTTAGTTCGTACAAGTTACATTGGTCCCGTCCGAGGTGTTCGTGCCTTCTACAGGACCGTTTGGGAGCTGGTTTGGATTTTCACCCTTTAACGGCCTGTTTTTAAGTCTAAGTGGTGATTTTTGCAAATTATAGTCATACTCTCAAACCGGGAGACTCAGGACTACGCGATCACTTCCTACAAGTTACATTTGTCCCGTGAGAAGTGTTCGTGCCTCCTACAGGGTCGTTTGGGGGCTAGTTTGGGTTTTCACCCTTTAACGGCCTGTTTTCAAGTCTAAGTGTGATTTTTGCAAATTATCATCATACTCTCAAACCGAGAGACCCGAGAATATGCGGTCAGTTCCTATAAGGTACATTGGTCCCGTGCGAGGTGTTCGTGCCTCATACGGTGTCGTTTGGGGGCTGGTTTGGGTATTCACCTTTTAACGACCTGTTTTCAAGTCTAAAAGTTATTTTTGCAAATTGTCTTCATACTCTCAAACTGGGAGACCCAAAACTACGTGGTCACTTCCTACAAGTTACATTAGTCCCGTGTGAGGTGTTCGTGCCTCCTACGGGGTCGTTTGGGGGCTAGTTTGGGTTTTCACCCTTTAACAGCCTGTTTTCAATTCTAAGAGTTATTTTTGAAAATTATCTTCATACTCTCAAACCGGGAGACCCGAAACTACGTGATCAGTTCCTACAAGTTACATTGGTCCCGTGCGAGGTGTTCGTGCCTCCTACGGGGTCGTTTGGGGGCTGGATTAGGTTTTCACCCTTTAACGGCCTGTTTTCAAGTCTAAGTGTGATTTTTCCAAATTATCGTCATACTCTCAAACCGGGAGACCCGAGACTACGCGGTTAGTTCGTGCAAGTTACATTGGTCCCGTGCGAGGTGTTCGTGCCTCTTAGGGGACCGTTTGGGAGTTGGTTTGGGTTTTCACCCTTTAACGACCTGTTTTTAAGTCTAAGTGGTGATTTTTGCAAATTATAGTCATACTCTCAAACCGGGAGACCCGGCACTACACGGTCAGTTCCTACAAGTTACATTGGTCTCGTACGAGGTGTTCGTGCCTCCACGGGGTCGTTTAGGGGCTGGTTTGGGTTTTCACCCTTTAACGGCTTGTTTTCAAGTCTAAGTGTGTTTTTACAAATTATCGTCATACTCTTAATCCGGGAGATCGGGGTTACGCGGTCAGTTCCTACAAGTTACATTGGTCCCGTGTGAGGTGCTCGTGCCTCCTACGGGGTCATTTGGGGGCTGGTTTGGGTTTTCACCCTTTAACGGCCTGTTTTCAAGTCCAGGTGTGATTATTGCAAATTATCGTCATACTCTCAAACCGGGAGACCCGGGACTACGCGGTTAGTTCCTACAAGTTACATTGGTCCCGTGCGAGGTGTTCGTGCCTCCTACGGGATCGTTTGGAGGCTGATTTGGGTTTTCACCCTTTAACGGCCTGTTTTAAGTCTTAAGTGTTGATTTTTGTAAATTATCGTCATACTGTCAAACCGGGTGACCGGGACTACGCGGTGAGTTCCTACAAGTTACATTGGTCCCGTACAAGATGTTCGTGTCTCCTACGGGGTCGTTTGGAGGCTGGTTTTGGTTTTCACCCTTTAACCGAATGTTTTCAAGTCTAAGCGTGATTATTTCAAATTATCGTCATACTCTCAAACCAGGAGACCCGGGACTACGCGGTCACTTCCTACAAGTTACATTGGTACCGCGCGAGGTGTTCGTGCCTCCTACGGGTCGTTTGGGGGCTGGTTTTGGTTTTTACCTTTTTACGACATGTTTTCAAGTCTAAGAGTTATTTTTGCAAATTATCGGCATACTGTCAAACCTGGAGACCCGGGACTACACGGTCACTTCCTACAAGTTACATTAGTTCCGTGAGAGGTTTTCGTGCCTCCTACCGGGTCGTTTGGTGGCTGGTTTGGGGTTTCACCCTTTAACGGCCTGTTTTCAAGTCTAAGTGTGATTTTTTCAAATTATCGTCATACTCTCAAACCGGGAGACCCGGGACTACGCGATCAATTCCTACAAGTTACATTGATCCCGTGCGAGGTGTTCGTGCCTCTTACGGGGTCGTTTGGGGGCTGTTTTGAGTTTTCATCCTTTAACGGACTATTTTCAAGTCTAAGAGTTATTTTTTCAAATTATAGAGTTTGTCGTAGTTGAGCCAATTACGTCTTGATTAATAGCATAAGATCACGTAACTTTAATTTTACTTCCATAACAAAACTTCAAATATGAAAACACCTAATTTTAAAAAAAAAGTGTTAAACCCCATAACCATATATACACTAAAGGACACACATATATAAAGTACTGCACATATATAAAACTACATATCTTATTAGAAGTAAAATATAATACTAGAGTTTTACCTGTCCAGTAGCAGGTTAGTGGGATTCTGCATGTGATAGTTACATTACTTGTAATTCCTTGCCCTTGGCCTTGCTCTGAAGCTACTGTTACATATAAACTGCTAACATCCTGACCCATAATACGTTAATGTGATCAAAATTAACGAGAGAATAAACTAGAAAGAAGTCAAGTCCAAAGGGTATGAACAATAAGCTTACCTTTGTATCCATGCTAATTAAATCCTTAGCACAAGTGAACAGTCCAAATGGATGCTAACTACATCATTATATATAATTCAATTACATAAATTTATTGAATGGTTTCTTACTGGACAATAAAAAGAAAAAAAAATAAAGAATGGGAAAAATAAAGAAAAATTCCATATAGTGAATACTTACTTACAGTTATTGATATGCCCCCAAGCCCCCGGTGATTGTTCACAACAACATTACGTCCACGTTTTGCAACAAAGTTTGGCACTATTTCATCAACCAAACATAGATCTAATAAATTTAAAGTGTATAATTACATGTATATACATACATGTGTAAATATACATATTCATACCAATCAAAAGCTGATCTTTAGTGCACTTCTTCCCTTCCACCTTCAAGTACACACACTATGTGCATGCACACATATATACATAAACAAAAAATTCATTGATGAGACACTAAGGTGTTAAAATAACTATGTACATTAACAATTAAGAAAGTATGGTTTTATGTCGCCGGACTGAACAATCAATGCAAACTCTGCATTATATATGTAGTTCCAATCATCTTGTTGATGGTACAAAGGATTAAAAATTATAAATAATAAAAAAAAGTAACATGTAAAAAGATACCCCTATTTTTTGCATACACTCTACACTTTCTTAATTTTGTCATTATTTTCAGTAATTAGATGTCTCAATGTTCTACTATCCAACCAAAATTACCTCAACATCCAATTGCATGAAACCCATACTTTTTAGGTTTGAAAAATATGCATATTTAAGTCTGACATGTATAAAAAGATCATCGCCAATCAAAACAATCTGCATTAAAAATGAACACTTGCCTAGAAGTAAAACATAACAAAACATCAATCAGAACATAACATTAAAAATTGGGTTTTTTAGCTTTATATTATTAACTTCAGTGACATTTAACTTCTTCTACTAGGGAATGTTTAGGAAGCCCAGTTACATGGCGTGGAAAGGGAAATGGAATGCTTTAGTCTAACATTTGAAAATTTTGAATTGAACATATCCAAGTTCCATGGTATCGGGACTCCAAAACACACCCTTAGGGAAGAAGAAAACCTTATAGCACGATATCCTGGCTATATTATTTGATTTAGATGGTTAAATTATAAGCAAAACAAGTATATATCGGGTAACACTTGTATATATTGTTTGATTTAGATGGTTAAATTATAAGCATTGCATTAATTGCGATTACAACTGCTATAAGAGGGGACGAGGATTTTTTTTAAATGTTGTGAAATATAAACTGTTTAGTTATTAATCCAATGCTTCTCGTTCAACCGATCAGATTGTGCAACGATTGCACTCAATATTTTTTTCGCTTAAAATATCACCCAATAGATTAAAGATATGTGTCATTGTCCCCAAAACAGTTCAATGTACTGCGTCGCTTTATCATTATGTGTATAAGCTTGATGATAAAAAAATGGTTTCAAAAGGGTTTGATTCAGATGGCTCAATGACATTGTAATGAACTCAAAAGGATTGAAATTTAAAACCAAGTGAAAACACTCGAGAAATAAATTGCCTACCTTGGCTACCTCGGCTCTCATCTTAACAATAACTCCCATAATAATCAAAATATCACCTTGTTGTGGTAGTTGAAAGTTCATCAAAGGCTGTAGTATAAACAATAAGAAAATATATAATTCACACCAAAATTTAGAATAAATAACAATAAAAATAAAAAATTCAGCATAGCCAATTCACATTATTACCAAAAAACTTAAAACTTCCAATAGCACTGATTAACCAAGCAACAAGCACAAACATATTGGAGAAAACAAAGAGAATTCAACACAAACCAAACATTAGAACCCAATTATCATTCCAAAACTTGAGGAGAAAAATAACAACATAATTTTGCATAGCTAATTTACACAAATCACAAAAAACCCTAAACTTGCTCAAACTTATTAACAAAACAAGAATTATGCAAACAAAAGAAAGAGAGCCTAACACAACCCAAACGACATAAAACCCATAACTCATTCTAAAAAAATAAAACTCAACATACTCAATTCACATTAACTGTAAAAAAAATTGAATTTCACAAACTTATTGACTAACCAAAAAGTACACTGAACCAAATTGTAGGAAACGATGAGAAGCAAACAAAACCCAAACAATATTATAAACACATTTTACATACCTCAAGATTAAACAAAAGCAAAACTACAAAACCTCAGATTGTAAAAAACAAATAAAACCCAATTCTGAACCAAAATCCAATGTTACATACTTCAAGATTACCTTGCTATTTGGAGTCTCAACAACTGACAGAACCTTGATGGTCGTCGGCGGCAACATCTAATGATCGACGGTGATGGTTTATAATATAGGTCTAGGGTTTATAATATATGTCTTCCCTTCCTTGCAGTGTCACCGCCGAGAGAGAGGGTGCGTGGAGGTGGGGTGGCAGCTAATTATCGAGGAGGGAGGGGGGGGGGGGGGAGGGGGCGGGTAGCGGGTCTCGTAGAGAGAAGGGGGGAGAGAAAAACGTATAGATAGGGTTTGTGAAATGGGAATGAAATTTGACTTGGCATGACTTAATGAAGCGTGTCACGATTTGGCACGGTTTAAAATCGTGCCTGATTTTGGCACGGTTTTAAAGCATGCTAAATGAGGCATAAACCGTGCCAGATTTTGGCACGGTTTAGAACCGTGCCAGATTTTTCTTGTATCAGCGTGCCAGATTGGTGTTTTTGGTGTAGTTTTCCTTATACGGAGATGATCTAATTTCGTGATTGTTGTTGGTGATTAATTTTCTTTTTCCTCCAATCCTCCTTCCCAACTAGTTTGTGGTGCAAGAACCCTTTGAATCCTTCACCAATTCTTCCTTAGGCTTTGAGAATTGTTTCTCTCTTCTCTCTAATGGATTTTGTGTATTTTTCTCTCCTCTAGCCCTAGACTCCAACTCTTATAATCTGATTTAGAGTTTGTAAATCCGTACGTCTCCTCACCCTCATATGTCAAAAGACTAAAACACCCCCGTATGGTCCCGGTTTAGCCCAAAAATGCTTCGGTACCCGACCATTACCCCCGGGTATATTATTTTGACTAATTTGTCCCTTTCGAAATCATCTGTGACCTCTAAATTATTATTTGTGTCACTTAAAAATAATTTCCTATCTCACCCTCAATTTAGTCTACATGCGACACTCGGTTGAGATATAATCAAGTACATCCCTATCACTTGCTATGTCGTACAAATTAACTATCATCATTTACTATTCACACACATAGTAAATGTCATAATATAATATTAATCAGTCTTTGCCTCTCGATTAATATTTAATCATCACATTTATTATTTAAGAAAATTAAATTACGTCACACATGTAATTTAACTAAAACGTATTTTCCCAATTAATTAAATCATAAATATGTAGAAATATGGGGTATTACTCCCTACTCTTTTACGTACTCTATTTCGACCACTACCTTTCCCTTATCAGAAGCCTTTGGATCCTAGCCAACATCAATTCTGATCTCGGCAGGAATAATCTCAGTGTGACCGATGAGCAAATTGGCATCCTCCCATTCCTCTACAAAAGGGTTAGACCCAGGAGAATGAAAACCAAAAAGATCAGAGTGAGCAGGGGCCTTAAAATATTTTAAGGTCTAGTCCCAGCCTTTCTTGAAGTCAACCTTAGTTCTATAGGCTAGCTATATCTCAACATCGCCAGACGCTTTATTGAAGCCCTTAAGGTAGCTAATGTCCTTCTCTTAAGGAAGAACCTTATCAGACAAACCTTTATTCTCCTCGCCTAGCTTTTCCTTCTCGACGACCACCACCTTGCGGGATGCCTCAAGATCAACACAGACCTTAGTCAACTTCTCTATCTCTCTCTCTTACTCCCATTCCAGGTGAGCATCAACAAAGGCCCTTTTCTCAGTCTCCAGAGCATTTTTTGACTTTTGGGAACTTCTGGACTTATTAGCATGGTTGTCCAAAAGGGTTGTGAAGTCAGATAAAAAACTGCACAAGGGGTGGAACAAGTTAGTACAAAGAAAGGAATAATGCCGATGAGAAATGATTACAGGAGACTATGAATAGGACTTACCAGGGCGATTCCCTAAGCAGGTTTGAGCGCGAACTGGGATGATCCCAACCTTGAAGAGCACTCGCGATCTGCAGTGAGCACTGCTCCCCTTAGAAGATTGGGGGAAAAGAAATGGATGCCACCCATGACATCCCCCTTGGTCTCGGCACCAAGGGAAGATACCACTTAGGACTACAAGACCGACTTCTTTTTGGTCTCTTTCCTTTCTTCCTCAGTTTTTTATTTTACAATCTCTCTTTCTTTCTCTCTCTCTCTCTCTCTCTATTTTCTCCTCTCTATTTTCTCCTCTCTTCTTCCTCTCTCTTCTTTCTTTTCTCCTTCTCTTTCCCCTTGTCTAATGGGTTGGACCCACTAGCCCTGGGGATTCAGTCTCATATGTCTTCAAAAATTTGAGTCGGTCTGACAAAATTGTCTGATCTTCATCTTCAGGAAACCTCAATTTTCTCCTCTTGATAAGGGGAGCCATATCTTTTTCTTCTTCCTCCTCCTCCTCCTCCTCCTCCTCCTCCTCTTCTTCTTCTTCTTTTCTTCTTCTTCTTCTTCTTCTTCTTCTTCTTCTTCTTCTTCTTCTTCTTCTTCTTCTTCTTCTTCTTCTTCTTCTTCTTCTTCTTCTTCTTCTTCACAATTGGGTCAGAAGGACTAACTTCAGGAGCTTTTAAATATGGGACCTTATCGATCGACCGAGCAATAAAACTAGTGGTTATATTTTTGTACTCCAGAAAATAGGCTACTGCCCTTGGGTGCTCACCGTCAAACAACCTCTCCTTGATATTCCAAAACTTCAGAAGCTTAGAAACATTAATCTTACTTATGTCAGGCTCTTGATTTTTAGCGCGAGCTGCAAAGAAAGGAAAAATAGCATTAGTTAGAGGACAGGAAGCAAAAACATAATAGTACAATAAATAAAAGGAAAAAAAGGGACCTATATGGTCCTCTCCACAGTCTGGAATTATAGGGCCCCGGTGCCTTTCACCCTCACGAGTAGGAGGATGTTGCCAATTTCTTACAATAAAACTATGGTCCTAATAATCTTTGTAAGAATCTAGGAGGTTCACTATAAGGACCCTATCAACCTTCCTGGTCTTCAAATACATAAGTCCATCATTGGTTCACGACCATACGTAGTAATAACAGATTTCAGTAAGGCCTAATTTTGTGCCATAGATGGTGTTTATGTTATTTACCCCATTAACTATTTTGTAAATGTTAGAGGCACATTGAGTTGGCATTATTTCCCAAAATTTAAATAATCTAAGGAAAAGATGGTTTAGGGGAAATGATAACCCCATGGGTTATCATAAGTGTATGAATCCAGCGCCCCCCCTCAATATCACGGACATATCTGGGAAAGGGGGAAAAGTCGATCTCTACCCAATCAGGAATGTTATAAGATTTCCTAAATTAAGTTATCGATTTACTATCAAGCTTTTCCATGGACACAATCAGAAGAAGAAGAACCCTAACTATAGTTACAGAGTAATTTGAAGAAGAGTAAAACTGATAAAGTGAGAACTAAACTTACAAGAATTGATGAAGCTCTAAAGAAAAAGAATATTGAAGAAGAAAAGCTTTGGAATGCTTAGTAACGAAGAAAGAGGAATGAACAGACTTGACAACAGAGATGAACCTCCAGTTTAAAATCTAATGCCAATGATGAACACGATATCCCAGGATGATGTTTGGTGCTTCATCTAGCTGCTCAGACAAGGACACCCTCACTCATTCATGCAAATTACAAGTATACCATGGTGTTTAGCCCAGGACGAGCGTGCCCCTGTGAGTTTAGTAAAACCACAAAATGCCACTCCGGTTGCAAGAATAAAAGTTTCAGTTTATAGGCCTTTAATTCATTAAAAATTATTGGCCCAAAGTTCATAAGGCCCAAAGTTTCTAGGGGAAATTGTGGGGACCCATTCAATTTGGCCCATGAGAGCAGCCGACTAGCCTGGATTGCCCAAAGCGTTGTCCGTCCCAAATCAAAATTCAATCTATTGACGTGTATTTGAAACACACTAGAACACTTACGAATATATTCGAACTGGTTACTAACAATCTCGGAGGAGATATTGAGGGACACCAATAATTATCCACATGTTAATTGAGTTCCCTATATAACTCAATCTCTTGCATTTATTTACTTATAAATTGTTAACCCTTACCCGGGGGTTAACAAAGCAGTAATCTCGAGCATTGATAGACACTATAATTAGGCCTGTAAATTGAGCCCCCGAGGCCCGAAGCCCGCCCGTTCGGCCCGCTATTTTCGGGCCGAGCTTTATTTGAGTTTGAACCGAGCCGAGTCTGATCCAAAATTTCAAGCCCGAATGAATTTCGGGCCGAGCTTGAGCCGAACCTTGCCAAGCCCGAACTTCATATTTCCAAATAAATAAATAAATAATTTATATAATTGCTCAAGTCACAATAAGCCTTTCTTAGTGATCAAATTTTGCTAAATGTATGAAATTTAATAGGCATTTGTAGGTTTTCACTCTTATTTCCCTTGTTTTAATTTAATACATTTCATAATTATATATTTTATTTCATGAAATATCAATTAGATTTTAATGTGTAATTTTTTCCATGATGGAAATACAAGAAAAAAAATTAATTCGAACTTTTTTAGCAAAAAAATTGAAATCAGGCCCGAAGCCCGTAATATATATGAGCCGAGTTCGGGCCTAGGTGGAAAAAAATAATTTGGGCCGAGCTCGGGCTTGAGCATGGGTAAGTGAGTTCGGGCCGAGCCTGAGCAACCCCAAGCCCGGCTCACCCAGCCCGATTTACAGCCCTAACTATAATAAAGCAGTAACCTCTACGTGGGCGTAGGCAAGTTGCCAAACCACATACATCATTATTGTGTGTGTGATTTTATATATTGTTCTTTGTGATTATTTCGTGGATATTTATTGTGATAAATCTTGTACTCACATCAGGTATGTAAATGAAGTGGGTGACCTTTAAGCCCGGGACATTAAATGATTTCATTTTATTTGGGCAAAAATGTGATAATACTATTTTTCTCAACTAAAATTATTAAGTATACCTCATTTCACGCGATGTTTGAATTTTTGTTGAAAAAATCTTGCCACGACAATCCAATTGACGCATTGTAGTGACCCTTGTCGGGGTGTGACACGCAAGAAGATGTGCATAAAAAACTGAAATTGCAATCAAATGGCATTTTAAGTTCCGGTGAAAATTCTCACCTCGGTGTTTCTCTCTATTCTTCATTCCAAAAAGCTATATATAACTCATACATCGCAACTAAAAAAATTAAAAGGTTTGTACATAGACGACAGTCCGATTTGCATGACATGTACTCATTACCCACAACTCGTTGTTGATTAAGGACTTAGGATTTCCACTTGGCGATGATACTATGCCTCGATCGCCTCATACAATCACTAAAGGAACACATTGTTCATTTAGGACTACGGTGAACGAGGTGTGTACGCTGTTTAATTTGAGTACTATTTTTATTACTATATGTATTATAATGAAAAAAAAATCCTCTTTGCGTGACTTATAGTCAATTTCAAATATTATCATACAATTAATTAGTTACGTAGGAAATTATAAACTTCAGGATGAGGTTTGCAATGAGCTCCATTTATTAATGGATCTCAGGTAAGGTCTATAAGGAGGATAACGAGGAATCGATTGTTGTACTGATTGAGGATATGATTTCGGGGTTATTATTACTATTCCCTACACACAAACTAATATGGACATCACACTTAGCTTTCTAAAGAGATGATGGGACATGACCAACACGTTCCACTTCTTTAATGGGGAATTACAGTTCACCCATCAAGACTTCATTATGCTCACAAGGTTAGAGATTAGGAGATATGAGAACATGTTTCCGGTAGCTAGCGGGAGATCATTGATTATCTATCTATCCTTAAGTAAGGGGGTGGTAAACCTCGTACAATTGAGTCACCATATTTTAAAAGGTTGAGGATATAATGGTAGAAGACAAGCTACCCAAGGATCAAATAGGGTATGTGGGGGTGTTCATGTTTTATGCGTCGGATCATTAGTTCTTCACAACTTCATTTTTCATTGCAAAATTTGATAAAGATACTTTAATTTGCAAAATTTGAAATTCACAATTAGTTTCAGTTTTGTAGTTTCGATTTCTTATTTATCATCAATTTAAACTTTGGAAAATAAGAAAGGAACTACCATTTTAATTATAGTAGGTGTTAATACATGAAATTTCACAATGCAAAGATCCGAAGTGACTTTTAAAATTCATATGAATATATGGAATAACAATGGAGTGTGATTTTCCATATTGATCTCGAGTTTATTTAGTTTATTATCCATTTTTCACGATCACAACTTTGGTTGTTGATGTTGAATTAATTTTCTTATCTTTCCATTAGCGCAATGTGTTGGTTGCGATGGCCATCGTGAGGTCTTTTTAATCTAGAAATTTGACTACCATTTGGAGATGACGGTGTTTGAGGTGAGCGTTCCTTCTCATGTGATTGTGGGTGTACCCATTGGTGATTCATCCATGGACCTTAGTTCCATCATTTAGTTTACTCCTTAATCGACCATTCTTGTTCGCATACCTCTGGATCTCACCATCATGTTATCGGATGCGTTTCTTATATATGTTTATGAAACGAGGCATAGGATTCTTAGTTGGCGGCACTTCAATATAAGAGTCAAAGAGATATAAACTTCAACTTGCACGATGGACTGAGAATCCCCTAGATTGAATATAACTAGAGGAAGATGTGTTCATTGAGAAATTTTAGAGATGAAAAGATTATATAATAAAAAAGGAAGTAAAACATGAAATAGTATTGAATTAAATATATTAGATACCATTTTGTGTGGTTTCTTTCAGCATTGTAAGAACATCGATCTAAGAGATAGTTTTCGGAGAAGGAGGAGGGAAGTGTTAGGTCAACGAAAAGAATTATATATTGGAAAAGATCGTATTGATTTATTTGGATTATTTTGGGATATTTGTGATATGAACAATCGACCATTGACTAACCAGTAACCTGTTCTTTAAGGGTATTCTTGTCATGAAATGGTATAAACTTACATGAGTGTGTCAGAGACTAATTATATCTTAAAGTTGGGTTTGAGATGGAAACATCGTGGGATGGGCTGATAGGGATATCCCCGTCAGAAAAGTGTGTGTTTTTGAGGTCTAAGTCAAATTAAATAATTTCAAGTAATTCACACATCTTTTAAACTAGATACTGTTTTAATTGAGCTAAAATTCAATTTTATTGAATAAAATTAATTATTCTAATATCATATTAGTGATGAAATTCGTAAGTGATGAAAATAAAAGTTTGAGGGCACAAGAACGTACGATTTTAAAGTGGCAACCCTCGCGAAAAGAAATAATATCTCACCCAGCCTAGTCTATCAACTAATACTTTGTATTGTTTAGGTCTTACAATGAGGCATACATAACTTAAATATATGACACCATTTAATGACATAAAGTCTCTATCATTTTATATGCTTTGATTCCACTTTCCATACCAATACGATCTGCCCACTAGAATCCATGTGCTGCCCATGCCATATGATTTCTCGTTCTAAAATCTTCTGATAGAATACTATCTAGGATTTGTAAAGCTAAAAGATCTTTTGTAACCATAGATTTGACAGGATCTCTCACGCAAAAAGCTCTCTTAAAAAATAAGTTAGGGTAGCATAATACTATACAACATACCAGGAATCACGTCTTCGAAACCTAATTATACATTTCTATGTTAAAAAAAAACCTCTAAACTACGATGGGTAGAGAAAATAATTCCCCATTTGAATGAAAGTGCCTCTCATTCAAACCAGGTCTTCTAACGAGATATCTTTGTGAGAAATCTGGTTCTTATGAGGGCCTGAAAGTATTTGCAGGTCCTCACGAGAAGTTTATTTCTCACGAGAACCTTCATGAGAAGAAATTCTTATTACGAGGTCTTACCCCTTTAAAATGGATATTTCATGATAAAAAAAAATTCATAAGGTGTTCTTACATTCGAATTGAAGACCAAAGTCCAAATTCTTTTTGTAAAATAATTATAGTTGAAATAAATAAACCTCTTACAAAAGCACTTTATTTTTTCATGCTAATTTTTAACTTCAGAACTAAAACTTAAAGAAATTAAAAAATCATATAAGCTTACGAAACCTTCAATTAAGTGAAATTTTTCGCTTCGATAAAGTGGTGCGTAGGAGCTTTGTTTTTGTCTTCAAACAATACTTCAATTACAAATCAAGACTCAAAAGAAACTTAGATGTAATTTTGCTATGTTCTAGAATAATCCAAAACCAAATTAATTAAAGGGATATAAAATTATGCGCTTACAATTATACCCATTTGGCTATTCTAGAATAAAATATAAGACTAAAAATGTCCTAAAAAAGTACCAGATCAGAAACTTATAAATCATATTTGCCCGTCTCTATATCCTTGCGAGACAAATTCGATACTTTATATGACTTGAATGATCATCGATTATAAAATCATCACCATCCTTATAAATCCAATAGACTTAAACATTTTCATATGAAATACAAAAGATAAAGGATAGTATAACTGTATAAATGATTATATGACAACTATGAAATGCATGTTCTACTAATCCAAAAGGTCTCCCCCTTTTTTGTTAAGGATAGAAAAATGGTAAAACCCGATAAGAAAATATCACAAGTCAATCAATCCAAGAAATATCATGATAAAGCATGTGATGGAATGAGATAAATGATATATAAAGAATGGAAATACGAATATAGCAAATTATGAATCAATGAAGCCCAAAAATTTAAATCTCATCATGATAAAAAAAACACACAATTGAAATACTAATATAAGATAATGTCATAATTTATTAAATGCCACATAAGATAAGTAATAGAAAATGTAATGAACGCGAAACTCAAAAAAATTAGATAGACCCCACTTATGATATGCACGAAGCCATAAATTCAACTCATAATGGGAAATGATAAAATTCTGTAATACCCGCATAGCATCAAAACCCTAGAACGATCAAACTACGATCAGTTAACCCTATACATTACCTTATATCCCCTTGTAACTTAGTGAAATTTAAAAACACCCTAACATTCTACAGCTTTACTTATTACATAAGTACCCCTAAAGGTTATAAAATGAAAAAAATACCCTTATAAACTTTTGAAGAAGCATAACTTAACCTATATTTCACCCCAAGATCTAAACCATATATCAAATTGAACCTTAAGACCTAAAATAATTTAATTTTTCAACCCCAAACCTTGAAGTTTCATAAAATTATATCAATTCCCCTCAAATATGGAAAGTAATCAAATAAAATACCAAGCATATTCCTTAATTACATTTTCTCCCTGCCAACAATGCCTCCAAATCGATAGAAAAGGACAAAATCCACATGGAAAACACCTCCTACACATATGAAAACCTTGTGCACCATTTTTATCTTTTAAACCTAGGAATAATCCACCTCCCTTAATCATCAATAAACTCCCCTAGTGTACCCCATAAAATCGCTAAGAATTCCAGCCTTGAAACATACCAATTCAGCAAAACAAAACTTGTCTTTTTTCTCTCCAAACTATCAACCTATGATTTTATTCACTATTTTCTTTTTTTGTTATCCAAAATATTTGTCACACTATCACAAATCTCTACCCAATCAAAGAGCCCAAGATTTTACGTGTAGTATGACATGTATAGGCAGAGAGATTCGAAACCTCCATTAAAGCTTGAGCTTTAATACTGAAACTCTATTCCTTGACTTTGAACATATTTCAAAGTGAGGAATAAGTTTCTTAAGAGCCCAAGAGCTCGGGTGCAATGGCCATTTTAAAAAAAATGAGTTTGGACCCTAATGTCAGAAAGGTGTTTTCGAAGTTCAAAACCTTCAAATTCAAAATTGTCTCAAATCAACATAACTCAATCCTTCAAACCAAAGACAAACTCTTCCTTAGGATAGCAGAAACCGAACCATAAACTTAAAATCCACTCCCATACTCTGTAACTACATGAATGTTTAGTCAAATTTTTTGAAAATAACACAGTTGTTGTAACTCGAACATTTCTGAACCTCAACCCATTAAACCTATATATTTTGATTCTTCGCAAAAAATTAGGTTGCATTGGTTTAGGAATCATCTTAAAAGGGCTAGGAAATCAGAAGAAATTTGAGGTCGAAGTTTTGTCAAAAACATAGTCAATTGTCAAGAGGTTGAAGATGAACTTTTCAACTAGAAACATTGACCAAGCGCGTGAGGGTGCATGGTCAATTAAAAAAATGATTTTATTTTTCAAATTTGTTTAAATTTTTTTTGGGTCAAATGGTATAAGGTAAGGCATTGTTTGATCAAGCCTAGCTTAAATTTAAGAAAACCAAGGTTTTGGTTTAAAAGTATTTTTACAAAATTATAAATTGACCCCTCCTACTTTTTCATGTTTTGAATTTTTATGCCAAATGTTTCCACATATTCTTTGATAAATTTTGAGCCAGAAAGTCTTCTACACATGTTTTCAAATATGACCTTAAGACCTACATTTTAAACTTTTAAAAATAATTACAAAACAACCCCTAAACTTTAAGGATTATAATTTTTTCATTCCTTCATTTGATATCGAATCTTGTCCCGAGAATATACATTTACAAATATGATGATTGACACATAATCAATATTCTGACCCTCCCGGTCCTGACTCCAACTAGTTTTAAACACATTTTCAATAGTCGACAAGTAGGTTTCACCTTTTCGATAGCAATTTTTGCATATTTGATATAACAGTTATTGATATCACACTATGATAGCCATAAATTACTTGTAGTATGTGCATGTTATGATACTGCCATGTTATATGTGCTTGTTATATAGTATTAATATCTGAATATAGATCATTTAGATCAGCTTAAACCCTTCTCTCTAATAACTGATTTCATGAGATTACTACAAATACTTGAATCAATTCACCCAAGCATTTATATGCTAAATGTCTTTGTTATAAGTTGTAATACCCCGTAATTTTAAATGACTTTTAAAATGGGTTATATTTTAAATAAATGGATTAATTGGATTTTATTATTAATTAATTCATTTGGGTTTTATCCGGACTGTGGATATGAATATGGATGATTCTGAATATTACTTAAAGATATTTAGGTAATATATGAATGTGATGTCATTGATATGACTGTATGATATAAATTCGGTAATTTATATTTTTTAGTCAGACGCGGTATGGGACGTGTCGGGACTAGTTTATTAAATTAAAAAGAAAATTTATTTTTATCGACCTTGTAGTCATTTCGACTACGTAGTTGTGTCCGGAAGGTTCGAAATAGTCAGAAAAGTCTATTTGGATGTTAATTTTGAGTCTCGGGTCATTTGGAAATGGATAGACAACCCGAAAGGGCATTTTGGTCATTTTCTAGGGGGGATGAATAGTGATTTCGGATTTGATACTATTATAAGTATTGGTAGATTAAGTGTATTGGAGTGATTCATCTCTTCTTCACAAATAAGAGCAGCCATCCTCCTAGAGAAAGTGTAAGAGTGTGTGGGAAAGGGAGAAGTCTACTTGGGAAGGAGAAGAACAAGAACCAAGGTTCACCACCACCAACCACCACCGGAGTTTGACCGGAGAAGGGACAACCAACTGAGATAAACTACACCAAAGGATCAGACCTACACTAAAGGCAATTATTTGATAATGGCAATTTAAGTTTGTATATTGTCCATGTTAGAATAGTATGAAAAGAGAAGATTATTCTTGTTTGGAAGTAATAATGGAGCCATTAAATGGATTTCTGAAAACTGAAATAATATAGGAATTAAACTCATGTTTTATGATGATAATAATCCACGAAAGAGCCTTGTATCTGTTGAAGAAAATCTGCAAACCATTGATGTGTTCTTGAGGTTGATATGTTGATGATTTTCTGAAAATGAGGAGATAAACATGCCTTTTAATTCAATCCTTTGATGATTTTAGGATGTTTAGAGTATTGAAAATCGTTCATATATGTTGATATATCATGTAGAAATAATCATAACTCCTTTTGGAGGTTAATATGAAGGTTTGAATGTGTAAAAATGGAGAAAAATGGAGTTAGGGATTTTGGGAGAGATAATGAATAGTAACTCGTAGCCTTTGTGGTCATTTTCGGCCAAGAAGATAAATGATTTAGCTTTCGGCCAAAACACAAAAGTTGTAGATCTTTTCGATACGGTCGCGTGGGTACCGACCGCGTATTTTTCTTATTTTTCTACGATTTGATATAATTTTTACAAGATGAAAGCTTCGGGTTGAAATCATCAACTCGGAAATCAAATCGGGAATTGGAAAAATTACGGTTACAATTAATGTCGTAGATGTTCGGGATAATTTTTGGGGTAGTTTAGAAATCCCGAAAATGAATTTGGGTTGCTAGATTTATTTGTTAAATTCCAAATAGGGATGTATGAGGAATTATGATAGGACCAGTAGGGGTGATTTGATATAACACCTGGGTATCCTTAAGTTTACAAGAGGGTTTCATCCTAAGTGAAAGAATATGTGTTTATAAGAGATTTGAAACTATCGGTTTTAACCTTAAAAAAAAAAGAGAACTAAACTCATAGTAATTCGGGAGAAATGATGTTATGGACCAGTAGGATATTAGTGACTTCTTACTGAATATAAGATGAGGAAAATCCTATTTGAATCTTGTGAGATGGGAGTTTACAACACATTTGGTTGAAAAAGGGGATGAGGTTATTCCGATCGCATAGTGGAAGTTTTCGGACCTCCTCGATCGACAAAGTTAAGTAGTAGTGTATTGGAGGGGTTCCTTGTTTGGATTTCGCTTTGCGAGCCGCCCGCGCATGAACCTTAACGACGTCGGGAGTGGAGTGATGTTATAGGATGCGAGGATAATTAAATTATGAAGTAAAGATATGGTACGTGGAATTTAAAAGAGATATCATTTACGTATGGGAAATATCTTAGGGTAGTGATAATTACCTTATTGATATTATATTCTAGGTATGATAATACCTATTTGATTGATTGTTGATTTATGTGTATGACATACCTAGCTTACTTGCTATCGGTGGGAGGTTTGCGCGTGAGGGCAGTCATATCCTGATGAATCCATGGGATCTTTGATTTGTCGCTCGATAACATAGGTATATGAAAGACTTATCGGGGAGTTGATAAGTCCGCTGACTGTGGGTGCGTAGGTATGTGCGTGACCCATGGATACGGGAACTATGTTCGCCTCCAATTTGTTTGTTGTTGTTTATGGTTCGTGGAATCGTACCGAACCTTTAGTCCCCTATTCGGCGACCTGCGATGATGGGACATGATAGCAGAGTAATGCATTACACCGCAGCTGTGACTCGGGGTGTTGTATTATATATGAATATATATATAATGGATTAAATGACTAAATGAATTTATATTGTGGTCAAATCTATCTACGCTGATAATTGTAGATAACGGAGAAAGATAATGGAATTAAGTTAATGAATGTTTATTCTTATAGAATTGAAAAGCTTAACTCATGTTAATGAGAAACGATTCATATTAATGAGTAACGATTCATATTAATGAGTAATGATTCATGTTAATGAGAAACTAATAAAGGAGAAACGTAAATGATTAATAATGTGACGTATGGTATGGGACATACGGGGATTATGATGTGGGAATGGAATTATAATATGGAGACTAGAAAAGAGGAACCATTAACTAGGAGGTTAATAGGAAACATTAAGTGTGCACTCTAGTTGAGAGGTGAGAATTTGCAAGTGAGAGTTGGATCTAACATGTACATAATAAATGCTTTATTGCACTTGTTAAATACTTGCTGTTTTAAAAATACTCTACACATTCGGGCTCTGACCCGTTTCCTTGCATATTTTCTCTTCTATTGTATCTCTATATATCAGGTGTCCAGCAACAGGGACGCCAACCATAGTTTATTGTGACGAGCTATGGAGCTATGGAAGTTTTGCTTAGAGGCTTATCATCCTTTTTTATTCACAGTATTCTTAGATAGGGCATGTCGCCCAAAGGACTCAGTTATCATTTTCTATCAGGGATAAATACTATTGTATTCTGGACTTTTTAATACATTTAACATTGTTGGAATTATTGTAAAGGATTTATCTTATTTGGGAATGTTTATTCCAGTTGCACTTAAATTCTTTTGTGTTATTATTGTGTTACCAGTTTTGTAGAATAAAGTGTGTAGTGTTATTCTTAAACTAAAAATATTTTTGTTGAAATTTAAATTTGGAAAGTTTTTAACACCAGCTTGGTTGGGTATTGGGTGAGTTGTAAATGTTTTCGACAGTGATGCTAAGAATGAACCAACTGTATATTCTATTTTAATTTGGTATGGGACTGGCCACCCGGTATTTAATTAGACGGGGTGTTACAGGTGGTATCAGAGCATCAGATTCTAGTGTCTTTTAGGATCTGTGCGGCTTACTGTGTTTTCAACTTAGCGTTCTTTGATATAGAGCCCTATGTTTAGGATTGTTGATCTCTTTGATAAGATTCCGTATATATCAGTGAATCTTATTTACGTTCGGGAGTAATCGGACAAAGAAGTATGGCAGTTGAGGGCCATAGGATGGTTAGCGGAGATCGTACTTAGGAGGTTATGAAGTATGTTCGAGTATGATGACCGTAGTCGAGGTCACCCCCATTATGGAAAAAAAAATGAGGAGAGTCATCAGTAGAAATTCTTGAAATGCGGGAATTATTTGTGTTACCTATCAAAGGCAATATATTCAAAGGCTTGGGCATATAGGTGAGTGTGATGATCTAGAACTGAAAATTTGGGATAAAATTTTTCTTGACTTATTGGAGCAAAGTTTTATTAGTGGGAGTCAACAACCACCACCCGCGAATGAGGGTATATTTTATATCTAAGGAATTATGAGGCGTATTGATTTTAGTAGCGATTGATATTGTGGGGGGGCTAAAAGGGTTGCTAAACTTAACCTATAGCATCGTTATTTACGTAGACTCACTGAGGGGTGTGGGACACCTATATACTACATGTTATCACGAGGGTTTGATTGTTATCATGGGATTACTTACTTTGGACATGTCCGAGCATGATGTGACTATCGGCATGCATTGTCATGTGATATACGAGAGTGTATGTACTACTACTATCCTGCATCTTGTCTTATATAAGAGTGTAGATGCGTAGACTTTATTTGAAATTGATAAAACTTAAATTTTTGTTTTAAATTGATAAACTGAAATTTTTATATAAACCAAATTTTTATACAGTATTGACTAAGGACCTTAGGAGTTTCGATGACCGACTACTTTGGGAAGTAGTGTATCGGGGTGGGTCCTTGTTTGGATTTCGCTTGCGAGACACCCCACACATGAAACTAATAACCGTTGGGAGTCGAAATAAGTTAGGTCTTTAGTATATTAGTTTATAACCTTTGCGACAAATATTATAATGAAAGTGGTATGATAGGGTGTATGGGCGCCCTGGATGGTTGAATGGTAGTAGTTCTCATAATTGTGAAACAGTAAGTAGTTGTGACTTCAGGATTTATTTGTTTAATAAGTGAGGATCATATTTCCCAAACTTTGTCACGAGGACGGTATAGGGAAGATTGGGTATAATTTAAATTTGATTCAGTTTGAACTATATGGTGAGACTTAGTGTAACATCGATGGGGATTTTCGTTAATGTACTGTATGGGCGGTACGTCTTAGATTTCTTGCGATGAGAGATTTATACTCGGAGTTGATCTTACCGGTATGACTTATATTCCTGAATTTCGGGATGAAATTCTGTTATAAGGCGGGAAGTATGTAATACCCCGTAATTTTAAATGACTTTTAAAATGGGTTATATTTTAAATAAATGGATTAATTGGATTTTATTATTAATTAATTCATTTGGGTTTATCCGGACTGTGGATATGAATATGGATGATTCTGAATATTACTAAAAGATATTTAGGTAATATATGAATGTGATGTCATTGATATGACTGTATGATATAAATTCGGTAATTTATATTTTTTAGTCGGACGCGGTATGGGACGTATCGGGACTAGTTTATTAAATTAAAAAGGAATTTATTTTTATCGACCTTATAGTCATTTCGACTGCGTAGTTGCGTCCGGAAGGTTCAAAATAGTCAGAAAAGTCTATTTGGATGTTAATTTTGAGTCTCGGGTCATTTGGAAATGGATAGACAACCAGAAAGGTCATTTTGGTCATTTTCTAGGGGGGGATGAATAGTGATTTCGGATTTGATACTATTATAAGTATTGGTAGATTAAGTGTATTGGAGTGATTCATCTCCTCTTCACAAATAAGAGCAGCCATCCTCCTAGAGAAAGTGTAAGAGTGTGTGGGAAAGGGAAAATATACTTGGGAAGGAGAAGAACAAGAACCAAGGTTCACCACCACCAACCACCACCGGAGTTTGACCGAAGAAGGGACAACCAACTGAGATAAACTACACCAAAGGATCAGACCTACACTAAAGGCAATTGTTTGATAATGGAAATTTAAGTTTGTATATTGTCCATGTTAGAATAGTATGGAAAGAGAAGATTATTCTTGTTTGGAAGTAATAATGGAGCCATTAAATGGATTTCTGAAAACTGAAATAATATAGGAATTAAACTCATATTTTAGGTTGATAATAATCCACGAAATATCCTTGTATCTGTTGAAGAAAATTTGCAAACCATTGATGTGTTCTTGAGGTTGATATGTTGATGATTTTCTGAAAATGAGGAGATAAACATGCCTTTTAATTCAATCCTTTGATGATTTTAGGATGTTTAGAGTATTGAAAATCATTCATTTATGTTGATATATCATGTAGAAATAATCATAACTCCTTTTGGAGGTTAATATGAAGGTTTGAATGTGTAAAAATGGAGAAAAATGGAGTTAGGGATTTTGGGAGAGATAATGAATAGTAACCCGTAGCATTTGGGGTCATTTTCGGCCAAGAAGATAAATGATTTAGCTTTCGGCCAAAACACAAAAGTTGTAACTCTTTTCGATACGGTCACGTGGGCGCCAACCGCGTATTTTTCTGATTTTTCTACGATTTGATATAATTTTTACAAGATGACAGCTCCGGGTTGAAATCATCAACTCGGAAATCAAATCAGGAATTAGAAAAATTACGGTTACAATTAATGTCGTAGATGTTCGGGATAATTTTTGGGGTAGTTTAGAAACCCTGAAAATGAATTTGGGTTGCTAGATTTATTTGTTAAATTCCAAATAGGGATGTATGAGGAATTATGATAGGACCAGTAGGGGTGATTTGATATAACACCTGGGTATCCTTAAGTTTACAAGAGGGTTTCATCCTAAGTGAAAGAATATGTGTTTATAAGAGATTTGAAACTATCGGTTTTAACCTTAAAAAAAAGAGAACTAAACTCATAGTAATTCGGGAGAAATGATGTTATGGACCAGTAGGATATTAGTGACTTCTTACTGAATATAAGATGAGGAAAATCCTATTTGAATCTTGTGAGATGGGTGTTTAGAACACATTTGGTTGAAAAAGGGGATGAGGTTATTCCGATCGCATAGTGGAAGTTTTCGGACCTCCTCGATCGACAAAGTTAAGTAGTAGTGTATTGGAGGGGTTCCTTGTTTGGATTTCGCTTTGCGAGCCGCTCCGCGCATGAACCTTAACGACGTCGGGAGTGGAGTGATGTTATAGGATGCGAGGATAATTAAATTATGAAGTAAAGATATGGTACGTGGAATTTAAAAGAGATATCAGTCTACGTATGGGAAATATCTTAGGGTAGTGATAATTACCTTATTGATATTATATTCTAGGTATGATAATACCTATTTGATTAATTGTTGATTTATGTGTATGACATACCTAGCTTACTTGCTATCGGTGGGAGGTTTGCGCGTGAGGGCAGTCATATCCTGATGAATCCATGGGATCTTTGATTTTTCGCTCGAGAACATAGGTCTATGAAAGACTTATCGGGGAGTTGATAAGTCCGCCAACTATGGGTGCGTAGGTATGTGCGTGATCCATGGATACAGGAACTATGTTCGCCTCCAATTTGTTTGTTGTTGTTTATGGTTTGTGGAATCGTACCGAACCTCTAGTCCCCTATTCGGCGACCTGCGATGATGGGACATGATAGCAGAGTAATGCATTACACCGCAGCTGTGACTTGGGGTGTTGTATTATATATGAATATATATATAATGGATTAAATGACTAAATGAATTTATATTGTGGTCAAATCTATCTTACGGTGATAATTGTAGATAACGGAGAAAGATAATGGAATTAAGTTAATGAATGTTTATTCTTATAGAATTGAAAAGCTTAACTCATGTTAATGAGAAACGATTCATATTAATGAGTAACGATTCATATTAATGAGTAATGATTCATGTTAATGAGAAACTAATAAAGGAGAAACGTAAATGATTAATAATGTGACGTATGGTATGGGACATACGGGGATTATGATATGGGAATGGAATTATAATATGGAGACTAGAAAAGAGGAACCATTAACTAGGAGGTTAATAGGAAACGTTAAGTGTGCACTCTAGTTGAGAGGTGAGAATTTGCAAGTGAGAGTTGGATCTAACATGTACATAATAAATGCTTTATTGCACTTGTTAAATACTTGTTGTTTTAAAAATACTCTACACATTCGGGCTCTGACCCGTTTCCTTGCATATTTTCTCTTCTATTGTATCTCTATATATCAAGTGTCCAGCAACAGGGACGCCAACCATAGTTGATTGTGACGAGCTATGGAGCTATGGAAGTTTTGCTTAGACGCTTATCATCCTTTTTTATTCACAGTATTCTTAGATAGTGCATGTCGCCCAAAGGACTCAGTTATCATTTTCTATCAGGGATAAATACTATTGTATTCTGGACTTTTTAATACATTTAACATTGTTGGAATTATTGTGAAGGATTTATCTTATTTGGGAATGTTTATTCCAGTTGCACTTAAATTCTTTTGTGTTATTATTGTGTTACTAGTTTTGTAGAATAAAGTGTGTAGTGTTATTCTTAAACTAAAAATGTTTTTGTTGAAATTTAAATTTGGAAAGTTTTTAACACCAGCTTGATTGGGTATTGGGTGAGTTGTAAATGTTTTCGACAGTGATGCTAAGAATGAACCAACTGTATATTCTGTTTTAATTTGGTATGGGACTGGCCACCCGGTATTTAATTAGGCGGGGTGTTACATAAGCATACTTATAACTTAGGGATCATACTGCCATGTTATCCCATGAAACTTTTCCTACTTTTACTATAGGTCTCAAGGTGTTTTGAGAGCCTAATTATGCTACATATATATGAATTTCATTCCTGCAAAACATGCATATCTTAGTTAATTAAATCCAAAGGTTTTGGATTATTATTTGGTTATACTGATATGGTTGATTCTTCTATACTTGCTAGTAAACTGATAATTATGCGATTATCCGTTTAAAACTCATTGATTTTCTTCTCTATATGTAAGAATTATTACGTATGCTTGATTAATAGCGTTCTTCATTAAACAGTTAACTATATACACTCCTAAACCTATATATAAATATATTTGATATAGAATTGGATGAAATATACTTAGCATACTTGTGATAATTCCTCATTACCTCCAGATGCGACATGATAAAAAAGCAGTACCCCCTCCCTTTTTGTGATAAGTGTGTATCACTTTTATGCTTTTATAACTATATGGAAGGAAGTTAAAGAAGACGAAAGCGGAGAATGGTGTTTCTCGATGACCTTCGTTATTTTTCATTTTTGGAAAAAAATGTAACACTAACAATTCACCCCCTCTGTTTGGTGATACAATATATAGCTATCAATATAATGAATAATGTTATGTTATTTCAGCCTTAACTTTAGTTTCATTGCTTTGTTACTATCCTGTACATTCATACCAAAAAATAGTGTCTGACAAGTTCAATTATATTAAAAAAAATGACTTTTTAAAATATCATGTCGATTAAGACCTAAAATTAACCTCTAGTGTTATTTAATAAGGTAAAAAAACACACATAGGAGACTAAAATGGAGAAACCCAGTGGTCATCAACTTATAACTCCGGAAAATATGCGTATTTTATTTTGATTTTTATTTTTCAAGAATATGAATTTCAATAGATATTTTTTTTCTTTTTTGTCTCATTATCAAATAAATATAAGTTTCTTGCCAATGGTGCTATCAACCTCATTCGGTATCTCTAACCAAAGCTTGTTTGTCATTTTTATTTAACCTCACAAGTAATGGTTCTTACATACACATCTAAAAAATCTAAAGAAGCAAGTTGGACCCGATTGATTGAAAATAAGTGCAAGTAAATTTTTCAGATGAAAATCAAAATTACACCCTTGTTCAACTTGTGTACGTGTGTGTGATATGGTAAAGATCATTACATAGTCAACATGAGTTATTATTTAAGATCTCCATAGGAATGATTAAGAAAAATATACATAGCATCATAGTACCTTATTAAGTTTATAACCAAAGAATAGGGAAACAAATATCAAGATGTATTCCATAAATTTTAGTCATCCCCGCACTATATATTCGTAATAAACACATAATAAGAATCTTTTTGTATTATTGTCAAATTCCAAAACAATAAAATATTTTTGATATTTTATAAAATGATGCAAATGGAAAAAAATCTTTTTGTATTTTTCATTTTTCAAAACCAAAACAAACTATGACAATAATATATGGTACATACTTAAGGAGGATCGTAATAAAATATGCACATAAGTAAATATGAGACTTCTAACCTAAATCTTATTCTCTAATATCAGTTAATGGTGCAAACATCGATGAATTTCCTAAGGCTACATACCAAGTTGAATTTATAAGTTTATTGATATTATCAACAAATTGAGTACTGGTGGGGACGTAAGTCAAATACACAATGCTCTTCTCAAAAAGCTCACAAATTAAATAATGGAGAATGTCTATGTGTTTCATCTTAGAGTGTTGGATATGGTTAGGAAATATTATTTTTTATTGTGTTATATCAATATATAGGCATCATATTCTGATATATCCTGTAATCATGAAGTATTTGCTTCATCCAAATAAATTGGGTACATCCCGCTAACAATATACTCGGCCTTTGTAGTTGACAAATAAATTGGATTTTATTTCTTTCTACGTTAAGAAAAAAGCACACTCCCTAGATAGAAACATCCTCCTAAGTTATTCTTACGACCATCGACATCTCTGGCCCAATCGACTTCGAAATTTTCATACAACAAGGTCTTAGTATAAATGGAATACCGAACATCATATTCCCAGTTCTCACTGACATATTTAATGCAAGAACTCATGGTTAAAAAATTGGTACAAGATTGAAAACTCGCATGAACTCCTATATAATATCGGTTCAACTTGAGGTAAGATGCAAAAAACTGCCTATTATAGTACGATAGAATGTTCGATACACATCCTTACCTTCAGTATCTTTGCTAAGATTGGTAGTAACATACATGGGTGTGATCTCATGCCTAGCAAGATCAAGAACAAACATCTTCACTAAGTCCCGTGAATTCTTTAATTGAGAAATAAACACCCCATCCTTTAATTGACGAACCCACACTACACCAAAATGGGCAAATTGTCACCTTTCAGCCGGCCAGCCTTGTCAAGGTCATTGACCGTGACAAAAAAACACGCGTTTTATGTCACGGTCATTGACCTTGACACGACCGTGACAACGAATTGTCACGGCCAATGACCGTGACAAGCCCGTGACAATTATTTAAATTCTTGTCACGGTCAAAGACCTTGACACGACCGTGACAATATTCTCAGCAAAAACCCTACCCCCCCTTCTTTTTTCCTTCCCGCGCCGTTCCCTCCATTTCTCTCTCTCTCTCTCTCGACGCTGTTCTCTCTCTCTCTCTCTCTCTCTCTCTTTCATTTATATATATATTTGTGTGTATATTTGTGTGTATGTGTATATATATATATATGTGTGTATGTGTGTGCGTGGAGGGGGGCAGGGGGTGGGGGGTGGGGCGGGGTGGGGTGGGGCAGGGTGGGGGAGGGGGTGGGGACGGTGGAGGGGGGCAGGGGGTGGGGCAGGGTGGGGGAGGGGGTGGTGGAGGGTGGGGTGGGGTGTGTGTGTGTGTGTGTGTGTGGTGGGGGAGGGGGTGGGGTGGGGTGGGGTGTGTGTGTGTGTGTGTGTGGTGGGGGAGGGGGTGGTGGAGGGGTGGGGCAGGGGGTGGTTAGGGGTGGGGTGTGTGTGTGTGTGTGGTGGTGTGTGGTGGGGGAGGGGGTGGGGTGGGGTGGGGTGGGGTGTGTGTGTGTGTGTGTGGTGGTGTGTGGTGGGGGAGGGGGTGGTGGAGGGGTGGGGCAGGGGGTGGTTAGGGGTGGGGTGTGTGTGTGTGTGTGGTGGTGTGTGGTGGGGGAGGGGGTGGGGTGGGGTGTGTGTGTGTGTGTGTGGTGGTGGAGGGGGGCAGGGGTGGGGTGGGGTGGCAATTTTTGACACGACACGATACCCGACACGAATTCGACACGAACTCGGATGATAAATTATTTATGTGTTGCAAGAATTTGAAATTAATTAAATTAAGTTATTGTAGGCGTATGAGTGCTATGATTGGTTAAGAGAGAAGAAGAAAATTATTTTATATTTTACTTAATGGGTTATGCGGGTCAACCCGAACACGACACGATAATAAATAGGTCGGGTTAGTGTTTGCTCATCTGACACGATTAGTTAAATGGGTCGGGTAAGGGTTGACTAATACTTAACACGAACCCGACATGACACGACCCGAACACGACACGACGCACACGAATTGCCACCCCTAGTGGGAATTGATATCCAAGACATGTATTTGAATTGATATCTATTTATTTGAATTGATAGAATTGTTTCTAGGATAATAATCCTACTATAAGATAATTGCTCAAAATAAATATTAAATAATAATTACTAAGATATCAATTCAAATAAAGTCTTAATAACCTAACCAAAAGAAATAAAATAAAATATCAAATAAATTATCATCCACCTCATAGACATTCCCTACCAATCATTTTAAGATAATTTTATCCTTATAAAGATAATAGATTATGTAATTTTAGGACTTAAAATAATATTGATTATGGATATAGGACAACAAACATTTTGTTTCCATTTTTTGTCCCTATTTTCAAATTAAAGGGACACGTGGCATGTTATGATTGGTTAACGTTTTATGAATATGGGTCCGCGCCAGCGGTTTTATTAAAAAATAGGGACTAAAATCATAAATAAAATGTTTGTTGTCCTATTTTCAAAATACATATTACAATAAATCCTAAATTTACAAACCCCTAAAGATAGATACCTTTGATTGCAAAGCATGCACTTGTATTATTTCGACGTGTAATTTGGAAATGCTTGTTTTTCTTTCTAGAGACCCGTGTCGTCAAAACTTGGTAGTGTTCGAGTGTGTTTTTATCACTAAATTATTATTTCACTAACAAATACTCCTTATATCCTAGATTAAGAGTCCATATTTATTTTTTGTACTTACTAATAATACACTTAATCAATGGCTAGGATTAACCCTTATTCACTATTATGAAATTTGGTTAATTGATTATTTAAAAAAAAAAGCAAAAGTAGACTAACATATATACACAACACTAAAAGTAGACATCAATTTTATAAATAATTGATATTTTCATTCAAAATATGTGTGTGTGTGTGTGCGTGTGTGTGTGTGCGTGTGGCGGGGGTGGGGTGGGGTGGGTAGGGGTGGTGTGTGTGTGTGTGTGTGTGTGTATGTGCGTGTGGCGGGGGTGGTATTGACGGAACTTACACATACGTTATAATATAGACGAAACATTTTTTTATCTGTACTAATAACATTTTTTCTATCTGTACTAATAACATTTTTTTTACAGCAAAAATGTCTCCTTCAGATGTTAGGGCGAAGATGATGATGCTGTTTATGATGATGTCGTCGTCTGGGTTCGGTGGTAACGGAGGCGACGAGGGCTCCTCCGCCCCTAGGCTCCCCAAATATGGAAAATTTGGGATTACCGTCGAAAACAAGTCGGAGCTTTTAGCGAGATCCCTCGAGCTGCTAAAGACGGTCATCGGCCCGGGGTTTATGAGTTGGAAGGAGGTGCCGTATGAGCTCAAGTTAGCTGTTTGGGCGGCACTACAGGTAATATTTATATGAATATTTCAATTTCAATTTCAATTTATATTTATATTTATATTTATATTTATATTTATTCGCAACTAACATTGTATTTGTTGGACAGGAACAATTCAACTTGGATCCAAAGTTACGCGATTCCGTCTTCGAGCAGTTGAGGGAGCAACACAAGACGTGGAAAAAAAATATGCGGACACGGTACTTTGGAAAAACACGAGAGACCATTTTACAATGGCGCGGATCCGTCCCGCCCAAGGAGCCGATCTCATTGGCACAATGGCAAAAGTTCATTGACAATGAGATCGAGGATCGACAATTGGCATCTCGCCAATCGGGGAGGGAAAATCGGGCTAAAAAGACGGACGTGCACTACTCCGGCCGGACCTCTTACGCTGAGGTGGAGCATAGGATGAAGGTAATATTTAATTTATCTATAACTACAGAAATATATTATTGGATATTATTTTACTTTGCGGGGCCGATACTAATTTTACTTTACTTTATTTTATTTCAGGGGGTAGGGAGTGGGCCAGGGGGTAAGCCACATAGGCTCGATACCTATGTGGCTCTTCGGACGAAGAAGGGGAAGGACAAGGAGGTGTCCCCGAGCGTCGCGGCCACGATTGTAAGTAATCCGACAGTTTAATTATTGTTAATTACGTTATAATTTTTTAGTTTACTTATTTTACTAATCATGTGCTTTTTGTCGTTTCAGGCAAAGCTTAAGGAATTGCATGAGTCGCAGTCTGATGCCGACAAGGCATCTTTGTCCACAGACGCACTCAGCCAAGTGCTTGGCTCTGATCGCAAGGGGAGGACAAGGGGAGTGAGCTCGCGGGTGGCCAAATCTAGGATCATCGGATTGGAGACGAGCGACACCGGGTTGGCTCGAACGGTGGATTCACACGACGCGAAGCTGTCCCGTTTGGAGGCGACGGTCCAAGATATGTACGCATTCATGAAGCGTACGTTGGGTGGAGACCGTAAAGAGAAAGGGAAAGGGAAGGAGAAGGCGGTGGAGGAGGAGGTGCGGGAGGACGAGGCGCAGGATGACGAGGATGTGGACCTCGCTGCTTCATCACCGACACGTTCGTACTTCGACGATCCACTTCCCTATTTGACGCCCTCCAACAGACCATTATCGACAATTGGTTGGCCGAGCGTGTTCATATTGGACATATTTGATGGCCAGCGGATAGGGCGGGGATTGAGGGACCCGAACATCGTCGAGGGTGGACTAGTCCATGGACGTGTGCTTCAAGAGATGGAGTCCAGGGTGCTCGTCACGCATGTCATACCCGGGAAGGAGAACTCCCTATTGTGGTTGCGCGAACAATGCGGCACGACGTATATTAGTGGGTGCGTCAATTCGTATGTCGTGTGGCCTACTCACCTCCTCAGTTTTATCTAAGACATGTAGTAACATTATTTTTAAGTTTGTCCATTTTAATTATATTTGGATTATATCGTCATGTATATTATTTTTACTTTGAAGATTTGGATTATACTGTCATGAATATATATTTGCATTATCTTTAGTTTGTGTTGGATATATGATGTTTGGAACAGGTACAACGTTGCTATAACAGGTACAAATATACTGCTGGGCAGTGGCGGTGGCCATACTGCCCAACAGATTTTTTTTAAATTCTGCCCAGAATTGTCACGGTCAATGACCGTGACAAGTCCGCGATAAAGTTGTCACGGACGTGTCACGGTCATTGACCGTGACAATTTTTTTAAAAAGGGTCACGACTTTATCACGGTTTATAACCGTGACAAACGTGTCACGGTCATTGACCGCGACACGACCGTGACACAAAACGCGAGTTTTGTGTCAAGGTCAATGACCGTGACACGATCGTGACAAAAAAAGTTGTCTCGCCTCGAAATGTCACGGTCATTGACCTTGACAAGGTGAATTTGTCAAGGTCAATGACCTTGACAAATGGGCAGATTTGGTGTAGTGCCATAAACCTAAAAAAAGTTGAACTCTCCTACCATACTCATCTGAAACTCACTAATCATCGACTTTGCAAATGCAGGCTGCCCCTTGTGAAAAAAAATACTATGTTATCAACATATACTTATGCAACCAAGATGTCTTTCTTATCTCTATGGACAAACATCGACTTATCCATTACCCCTCTTTTGAATCCACATTCCATAGGATAAGGATTGAGACTTACATACCAAGTCTTAGGGTCTTTCTTTAACCTATACAAGGCTTTCACTACAAGAAAAAAGCACTTTTTATGACCTTTTTTTAGTGTCATAAAATGCCTTTTATGACCGTTTATATTTCAATCAAAACAGTCATAAGTTTGGATGTTATAATTGATACCCATAAAAACTGTCATATTAGTTTAATAGTTATATATGAATGTTTTTTCAAAACAATCATATCCACTACAAAAAAAAAGTCATAATATACTCTACAAGCTGTCATATTTGATATAAAAAATATCATGACAAATAATTTTCAAGTATTAAAAAAGGTCATATAAAATATTTTCTCATATGAAGGTTTAACATAAATGGTCATGAATTAAACATATAATAAAAAAATTAATAACTAATATTAATGTCATGTTAACAAAAAAATCTAAACAAAAATCAAAATTCATAAAAACATAAAAACTATCATGAAATTTTTTTATATTCGAACTCACGTACATCTAAAATGCACCAAACCAAGTCATTTGTCCATGTAAAAAAAATAGTAGGACACAACTAGATATACACACCATGTACATCTTTCACAAAAGACAATGGCTTTCTACATGTTTCATAGCTATATATATGCATTATGTACATCATTAAAAAAACATCTCTACAAAATGTACATCTAAAAATCACGCATATGTGTGTCGGTCTTCTTTTGTCTTTTGCAAAATAGTATTGACACCTCAAAAGCTCCAAATGATATAATATAAGCCTGAATAAATTTAATGAACTCGTATTGAAGTTCATTGATCTCATGAGTCTCCAATACTTGTTTTATGGAGGGCCGCCTTTTGGGTTTAATTTCGAGGAACTTGATAGTAAGCTCAGCAGCCCGTGATGCTGCTTTTGAAGAATATTGGCCTTTTATGCAATTATCCATAATCGACTTGAGCTTCCTTTTTCTGGAAAAGAAGGTGCTTGGTCCAATCCACCAAATTTTACTAGGCGCTAGGTTATTTCGTATTGATTATTCATAGGCCCATCAGCATATCGAGCAACAATACACTGAAATCGTAAACGTCACTCTTCACATATAAGTGACCTATTCATAATGGAAAAATGATGTAAGTTTATCACCACACAATGTGGGTAGAGCAAGAAAATTTTCTTGTTCGTTAATTTTAGTGTGTATACATACATATTTCAAAATTAAATGCAATTTTTTAATTTTTAGAAGTTAATTTTAATATTAATGTAATATTTCTTAAATACATAATTTAGGGAAGGCAAACTTTATATATTATGTGTAACGTAATTATTGAACCTTTTTAGTAGTATGTGCGACGGATATGTAAGGACGTTTGAACTCTTATTATCATTGCCAACTTCAATGGACTATTTTATGTCTGAGTAATTATAGATCAACTCTCATATCTGACCCCAAAACCGGTAACTCTTAATTGGGTTACTCATCAACTTATAAAATAACACCCGGATTAATGATTAACAAAGAAAACAAAATTGTTTATGATAAAAAAATTCAAACCTGAACATGTTTGACCTTTACGTAGGGAGTCACCAACGGGGACTTTATGAATGACATGGAAAAGATCTGCTTCAGGCTGAGGTGACTCATCAACTTTCCATTTCCTCTCCATTGAAACTGAACTCCATAATATGAAGTGACCGACCAAATGCATGCAGTTTCATTAAAACACATCCAAACATTAACATGTAGCTTCCATTAACCCGGCCAACCCATTGGATCATCCCCTGCCACTGATTCGGATTAGGAACCCAACTCTGTGAATGACCTGACCACTCAGATCAAGCAAATATCAGGCAAAGATTTTCTATGAATGGAGCCACAACTGCTACCATGCCAGCATGCCACCATATCAACAGGCATAATTTCATTTGTCAGGCTTCTTGCATAACAACAAGTGGTTTCAAACCATTATTGTTGCCACATAAGTGGCTTTATCTTTGATAACAATCAAAGATAAAAAAATTCATTTTGATTTTTTGTTTTAGTCAATTTTTCTTTGTACAAAGTCAACTTTAAAATGGAACTATTTTAGAGAAAATTCGATCATCTTTTGGTTGATTTATGTCCCTTCATGAAAGTTATGACCATTTATTAATTTTGACGAAACAAATATTTTTCGGCCTTTGCAACATGAATTTTGTTCCTTAAAAAAGAAAAAGGTTCTAAAATCTAATGTGTGCACTTTATGGAATTCTTTGTCCAAAAGAGTAAAGAACACTCACATTCCGAGATTGTTTGAATTCTTAATATTCACTTTCATCTCACCATCGTCCTCATGTTAATTTCTAGAACAAAATTTTATGGAAGTATATTACAATTCGGATTTCAAATATATATATATATATATATATGCCAGTTAAGAAATCAAGAAAACTTTGAACTTATTGACATATTCCATCAAGACAGGCAGACTAAAGAAAAACCAACCAAATAGGGAAATATGTAATCACCGATACAACAATTAAAATACAATACCTTCATATATGCATATACTAAAATCAAAACCTTTTCAAACCATAGTGGTGAAATATGATGATTGACACAAAAAACTGTCAGAAGGCATCCCTATCTTCAACTCATCCCCATGGAAAAATGAAAGTTATAACTGTGCCAGCAATGAGAAATACCATGAATCAACGATAGTTGTCAATGACGAATATGATTGTTTAATTTACCACAAAAGTAACTTAATCATTATTTATAACACCCTAAAATCAGTCTAATACCATAATCAGAACCAAAATAAAAGTCCCATTACCACCACCAATACTAAAAAAAATATATATATCTATATACACACAAAAGAAATTAAAAAAAAAATCAAAAGAAATTGATATATACAAGGCATCTTGAGGGTTTAGTTGAAAACTACTTACATGTATGCTTTTATTTCCGTGTCTCTTCTAGGATAAATCCTTATTTGATAATAGTATTTAGTTAGGGAATTATATTCCTATAGAATATTCTTTCTGAGCCCCCTTCAATCTCTTATATTTGATAACATATACTATAAATAAGGCCTTAGCCCAACCAATGAAATAACTTTTACTTTTGGAGGTGAAAGAATGAAAGAAGACCATAATACTTATAATCTTCTTGTTTTTTGTGCTTAATTTCCATTTTTTGTTATGAAAATGTCTTGATGTGGTCTACGCAACTATTGTCGGGCCATGGATAAGTCTTGGAGTAATCACCATCAGAGCATGCCTCTAAATTATGCCCCCGCCACCCATAGTCTAGCAACACCACCACTGTCTCCACCCATAGTTCTCAAAGATGCCCCTAGGCTCTCGCTTAGGCCTAAGGCTCGAACGTTGCACCTCGCCTACCTCGGGCAAGGTAGTAAGGCGTCAACTGAACACCAAGCTCCAAGGTGTGGCTTAGGCGCGACTCATAAAATTTCGTATAAAAATAGTCCCAACAACAATATTTTACCAACTTACATGTTGATTTCAATTGTTTTTGTATTAAGGAGCATTGGATAACTTGATAAAAATCTTTTTGTGTGTCTGTCGTTGTCTTCAAAAGTCACTCTCAAAATTCCCTTGAGTACCTGCAAAATTTGTTTAAAACAACTCGTATTACGATAAGTACGGGTATCAATCCAACTTTCAAGGTGAAACAATTAATGTGAATACTTGTAATTTCAATTTTTTTATTAAATTTTAATTTTTTTTTAAAAAACAATTTCAAGGGAGAATTAACTAATAAATGCTAAAAATTATAAAATAACTAAATAAGGAAAAATAATATACAATCGAGTGTGAAAAATGTGAGAATGTCAAGAGATGGGATTACACCGCATTATCAATTATTTTAATTTCTCAATTTATTAATTTGAAATATTTCGAGATAATATTAAATCGATAATCTAACTCTCGTTACAATTATAAATTTAATAATATCTTTTTCAGAAAACTAATTTAAAAATGTTACACGATGAAAAATTAAAAACTATACTGTGTTCAACAAAATTACCCGCTAGGATCAGTTTAACAAAAACAGTATGAATTCTCAAATTTCAACACAGAATTAATATTCAAATTAAAAAAAAAAAAAACTATCTCTTGTTCGATCCCTAAATTCAAACATTAATCTGTACAATTATTTTACTAATTCTCGTTACATAAGTTAATTGGTGACAGTCAAAAATTGATTTTCCTAAAAATATAGCATTAATAAAATATATTAATTAAATCAATATCCTACGCAGTGCATCTCACCCCTTGGACAGGGTGACTATCCAAGCATAATGAAATAATTAATCATAGTCACAAACATGAATCAACAAATTAAAGAGTAGAGCGAGCAATACAATACACAAAAATCTCCATTTGAATTGATTCCTTGAATCGCGTTCATGCACGTGTGTCCTAATATTTTCACAAATCCAGCACTCGATTACATAAAAAAAAAAACTAAACCTAAAAATTATTCTAATGCTAAACAATTTTTTTGGGGATTTGTCTGAATTTTTTTATGTACATAATATACACACTGTCTCTCTATTTTTTGTGTATGCGTCTCATCGGAGAGTCATCTCTTGTGTCTTTCTTTATAGACCACGGATTGGTATGTTCATGGAGAGATTTTATGGATTTGAAAGTTGGCCCGGTCACAAGATAATTTGGAGCTTCCTATTTTCTCGTCTTAGTTGGCAAGTGAGACATAAAATTTGTTTCGGGTTTTGAGGGGAATGGGTCTAGGTTTCGGGTTTGGGACTGCACTGGGTACATTGGTTTGGAGGGCCGCGATTTTGGAGGTTGAGCCGCCAGGTTTGGGGGTTCAGCATGTTGGGTCGAATTGGGTTGTAGCTTGGGTTCGGGGTTTGGCAGGAGGGTGGCTCCGGGTTCAAGTCGCGAACAGGGCCAGCGGGTTTGGTGGTTTTAGTTTTGGCATCCGATGGTATAAGGTGGAGGTTGAGTGGTAGTGTGGTAATGGTGGTGGGTTTAATGGTGGAAAGAGATAGGAGAGAGAAATGGGTGTATTGGAGAAATGGGAGGGGTTAGTGTAGAGGGTGTATGGAGTTAGGGTGAGTGGGATAGTTTGTATGTATGTTTGGTGTAGGTAAGTAATATGTATGTGTGTTTAATTTGTACACCTAAAAAACTAATGCAATCTAACTAAAAAAATTAAAATTAACAGAACTAAAAAAAACAACATCCAAATCTAAAAAAAAAAACTCAAATAATAAAATAAAAGAAATAAAAATAAAAAAATCAAATAAAAAATAAAAACCAAATACCTAAAAAAATAAAATCTAATAAAACTAAAAATAACTTCCTAAAAACTAATCCTAATAAAATAAAATAAAATAAAGATTAAAAATTAAAAGCTAATAAAAATAAAAAATCAGAATAAAGAAATATAAAAAAAAATCCTAGAAAATTCTAAATAAATCTAAAATAAATTCGAAAAATTAAAACGACTCACAATAAAATATAAAAATTAATGAAAGTACAAACTCAACACACATAGGGCTCGAGTGATTATTCTGCGCTCGGTGTAGGCTTAGGTTTGGTTCATGGACAGGGTTCAGAACATCGGAACTCTTCTGGGCAAGCTCAATGGGACTTCTGACTTCACGTCCGCTTTGAATTTCTTCATTTAACGCTTTTTACCGCTATTGAGTCGCAATTGGCTTGATTTAGAATTATTTGATGTTGTGACTGTTGATTTACCTAAAAAATAATAAAATACGACATACGACCAATTTTAATTAAAACGAGTGACTAAAATGCATTTGTTCGGGGTATAAAATAAATACTTTTGGGTGCTTATCATAATTCCCACACTAAAGTTGACCAAACTAAAAGTATGAGAGTCTCTTAAACATATCTTCAGGTAACCCTGCCCTCCTAATTCCATTCCCACTCTCGAAACTCCTCTTCCCAAATGAGGACCCGTCGGTAGACTCTGCCCTTGTGGATATCATCTCCCCTTTCCTTTATCTTTATAGACTCAAGCTTCTCAACAACCTCCTTCCAGTCATGTCCCTTATCCTTCAACACCTCCTCTTTAGGCCTCACATCCCCATATGGGTTAAAACCCATAGCATTGGCATTCCCAAATGGGTTAAAACTCACATCCGATTCACAAATTCTATACACATTAGCAGGCACTAAATACCAGGACGGTAGGGTCAATCCTTGTGATACGTGTACACATTAGAGCATGATCATTTAGTATATCAAAGATCCACTAGTATATGATCAGTTCTAATAACATATGAGCTCAGTTAGATATATGAGATTGGTTAATAAAAGGTAATTCTAAAGAATCACCAGATCAGTTCAAAATCACCACACCATATCATCTAAAAATCCTCATTAGTTAAAAAATGATATCCCTCTCTAGTATATAGGTTACTACATCCAATTCCAAACTAGACTATTAATCCATATCCAAATCATAATTAGCTCAACTCAAACTCAGACCTAACTTACGAGTTGAATGGGAAGGTTTCGATCTTTCTCGGACAAATTAATAGTTTATGATTGAGAGTATAAAATTGTAAGAAATAATTTTACTCCAAATTTATCATGAATACCTTTGATTGCAAATAGACCATTATTCACAAATGCCTATTGTTAGTGGGTAACTTTTTAATCCTAAAGATTTCTAATTTTGCATAGTTAATTGTAAGTATTAAAAACGAGAGTTGACTATTAAGTTAGGATATACAAAAGAAAAAGGCAGGACTGTGGGCACTACTTTTAGAACAAAGACTATTAATTTGGGAATAATTAAAAAGTAAATAATGATTATTAATTAGGTTAATAGCTTTGATTGCAAATGGACCACTATTCATAAATGCCTATTGTTAGTGGGTAACTTGGTAATCTTAATAGTTCCTATTTAAATATCAAAACTTGTTTACAGTTTTAGAATTTGGTTAGTTGATAAGTATAAAAAAAAGAAAGTTTACTATCAATTTAAGATGTACGAAAGAATAAAGTAAGACTGGGTGTACAATTTTTAGAACTCAACAAATACTATTAATTTGGGAATAACTAAAAATGAAATAATGATTATTAATTATAGAGTAAGAAGAAAATAACTAATAAAATAAGAAATGTAATATCGATCAAATGTACGTACCTAAAATAAACTCAAAGTCACCAGCAGACCCTCTTACCCTATCTCTCTATCTGTCTCTATGTGTGTATGTGTATACACACACACACACACACACACACACACACACAAACATGGAAATTTATAGTTGAGTAGAACATCACTTTAATAGAAACTACATTAGAAAAAGATGTACACACAACCCAATAATAACAAATTGTAGTCTCTTCAGAATTAGTACAATCGTATCATTCATTTTCCATTACCTCATTAGGATTAACTAGTATTCCAACTATATATTATAGCTATAGTGTCCTGATTCTCTACCTTTGAATCCATGGCCCCCAATAGAATTATAAGAAAAAATCTTCATAGCCCCCAATGATTGGCACATTATTGAGTACGATTAACCATAATTTATGCATCATTGACACTGAATCAGATTGTAAGTCCATTTCATTCGACAAGGAAAATGATTATGTGAACAAGGAATATACGGAGAGACGAGAGAATAAGACAGGATGGCAACGCTTTGATGAATACAATCGGAATAATCTTGTAACTTGTTGATAGATTCTTATAGTTGCATATTAGGCAACCGGTCATTGGATGAAGACACAATTTCATCTAACTTATTACTTTGGTAGATTATGTGGTGCTTGTGCCGATTTCCATGACTCTTTATTTTTATTTTTAGTTTTTTGTCTCATTATCCCCTTTCAACCCCAAAACAAGAGTTTACTAATGAATTTATAAAATCAAGTGTCTGATTAGACACAATCACCTCCCAAAAGTTTATTTTCATTATTTTGGGGGTGTTTATGTCTCTCTGTATATAACACTTCATTGTTGTTTTAAATCTTTGCCCCCCTAAGACCATTTTTAACCATAACAAGATCATGCAGTATTCAATTTACTAAAATAGTTGTCTGAATAAAACACGATCACTTCACAAAAATTACTTTAGTACCTCATAAGGTGTTTGTGATTCTATTTAAGTCGTTTGGTTTCAATATTATGTTACCCCCCCCCCCCCCCCCCCAATCTCATTTTTACCCCAAAACAAACCTATACAATCACTTCTGGCAATCCGAACTTTCAATTGTCTCCCCTCAAACTCCTATCACCACTACAAATCAATTCGAGTTTTCAATTGGCTCACCCTCAAACTCCTATCATGACTACAAATCAAATGAAAATAATAATAATAATAATAATAATAATAATAATAATAATAATAATAATAATAATAATAATAATAATAATAATAATAATAATAATGATGATGATGATAATAATGGTAATAATAATAATAATAATAAATAATTAAGAATTAAAATACCTCTTATTCGCACCAATTCAGTGTTGATATAACTTGAACATCCAGAAAATGAAAATTTATTATGGAAATAATAGTTACCTTTCAAATATCCATCAATGAAAAACATGTGCATCAGGGACATGGCTCAAATAAGGTAAGAACATAACACAAATCAAGTACACCATTCTCTTAAGGAAACACATTTTCTTCCAACATTTGGACTTTTAACATGTTTTTTCCATACACTCAAAACTTGAAAAGAAATTGCACACGCCTTGTAAGTGCTCGTGTAATAATCTACTCATAGGCATACATGACTTGTTTATTCCCATTTCTTAAAGTGTTCCTATTAAGACTATAATTATTCGTATTAGATTTTTTATTACAATGACAAATAACATAATTCACAATTCCTCAAATCACACAATTCATAATAATTAGTGCTATATAAAAAAATTCAATGAATTTGATAGATGAAGGAATTTTTCAACTAAGATCATTAAAACTAACATTGCCTACTCAATTTCACAGAATTTCCCTATAGTAATGTCCAACAAAGCAAGATGGCATAATTTATTTAGCGTATGAATGTTTAAAATCAATTAATTAAGCATTCTCGTTTTAAAAGGGAAACCTAGATTTATGTGAAGAATATAATAGAATAGAATAAAATTAATTGACAAAACACGATTGTTCACTATAATATTCTAGAACATTCACATGAAACTTCACCAACCAGTGACAGCATTCATAAATTAACTCCAACTGTCTTAACAAAATTAATCCAACCAACCACTAAAAATTAAAGCCCGCCATTTTTTTACATACGAATATGCTTTAAAAAGCCTTAATTTTAACATTATTCCAGGAAAAAATAACAATCAAGCTTAAGCTACAAATAAATTAAATCTAAAAAAGAAGAATAAAAATTGAAAAAAAGAATGTTGGTGTGAACGAATCGATGAGGTATTATACAAAATGAAAATTAAATTGTTTGCTAACACGCATGAGTGTGTACGAAATAATGAGGTTTCATATTTATGTGTATGCATATGTGTGTCTATACATTTGTGCATCTAAGTGAGTATGTGCGTGCAAGTGTGTGTGTGTGTGTGTGTGTGTGTGTGTGTGTGTGTGTGTGTGTGTGTGTGTGTGTGTGTGTGTGTGAGAGAGAGAGAGAGAGAGAGAGAGAGAGAGAGAGTATTTGAGGTTAAGCCCTACTCGATCTTTTTCGTAGTTGAGAAGGGGAAGGAGTCTAAATCAATGATTAAGTTGATGATGGAGGTGGAAAGGAGGAGGAGTCTGAAGACGTATTTGGGTGAAAAGTGAGGAGTAGGTTATTTTGGGGAAAAATGTTCGAAAGTGAGATGGGAGTAAAGAGACCACTCCTTTGTGCGTATAGAATTTTTGGAGAAAAAAATATTCGTCATATATGTTATCTTACATATATTCATATTGGATTTTTTTTATTAAAAACAGTTATAGTATATACCATTTAATATGATTGTTATATTGAAACTGTCATGTATATTAACACTAAGATTCTTAGAATAACAATTTATAATTAATTTGCCATGTAAATAAGAGTATTAAACTTTTAAGGACAATTTTTTTTAAATGTCATAAAGTCATTTTTTAAAGTGTCATAAAAAGGTATTTTCTTGTAGTGTTACTACAACTAAAATACGAGTTCAGGATACTTAGAGTTGTACAACTTGATATAGAGTTATTCCATAAAGACTCCATTTAAAAAGTCACTTATCATAGACATTTGTTATGACTTGAATCCTAAGTGACATGCAATTCTCAAAATGATAAAAATAGATTATAGCCTAATAATAGGTGGAAAAGTCTCATCAAAATCCACACCTTTAACTTATGTGTAGCCTTGATCTACAAGCCTAGCCTTATTCTGAGTGATTACACCATTCTCATCCATCTTATTTTTATAAACCCACTTGGTTCCTATCATATTGGTGTTGTAAGGACAAGAGTTAAGTTCCCAAACACCATGTTTCTAAAATTGAAGTTTTTCCTCTTGTATTATGAGTATACAATGCTTATATTTATTCTCTTTATTCACATTCTTAGGTTCCCTTTAGGAGATATATTGACAATAGAAATCTCACTCATGGATCTATCATTCATCATGATGTCATTTCTAGGATTTTCGATGATATTGAATTCATTATGAGTTGTCTTTACCTATGATTGTTCCTTTTTGTCCAAGGCCGGGTCCAACACTCTTTTATATTTTCAAAGTGAATGATATAAACACCAAAAGGTGCATTTCTCTTATAGACTTGGTCATATTCATCAACAAATGAGGTAGGATAGTTATCTTTTACCACCACGGTATATGATTTCATTAACTTTGAGATTTTAAGATTACACACACTGTAAGATCTAATATTCTATAAATATCTCAAAAATATTCCTTCGTATCTCTAGGAATCAAAATTTCCCAAATTATCTCTTTCATAAAGAATATAGCAGGAACCTACAAATAATCTCCAATACTTTTGGTTGGGTTTATGTTTAGTCCCGACTCCATAGTATGTCATATTTGTGATGAGATGACATTAGACCCTATTCAACTCGTGGCATGCCGATTCCTCCCAAAATGTTAATGGTACATTCCTCCTTTAGAGCATGTACTAAGCCATATCCTAAATCGTTATTTCTTCCTCTTATTGATTCCATTCCAACAAGGAGTATATACTATGGAAAAGTCATGTATTATGATGTGCTCATCATTGTACGTGTATTCTTATTATTTAATGAACTTCGTACCATTATTACTCCGCATATGAACAATGGAGAAATCATGATGGTTTTGAAACAATAAACATCGAGTTATCATAAATTATGGGGTCTTAAACTTCTCTTTAAGGAATCCTACTATGAAATACTCGAAAAAGCCATCCACTATTACTGTAATGTACTTTTTAACATCTACTGTTTGTATGCATAGGCCCCATGATGTCCATGTGGTTAAACTGAAGGACACGGGAGGTATTAATCATACCAAGCTTACACTAACACTACACCAGAAAATAAATATGGTCATGAAAACGTGGTCACAGTTTAAAATCGTGATCAAATTGGTCTCAGTCCATAATTATGACTAATTATAATTGATCATGACACGAACCATATCCCCTTACATGAGTAGTATATGTCAAACACTGGTCACGGTCCCGGATCATGACTATTTACGCGGGAAATGTAGTGCCAAAGTGTTCATGGTAATGGTCCAAAACCATGACCACCTATTAAAGGATATGATAATAATGCGTGTAAAATATTCACAGGCCTAAACCGTGACCCCTCACCATGACAACCACTAAATTTAAAATGGTCACACCAATTGGGTCACGATTTTGGACCATGACCACCTTCCGTGACTATACTAGGGGTCACATTCATGGATCGGGACCATCATCAATGACCGTGTGAAGTGTTTTTAATTCAAAAGGGTCACGAATAATGGTCACGGAATAAAACCTGTTAGGGATGATTTACCTCATTCTTAATCTATCTCTTTGGGAAATACCTCTTTGCAAAATGCAGCTTCCACTTAGGTATATCTTTCTCTCTATATTTATGTATGTATGAATGTATATACATTTACGTATATATGTATTTTAAAGAAAAACCCTTGTGCATGTATGTACACCCTTTTGTATATATGTATACCTTTGTGTATGTATGTGATAAAAAAAACTTGCGTATGTATGTGATGAAGGAAAACTCTAAAATGTTATTATGACCATTAATATTTGGTAATTTGACATCTTTAGCTAACCTAAGTATTTTAATTAAGATATGTGAACCAATACCATAAAATAAAGTAGTATTTGTTTAGTGAGACCTTAATCTTTATTAATTAAGATATGTGTTTGTTTGTGCTTTCAATTATTTTAGGATTTGGTTTGTGGTGATTATTTTACTGGGTATTGGTTGTTTTTAGTATATATATGTGTTAGAGACAATTTTCATGGAGAGTTTCATGTACATTTATTCTATATATGGTACATTTACCCGTATGTTTGTGAACAAAAATTAGAGCATTACATGTACATTTTAATGAATAGTTCAATTATTTCGTTTCATTTATATGGTACCTTTATAATTGGTACATTTTGATTACTAATTGGAGAAAAATAATTAACTAACACTAAAATACCACACATCAATGCACGTTTATTGATTTGCCACCATATGATATCAAACAAACCCTTTGGATAAAACGAGACACCATGTAAATTATTATTAAATGAATTGACCTTACTATGTTTAATTTTATAACGAGTTGACTAGTTAGATATGTTATGAGTTACATGAACTCGATCATACACAATATAAATTTGATATATATTATAAATATAATAATTTAAGCACGGCCTGACATGATATAATATGACACTAACTATCGTGGCTACTAACCAATCGTGTATGAGTGGAATAATATTTGACACCAACCCGTTCTAATACGACATGACCCACACAAAAGGGGTATGTACATTTGTTTTTTGTGTGTATTCATATAAACACAAACGTCCGTGTATGTAATTAGGGTATATGTACATTTTTATATAACTAATTAGGGTTATTTTCATATTTTTTAAACATTTTTTCTTATTGCAATTATACTTTTATTAACATATTTTCTTATCTTTCCAACCCGTTCTAATAAGACACGACCCACACAAGAGGGGCATGTACATTTGTGTGTATATGTCTATATATATATATATATTCAAATGTTCATATATCTAATTAGGGTATATGTACATTTTTATATAACTAATTAGGGTATTTTCATATTTTTTAACATTTTTTTCTTATTGCAATTATATTTTTATTAACATATTTTCTTCTATTTCCATGTGCGCACGTGATTATAGAACAATTATTGAAGATCTTCTATTTTTAGTTTCTTTCTTTATCAGATAATTTTACTTATCTTTTCTTTTATGTTAAAAAGTCACACACACACACACACACACACACACACACATATATATATATATATATATATATATATATAGAGAGAGAGAGAGAGAGAGAGAGAGAATCCTACTCTTGTGCGGACTAGTCTGCATTTTAAGAGTGAGGACCGGACATGTATCACCTGGCAGTGAGCCCAGAAAAGAGCGAGAGTGTGTGACTATAATTTAGGCAATAATTTCTAGGCGCACCGTTAGGTGACACATGTCCGATCCGCACTCTTAAAATGCGGACTAGTCCACACATGATCATTATTATATATATATATATAGCTTCTCAGTTGACTCTTATGATCGTGTTCACCCCTTCCTTAAATGTTTAATGTTTGCGTGAACATAAATTGGTAAAAGAACGTTATCATTCGCGGACACATAATAATTCTAGGATTAATTCAATTGAACTAAAACTAGACTTGTTGAGTTTGAATGATTAATTGTAAAAATAATTATTCGATGTTGTTATTGTGCGGATGGAGGATATCTTCACTTGAAGGATGATCCTTCATTTCATGAAGAGCTCGTGTATTGTTTTATCTTTTATTACTGTAGATATGTTATTAGTTAACTATTGTGGTCATGTTCACGCCTTCCTTAACTGGTTAAAGTTTGGGTAAACACAAATTGGTAGAAAATCTTTGTCATTTTATGGGCACAAAGTAATTCAAGAATTAATTGAATAAAATTTGAACTAAAATTTGACCTTTTGTGTTTGATTGATTAATTGGAAAATATTAATTGCTTGGTGGACTTATATAATTATGGCATTAACTGAACTAACACTCCTAATATTTATATGTTGTAACACAAGTAAAAAAACCTTTTATACCCTGTTTATCTTCTTATTTTCATTTTAAAACACTAATCATGTTCACACCTCTCCTTTTATTTATCTTCTCAAGAAAAATGAGTCATAGTAATCATTACTTTTAATGGAAAATCAAGAGTTTATAGTTGGACTGCACAAAAATATCTTTCAGTAATGCACGCCATATAGAGGGGAATCCTATTCACCAACATATGAATATGAAAATTGATGAATCTAGTTACCTTATAAATCATGCACTTAATGTCCAAACCCACACATATCAGATTATATATGATTTTCCTTTTCGAAAGGTTGGGATGAGGAAATAGAGAATATATTTTGCTTTCATAATCTCAACAATGCATTGTCATTAGTGACACAATTAAAGAATGAATTGAGAGAGGCTAGAGATGAAATATTTAGACAAAAGGGGAAAATAGATAGAATAGGACAAAGAAAGTCGATATCCACACCCTTGGGTCCAAATCATATGACAATTTGAAGGATAAATGGGAGGATAGGACAAAGGGGACTCAATAATAAGGGAAATAACCTAATCGGGTCATCTTCTACTTGCATGCCCGACGAGATAAAAAGATAAATAAATTGTTAGACAAAGTGCCTCCGACTGTCGGGAGTTTGAATTTAATGATCACATACACGCTATAATGAAATATTATTGAAATTATTGTCATAAATATATTATTATACTATAGGAAACGATAGATGGAATAAGTAGTAATCAGTTGGAGTGAAGCTCACAAGACATTAACTCATATGCCCTATCGAAGGTATTTGGGAAGGATAAAATGGAAGGAAAATATGAGTGATCTCGAAGATGCCGAAGTCTAAACTCCTCAGCATTGCACCCGTTATGAAAGAGCTCAATTCGGTGAAGAGTCTCATGTCCAATTACAGGGAAAAAAAGGGATAATGTGAAGGACAAAATGTCAGATCTTAAGGTGAACATGTCCTCAATTACCAATACCCCGGGTCAGTTTATGAGTTACGTAAAGGGCTTGTAACAAATGTTTTCTCAAACACAAGGAAATTATAAATTCATTCCTCATACGAAATTTCCCTCTCAAATGCCTCAAGGTTTCTATTCTCCTATGCCTCAAGTTTCCATCTCTCAAATGCCTCCTCTAACATTCGTCTCTCAAACACCTTCTCCTAATGCACCTTTTTTTTAGAATCATCACGTTCCTAAAATAATTACTATGTCGAGGAGTATTAAATAAATAACTTAAGAAACATTAGGTACATGTTAACCACATATGTTGGTGGATGAAATCAATAGTGCATAATCACCCTTTCAAAAGAGCTGAGGCTCATATATTGGTGGATGAAATCTATTCGGTGTATGAACAGGATAATGTACATGTTAACCACATATGTGATGGGGCTCCATTTTATGAGTATTTGAACTCATTTATGGCTTGGAAAATTTATTTTCTTCAGAAGTTGGTGTAATGAACTATAATTTATTTTAATTTGCTTGGACAACTTTGTAAATATTTTAATTTGTTTGGATATGTTGACCACTTTTGTGAACAATATTATCTTAATTTATTTGGTTTTTTTTATATTGATTAAATTCTTGGATTGAATGAATTTGTTTGGATTATCAACTGAAGTTCTTCTACCCAATATAACCTTAATTTCAACATATTTTTATATAGGTGAATGGAATTTTCAAGAACTCTATAATGGATTTACCAGAGTATAGAATGGATTGGAGAGAGTGATAGCGTCTCAGATAAGCATGTAAATGCAAATATAAATCTTTATAGTAAGAAATATCGTGTCCATGCACTCGTTGTATGAACAAAAATTTTAAATGTTTAAAAGATGTTGAGATGTATTTTCTAAGATGGGGACAAAATATAAGATATGTACATTCCATGGGGAAAATAATGTATTTTATGTCATAGGAGAATTATTGAAAGATGACTCGGTGGAAGTGGTGAATGGTTCTCCAACACATCTTACTTAGAACGACCTCATTAATGATGCTTAAGGAGTCACCACCATCAAAACTACCAACATATTGATTTGGATAATGTTCATTTTTACTAAGTTAATGAACAAGTTGATCCTTAATTACACAAAAAATGGTAATACATATGATTCAAAGTCGATACGGCTAGAACTTTATATAAAAATTGTGTAAAAGATCACTTGATATTGTATTCCATGATCGATTTGCTTAATTTGAAGAGTCAGTATGGGTTGTCGAGAAATAAAGTAATCGAAATTCTATGTGAGGTAAAGACATTCTCTCTAATGAGAACACGCTACCAAATAATTATCCAACCATAAAAAGGATCTTAAAGGGTTTGAGTTTGAAGAACAAACACTACACCAAAACTGTCGACTTGTCACGTTATTTGATCATGACAAGTCCAACTTGTCAAGGTCAATGACCGTGACAAGTCTGGGGGTGAGAACTTATTTTATCATGGTCTTATCACAGTCTTTGAACTTGACAAGGTTTGTCACAGCCAAAGATGGTGACAAGACTGTGATAATTTTTTTTTTATCACGGACAAAGACCGTGACAAGTTACTCTGTCAAGGACTTGTCATGGTCTTTGACCGTGACAATTCTAGGCAGAAATAATAAAAATACTGGGCAATATGGCCACTGCCACTGCCCAACAGTATATTTGTACATGTTATAGCAAAATTGTACCTGTCCAAACAACATATATCCAAATAAAATAGAAATAATACACCAAATCATGACATATATAATCCATATCGAAATAAAATAGAAATGCAAAAATTCATCATATCCAAACCAACATGTACCGAAATAAAAAAAATATAAATACAATCCAATATCCAAATAAGCAAATAAAAAGATAGAAATAATGTCATGAAGAAAGAGCAGGTCGGAGGAGGAAGGAAGGCACACTACATATGAGTTGAGACACCCTTCAATATGTTGAACGCCGCATTATTCGTGCAACCACAAAGGTGAGTTCTCCTTTCCCTCCACCATATGCGTGATGTGCTTTCTTTCCTCGATGTCTTAGAGGGGACATCCATGAACCGTCATACTTAGAGGAATCTTGGATACCTGAACCCCCTTGCTATCAGCTCCCCACAATATATGTCGAGTAAAGACACACTCGACCAATCGATTGTTAACATGGGCTACTGGATGGGGGACACGATGGGAAATGGATCATCATATGACACCGAGTCCATGCGTATCGACGATGAATTAGTGACGTCGTCATCCTCGTCCTTATCTACCTCTATCTCCTTGCCCAACAGATGCTTCATGAAGGCATAAATATCTTGGACCATTGCCTCCAACCTTGATAGCTTCTCGCCGTGTCCGTCCACCTTATGTGCCAACACGATATTGTTTGTCTCCATTATGATGATCCTAGACTTTCCCACCTCCTAGCTCGTACTCCCCTTGCGATCCCGCCCGAGCACTTGGCTGATTACGTTCGAAGCCAAATATGCTTTGTCGGCATCGGACTGCGACTCATGCACTTCATTAAGTTTTGCCTGAAAAGATAAAAAATACACGATTAGTTAATTAAGTAAATAAAAAATTAAAACGGAATTAAAAAAAGTAAACATTTATAACTTAGAATGGTGGCTGCGACGCTAGGGGCCACCTCCTTGTCCTTGCCATTTTTCATCTGAATTGCTATATAGGCATTGAGCCTATGTGGCCTACCCCTAGGGCCACTCCCCATGTCCTAAAATAAAATAATATAGAATTAGTAAGTAATGCAGAGTAATAAAAAATTAGAATAACTAAAATTAAAGAAAAATAAAAACTTACCATCCTGTGCTCCACCTCGACGTAAGATGTCCGCCCGGAGTAGTGCACGTCAAACTTTTTCGCCCGGTTGTCCCTCCCTGATTGGCGAGATGCCAATTGTCGCTCATCAGTCTCATTGTCGATAAACTTTTTCCAGTGTGCCAATGGGATCGGCTCCTTTAGGGGGACGGTATCACGTAGTCTCAGAATGGACTCTCGGGTCTTCCCAAAGTACCGTGCCCGTAATTTCTTCTTCCACGTCTTATATTTATCCCTCAATTGGACGTGGAGTCGTGGAGTTGTGGGTGCAGGCCGAATTGTTCGTGTCAAACAAATATAAACCAAAAAGAAAGAAAGTGCTAGTTTCTTATAAATATAAATATAAATACACTACCTGTAGTGCCCCCTAGATGTTCATCTTAAGGTCAATAGGCACGGCTCTCCAATTAGTGTATCCTGGGCCAACGATTGCCTTAAGAAACTCTAACGCTCTAGCCAATAATGCCAACTTATTCTTGATGAAGGACCCCAATTTTGCCCCATTTTGGGGGCCTATTGACCGAGGAGCTCTCGTCGCCTTTGCTACCGCGCTCGGATGAAGTCATTTTCTCCAAAAATTGTTATAATTAGTACAAACACGTATATAGACTTTGAATTAATGCTCAAATCCGATAATAACAATAAATGCCAATTTATATCAATATCAAATTCAATTTATAACAATTTATATAAATTTATACCAATTTCTACAAATACAAAATTCAATTTACACACACGCACACTCCCCCCCCCCCCTGCGCACACACACCACCGGGTCAAGGACTTTGAATTAATGCTTAAATTGATTAAAATGTTAATTAAACTAATAAGTTCAAATGAATAAAAAATCATTAAATTATCGTCCTATAATAATAAAGCACTAAAATAATACAGCCACTGGTCATTACAAATAATTTGAATACTTATTATAAATATAAAAATTGTTTCAAATTCGGGTTACAATAAAAAATGGGTTGACATTCGGTAGGTGCAGCCAAGGCATCCAAACTATTATTTAGACGCTTTGGCGCATGTAGGACGATTGACCAAGGCTCTATGTCGATATACTCTAAGTAAAACATTTGATTGACCTTTAGAAAAGCACAAATAAATGGCTCATCTCTCACGTGTTCGTTGCTCTTAAACTTAGACAAGTCAACCATAATCAAATTGGTGTCAGGATCAACTTTATAATCATTTTTTACCTCCACTCTTACCCAATCAAAGTAAAATGCAACCTCTTTGAAGTTTACATAGTCCAATTCAAATATATTTCGAATTACAGCATAGAAAGTCATTTCAGCTTCAACGAGGTTTTTATCCTTCGTGCTCACTCGAAAGAAAGTAAGGGCCTTGTATGAAATGCCCGAGTTCTGTACATTTGTATTTTTCTCATACAACCTTTCACTGAATACGTATCCATTCAATCGATACTTTTTGTACTCTTGTGTTATGAACAACGGTCGAGTGGCTAGACGGGCAAGCCTTGATGTCGCATCACCTGTCTTTAAGAACTAAGAATATAGATAAATTACTTAGGTTAGTTGTGAATCTTTCTTGTAATGTGACATTTAATAACAATCATTTTCATTATAATTACCTCGTGTGACAACCACAACCTAAATTTGCTGTCTAACTGTGCCATTATTTTTCATCTTTTATTGCGCTCACATGCTTCATATTTTCTATATAGTTAAAATAATTTAATCATGTAAAAATTAAAATCATGTAAAAATTAAAATAATGTAAAAGTTAAAATAATTTAAACTTAATTTTTCCATTCTTCGACATCTTTATGTGCGTCAAATAGATAATGATCTACTTGTCCATGTTGCAAACTCGTTAATTTCACTCATTTACCCATCACATGACAACCCTCATTGATGAACTGATCATTGTCATCCACGCTGGTCGAGTCAGGCATATATTCCCGAGTGACTCCACGGTGATGTATTCCTCTGCAATTGATCCTTCAATGTATCGTGTATTCTTGAAGTAATCTTTGAAAACTTTCATCAATATTTCAAATGGATACATCCATCAATATCTAACTGGGCCACAAAGAAGTGCCTCGTCGCATAGGTGTACCAACAAGTGAACACTTATGTTAAAGTAAGATGGGGGAAAGTACTTTTTCAAGACATAAATTGCTTCGTGCACCGCTAATTTTTGCGGCCACTATATGATCTCGATTAACTACCTTCTCATATAGAAGTGAGAATTAGATACTAATTTACATAATATCCCTATGCAAATCCTTGTAATTTGAGAAAGAATGCTTAAACAATAGACCAATTGCATGATCACATGCCAATCGTGGGACTTACACTTATGTAAATCATGGGTAGCATAATTCGTAATCTTTTGCAAGTTGGACGGAAAATTAGATGGAACCATCAAATTATATATTGTGTATAAAATCACCTTCCTTTGCTCACTCATCAAATTAAACGCACCATGGAGAATTATTGTCCTTCCCTTACTATCTTCTTTCAACTATAGTTGTGGCTTAAGTTTAAACACTTTAAGATTTTTTCTTGCATTTTCTTCATCCTTCTAATGACTCCCCCCAAGGCATGTGCCCACAATATGTTCAACGATGTTCTTCTTTACGTGCATCACATTTAGTTAATGGCGCACTAGATTATTCTTCCAATAAGGCAAGTCATATAAAATTAACCTCCTAAACCATGCCTTTCTTGTCTCAGTTTTATTCCCAGTTGGGGTCTTCATATTCTTGACATTCTTAAATTTAGGATTATTACCTGGCATATGAGGGCCACAATCATAAGATTTACTTTCAATTTTTGAGCTTGAAAGTTTTCTCGGCCATATTTTATGTTCAACCCCACTCGGTAAAAAATTAAAAACTTTCTCAAATCTAAAACTATGAGCGGGGGGTAAAAAACTCCTTGGCAACGGTATTAATTTTTTGAGCTAGTGATCCAGTCTCCTCTCCAGAAATATGATACCCCAAATAACCATGTACTACACAATTAGATGATGTCCCATAAGATGGAAAATTATGAATTTCCCACATCAACATAGCTTTCAGCGTAAACTCTTCTTTTCTAAAAGAGTCAAATGCTTTTAAACCCTCTTCCCACAACTCATTTAATTCTTCTACCAAAGGAGCTAGGTAGACATTCATGTCTTCACTTGGTGCCTTTGGCCTAAGTATTAACAAAAATAGCGTCAAAAATCTAGGTATCATACACTGTGAAGGAGGGAGGTTGAGTGGGGTTAGGATCACTGGACATACACTCTAATGGGTGCTTAGATTTCCAAATGGATTGAAACCATCTATTCATATTGCCAAATGAATGTTATGCTGTTCTCGAGAAAAAATGGGATACTCAGAACTCATCCTCTTCTAAATTGTAGAATCAATAGAATAGAACATGAGATTTTACCCTACTTCTGCCCTAGTATGCCAAGTCATTACCTCCGCTATCCGTGGTAATGTGAAAAACTACTTTAATCTAGGCCTAACAGGAAAATATTTCAAACATTTTTTAGGCACTTTTGAGGTTGTGCCTTCGTTTCCAGTAGATTGTACATATCTAGGTTCATCACATACCGAACACCTATCGAAATTTTCATACTCCTTTTGGTATAGTATGCAGTCATACACACAAGCATGAATTGATTTATACTTAATTCCCAAACCTTTCAAAGTATTTTTCATAGTGTGATAGCTGTTTGGGAGAGTATTATGCTTAGGTGGCAAGCCCTTCACCCAATTACAAATTCCTGTCAAGCTATTGCTAGACAAACCATATTGGATCTTCAAACTATGAAAACCAACCATGGCATGTAAAGTTGTTTGATCTTTCTCACAGTCAGAGTATAACGGCTGTCTCACCTTAAATTTTAAACTTCGATAGTCATTGTCAAGGTTTATCCTGATATCTTGATGAGCACCTGAACCTTGTACATAGTTAATGACCTCATTCCCTTCCTCTTCATGAACTCCATACGCGTCATCAACTAAATCCTCTAGCATGTTATGATCTACATTGTCATCCTCCCCATGTACATATATCCTACTTGTTAAATGTTGTTGTGAAGTTTGCTCGAGGATAAAAGGAACTTTTGGTTTCTCGTGAAAAACCCAAATTCGATAACTATCTTGCATACCCCATCTTAACAAATGTAGTTTAGCTGTTTTCCACTCAAACACCTTACCACCTAGAATATGGACACGGAAACTCTTCATCATCATGACATCTCTTTGCGTATTTCACAAATTCATTAGCACTTCTGCGAAACACATCCCTTAATCTATTTGTCTCACCCATCCACTCTTTGTATTTAGGACATGCCATCACAGCTACTACAAAAAAATATCTATTATGGGTAAAAAGTGTATATTCGTGGATTAGCATAAAAAATGTGAATATTTAGTTCCCATTAGTATAAACAATCACCTGTTGAATGCATACACATAACAACTAGAATGCTATTTTCTATGCATAAATTTATTCGTGCATTCAAATTTAATTTTAATTTGAAATTGAAATTAAAATTCAATTTATAATATTAATTCTTATTTCCTCCATCTCCTCTAAAGGGTGAGTGGTCCTATCCCATTCAAGACCACATATTTATGTAATATACTTAACAACTCATGCACATTGTTCCAATTTGAGAAAACTTTGGCAGCATATCCCCATAGTTCTCCAAGTACACGATATAGATTCGCATGTGTGAGTGTTATTTCAATTTATCAATTGAAATAACACTTAATATCGTATAATCTAGTATGTACCTAGAGAACATTAATATACGACTGTAGAACTTCCCCCCAAAGCAACAAGTTTAATCCATTAAGAATATTATTATACAGAAACTATGCAGTCCCAAACTGTCCAAACGGGACAAGTCAAGAAATCTCATTACAGGGATAATGACTCTGGAACAGGTTTAAGGTCTATTGAATGCGTAAGAATAAAAACTAGAAGGCCAGTACCTATGTACACTATAAGTAATTTAAAGTATGTTTCATTTAATTATGTCTTATCACAATTCGAGAGATTTCATTTAATTATGTAATTTAAAGTATGTTTTATTTAATTTAAAGTATGCATAAGAACTATAGAATGTTTTACCATTTTATAAGGAGCTAAGGGGATGGTAACATTATGTGACTTCTCGTGAAATGCGATACTACATTAAAAGCATGCTAATTATATTAAAGGTTTGAGTTGTCACTCCCGCCCATCACTAAACTTCATGCGTGGAATGTCTAATCGAAGTGAAATCCAAACAATGACCCCCCACCCACCGTGATACCCTTTCATTTAGATAAGGTAGTTCAATATGAAGAAACATTTGTGATTTATATAATTGAAAAACATATACACACACACATGGACTTTACTCTCACAAAATATACACATACACACACACACCACCACCACTGCCTCCCCCCACCCCCACACGCCTACACACACATACACACCACCACCACCACCACTGCCTCCCCCCACCCCCGTACGCCTACACACACACACACACACCTACCGCCACTACCCCCCCTAAATATTGTTTAGACAATAAAGTCCCTCGTGATATATATACAAACCTAATTAACTTCAAGACCTAAATAATAACACTCAATCAATATTAACAATTTCTAGCCAATTTCAAACCTCAATAACAATGCACAAACAATATTTAAAATGTCAAATTAATTTCATTCTCTAAATAATAAGATTTATGAAATATTAAGAATACCTATTAATTTCAATCCCAACTAACACCACCTAATTAACATTCACAAATAACAATACCAATCACTTGGAAGCCCTAAACTAAAAATACTCAATCAATATTAATAATGTCCAATTAATTTAATTCCTAAAATACCCAACTAATACCACTCCCACACACCCGGCCCCCCCATCCCCATACACCTATACACACACACACACACCCTTCCCCCCCTCACTCCCCCACTCCCCACCCCCTACTCCCACTGTGCCCACCATCACTCCCCCCTGCCCCCTGCCCCACCACTACATGCACACACACACACACATGCAGACATACCCACCCACCCACCTACCACTGCCCCATCATTACACACACGCGCACACAAACACACACACACACACCTGCACACACACATGCACAAAGTAGAGAGAGAGAGAGATATATAACCGTCGCTCGAGCTGGAGAGAGAAAATGGAGGGAAAGGAAACGGTGGGAAAATAAAGGTGCCTAGGGTTTTAATTATAAGACTTATTATGAACCTGTCAAGGTCTTTTACCGTGATAAGTCCGTAATAACTGTACTTGTCACGGTCAATGACTGTGATATATAGTTGTAATGGCCTTATCACGGTCAATGACTGTGACAAAAAAATGCGTGTTTTTTTGTCACAGTGAATGACCATGACAAAGCTGGCCGGCTCAGAGGTGAAAATTTAATCTTTTTGGTGTAGTGAAATATATTCATGTATGAAGTATGATTTCATATCATACCACAACGAGCATGGACTGAAGGATAAGTCTCATGTACGCAATGATCCAATATTTATGATTTATAAGAGAGAAAATGACAAAACAACTAAATTCACAGGTGATCGCAAGTTCCGTAGAAGGTATTGAAGTATTTTTCCTTGGGGACGTGGTTAAAAAGATTTTCCACTGTACCATTAATAACGCATGCCATGACATGGAACGCTCGGGTTGAGGTGGGTTGGAATGTCATACGCCATCCCATTGGTTAAATCATATGGTAATTTTCAAACACACGATACCCTAAATTCACAAAGAAGCTGGGAAATGACCATATTGGATTATCAACCGGCAGGTTTAACCCTTTTGGTAATTTGAGCATTAATCAGAGTTATTGGCCATTTTTTGGTTCCTTTAAATCTCCCCCCCCCCTCTCCCATTGTGCATGAGAAAAAAGGTTACATTATAGTCGTTGTTGATACCTGGACGAAACGCTCCTAGCGACAATATTTATATTTTCTTAGCCCTATTCATTGAAAAATTGAAAGAGTTCTAGGTTGAAGGCAGAAGGTCTTTTGATGCTCATAAGAGTGAAGAGTTCACACTTAGAGCAATATTGTTTTATGTGATCCATAACTTTACTGCCTATGGGACCTTATATGGTTGCAATATTCATGGTTTTTATGGAAGTCCCATCGATAAGCTTCTAATTACTTTGAGAATATGACAATAATTTGCAAATCTCAATATTTAGGCTTAAAACATGCTTTGAATAGGTAAAAACCCCAAATAGCTACCAAACGACCCTATAAGAGACACGGACACCTCGTAGGGGACCAATTTAACTTGTAGGAACTAGAGACATAATCATGGGACTCACGATTTGAGAATATGATGATAATTTTCATATATCTAGATCAAGGATTAAAAATATGTCGCTAGAGGGCGAAAGCCCAAAATAACCTCGAAAGAGGTGCGAATTCCTCACACGGGACTAATGTAACTCATAGGAACTGACTGCATAGTCACGGGACTCCCGATTTGTAAATATGACAAAAATATAGAAATTTTAATACTTAGGCTTAAAAACATGACTTTAACAGGAAAACACCCAAAATGACCCCCAAATTGGCCCCGTAAGAGACACAAACACCTCGAACGGGACCAATATAACTTGTAAAAACTGACTACGTAGTCATGGGAATCCCGATTTGAGAATATAACGATAATTTAAAAATACGAGGACTTAGGCATAAAATCATGCCATTAGACGGAGACAACCCAAAATAGTCCCCAAACAACCCCGTTAGAGGCACGAACACCTCCCAGGAGATTAATGTAACTCGTATGAACCGATCGCGTACTGGACTCTCGATTTGAGAATGTGATGATAATTTATAAATATCATGTCATAGGCTTGAAAGCATGCCTTTAAAAGGAAGAAAACTCATAATAGCCTCCCAACAGACTGACACCTCACACAGGACTAATGTAACTTATAGGAACTAACGAAATAGTCACGGAACTCCTGGTTTGATAATATGACAATAATTTGAAAATATATAGACTTAGGCTTAAAAATAGGCCTTAAAGGGTAAAAACCCAAAATAACCCCCAAACGGTCCTGTAAGAGACACAGACACTTCGCACGAGACCAATATAACTCGTAAAAATTGACTACATAGTCACGAGAATCCTGATTTGAGAATGTAAGGACATAATTTTATAAATGTTAAGGCTAGAATCTAGGAATTTTCTATTTGTCCTAGATCACAGTATGTATGTCTGATACCGCTACATTCGTCACGTCAACACGATCATCCACGATGACCTTGATCTGAATCCATGCATCCACCATTTTCACACGTGCATCATGCTACAGGCGACGTGCTGCTCAATCATTCCCACTACTCCACTTCGCGTTATTGGTAAAATGGTTTATTGGAGTTTTTAATATTTGCATAAATATTTGGGAATGTTTTAGAAAATATTTTTTGAAGTCTGATTTATTTTTAACACAAAACAAGAAATTTTTCTAAGTGTAGAAGCGGACTTTTTCTTGGTTGTCGAGCTCGTTCAAATGGAATTGCTCTGTCGTTCAAGCGACATGAAGATGTCGCACGATCTCATTCGAGTGACGGCGCCACCTCGATTTTCGTATAAATATCTGTACCCATTCTGCACGTTTTTCCAAGTCTTTTTTGTACACGTTTATGCGATTTACAGCCTAGAAAATAGACTTCAAGTTTTTAAGGTTTAATGCCTTTTGATTCACAGAACCATTCCTAAATTTTTATGTGAATCTTTAAACCTTCAAAGGATCGTTCTTACTCATATGAAGTAACTTGTGGAGAAGCCGACTCTTTTCCATTGCTGCCCATCTGGAGTTGTTGCAGGAGATTCCAGCCGACGACATTGGAGCCGACACCTGAGGGTATTTTGAATGTCACTCTTGTTTTCAGTATAATCCGTGTAAACCGTTCTTTACAAATTATAGTGAAAATAAAAGGTTTTGCCCCTTTGGGGGATTTTTCCTCATTTGTGATTGAATGTTCTTGCATGATCATATTGTCTTCAATCACACCTAGATGCATGTTTTAGGATTTAATTAAAAAATTGATTCTAATTAAATAATTTCTTTGTTTGAACAAAAGCGCACTCTCAAATTGGTATAAGAGCCAATTACACAATTATGCCGTGTAATTTTTTGCAAATTTTTTCTAAAGATATCAATTTTCTGAAAAATTGATTTTTGGAAAAAAAGGGCGTGTTCAAAATGGAGAAATTATATAATAAAATGTCAGTTTTTGACGGGACAAATTGTTCTTACTAGAAAGCCCGTATGAAATCTACTCTAAAAGCCATAGATGAAAGAGTTTGGGTTTTGGTTGAAAGAGGGTGGACACTTACCTCCATCACTATTGACAGCATGAAAAATTTAAAACTTGTGACTGCATGGACGGAAGATGAATTTAAATAATTAGCTTTTAACTCTAAGGATCTTAGTGCTATTTTTGGATCCGTCACACCTAATGAGTTCCGATGGATAATGATGTGTACCACGTCAAAAGAGACATGGGATGTTTTATAGCTTACCAACGAAGGAACTAATGCCATGAAAGAATCAAAATTGCAAAACTTAACAACTCAATTTGAAACTATCACCATGCTTGAATCTGAATGTTTTGATGAATTCTATGCTAGATTATATGATATTGTTAATACTAGCTTTAATCTTGGTGAACACATTCCTAATGATAGAGTTGTTAAAAAGATTCTAAGATCACTACCTAAGCGTTTTATCCCTAAAGTCGTTGTGCTAAATTTTATAGGTAATTTAAACATGCTTAAATTAGAGGAATTGGTTGGAGACTTACAAACCTTTGAAATTGACATGTTTCCTAAGTCTGTTAAACCAAAAGATAAAGGAATTGCTCTTAATGCACAGGATATGAAGAGTGAGGGGTCGACAAGAAAAAGACTAGAGTCATCTAGAAAAAGGGAGATAGAAACATCAGATTCCGAGTGTGACCTTGATTTAGATGATTTGGCCTTGTTTGCAAAAAAATTCAATAAAATTCTTAAATTCAAGAAAAATGGAAATTTCAAAGATAAAAAGAATTTTGAGAAAAATAAGTTTGAAAAGAAAAATGAAAAAGATTTTAAAGATCCTTCTAAGAAAGACGGTGAGAGATGTTATGAGTGTGACGGTAAGGGTCCTAGGGCTTTTGAGTGTGCTACTAAGCTGAACAGAATTGCTAAAGAAAAGGACAAAGCTTTCCTTAAGGCTACCCTTAGTGATAATAGTGAGGTCGAGTCGGTGGACTCTAGAGATAAGTCATCGCATGAGTGTAACTTCACCTCATTCATGGCTAGTCATGTGATTACCTCTAGTTCTCCTCACGACGATGAGGATGCTACTTCACGGGGAAACCTCGATAGTGAGAACGAAGTGAATGAGGGGGAGGATGCTGCAAATGAGAGCGAGAGTAATCTTTAACGCGCCTACGCTGAGTTATATACCGAGTCATTTAAAACCAAAAAGTGTAACAAAGCATTATTTCTTAGGATCACTACTTTAGAGGAAGATTTAATAGCAGCGAAAGAGAGAGAGTCCTCCACCTGAACTACCTTTAGAGAGAGAGAGTCTTCCTGTGTTAAAAGAGAAACTTGTTTAGAGAGAAAAAGAGACTGTTTGGAGAGAGAGAGTTATTTTGAGAAAGAGAAAGGGGACTTGACTAATCAAGTGGATAGTCTTACGAGTGAGCTCCATTCCTCCCTGAAGACTCGGAAGAAACTTGAAAACCTTGTAGACCAGCTTACTCATGATCTTAAGAGAGCACGGGAAGTCAAGGTTCAAATCGAGGACAGATCTGGAAATATGGGAAAGATGCTCCTCGGTCCCGCTTTAGGTTTTAGTGATAGGCACGGAATAGGTTTTGATGATTCCTTAACGTCCCAAATAGCATCTGGAGCAGTTCCTGAGTTTACTATAACTCAATATGGCCATCATCAAGAACCACGAAGGAGAGTTTGACCAAGAAAAGAAAACCAAGGTCAGCTTAAGACTATGCTCTTTTATACGTACTGCAAAAGAAAAGGACACCTGAGAGAGTATTGCTATAGCTTGGGCCAGACTTCACGTACATATGCTCCACCACATCGTACTGATGATTTTACCAGTCTGAGAGAACATGTTGATTTTTTAGCAGCCACATCACAGAGTTTGATGGAGGAATTCTGATGGATGTCTTTGTCGTTAGTGAATGATTCCCGCATCCCGGTTAAAACCAACAACAAGGGTAAATAAAAGGTTACCACTTCTTGGGTTCCTAAGAAAGATGAAAAGGCCCTTGTTGTTCATATCTCTCTCAAAGTCCATAATACCTCATAGTGGTATTTCGATAGTGGGTGCTCCAGACATATGACCGGTGATGTCTCACTTTTTACCTACCTAGAGGATTATAAGGAAGGTAGAGTCACATTTGGAGATGGGAGAAAATCTAGCATCGTAGGACGAGGTATTGTAGAGTTACCAGGATTTCCTAAGCTAGAGAATGTACTATATGTCAAAGGTTTGAAAGAAAACCTTCTCAGCATTAGCTAGTTGTGCGATGCTGACTTTACCATAAAGTTTGACCGGGACGCACGCAATGTCTATAATCAAGATGGTAGTGCAAGGGGTGAGGACAAAGGATAATTATTATGGGACTGTGACCAAATCCTCACTTATCTGCAACAGCTCCATGATCACTCCTATGGATCTGTGGCACCAACATCTAGGTCACGTGAAGTTTAGAGATTTGATGTGATTAGCTAAAAAGTACCTAGTACGTGTCTTACCAACACTTGAAAGCTAACTTCCACGATTTTTGGACCCTGTCAGTTGGGAAAGAGAATCCATAGTCCCCATAGGAAGTTGATTTCCATTACCACCTCCCGTGTGCTTGAGCTGATACACATGGATCTCATGGGTCCTACTTGTACAGAGAGTTTGGGTTGTAAGAGGTACATCCTAGTGATAGTAAATGATTTCTCCAGATATTCGATTGTAGGTTTTCTGAGAGAGAAATCCGATGCTGTTGAGTTTCTGACGACCAAGTGTCGTGTCCTACAAAACCAACACGATGTCACTATCAACATAATGCATAGTGATAACGATACTGAATTTAAGGAGTAAAAAGTAGATCTTTACTGTGATAGCCTAGGAATCAAACATGAGTTTTTTGTTGTGAAAACTCCTAAACAAAATGGGATTGTTGAGAGAATGAACAGGACAATTCAAGAAATGGCTAGATCAATGCTTCTAGGTCATAAAGTTTCTATGATATTTTGGGTAGAGGCAGTGTCTACTGCATGCCATACGGTGAATAGGGTTTACCTTCATCCACACACACGTAAAATGCCCTATGAATTGTGGACTAGAAAGAAGCCCAACCTTGCATATTTTCGTATCTTCGGGAGTAAATGCTATATCCTACGGGATAGAGAGAGTTAGAAAAGTTTAACTCCCGAAGCGACGAGGGAATATTGCTGGGATATTCATCAAATAGTAGAGCATACCGGGTTTTTAACCTGAAGAGATCTAAAGTGATGGAGTCGATAAATGTTACTGTGTAAGATGACAAACCTTCGACGTCTGTTGACTCCACCCATTTAAGTGAGGATGACACACTCCTTTTTTGTGATCCCACTGTGTCTCCCACATCCAGGGTGGACCCTACTCCTATTCTAGGGGACATACCTGCTTGGGTTCGTAAGAATCATGATCTTACTTCTATCCTCAGATATCCCACCCTAAGGGTCAAGGCTCTTACTCAGCTAGAGAATGTTATTATCCATGTCTGCTACACATCTAAAGTTAAGACCAAGAACTATAAAGAAGCACTCCAGGATGAACATTGGATCTCTGCGATGCAGGATGAGTTGCTTCAGTTTAATAAGAATAATGTCTGGGAACTTATCCCCCGACCTAGTGAGACAAATGTGATAGGTACCAGGTGGATTTTCAAGAATAAAATGGATGAAAATAGTACTATAATCATAAATAAGTCTAGGTTGGTCGCTCAAGGCTACACATGGATAGAGGATGTAAACTTTGGGGAGATATTTACTCCTATTGCGAGGCTTGAGTCCATCCGCTTACGACTCGCCATCGCATGTCATCTAAGCTTCAAGTTATATCAGATGGATGTCAAAAGTTCCTTTCTAAATGGCATTCTACAAGAGGAGGTTTACATGGAACAACCAAAAGAGTTTGAAGACGCTAAGCACCCGAAGCATGTCCACTATCTGAGGAAAGCCTTATATGGTTTGAAGCAAGCACCCCGTGCTTAGTGCGAGATGCTTACTTCCTATCTCTTACTCGTGGCTTCGAGAGAGGGGGAGTTGATATGACGGTGTTCATCAGGAGAGATGACGATGCTATTTTGGTTTTCCAGGTCTATGTGGACGACATAGTCTTTGGATACACATGCTCCCAGCATGCTCACCACTTTAAGGAGGAGAGGAAAAGTGAGTTTGAGATGAGCATGGTAGGTGATCTTACTTTCTTCCTTGGTCTCCAGGTTCGTCAGATAGAGGATGGGATGTCCATCTCCCAATCCAAGTATGCTAGAGACCTAGTGAAGAAATTTAGTTTAGACTCCGCTAAGAATGCACGTACACCTATGAGTACTTCTATCAAGCTTAGTAAGGACACTTTGGGCAAGGATGAAGAGCAAGCCCCGACATAGCCCACTACACCAAAATGGTCAAATTGTCACCTTTCAGCCGGCCAGTCGTGTCAAGGTCATTGACCGTGACAAAAAACACGCGTTTTTCATCACAGTCATTGACCTTGACACGACCGTGATAACTAATTGTCACGGTCAATGACCTTGACACGACCGTGACAATGTTAACAACAAAAACCCTTTCCCCCTTCTTTTTTCCCTCCCGCGTCGTTCCCTCCCTCTCTCTCTCTCTCGACGCTGCTCTCTCTCTCTCTCTCTCTCTCTCTCTCTCTCTCTCTCTCTTCCATTTATATATATGTTTGTGTGTATATATATGTGTGTATGTGTGTATATATGTGCGTGTGTGTGCATGTGTGGGCGGTGGGGCAGGGTGGGGTAGGGGGTGGGGCAGGGTGAGGATAGGTGGTAGGCGGTTAAAAATGTAAATAAATATGTAATTTTCTATAAATTTCCAAAAATAATATCCAAAAATGTAAATGTAAATAATATCCAAAAATGTAAATTTGTAGTAATTGTCATCCGAAGTTGCTAAAAGCATCCGAAGTTTAAAAAGCATGAAAAATAAAATATTTTTTAAGATTTGTGGTGAATAACTAAAGTTAAAAAAAGTATTACTTTAGTCATTAAATTACTTTTTGAATTCGGGAGATGCGCGTAAATTTGTAGTAATTGTCTTATAATAAAGATCAATTAGTCTATGTTGTTGAAAATTTTGATCAAATTGGTGAGCCCTTCATATTTTAAAAATGTTGTTTTTATTCCTATAGAACAGCTTAGATAGTGTGTGTGTGTGTGTATGTGGTCAATACATGAATTTATTTTTGTATTTGAATTAACCCATGAATTTATTTTTGTATTTGAATTAACCCATGAATTTATTTTTGTATTTGAATTAACCCATTATATGAAACATACTTGAAATTAAATATAGTGCGCATAGATACTAGCATTCTAGTTCTTATGCTTACGCATTCAATAGTCCTTAGACCCGTTCGAGAGTCATTACCCCTGTAATGAGATCTCTCGAATTGTCCCGTTTGGACAGTTTGAGACTGTATAATTTCTGTATAATATTCTTATTGGCTTAAAGTTCTCTGGGTACATACTAGATTGACAAGTGTGACTGTTATTTCAATTGACCAATTGAAATAACACTCACACCTGCCAATATACGTCGTGTACTTGTATAACTAAGGGGATATGCTGTCGAATTTTTTTCAAATCGTAACAATGTGCATGAGCTGTTAAGTATATTACAGAAAAATGCATTCTTGAATGGGATAGGACCACTTACCCTTTAATAGGATAATTAAATTATGGGATAATTAAATAAAACATATTATAAATCTAAGTTTTGTTTACCTTTAATAGGTGTTTAGTTGTGGTAGCTGCGATGTGATATCCGAAATACAAAGAGTGGATGGGTGAGACTAATAGAATGGGGGATGTGTTTCGCAGAGGTGCTAACGAATTTGTGAAATATGCAAAGAGATGTCGTAATGATGAAGAGTTTCCGTGTCCGTGTTCTAGGTGTAAGAATGGTAAGGTGTTTGAGTGGAAAACAGTTGAACTACATTTGTTAAGATCGGGTATGCAAGATAGTTATCGATTTTGGAGTTTTCACGATGAATTGAAAGTTCCTTTTGTCCCCGACCAACCTTCACAACAACCTTCAACAAGTAGAATAGATGTAGAAGGGGACAATGTAGATCATAATATGTTAGAGGATTTAGTTAATGATGCATACGGAGTTTATAAAGCTGAGGAGAATGAGGTTACTGATGATGTAGAAGATTCAAGTGCTCGTGAAGATAACACGATAAAACTTGACGATGACTACCAAAGTTTAAAATTTAAGGCGACCCAACCGTTATACTCTGGCTGTGAGAAAGATCAAACAACTTTACATGTCATGGTTGGTTTGCACAGTTTGAAGACGCAGTACGGTTTGTCTGGAAATAGCATGACGGGAATTCTGAAATGGGTGAAGAGCTTATTACCCAAGGTGAATACACTTCCAAATAGCTATCCTGTTATGAAGAACAGTTTGAAAGGTTTGGGAATGAAGTATAAATCGATTCATGCTTGTGTGTATGACTGCATACTATACCGAAAGGAGTATGAAAATCTTGATCGTTGTTCGATATGCGATGAACCTAGATATGTCCAATCTACTAGTAAGGAAGGCACAAGCTCAAAAGTGCCTCAAAAAGTATTGAAATATTTTCCCGTTGGGCCTAGATTAAAGCGATTTTTCACAGTACCATGGATTGCAGAGGCAATGACTTGGCATGCTAGGGCAGAAGTAGGGGGTAATATCATGCGTCATCCTATTGATTCTACTGCATGGCGAAGGATGAATTTTGAGTATCCCGATTTTGCTCGAGAACAACGCAACATTCGTTTGGCTATATCAACAGATGGTTTCAATCCATTTGGAAATCTAAGCACCAATCAGAGTGTATGGCCAGTGATCCTAGCCCCACTCAACCTCCCTCCTTCACAATGTATGAGTCCTGAATTTTCGATGATGGCTTTATTGATACCTGGGCCAAAGGCACCAAGTGATGACATTGATATCTACCTGGATCCTTTGGTAGAAGAATTAAATGAGTTGTGGGAAGAGGGTGTGCAATCATTTAACTCTTTTATAAAAGAAGAGTTTACGCTGAAAGCTATGTTGATGTGGGCAATTCATAATTTTCCAGCTTATGGGACATTATCCGGATGTGTAGTACATGGTTATTTAGGGTGTCCTATTTGTGGAGAGGAGACTGAATCTCTTCGTATATCCTCTAGCTTAAAAAATATATACCATTTCCACAGGAGGTTTTTACCCCCAGCTCATAGTTTCGGATTTGATAAAGGTTCCAATTTTTTATTGGGCGGAGTTGAACATAGGCTACCGCCGAGACAACTTTCGGGTTCAGAAATTGAAAGTAAATCTTCTGAATGTGGCCCAAATATGCCAGGTAAGAATCCCAAATTTAAGAATGCCAAGCATAAGAAGACCCCAACTGGGAATGAAACTGAGATAAGAAAGGCATGGTCTCGGAGGTCAATTTTATTTGACTTGCCTTATTGGAAGAAAAACACGGTGCGCCATGTGTTGGATGTGATGCATGCAGAGAATAACTTCGCTGAACATATTGTGGGTACTTGCCTTGGGGGGAGTCATTCGAAGGATGGAGAAAATGCACGAAAAGACCTTAAAACGTTAAAACTTAAACCACAACTATGGTTGAAAGAAGATAGTAGGGGAAGGACAATAATTCCCCCTGGTGCGTTTACTTTGACGAGTGAGGAAAGGAAGGTGCTTCTAGACACAATATATAATTTGAAGGGTCCATCTACTTTTTCGTCTAACTTTCAAAGGATTGTGAATTATATTACTCATGATTTACATAAGTGTAAGTCCCACGATTGGCATGTGATCATGCAATTGGTTCCTCTATTGTTTAAGCACTGTTTCTCCAAGCACACGGATTTGCGTAGGGCTATTATACAAATTAGTATTACCTTCTCCCTCTTCTATGAGAAGGTAGTGAATCGAGAACACATAGTGGCCGTAAAATTGGCTGTGAACGAAGTGATTTGTGTATTGGAGAAGTACTTTCCCCAGCATTCTTTGACATAAGTGTTCACTTGTTGGTACACCTATGCGACGAGGCACTTCTTTGTGGTCTAGTTAGATATCGGTGGATGTATCCGTTTGAAAGATTGATGAAAGTTTTTAAAGATTACGTCAAAAATACGCGATATATTGCAGGATCAATTACAGAGGAATACATCACCGTGGAGTCATCAATATATACTCGGGAATATATGTCTGACTCGACCAGCGTTGATGACACTGATGAATTCCTCGATGATGGTGGTATTGTGATGGGAAAACGAGTGAAATTAATGAGTTTGCAACATGAACAAGTAGCTCGTTATCTATTTGACACACATGAAGATGTCGAAGAATGGAAAAAGTAATTTTTGAATATTATAATGTTTAACATTATGTTAGATTATTTTATACATGATTAATTTTGTAATATGCAGTAAATATGAAGCCTGTGAGAACAATAAAAGACAAAAAACAATGGTACAATCAGACAGCGAATTTAGGCTATGGTTGACACAAGAGGTAATTATAATGAAAACAGTCATTATATAACGTTACATTACACTCAAATTTTACCACTAATATAATTAATTTATCTATATTCTCAGCTCCTAAAGATGGGTGATGCGACATCAAGGCTTGCTCGTCTAGCCACTGGACCCTTGTTCGTGGCACAAGAGTACAAAAAGTATCGATTGAACGGTTACATTTTCGGCGCTAAAGTGTACGAGGAAAGTACAAATGTACAGAACTCGGGAATTTCATACAAGGCTCTTACTTTCTTTCGAGCGAGCGCAAAAGATAAAAACCTCGTTGAAGCTGAAATGACTTACTATGGTGTAATCCAAAATATATTTGAATTGGATTATATAAGCTTCAAAGAGGTTGTATTTTACTGTGAATGGGTAAGAGTTGAGGATAAAAATGCTTGTAAAGTTGATCCTGTCACCAATTTGATCATGGTTGACTTGTCCAAGTTGAAGAGCAACGACCACGTGAGCGATGAGCCGTTTGTTTGTACATTTGCAAGTGTTTTACTCGGAGTATATCAACAACGAGCCATGGTCAATTGTCCAACACGCGCCAAGGAATCTAAATAGTAGTGTGGATGACTTGGCTGCTCCTGCCAAATATCAATCCATTTTTAATGATAACCCGAATTTGAAACAATTTTTCAATTTGTAATAAATATTTTAATTTGTACCGAAACATCCATTTTTAATGCTTTTACTTGATCAGCACTTTATCATTTTCACTCTTGTGTAGTGTGCGTGTGTGGAGAGGAGATTAATACATAAATATTCCAACTACATCTAAGTTTTGTTTATACTAATCCATGAATATACGCTTCTTACCTTTAATAGGTGATTAGTACATAGTTATGTGGGGTGTCCTATTTGTGGAGAGGAGACTGAATCTCTTCGTCTATCCGAACACTAAGGAATGCCATAATCCAATGGAGCGATGCTCTGCAAATTCCTCCCAACTGTTATGTAGCCAAACATCACCAGTTGAAGTTTTCAATTCCACCCCACCACTTGGAACTTCTAGCAAAACATGGGAGACCATTGAAAGGTGGAATTGACAACTTCAACTGCTGATTTTTGGCTACACAACGGTTGGAAGGAATTTGCAACACATAAATCCATAGGATTATGGTATTTCTTAGTGTTTAGATATGAAGAGAATTATAATTGACACGATTGCCCGGGGTACATTAGTTGGAAGGAGGTGCCATATGAGCTCAAGTTAGCTGTTTAAGTGACACTACAGGTAATGTATTTATATTTATATGTCAATTTCGATTTCGATTTCAATTACGATTTATATTTATCTATATTTGAGGGGCGGATACTAATTTTACTTTATTTCAATTCAGGGGACAGGGAGTGGCCCTAAGGGTAGGCCACATATGCTCTATACTTATGTGGCTATTCGGATGAGAAGGGAAGGATAAGGAGGTGTTCCCGAGCGTCGCGGTACAAAATCTCTTTTCCATGCAAATAGTTTGTAGATTTGAGATAAAATGATGGTGATGTTGTTTCTTTTTAAATAGTTTCTTATTTGAATATATATTTGCATTATCTTTAGTTTGTTAGGATATATGATTTTTGGAACAGGTACAACGTTGCTATAACAGGTACAAATATACTGCTGGGCAGTGGCAGTGGCCATACTGCCCAACAGATTTTTTTTAAATTCTGCCCAGAATTGTCACGGTCATTGACCGTGACAATTTTTTAAAAAGGGTCACGGCTTTGTCACGGTTTATAACCGTGACAAACGTGTCACGGTCATTGACCGCGACACGACCGTGACAAAAAAAGTAATCTCGCCTCGAAATGTCACGGTCATTGACCTTGACAAGTTGGATTTGTCAAGGTCAATGACCTTGACAAATGGGCAGATTTGGTGTAGTGGCCTTTAGTGTTGGAGTCTGTGCGCGATATCAAGCGTCCCCGAAAGAGTCACACTTACTCGCTCTAAAACGTATTATCAGATACGTGAGTGGGACTCTCTCCTACGATATTTAGTATTCCTTTGATACTGATGACCGTCTATCCTCCTATTCGGATGTCGATTGGGCTGGGGATGTAGATGGTTGTAGGAGCACTTTTGGTGGGTGTTTATACTTTGGTTCAACTCTTGTCTCCTGGTTGAGCAAGAAGCAAAACTCCATCTCTTTGTCCACTGCGGAGGCTGAGTACATCACCACCAGGAGTTGTTGCACGCAACTCTTATGGATAAAGAAAATGTTGGAGGATTATTGAATTTCATAGGACACCATGACCATTTCCTATGATAACACGAGAGTGATACACATATCTCGTAATCCGGTTCAACATTCGCGCACAAAGCACATCAGGATACGCGAGCACTTTATACGCCAGTTAGTTGAGGAGAAAGTCGTATCCTTAAGTTTCGTACCCACTGACCTTCAGTTAGCCGATATTTGCATGAAGCCTTTAGAAGCCCTTAGATACGAGAGTCTTAGGAAGTCTTTAGGTATTTGTACAGTTGACTGAGGGGGTTGGTCCTTGTCTAGGATTGTATGCATTGTCATGTTCATATCATATGATTCCTATTCCTAGTTTGTATCATTTGTATTCTTATTTTTTCTTTTTATATTTTTTTTTCTCGAAAAAAATTCCAAAAAGGTTTTCTTTTTATAAAAATTTTAGAGAAGCACAAAAAGATTTTTGTATTTTGTTTACATCTTTTATGGATGAGCATTTAAGATAGCCGAGTCACATATTCCATTTCCATTTCTCATGTAACTGTTTGATAGTGATTTGAGATGCTACATAATTGCATCCATGTGCTTTATATTGTTTGGAGTCTTTGAGTTGTGATTAGTGATATCTTTCCACATGTTTGTCTCCTTATCTCCTTTATTGCACACATGCACAACCTTATTTGACTATTGTACTTGTCTATCACATATTGGCTTGAGTGTTTCCATCTCAATTCTATCTACACAACAAACCATATGCGATAAAACTTGATAAGATTAGAATGCATGTAAAAAAACATTTGGTGAGATTGTGTGGTATTTTAAAATGGTGAAGCTCTACAAAAGGTTATTATCTATCCTTTGCGATTAAGCCTTCGTTTAAATTGGACCTAAAAAATTGAGGTATTTTAACTATCCGCGGTCCAAAGAGGTTAAAAGAGCCTGAAAAAATTTGAAGGCAATAAAAATAAATTCATGCCGAATATGGGCCATTAGGTTTCACCATAAATTCTCCAATGTTTGAGAACTTAGATCTCCTCTAAACAAAATATAAATCTAAGGGAGTTTGGTTGGAGAATTTAAACGGGTTTGCACTTCCTTGAAAGTCCTGAAAAAGCATTAAATAGTTTTGGACGTTATTGGTGTGAAAATCACTTTGAGTTTTGATTTGCTGATTTGATTGAGTGAATTTCTTATAATTTCATCTTTTTTACACCTAAGGGAGATGTTGAGTTCATTAGTTAGAAGTATCCGATATTCATCATGCACATATGTTATGTTTATATGTATTGATTTTCCTATCGAATTTGCTCACACCCCTTCATTTTCGTTATCATCAACTTGGTTGTTTTGGTGTTATTTCATGGTGTGATTCTTTGTTGTATATTTTGTGTGAATAATTTTGAAAAATTCGAAAATAGAAAGTTTATTACCTTGTGACATTCTCTATTTTCATTTATTTGTGCTTCTCATATCTGTCTATATGGGGACATCATAAAAAGAGGGAGAATGAATTATAGGGGATAATTGTTTGGTTGATTTATCAAAGATTTGCTTAAGCTTAATTGATCTTTGATTTTTGCATGTCATTGTATTTCAAACTATTGCATGTCACGGGTATCTGCTTTATCTCATGTGTGTAGGTACGAAATTGATGAGTATCGGATTGCACACCTTGATGAGAAAAGCTGAAGGATTAAAGATGTTGAAGTTTGATTGATGACATGTCAGTTAGTATTCTCAGTTTGAGGGTTTAATGCGGATATTATCTTATATGTCATTTTCTTTATGGAGATATCATAATTTGGATTTTTTATTTATGTACCGGCATAGACATAGGGGGAGATTTGTAAGGACGTAATTTTATAAATGTCCGGGGTAGAATCTGAGAATTTTTTATTTGTCCTAGATTACAGTATGTATATCTGATACCTCTACATTCGACACGTTAATACGATCATCCACAACGGCCTTGATCCGAATCCATGCATCTACCATCTTCACACATGCATCATGCTACATGCGACGTGCTGCTCAATCATTCCCACTACTCCACTTCGCGTTATTGGTAAAATGGTTTATTAGAGTTTTTAATATTTGCATAAATATTTGAGAATGTTTAAAAAAATATTTTTCGAAGTCAGATTTATTTTTAACAAAGACTATTTTAATTAGAGTCGGAGGAATCCACCCTCTCCTTAAAAATGTAGTGACAGCTGCCCCCAGAACATACCGTAGATTTTTGTCATCTTATGGCGATAATAATTTAGACGAATTTATAGATAACTATATAATTGATATTAATAATCAAATATATAACACAAAAGCAGAAATTTTTCTAAGTGTAGAAGCAGACTTTTTCTTAGTTGTCTGTTGTTCAACCGAAAGGAGGATGTCGCGAGATCTCGTTTCGAGCAAAACGTGGTCTCGTTCGAGATACACGCCTATGTTATTCGAGCGACAGCGCCGCCTCGGTTTTTGTATAAATATATTTACCCATTCTGCACGTTTTTTCAAGTCTTTTTCTTGCACGTTTCTGCGATTTACAACCCAAAAAATATACTTCAAGTTTTTAAGGTTTAATACCTTTTGATTCACAAAACCATTCCTAAATATGTTTGTGAATCTTTAAACCTTCAAAGGATCGTTCTTACTCATCTGGAGTAACTTGTGGAGAAGCTGACTCTTTTCCATTGCTGCCCATCTGGATTTCTTGCGGGAGATTCCAGCCGACGACATCGGAACCAACACCTGAGGGTATTTCGTATGGCACTCTTATTTTCAGTATAATCCGTGTAAATCGTTCTTTACAAATTATAGTGAAAATAAAAGGTTTTGCCCCTTTGGGGGATTTTTCCTCATTTGTGTGTTTGTTTGTGATTGAATGTTCTTGCATGATCATATTGTCTTCAATCACACCTAGATGCATGTTTTATGATTTAATTGAATAACTGAGTTTAATTAAATAATTTCTTTGTTTGAACAAAAGCGCACTCTCAGAGAATATGGTGATAATTTAAAAACATAAAGTTTTAGGCTTACAAACGTTCCGTTACAGGGCGACAACCCAAAATAGCCCCCAAACAGCCCCGTTAGAGGCACGGACACCTCACATGGGTCTAATTTAACTTGTAAGAACAGACCGCGTATGAGACTCTCGATTTGAGAATATGATGATAATTTATAAATATCTAAACATAGGCTTGAAAACATGCCTTTAGCAGGAGAAAGCGGATAACAATCCTATAAGAGACACTAACACCACACATGAGACCAATGTAACTCATAGGAACTGACGACGTAGTCACAGAACTCCCAGTTTGATAATAAGACAATAATTTGAAAATATGTAGACTTGGGATTAAAAACATGCCGTTAGAGGGTAAAAATTCAAAACATCCCCCAAATGACCCTGTAAGAGACACGAAAACCTCACACATGACTAATGTAACTCATAGGAAATGATGGCATAGTGACGGGACTCACGGTTAGAGAATATGACAATAATTTTTAGATATTTAGACTTAGGCTTAAAATCACACCGTAAAAGGGCGAAAATGGAAAATAATCCTGTAACGGCCTTGTAAGAGGAATGAACACACACATACACACATCCCATGTGTTTATTTTACAAATGTAAAATACATTAGAGAATTCGCGAGGCAAAGACCCTATTTCCCGACCCCTCCCCATTAGAGAGGGATACCCACTAGGACTCTAAAACACAGGGAGTTTCACTATCCCTAGTTGGGTTCAAACCCGAAAGGAATTTTTACATATCTAGTTAGGAATGTTGAAATTTTTTAGTACCATGGGGATTTTAATGCATGAATATTTGTTATATTATGCCTTTAGCCCCATTTTAATTTAAAATCGTGTACTAAGAATACGATATAAATTTCTTATTTTACCTCACCAATTGTTAAATATTGCACTCGCTTACTCAATAATTTTTGGGTATATTACAGTAATCCCCTAAACTATCTCGGGTTTACGAGTTACTCCCTAAACTATTTTACTCGACAAACTACCCCCTAAACTATCAACCCGTTATAAGTAAACCAAAAAATCGGGTTCCCACCTTTTGTCACTCTTAATGGAGAAAAATACCCCTCGGTCCAAATTTAAAAAACAAAAATTAAAACAATTAAAAGTAAAAAAAAGTCAGCCTATCTATTTATCTCCATAAACCACCATCGTGGTCGACCTTCCTCATCCATCACCACCACCCTCTACCACCAAACCATGCTAAAACTGCCATCACCTCACCGTCCCCAATAAAAACCAACTTGCCACTGTAACCCCACTTCCAAGCCACCTCCAACCGACCCATTAAAACATGACACCACCCCTATCACCCCAATTCCAAACCAGCACTAACCCACCTATCAAACCCCAACCCTCTGTCACCACTAGAATCACCCATCCATTCTCCACATCACACCCCCACACCACCATCACAACACAAAACCACCACCATCATGACATGACCTAAACCCACCAACCATCAAAACAAATTACAACCTGGAATAACCCATCACTCCTTAACTAACCGTCCATAATCGAATGAAACAAATCCAGCAACCGAGATAAAAAAAAACACAAAATTCATTTTGGTTGAAATGGTTAGAATAAATGGGAGTGTTAGCGGGCGAAGGTGATTTTGGGTTGCGGTTGTTGCTCGAAATAGGATTGTTAATGGATTTTATCCAAATCCGATCTATTTAAGCGGATATAGATCACGCCTAAAATCCGATTATCCGATTACCCGATTACCCATTTATTAAATATGGTGGATTTGGATTCATATACTCCGATCCGATTAATATTTTTCATATATATATATATATATATATATATATATATTAATTAATATATATTGTATTTAATAATATTTTAATTATTTATTATAATAGTTGTTTATTTCATTATCTGTTTTTTTGGAACATTTGCAAAATAAATTTATGAAATAAGAGTTGAAAATAAAAATGTTGCAAATCAAGTTTAACATAAAACAGATAGCCGGATCGGATCCGAATCCGTTTAACATAAACAGATATAGATTTGGATTTTCCTTATCCCTTCCGATTAATAAATGGATCAGATCCTAATTCGTTTAACATAAACGAATATGGATTAGAATTTTCCTGATCCTGTAAGGCCCTAAATGTGATTAGGAATGTTAATTATATGATTAAGTATAAGTTATATGTTATAAGTTGATGAGGGGTGTTAAACACGCTAATTATTATATTTGGGGGATGCATAGTCATGTGATATATGTGTTGGTTGCATTAGATGTTAATTAAGCTTATGATCGGGGATAACTTTTTTAGATCATATGATTAGTTATGTGATTAAATGCATCATGAAAATATGTTTGTAATGCATCATTATTTTTATCAAAAATTAAACCAAAGTGTTGGTCCGAAATTGGCATTGTTAGGTCGCCAAATGTGAAAGTTTTGAGATTTTCGATAAATGCTACCTTTCTATTCGGGCCCAAAATAGGCATACTAGTTTTATGATTTGTGGAAAATACAAAATATAAAAGTTTTAGATATATGAGATAATTTTATAACATAACAAACGGTGTGTAAAACAGAGGTCCAAGTAAGGAGTAATGCTGAAATTACGAAACAAGGGCAAATATGTCTATTCGTTAAATGGTATTTTATCTTATTAGTGGAACACATGGATTGTTTTGATTGGACCAAGGGGAGGTGCCTTATGCCGACTTAAAGAGCTTAACAATACCCCTTGTTCTTCATTTTAATCAGAATTTCAAGTGGGGTTGAGAGTTACTTGGAAGAAAGCAAGGTTATGATGAATTAGTGAAGGATTAAGGCAGATTATCGAGAGATAAACAAGCTTATGTATCCAAAGGTGCTTAGGTAAGATTTAAATTATAAATTTCATTCTTTACATGATATAGGGTGTTTTATATGATATTAAAGATCATATTTAAGGATGATATAATACGTGTTGTTACGTGTAGGTGGGTATGTGTAGGTTGTATATATGAAGTATGTTGAATTCATATAACTAAGGGTGTAATCATCATGTTAATCAAATTGGTGTATTTTTGTGAATACTTAATGGAATCGATTGATTCCAGTTGGATATGAAACTAAACTTATACATACATGTCATATCCGAAAATTATGTAAAAATACCAAGAAATGAATCTTGGGTGATAGTTTGAAGTTTGGGTATGAAATCTGCCCCAAAAGCATAAGTGCGCACACCAGGTGTTCGATGTTTTGCTTGACTTAGTAAATGAACTCTAAAAATTATGAAACATCAATTTTATATTATTCAATATGTTTAATATATGTTTCCATGATTTATAACCAAGTAGGACATTATATATTCTTGAAAAATGTTAAGTTATGCTTTGATGGTCTACTCAGACCTAGATGTATTAAAAGTGGCATAAATGATTGAATACTTATTGGAATCAAGAAATTCCAATTGGAAATATTATAGAACATATATTGGTATGATATAATTTATGGGGAGAATAAAATACCTTCTGGTTTGGCTTAGGGGTTGTGTTTAAGTTGAAGTTTTGTTGTCTTTTTTCTCCAGAAATTATTTGGAAAATGTTGTAATAAAACAGGCATAACTTTGTCTAGAGAATTCATAATTTAATTCCGTAAATTACGTTAGAACCCTAATGAATAAGGTGTTATAGAAATGTGAAGTATCATATTCAATTAGTTTTCAGTTATGTTAGATTGACCAACTGATGTGATGTGTTACTGAGTTTAATGTGATTTGGTGTATTCAAATACTAATGATGTTGAATTGTTAGGTGGGGAAGTGACTAACACTACCATACCAAGGAAATAGTTTTGGTATTAATCTGAGTACCAAATTAAAGGTGAGTGACCTATCCTATGAAATATAGATGCTTATATGTTCATATGGAAATGTGTAGTAAAACTCATGTGTTAAGATGCTTATGGGAGTGATGTTGTATTTATGAAACATATGCATATGATTAAGAATGTTATATGATGTTATATAATGTTATGGACTGAGATGGGTCCTTTATCTAATGTTAAGGACTTTGGTGGTTCCTACGGGATGTGGCGGTCCCATTAACTCAACTTAAAGGTTTGTTGTACTCGAGCCTAATTATGGGATGTGGTATCCCCAATAACTAGGAGTTAATTGGACTGGCGGGTCCAGGGTTGCAAGAGTTACACAATTCCTGTTGGGTTATGACATAAGAAAATAAAAATTGTTATTCAAATTGGTTATATATATGTGATGTATGTGTGGAATATAGTCATTCACTAAGCTTGTGTTGCTTACACTCCTATAATGTTATGTTTCAGGTATGCCTATCGTTTGGAGTTCACTGCCAAGTTAGGACATTAAATGGGAGAGTGGAGGATAAATAACATGAGTTTTATATCAAAAAACTTTTTGGGTAAATGTTAAACAAAAGAACTTATGTAAGTAAATTTGTTTACTACTTTTAAGTTGTGCATAAAGGTAGCTATGTTTTCATCCAAACATGCCTTTGAAGAAAAGAAAAAAAATCTTGTGTTATTTTTCAAAAGGTTTCAAGTACCATATTGTCTAATGGGGATTTATCTCTAAATAAAAAGTTGATTTTAAGTTAATTAAGTTGGGGCGCGACAACTTGGTATCAGAGCATGGTTATTAGGTTCTGGACAGGGTGTGAGGGTCTAGATTGGCAGTGGACGTAGAAGTTGTTTTGAGTCATAAGTATTCAGTTTCAAGGGATACATTTAAGTATGTTAGATTCCTGAGGCATGGACAGGAATGTTTTGTTATTAAGTTTTAAATTAGCTTTGTTGACTAACATCTGTCAGTTATACATATATATTGTTGTACGTGACATGAAATGTAAGGATCTTGCAGGAAAGGAAATAAGATGTTAAGGTTTATTCGGGGATGACAGCGAATACAGGTATTTTAATATAAAGCATTGCATTGTTTTATATGTTGTATGAAAAAATGTTTCATTGAAGGAAAATATTTAAAGACACAATGTGGTATAAAAGTTGTAATCTCTCCTTATACTGGTATATGTGAACTTGGCAAAAATTATAAAGTATTGAAGGTGATCGCTTCCTATGTTGGTATATGTGGACCTAAGTCATGTTACATGTATCATTATAAATGGGTTCTCTCCTCATCTGTATGGGAGAGTGATGTATGGGAACAAATATTCAATTAAAGGATGAGAAATGAGAAGAATTATTGTTACATGATTATAATGAGACTTAAATTGTTGGAGTGTAAGTAAAAATGAAGATTCACATAGTAGAGGTTAAATGATAAGGTTAGTAGTTGTATATGTTTATATTTAACATGTGAAATAAGTATGAAATTTAATAACTAGTCGATATATCACAAGTGATTAGAATGTGAATTCATAATGAATTATTAAAAGTAGAATAAAGACTAATAAGAGTTGAGATGTACGTCTTTAATAATGTGAGTACATATAGTGGATATTACTCTTGTGATGTTTTGAAATGCTTATAAGAATAGTAAAGTTGAGATGAGGTGTTAAAGAGTTAGAAGTTTAAAAATATTGAGGAGTCCTTTTAAGAATATGTGTTGTGGATGAGTATGGGAAAGATGTTTGTCAAGAAATACTTACAACTGAGTTGAGTGAATATTGAGTTGTATTTGTCAATGTGCGTATGTGTTACCACTAAGAGTGTTATATAAGTAATATGATTGACATTATACGGAGTCACCAAGAAGTATGTGTAAGGAGAATGTGCTATGCGAGATACCATAATGTGGTACATTGAGGTATTTGTACAAGTTATTTGAAAGAAATACGATATATAATAGTTAGAGAAGTATTATGGGTTTGGTAAGTATGGTTAAAGTTCTAAGTGGTGAGGTTACGTTTAACATCCATGTTATCAAACGGGTAAGATGAGTGTATTAATGATGTTGCATAAGACTATCATGTTAATAAGGATTGGAGTAATATTATGATTATAAAGTTATTGTGTTGGATAAATGACTTGTTAAGGTCATTATATGTTTAGTTAAAGAACAATCAAACGTTACATAAAAAAAGGGAATATAGTGAGAAGTTATATTGAATTCAAAGTCTATGACTACACAATATACATGAAAGTGAATATGGGATATTGGCTAAAAGTAAACATTTGGTGAATTATTGTTCATTATCGATATATGGAAAGTAGTGACGCTATGTTTAGATTAAGGAGGTAAGAACGATATTTAACATACTCTAAAACTTCAGAGATGATACGCATAGTAGTCCAAGTCTAACACATGAGTTTGGTATTGAGTGGAAGATGAGAAGATGTCATATAGTAAGTTAGTATTAAAATATGATGTTTATCATTTGAAGTAATAAATTGAAGTTAGTGAGATGAACTATAAGAAGTTAGTCTTGTAATAGAATATTTATTATTTGAAATGTTACACGATGATAAGGATAGATTATATGAATGAAGCGAGAAATGTACATAATGATGTTTGGTTTATTAAGAATGTTTACTCATTGTTAATATAAGAGGATACAATCGATAATATATTATGTGTGAATGTTCGACATACGTATATAAAGGTATGGAGTAATATATGAGTTGGGAATTGACTGTTATTGATAAGAAATCACTAGACGATTATTCTTGCGTACGAATGATAAAGACGCTTATGTGTTGATAGATCCTGATTCTACACATTCTTTATGTCTTGCTTTATCTATTGCATCTTAATAAACCACTATCATCATTAGATTCTAGTTTAGCTATTATTACTCCACTGTGGGAATTTTTTTTTTATTGATAGGGTGTGCATGGAGGGTATGGTATGAATAAGTGAAAATGAGTTGTTGGTTGACTTACTTCCTTTCAGTAAGCATGAGTTTTATGTGATTTTGGGTACGGACTGGTTGTCCTCATATCATGTATGTTTAGATTGCTTTAGAAGGAAGGTAGTGTTTCGGTTACCGTGTGAACCTGAATTTAAATTTATTGGGGAATGGAATGTCACTTGCGTATTATTTTATAGACCTTGCGAGAGAAGCAATTATATGCTAAATTTTCTAAATGTGAATTTTGACTTGACCAAAGTAGTGTTTTGGGGAATGTTATTTTTGCTGATGGTAATTGTGTTGGTTGAAAAGAAGATGGATGGAATTTATAAAGGATTATGACTACACAATACATCACCATCCGGGTAAGGCTAATGTTGTTGCTGATGTCTTGAGTAGAAAAGCTCTAGGCAGAGTATTTTATATTTACTATGTTCGAGTTAACTTGCTGAGAGAGTTAACTTTAGTGCATTTAAATGTTAGACATATGCTAGTAGACTGGATACGACCATCACAAGCAGGACATATAAAATTGGATAAAATTAAAGACAATATGAAAATGAGTAAAGCAAATGAATTTTCTATTCATAATAATGACATTGTTATGTATGATAACCGTTTGTGTGTACCTAATGTGCCTAATTTAAGGAGAACGATTTTAAAGGAGGCCCATTCTTAGTTATATGCTATGCATCCAGGAAACACATAACTTTATAGAAATTTGAAACAATGTTATTGGTGGCCGGGAATAAAACACGATAGTGCAGATTTTTTTGCTAGATGTATGGTTGCCAACAAGTGAAGGCGGAGCATCAAAAGCCTAATAGGCTACTATAGTCCTTACCTATTCCTGAGTGGAAATAGGAGCGTGTTACTATCGATTTTTTTATAGGTTTTGCCAAAATTATCATGAGGGTTTGATTTTATTTTGGTTGTCGTTAATAGATTGACTAATTCGACGCATTTTCTTCCTGTTAAAGCTACTTATTCCATGGATATATATGCCAACATATATGTGGATGAGATAATTAGATTTCATGCTTCACCTGTTTCTATTATCTCTTATCGAAATCCTAGATTTAAATCCCACTTTTAGCCTAGTTTACAATAACTTTTGGGGACTAAATTGAGATTTAGTGCAACTTTTGATCCTCAGACTGATGGGGCAGTCAGAAAATGATCCAGGCACTCGAAGACATGTTACAAATTTATATATTAGAGTTAAAGGGCAGTTGGGATGAACACTTGTTACTAATTAAGTTGCTTATAATAATAGTTATCATTCAGGTATTGAGATGGATCCTTATGAATCCTGGTATGGGATAAAGTACAAGATCCCAGTGTGTTGGACAAAAGTAGAAGAATGAAAACTACTTAGGTCAGAAATTGTGCAAATGACTACTGAGAAGATAAATTTTATTCATAATCACTTGAAGGTGGTGCAAAGTAGACAAAAATGTTATCCAGAAACGTAAAGAAGGAATTAAAATTTGAGGAAGGTGATCAAGTTTTTCTACGTGTTTCTCCTTAGAGAGGGGTTATGAGATTTGAGAAAAAAAAAGGAAAATTAAGGGCTAGGTACATTGGCCTTATGAAATAGTGAAACGAGTTGGAGTTGTATATTAGAAATTGGCTATGATACAATAACGATCTTGTACACATGATGTTTTATTTTATGTATCAATGTTACGTAAGTATGTGGTTGATCCTTCACATGTGTTTATTTTATAACCGATAGAGCTTAAAGATGACTTGACTAACATGGAGGAGGAACCAATTGCTATTTTTGATTGAAAAGAACAAGAAAAACCATTACATTAGTTAAGGTAGCATGGATAAATCAAAATGTGGAGTATGCCACCTGGGAAAGAGAAAATAACATGAAGGTGTGATATCCTCATCTTTTGGTAAGTTCTTATGCGTTAAATTTCGAGGACGAAATTTTTGTAAGAGGGGTAGAATTGCAAGTCCCTAAATGTGATTAGGAATGTTAATTATATGATTAAGTATAAGTTATATGTTATAAGTTGATGAGGGGTGTTAAACACGTTAATTATTATATTTGGGGGATGCATAGTCATGTGATATATGTGTTGGTTGCATTAGATGTTAATTAAGCTTATGATCGGGGATAACTTGTTTAGATCATATGATTAGTTATGTGGTTAAATGCATCATGAAAATATGTTTGTAATGCATCATTATGTTTATCAAAAATTAAACCAAGGTGTTGGTCCGAAATTGGCATTGTTAGGTCGCCAAATGTGAAAGTTTTGAGATTTTCGATAAATTGCTACCCTTCTGTTCAGGCCCAAAATAGGCATACTAGTTTTATGATTTGTGGAAAATACAAAATATCAAAGTTGTAGATATATGAGATAAGCTTATAACATAACAAACGGTGTGTAAAACAGAGGTCCAAGTAAGGAGTAATGCTGAAATTACGAAACAAGGGCAAATATGTCTATTCGTTAAATGGTATTTTATCTTATTAGTGGAACACATGGCTTGTTTTGATTGGACCAAGGGGAGGTGCCTTATGCCGACTTAAAGAGCTTAAAAATACCCCTTGTTCTTCATTTTAATCATAATTTCAAGTGGGGTTGAGAGTTACTTGGAAGAAAGCAAGGTTATGATGAATTAGTGAAGGATTAAGGCAGATTATCGAGAGATAAACAAGCTTATGTATCCAAAGGTGCTTAGGTAAGATTTAACTTATAAATTTCATTCTTTACATGATATAGGGTGTTTTATATGATATTAAATATCATATTTAAGGATGATATAATACGTGTTGTTACGTGTAGGTGGGTATGTGTAGGTTGTATATATGAAGTATGTTGAATTCATACAACTAAGGGTGTAATCATCATGTTAATCAAATTGGTGTATTTTTGTGAATACTCAATGGAATCGATTGATTCCAGTTGGATATGAAACTAAACTTATACATACATTTCATATCCGAAAATTATGTAAAAATACCAAGAAATGAATCTTGGGTGATAGTTTGAAGTTTGGGTATGAAATCTGCCCCAAAAGCATAAGTGCGCACACCAGGTGTTCGATGTTTTGCTTGACTTAGTAAATGAACTCTAAAAATTATGCAACATAAATTTTATATTATTCAATATGTTTAATATATGTTTCCATGATTTATAACCGAGTAGGACATTATATATGCTTGAAAAATGTTAAGTTATGCTTTGATGGTCTACTCAGACCTAGATGTATTAAAAGTGGCATAAATCATTGAATACTTATTGGAATCAAGAAATTCCAACTGGAAATATTAGAGAACATATATGGGTATGATATAATTGATGGGGAGAATAAAATACCTTCTGGTTTGGCTTGGGGGTTGTGTTTAAGTTGAAGTTTTGTTGTCGTTTTTCTCCAGAAATTATTTGGAAAATGTTGTAATAAAACAGGCATAACTTTGTCTAGAGAATTAATAATTTAATTCCGTAAATTGCGTTAGAACCCTAATGAATAAGGTGTTATAGAAATGTGAAGTATCATATTCAATTAGTTTTCACTTATGTTAGATTAACCAAGTGATGTGATGTGTTACTGAGTTTAATGTGATTTGGTGTATTCAAATACTAATGATGTTGAATTGTTAGGTGGGGAAGCGACTAACACTACCATACCAAGGAAATAGTTTTGGTATTAATTTTAGTACCAAATTAAAGGTGAGTGACCTATCCTATGAAATATAGATGCTTATATGTTCATATGGAAATGTTTAGTAAAACTCATGTGTTAAGATGCTTATGGGAGTGATGTTGTATTTATGAAACATATGCATATGATTAAGAATGTTATGTGATGTTATATAATGTTATGGATTGAGGTGGGTCCTTTATCTAATGTTAAGGACTGTGGTGGTTCCTACGGGATGTGGCGGTCACGTTAACTCAACTTAAAGGTTTGTTGTACTCGGGCCTAATTATGGGATGTGGTATCCCCTATAACTGGGAGTTAATTGGACTGGCGGGTCCAGGCTTGCGAGAGTTACACAATTCCTGTTGGGTTATGACATAAGAAAATAAAAATTGTTATTCAAATTGGTTATATATATGTGATGTATGTGTGGAATATAGTCATTCACTAAGCTTGTGTTGCTTACACTCCTATAATGTTATGTTTCAGGTATGCCTATCGTTTGGAGTTCACTGCCAAGTTAGGACATTAAATGGGAGAGTGGAGGATAAATAACATGAGTTTTATATCAAAAAACTTTTTGGGTAAATGTTAAAAAAAAGAACTTATGTAAGTAAATTTGTTTACTACTTTTAAGTTGTGCATAAATGTAGCTATGTTTTCATCCAAACATGCCTTTGAAGAAAAGAAAAAAAATCTTGTGTTATTTTTCAAAAGGTTTCAAGTACCATATTGTCTAATGGGGATTTATCTCTAAATAAAAGGTTGATTTTAAGTTAATTAAGTTGGGGTGCGACAAATCCGGTCCGAATCTGACCCGTTTACAGTCCTAGCTCGAATGGGTATCAAGTGGCTTGGGTTTAGGCGGAGAAGGCAATTGATTCGTGGTATTTTTTTTTTCGGGGGGGGGGGGGGGGGAGGGGGTTGTCGGCTGGGTTTGTATTTTACCAACAGGCGGGTTGGGGTGAGGTGGGCTTTGTCTGTTTATGGGCTGCGACTAGTTTGTAGCTTGAGGTGAAGATGGTTGTGGCAGGGCGAGGGAGGCAGGGAGAGATAGGGGGTCGGGTGTGTAGAGAGAGAGAGAGATGGGGTGAGTTTTTTTTTCTTTTTTATTATTTTAGTTTTGGGTATTTTAATTTGGAATGATGGGCATTATATTCCATTTAGACTGAAAAAATGTAGAAACCCAATTTTTGAGTTTATTTATAATGGGTTGATAGTTTAGGGAGTGATTTTATCAGGTAAAATAATTTAGGGGATGACCCGTAAACCCGTTATAATTCAGGGGGATTGGATTAATAATTCCGCGCACATGAAGTTATAATCCTTCTCTTAACACCTCGAAATCTGCAAGAAAAAAAATCACCACCAATATTCCCAATTTTATCTTACATCCCCAAAACACTACCGTTGTAAAGCGTAACATGGATGTTAAAATTTCTCTGTGTCCCCACAAATTTTTATTTTCTTTCTTATTATAAATACAAAAATACTATCTTCCTCTTTAAATCACCAAAACCGTTAACCCTTTCCTCGTATACAAACACTCCATACTAGCCACAATGAACCCCATATTGATCATAATATTATCGTATGCATAAAGTTTCTAAAATATACATAATCTTTAACAATAAATGAGAAATCAATATTTAGGGAAAACACTATGTATACTCTAGTAAGTTCGATGTACCGCGAGTTTCGTTTTCTTATTAAATATCAATATTCAATATTAGGCTCGTTTGATTGATATAACAAATAGTTTCGAATAGAGAAATTTTAAGAAAATTGGGCATATGTAGAAAAAAATGTATTTTGTAATGATAAGATGTTTTACTGGGAATCAGGGGCATAATTTTATTTTGATGGGTGCGACATTAGTGACGACATGCCCAATCTTTCTTTGTAATTATAAAGGGATGTATCTATTAATAATAATACCTAGATTTTTTATCCATCACACACATACCTTTCAAAGTATATAATTACAAGAAAATTATTGTGACCTACCCCAATTTACGGGGTTAAAGAAGAATAAAATTTCATTGATTTTTTTAATGCATAAAGTCTTTTTTTATAATAGGGTATACATGTTTAGACAATTGTATCCCTCACTCATACTCATTATAAACCACTTACTCTCTCTCTAAACACAAAAACATACATACATATACCTCTCTCTCTCTCTCTCTCTCTCTCTCTCTAGAGAGAAAGAGAGAGAGAGAGGAGCGTTCTTAGGCAGACGAAAAGAACGGGTGGAAGAACGGATGTGTTAAAGAGAAAGACACATGAATGAGTTGGGTTGAAAAGTCGTAACACAACAAAACATTTCAACTTCTCTCTCTCTCTCCCCCAACATTACGACAACAATTTTGGAGGAAGAAATCCTTGCTCTCTCTCATCATCCAAAATAGGTATTGTATTTTAAAATCTTCTCATTAATTTATCAATGTTTACTTGTGTTGTCTTTAGTTTAGATCCGTTTTATTTTTGCATATTGTTTTATTTTGTACCATCTATTAACATTTCACTTTTAAAAAAATACATGTTAGATTGGCTTTTTTTTTAAATTTCTATGGTAGATTTTTTTTTTTGGGGAAAAAACCCTCCAATTTTTTTTAAATATTGTCCGAAATTTTTATTAAAAAAATACAATTAAAATGTTTTTTTCTTAAAAGAAATCCATTTGAGACCGGCTTTTCAGACTGCCTTGGAATTGCATGCTTATGTGGCGTGTCGAGATTGATTAATTTCTTATGAATGTGGGTCCACACCAATGGAATTAACCAATCTCGACACGCCACGTAACCATTCAATTTCAAGACGGTTTCAAATGACGGTTCATGTAGAATCACTTTTTTTTTTTATATCTTATTTGTTCCTTGTATTAATGATTTACTTTGCAAGTCCTAATTTTTAAATGTAGAAATTTTATTTATCAATTATATTACATAGATGGAAAAAAAATTATTGTCTTAAATTCGCGATTGATTAGTTCGCTTGCGCGGACCAACATTTAATAAATGATGTGGGTCCGCATTAGCGGCACTAATCAATCATGAATCTAAAAAATCAAATTAAACAGTTGTTATATTAAAATTAAAAAATAATTTTTTATAAATAATAAAACTATGTTTTACTATTAAAAATGTTGTTTTTAATTAAAAAAAACTGTTTTATAATTATAAAAAACTATGTTTACTATTAAAAATGCTTTTTATATGGGGACTGTATTTTTTATTTACTTATATAAATGTACAAAATACTTTTATATATTAAAAACGTTATTTGGTTTAAACTTGTCTTTTTTCATTTTTTTAATTTAAACAAATCAGTTTAATAAATTTAATTATAATTTTTATGTTTTAAAAGGGGAAAATTTGAAAAAAAAATTAAACGGAAAATAGAAAATTTATACCATATGACATGGTCTAACTTGAACAAAAAAAAAGAACGTCTAAGCTTAATATGTTGTTTGGACTAAGGCACGTGGGTTGCTTTTCTTTCAACCCGTTAGTAAGTCCGTTGTGTGCACCTGTTGTAGACTCTCTCTCTCTCTCCCTCTCCCCCTCCCTATATATATAGGGAGAGGATCATAAATAAACCTAAAAATCGAACTTTTTAATGGAGCTTAACAAAGAACACCTAAAAATTTATTAATTTTAATTTCTATAGTGTAATTGGTCCGTTCCAGTGACAACGGACACGCGTGTGGTCATAGACCCCATTGGGGTGGGGGTTGTAAAAAAAATATTCAATCGAAACGCTTGCCTGTTGCCGCTAACGCGGACCAATTACACTATAGGAATTAAAATTAATGGGTTATTAGGTGTTTTTCGTTAAGGCCCATTAAAAAGTCCGCGCTTTAGGTCCACCTGTGATCCTTTCCCTATACACACACACACACACACACACACAGAGAGAGAGAGATGCACCCCCTTCTATAAGGACTCTTTATGGTGTAGACCCCGGTACATACCATTTTTTTAAAATAGTAAAAAAAATAAATTTTTTGATGAAACTTCATGGATATGGTCTCCACGGTGAGAAGATCATCTCCAATTTTTTTCTTCCAAAAATTAAACAAAAAAACCGTTGAGATGAGGTGATATGTGAAAAAATGTATAAATATGCATTTTCGACCGTTGAAATATTGACAATCATCTCACCCACTTTTTGATTGAATTTTTTGACGAAATTTCATGGATATGATCTTAACAGTGAGAAGAACAAATCCACGAAGTTTCACAAAAAAATCAATCAATAAAGTGGCTGGCACCGACCTAACATTTCAACGGTTGAAAATGAATATTTATACAATTTTTTTTACATATCACCTCATCTCAACGGTTTTTTATTAATTTTTTTTATGAAAAAATTGGAGATGATCTTCTACATGTGGAAATCATATCCATAAAGTTTCATCAAAATATTCATTTTTTTACTATTTAAAAAAATGTTATGTACCGGGGGTCTGCACCATAAGGAGTCCTTACAATAAACTTTATGTGTTATATATATCCATATAATAAAGGAGCATGGTTTTTGAAAATTTTGTCAAAATATCTTCACTTTTTTTATGCATGACATTTTTCTCTTTCATGCACATACATGAAATGTCATGCTAAAAGTTATTTTTTTTTCTTTTTTTTTTGTGTTATATATATACTATTATAAATACTATTATACTATTATAAATACATGTATTTTTTTAAATACATGTAAATTTATATTTTTTTATTAAATATTTTTCCCATTTTTTTAAACTATTTTTTAAATATTTTTTTTTTCTTTTTTTAATTTATATTTTTTATTTTTTCTCAATTTTTTTTTATTTTTTCTCAATTTTTTTTTTATCACGGGGGCAAATTTATCGCCTTGCCTTCGGGCACGAGCATCCACTAGTATATATATATAATGCTCTTGTACGGATTAGTTCGCATTTTAAGATTGCGGGTCGGACACGTGTTAGTTAGCGGTGAGCCTAGAAATTATCGGTTAAATTATGGGCACACTCTCTCTCTTTTTTAAGTTCACCTCAAGGTGAGTCGTGTCTGATCCGCACAAAAGCAGTACTGATGTTTAGTTATATATGGATACATACTAAGACCTATTATATTTCTACTGAAAGGGGGTGGCTCAAACAAATTGGAAAGATAAAAATTGAAAAGCTACCCCTTATAATCTCGATTTTTAAAAATAAATTAGGGTTTTTTTGCCTGTTTAAAATTCTAACCGTATAATAGGAATTTTTAGGGTATTTTCCTTGTTTAAAATTTCAACAGCATTTGAGTATGTCACGCCAAAATCTGAAGTGTTAGTTTCTCACACCAAAATTAGCGTCTCACTCCGATGCATTAAGCAAATTGAAGGGCAATTGCAATAATTCTAAAAAAATGAATGGCAAGAAAACAAAAACAAACGGGAAAAAAAGTGCCCTCGCAAACACATCATATGTCACACTTGTGACAAATCATAATAATCTCAAATTTACAACTTTTTTAGCTTATTTTTTTTTTTTGATACGAAAGGTAATTCCGGACGGCTTACGCGCACCTCGGAGTAATCCGTTCGTCCTGAATAAAGCTTACGAAACAGACATTCAATTCCTGCGGTCCGTAACCCCAAACGCAATTATCAAGTTTCGAATTTGGGATGCTTGGATTTACAGCTAGACCCGATTCTACCAACTTAGACAACCTGGTTTACAGCTAATTTTATTTTGTTTAAAGCTGTCCATCTTAATGCCCTGGTGCATCCATACCTATTTTGGATGGTCTGATCCAAAAGTGTGGAAGAAACCAAAGTGACCATCAGATCTTTTTTCAACTAAACTTGCGACACGTGAATGTGAGTCCTTTTTGCTCCATCTGCAATCTAGGACATTGAAGCATTATTAATAGATTTTCTTTGTTTACTGTTGTGGACACTAAGGCATGACGTACATCTTTGTTGAGTACTATCGTGGTTGTAAAGTTGAAGTTGGGCTCAAAGCTTTTGTTGTATTGCAATTGCAGTGGTTGGAAAAAGAAAGCTCTGAGTTGGTGTGGTGTCATTTACTACTGCTACTTCATGTGCAGGCTCATAGGGCAATGAATGCAAATTTAGATCCAGTAATTTACAGTTATATTTTCGTTGAAGTACTTTGGGTAATTTGAAAGTAGGGTAAATTACACTAGTGACCTTAGCTTTTTTTGAAAAAAAAAACATCTTTGAGTTTTGCTTATAAAGTTTTCGCCATCAAACTTTCTTTTTTTTTTGTTGGCAGTGAAACCTCTAAGCCCCTAAATAAATAGTTCGTGTATACTTTAGATTTATTTTGGGCATAAGGTTTGACTATGAGGGTCATAAAAGACGTTTTTGACTTGAATTACAAGTTACATATAAAAAATTTCATTAGATTTAACCAAAAAGTTAACGGAAGGGTTGATAATACGAAGTTAACATAGTGTATGGACTTAATTGCTACGAGAAAAAGTTTAAAGGGCCAAAAATTTATAGCGTGCACAGTTTAGGGGCCACTAGTGAAATTTACTATTGAAAGTAAATTCGCCCGCCAAAAGAAATATAACCATTTAATGAAGATAGACTCCCTCAAGAGCCGGTCCTAAAGTTTCCCATCTTCCTCATCCACAACCATCCCCTCTCCCCTTTTATGGGAGAGGGTTGGTTCCCATATTACGGGCAACCCTCCTCCCCTCTCCTCTCCTCTCCTCCGACCACCACCCTTCTCCTCCCCTCTCGTCCACCCAACCACCCCTTACCCTCTCCTCCGGCCAGCTCTAACTCTCTTTCACGGCTCACCTCATCTCAAATCTGAAATTTGTTTCAGATCTAGATGATTTTCATCTCTCCTTTTGTGAGAGTTTTTATCCTCCTACTAGATGGGTATGGAGGTTTCATAAAGCAACTCAAATCGGAGAGGAGACGAAGGAGTTTTTGTGCTCGGGATGGTGCAGCTCGTTTCAAGACTACGAAGATGTGGTGTTGCTAGTTTTAGTTTCTTTGTTTTGTTAGTGTTGTTCTTTACGTTTTCTTGGGTTAAAAGATGTGCTAAATATGTTTACCCTTTGGGTATTTATGGAGAATATGTTCTCTCCTTTGTTTTTAGCTCTCATTCCTTAACCCAGTGCACTGCACTATTATGGTTTGTATTTTTAGGTTTATCCTCATTTCTTATATTTAATGGAAGCATCATTCTTTGATAAAAAAGTGATTTTTAGACTTTTTATTTTAGTCGAATTTATCCTAGGATGTAAGGACAAATTTTCAATGTGTCAATGTTGTTTATTGTATAAATTTGTAATATTGGTTTTATTCAGTTTGTATAAAACTATTTGAGTCATAGGTTAGGATTTGAGTTCAGTTTGTCCTTCAAGTCTATGAAGCATGTTAGAGACTGTAACGACCATGTAAAGCGATATCAATATCGTATCGAGTTTTGTCTTCATCCTAGGAATTTTTACAAAGATATGAATGGTGTATTACTGTTAATCTATGGTTTTTAAGTTTGGCTGTTTGTTTTTAAATGAGATAATTTTTCGAAAAAGGTTATAAGAAAAATATTTCGAGCTTTTTTATGACTTTCAAATGAGTTTGTAACACGTTCAAACGAGATAGGCATTCTCGTTCGAACGAGCTTCAAATGAGATCATTCCGCTTGACAAAAAGTTTTCGCGTAAACGTTGCTCGATCCTCGTTCAAATGAGAATTTTGTTTCCGTTCGAACGAGGCACCCAATGTCGTTCAAACGACTTTATGTTTTTCATTCGAATGACTTACATCGAGTTATGTGCCGCCATTTTTTTTTACCCTTTTTCAATAAATAATAGGTTTGGAATAAGATTTTCAAAGAGAGAATTTGCGAAAATATTTTTCATAGACAAAACTAGAGCCTTTAAAACCCTAGTTTATACCGTTTGTTTGAGATCTATGTTTCTGCATTATATGCCTGCTCAAGATCTCGAGTTTGAGCGCTAAAGATCAATTTACTCTTTAATATTGATTGAATACGTTTCATGCCATGGATTTTGTGTTTTGCATTGGGTGACGACTAGACTAGTCAAGAAGCAAGTAAAATCGATGTATACTAAGATGCAGGAAACTCCTGTGTTGCGATTGCCAGTGGAGGTGGCTTTGAATAAGGTGATAAGGAGCGAAGAGAGTATCAAGGCTTGAAGGCGTCGACTCTTCTAAGTGTAATTTATCATCGCATGAGACCTATATCATAGTGGACTTGTGTGGCTAGGATATCCGAGGTTTTTTCAGTCGTGAATTTTCATCACACATTGAGGCATTATGTGACTTTTATTTTACTCTTGATATATAAACTAGATGCATATTTTTTGCAAGATAAAATTGGTTTTATTTTACAAAGCATGTTTAACCTTTACTTAATTAAAATTAAATTAATTGCTCACTCGGTAAATTTAATTCGAAATTAAAAAGTGGTGTGTTTGATAATCTCTTTACCCTAATTAGCACTTGTTGGGAATATTTCAAATTGGTGTTAGAGTATGTGAACTAAATTATCGTGTTGATCCTTGTTTAGTGTTGCTTTAGGGTTGTTTGTTTGTTTCTCTAGTTGGGTACTCAAAGTAATAAGTCATCTAAAGTTTTGAGTTATGGAGATGATTTTGATATACGAGAGGACTTTAATGAGCTTCATAGTCACATTAAAAAGTCAAATAAGTTAAATTTTAATTTTGCGAAAAGTTTAAAACTTATAGAAAAAAAATTTGTCTTTAAAAGTGAGAATGAATTTTTGTGAAATATTCAAACTCAACGAGATATTCTTTATGAAAAGCTTTAATAGACGAGATAAACGTCTACGGTTACCAGACGTGCCGTAGAAGAGACTGATAAATTAATGGAGGATTTAAGTGCACGTGAGACGACTCTTAAGGATAAGTTAGCTTACATTGAGGGGGATTGAGATAACCTTCTAGGAATGGTTGAAAATATGAAGGAGTACATAAAGTTTGAGGATCTAAATTTTTTTCTAGAATTTTGAAGTTAGTAGATGAATTAAGAGACTAAATTCGCATAAAATTTTATTTGAAATTTAGGTAGAAAAAGTTTGATAAGATTTTAGCCACCATCAAAATAAAAAATAAAAAAGTGTGAATTGGATTAGATGATCATAACACTTGTGCTCCTAGAGCCAAGACCAAAATTTTAAGAGAGTTAACCATTGCTAGCACGTTAGAAAAGGTCAACCTAAAGGTCTTCTTTCTCATGTTTACACATGCACATGTTATGGTAGGAAAGGTCACCTTACGTATTTTTGTTGTGATCTTAGAAAAAGGTCCTAGTAAGTTTAAGTCCAGTGTCACCAAGGTTATCAAAATGTAAGTTCGTCATGCTACACCTAAGTGGGTTAGAAAATATGATTTATAGGCGCTTAATGTTAGGCTTGTTGATTCTCGCATGCTTTTACATGAGTCATCACATGTTATATCTCACGAGTGACCGTGTTTACATATTTTTCATATACTAGTTTTTGTGATTCAAGATATATATGTTGATTAGTTGCATGGTGTTATTTCTTTTATATCACGATTCTTCATTTTTTAATTCTATATGTGAAACATACAATAATATTTTGTTTGTCTTTTGAGTCATTTTTGAAAAATATTCAAAAACTGAAAAATATTTTAGATTTATTTGTGTCATTGGTTTTGCATATTTTTGTGGTATATTAGTATGTTTGAATCCCATCCATCCATGTTTTCCATGTAGCTTGAATAATAGAGTACGTTTTACAATGTTCTGGATTATATGTTAACCATGCTTGCATGGAGTTGTTCGAATTTGGTTTGTTTAATGGATTCATCTAAGTATATACCTCCGCACACACTTGCACGAGCTCTTTTGAATTTTAACTACTTATGTTTCATGAGTTAAGTGAGGTTTTCTCTTATCAATCTTTTCATATGCATATTTATATATGGGAGAAATTGTGCATATAAGAACCATTACCTCTAATATTTTTTTACTTTGAAAAAATAAGAGTTTGTAATGGAATGATCTATAAAGGGAGTAAATTTCCTTGCATAAAAGACTACCATTGACAAGAGACTTAAAAAAAAATGAAAAGAAAAACTTTACCAAGGCCAATGTTTAGAATTTAACATCAAAAGTGATATCTTCAAAGAGAAAAGAAAGAAAATTTAATATGTTTATTTTGAGGGTGTTATAAGTTGAAGATCATTGAATTTACAAAATAAGTTCTAGTTAATCTGTTATGCTTGACGCCGTTAATTTGATAATCATCAATATTTTATAGGATTGTGTGCATTTAGTTTGTTTGTTCATTTCATTTCACATTATTTAGGAGGTTAAATGTAATTTTAATAAAATAATGCGATAAAAAAGAACTCCTTGGAATATCTTCAGTGTTTGGGTCATATTTATTTTATTTTCTAGTTCACCCCTTCACTTTGTACAAAATTTGGTTTAAATGCATTTCTGCCATATGAGTGTGAAAGGCTATGTTTGTGTGTCTTTTGTGGTGTGTTTATAGCTATATCTATCTATCTATCTATCTATCTATCTATCTATCTATCTATCTATCTATCTATCTATCTATCTATCTATCTATCTATCTATCTATCTATCTATCTATCTATCTACACACACACACACACACACACACACACACACACACGCATATATATATATATATATATATATATATATATATATATATATATATATATATATATATATATAGAGAGAGAGAGAGAGAGAGAGAGAGAGAGAGAGAGAGAGACGCTCTTGTGCACACTAAGTTTGCACATGTGCTAGCGCACACCTATATTTTTAAAATATTAAAACAAATATTTTTGAGTTGATTTTTATGTGATATTTAAAAATTTGAACGGACCCATGTAAAAAAAATTAGCTCAATTTCTTTTTTGCTCTTTTAAAAAAACCGATCAAACTTCTACAGCTTTTACGTGCTTTAAAACCTGCCAAAGTTTGACCCATTTTTTTAAAATAGCAAAAAAAAAAAAATTTTGAGCTAATTTTTTTTATATGAGTTCCTTGAAATGTTTAAATATCACACAAAAAAATCATCTCAATTTTTTTTTACTATTTAAAAAAAATAATGTGCAAACTTAGTGTGCACAAGAGTCCTCTCTCTCTCTCTCTCTCTCTCTCTCTATATATATATATATATATATATATATATATATTATGATATATTATGATTGTTTTGAGTATTTTTATTTCATTTAATCCATGTTTGTCATATATGTTTACAGTTATATCATATGCTTCATATTTGTATCACATTAGTTTCATTTACTTTATTTTTTGGATTATGTGTGCTTATGTTTTCGTGACTATTCATCGTTGTCCTTTCACTTTACATAGCATGATTTTGCGTGTTTTCCTTTATGTTCATATGTGTCACATTAAGGGGGAGAAGTTATTTCATATTATGCACCATTCCCTTTGTTTATTCCAAATAAAGACGGGGGATAAGTCTAACCTAAGGGAGATAATTATTCTTTAACAAGGATATGCTTAACAAAGGGGGAAGATTTATTTTTCATATGTGTTTATATATTTCATATTTTTTTTGCATTTGAAGGGTGTTTGAAATTTTCAGGTTTTAGCGATGATGCATCAAAGTCTCACAAAAGTAAATCTACTCAAGTGTTAGAGTCGGTCAAGTGAGAGTTGGTACTTTTTGCTTTCAGGGTTGGGGATTGAGTCATAGATATCTTAACGACCTAGTAGTTTTTTATTTTTAGTTTTGTCCCAAAAAAAACAAAGGGGGAGATTTATAAAGACAAATTTTCAATGCGTCAATGTTCTTTATTGTATAAATTTGTAAAATTGGCTTTATTCTTTTCGGACAAAACTGTTTGAGTCATAGGTTAAGATTTGAGTTCACTTTGTCCTTCAAGATTAAGAAGCATGCTGAAGACTGTAGTTGCCAAGTAAAATGACATCAACATCGTGTCGAGTTTCATCTTCATCCCATAAATCTCTACAAAGGTATAAATGGTCTATTATTATTGATCCGTGGATTTTAAGTCGAGGTGTTTGTTTTTTAATTGAGGCAGTTTTTTGAAAAAGGTTGTAAGAAAAATATTTTGATTTTTTACTTGTCGATTAAACGAGATAGGCATTCTCGTTAGGACGAGGTTAAAAAAAGCTTCAAATGATATACATCGGCTTGACTGAAAGTTCCTGCACAATGGTCGATCAATCCTCGTTTAAATGAGAATTACGGTTTCGTTCAAATGACTTTGTTTCTGTTTGAATGAGGTACCCAATGTCGTTCAAACGTTCTTATATTTTTTTTCAAATGAATTGCCTCAAGTTGTGTGCCAACATTTTATTCTTTTTATAAATAAAAGGTTTGGCACATGGGTTTCAAAGAAAGTGTTTGTAAAAATATTTTTCATAGACAAAACTAGAGCCTCTAAAACCGTAGTTTACACCCTTTGTTTGAGATCCAAGTTTCTGCATAATATGATTGTTTGAGATCTCTAGTTTGAGCACCAAAGATCATTTTACTCTTCATTATTAATTGAGTGTGTTTTGTGTAAGATATTTTGTGTTTTGCTATTCTCGACGACTGGACTAGTCAAAAAGCAGGTAAGATCGATGGATATCGAGACATGAGAAGCACATGCCTTATAATTTCCATTAGAAGACGTCTAATGGTGGCTATAAAGATGACAAGGAGAAGGGGGAGAAACAAGGATCGAAAGAGTCAAGTTTGTGAGTAATTCTAACTTGTCCTTGTATGAGACCTATATCATAGTGGACTTGTGTGGCTTGACCGCCTGAGGTTTTTCCTCTTGTGGGTTTGCCTCGTACATCGTGGCATTGCTTGACTTTTTTTTTTCTTGATATATTTTCTCGTACATTGCAGCATTGTTTTGACTTTTATTTTTTCTTGATATATCACCTAGATGCATGTTTTGGCAAGATGAAATTTGTTTACTTTACAACACATGTTTAAACAGTGCTTAATTAAAATTTAATTAATTTCTCACTCAGTTAATTTAATTGGACATAAAAAATTTGTGTGATTGATAATCCGTTTACCCCAATTAGGAGATGTTGGGCGTTTTTCATAGGATAACCTTGACAAGTATTAAACTTGTGTGGAAAATGTCTTGTTGTCCCAATAATTTCCTCTTGATTTTAGTTTGAACGTCATTTGGTTTGCTGTCTCTACTTAGTTAAAAATAATTTATTTAGCGGGGTAATAAAACCATCACAACTTGATGTTAAAATATTCTCAAAAGCCTAAACTTTTAAGTTCTTATATTTTGGTTGAATGAGGGTGTTTTGCCCAGCCAAAGTTATAGGACACTCAAAGATGGTCTTAATGTCTATACTATGTATAAAGTGAATTTTTTCCTTCACATCATATCCAGGTGTCTACGAAAATAGATTTTAATGCAATTTCACCAGTAAACACATCACATTAGTTGAAAAAGATTTAATCCATTTTTTGAAACCCATTTTCTAAGTATTTCTGTTGAAATTTATACAAGGTTGGTTTGAATAACTTTTGAAATCATACAACATGTCTTAAATCCACAAACATTTTCTTCTTCTTTTTTTGATTTTATTTTTAATTTTGATAACATTTGTCCTGGTGCCCCAATTTTTCCTTTTATTTTTTAATTATTCAAATTGGAAGACAAAGACAATTGTCACCCGAATGAAAAATATATCCACACAACATACTTCAAGGCTCCACGGAAGATGAGATTTTGACTCGTTTGCTCATACCAAATGGTCGGACACTTGGAAATGGCCTTGATTTGTAAATTGAAAATTTCCACAAAAACTTTTGGCAAAAATAAATGACATGTAGATCACAGTGTCACTATACATAAAGGGGGAAATGGTCTAAAACCCTTTAAGGATAGTTTCAACCACCTTTGGGGATGATTGAAATGGGAAGGATTACCCCCGATGTGTACCCCATTTTTTTTTCTAAGACTAAAAGTATATACTCCATTGGATTTTTTCCTAAATTAAGTTATAAATCAAAATATTATTTTGGCAAAAAGTCATTGTTTAAATTTTTTAATTTAGGATGCCTATTTTAGGTGAAAATTCACATTTTGTATTTATAGTTCAAGAATGGATGCATCCAATGTAAGATACTCAATAAAATTATATGGGTGCAAATAAGAGATAAGAGATTAATTTAAAATCGTTAAAAGTTATCATATGTCAAGCTAACATTATTTACAAATAGTTTATTTATGGTCTTGCATAAAAAATAATAAAACTTGAGAGAAAAAGTAAATGAGTCAAATAACACAAGTTCATGCATAATATCTTAATCAATAAGACCTATGTATGTGTAACATAAGTTCATATGTGTGAGCTGAGGATAAAAGCTACTGTGATTTTCAAATATATAAAAAATTAAAACATTTGCATTTGATCAATGTATTAAATTATCATATAAATATATCAATCCAACACAATGAAAATGCTAGATTAAGGACTACACTACATAAATACTGCACTATTGTAATTTGTATACCAGGTATCCCGTTATCTACACCTGTAAATATAACCCCTATTGAACTACATTGACTTTGATCCCATGTCTCGTTTGGTACATAACCTCTATACCAAGATAAAATCGTGGAGACCAAGACTTATAATGTGTCTCTCGGCATATTGTCTCCTAGGGATTTCTCTATCTTTAGTCTAACACCCCATGTATATATTATCCAACCTTGTTGTTGGAACGACAATGGATTTGATCCCATGTCTCCTTAGGTAGGTATGCACTATATCGATATAAACTTATGAACACCAAGCCTCATAATATATCTTTTGGGCTATTATTTCCTAGGGATGACTCCATATCTAGTCCTACACTTGCACAGACATCACGTTCAAACATGTGTTACTACCGAACTACATAGGCTTTGATCACACCTCTTATGATCTCGAGCCTTGACAATATGTCTCTCGATATATTCTTTCACCAAGATGAATCCATCTCTAATCTTTGTCCAACTCAAAAAAGATATCAAACTATCTTAAGGAGTGATCTTATAAATCTACATATATAAATGCTCAAATTTATATGTTAACTATACAACTGAATTGCGTAGGCTTTAATCCCAAGTCCTCTTGGGTTAATAGGTGATATACCAAGTCCTTCTCGTGAGAACTAGCCTCGACAACATATCTCATGATAAAGTGTCCTCACAGAGATGTATCCATCTCTAATCCCTCACATACCACAAAGGAGATATAAAACTATCTCAAGATGAGACCTAATAAACATATTCCTACATACAAATGTGCAAAAATTTATACACTAATCGTAACAGAGATCCACCCATCTCTCACCTTTCTATCTCTCCTTAACACATGAAAAAAATATCAAACTATCTTAAAGCTGAGCTCTCTCGCATAGTTATATACACACTGTCACCCATTATACGAGTCGAGATTTCGTGCCCACTTATATAATTAACAGCACAGAGATATGTATAAGCAAATCTTGTGTACCTACATTGGTTCACGTGACATTTCTATACCTCTCACGGATACCATTTTCCAACTTCAGCACATATCTACATTTTGAGGGACCCTCGCGTTAAGGTCTCTAAAAATATTCTAAAAATAAAAAATATTAATCAAATAATGTAAATAGAAATAATAATCATATCATTGAGGTAGCATACAAAATAAGTTGGGTGACTAACTCCTTCCCCACTCATAACCTAGTTCCTGAACCCACATAACAAAAATATTTAGATTAATCGCAGACTTTAAAACTTGCCTTAGGATTAGACTAAGAAGGGATAGTTCTAACCTTTTTGTTTGTTTTTATATAAAGAAAATTGGCAACTCTAAACCACCTACAAAACCCCCTTATTCCCACACATAAGCCACATTTGCCTGAGGGATGTTCACCAAACCTGTACATAATGTTAAATTAAATCTCAGGGAAGAATCATCGACACCCAAATGTCAAACCGATAACACAACATTGGGGGGGAGTGGGGGGGGGGGGGGGGGGGAGCAGAGGAATGAGTGAAACAAACTCCCACATAAATCATAATGTAAGTTCCCTTCCCTCTCGTGTGAATGGCTCGTTCGAGGCCCGTAATCCACATAGGCTAATGATGTATCATATGCGCCAAAATCCCCAAAATTGTATCTTTAGAGTTACAAAAGGAAAGCCTCCATGATTCCTCATTAGTGAAAGGGAATTGAAGTAGACCCGACTAAACTTAAAGCCATCCTGGAAATCCCATCGCCATGCACTGAGAAATAGGTCAGAGGTTTCTTAGGAAGGCTCCAATACATTAGTGATTTCATCTCTCAGATGACCTTTATATGCAAGTCAATCTTTAAACTACTCCATAAAGATTTTACCAACATAAGGGACTCTTCATGCCAAAAGTATTTTATTAGAATCAAACATTATTTGACCAATCCCCCTGTTGGCTCCACCTTGACCTGAATACCCACTTGCGTTATACCTCATGGTCATTGACACAATGGAAGGATACATGCTACCTCAATATGTTAGAGAATGAAAAAGAGAGCATCTAATATAATATGTCAGTCAAAAGCTCAATGCTCGTGAAGAACGCTGCACAACCTTAGAAAAATCTCACATGTCCAAAATGTGGGAAACCCAAAAGTTGAGACACTACATAATTGCCTTTAAAATCAAGTGGATCTCTCGAATTTATCCCTTGAAGTACTTACTCGAAAAACCTGCATTGACAAGAGAAATAACTATTCTTTCTTAAAAAACTTAACATCAGGTATGTGCACCAAACGTTAATTAATGGACAAGCATTGTGGATTTTTTAACCGAGTATCCTTTCGAAGAACTGGAAGAGATCATTGTTCACTTATCGGACGAAGACATTATGATGACTGAAAACCAAAACAAATACAAATGGCAGTTATACTTTGATGTAGTGACTAATAAGAAAGGATATGGCATTGTAGTGTTATTTGTTTTGCCAGATGGAGGCACTGACCTACAATCATCAAATTGAAATTTGAATATCCCAAAAACATAGAAAAATATGAAGCTTACATTGCAGGGATGAAAATGGACCATGATAAGGGAGTACGAAGAATCGATGTGTTTGATGATTTTGTCCTTATTATCTCACAAATCCTAGGGAATTGGAAAATAAATGAGGAAAATTTATTGTCATATCACGGATACATGGAAGGAGTAAATTTTCTATTAGATTATTGTGACACCCCGCCTAATTGAACATCGGTTGATTAGGCCTTTATTAAATTAAAATAGGTTTCTCATATGGATCATTCTTAGCATCACTGTCGAGAACATTAATTACTAACCACCTAAGTGGAATTAGACTGCTGTGAAACTTTATCTTTCTTTAAAACAGATAACTGAGGAAATGTGGAAAAATATATTAACCATTCACAATAAATTAGAGTCCAACCATTCATAATATATATAAATGAATAAAAGTTTGCCGAATAAACCATCGGCTAAAATCCAAAACCAAATACTCCAAAATAACAAAATAACTAAATAACTGAAAACTGACAACGAACAACATGTCCAAACATGGAATATGAAATGAGATCCTACACTAGATCTTAATGGAAGAATCATCTAATCAAATCCTGTCAGCATCCACAATGCGACAGCTCTGAGTGGAATGAAGTCACGCCTGGCGTCCCTCTAGTTGGACACCTAAAAGGTTTTTAAGACTATTTTTTTAGCAAGTGTTAGTACAAAAAACGTTTTGAAAATATTTAACAAGCATTTATTATATTAAAATTCATTTATTGATACACATCTTCACGTACACTCTCTTTTGAGTTTTTCTTACCCCTCATCTATAATACACGCCCAATGTTCTATACTTAGCCCACCTAGGTATACTACCCAAGCTAATTAGAATAAAGTATTCAACCGAACTTATCCATGGATCTAAGTTCCAGAACTGCACATATAGTACATTAATTTATTAACATCTCTTATGTGTTAATTATGTCTCAAGTAACATTTCACATATGTTATTTTACTAACATATGATTAAGTCTCATTACTTAATTTTAAATCCCTTAGATATTCACAATTTATCTTCAATCGGTTCTCGCACCTTAATTACTTCTCAGTTATATATTTATACATAACATTTACTAGTCTACTATCTAACGTAAGTGGAATAAGCATTAAGTATATATTTCGCACAAAATATATACTATAAATACATACTTTATAATCACATCCCCGTATCACATTTTAGGGGTTATTGGCTCGGAAGCCTACCTCGATCACCAATAGTGATTTATATCTCTTGGATCGGAATCATACCACGAGCAACAATACTAGTCATCCATATTGGGTCAAAATCATACCTTGAGCACCAATATATATTGTATACTTTAGGTATTCACAAAACCTACGTATTACTTTCCATCAATGGGTATTCACACAACCTAGTAATACGTGTTAGTACGTAGTATATATCTCTCGCATACTCGCCGTACTATTTACTTTACGATTTGTCTCACTATTGTTTTAAATATTAGTATTCACCCAACTTTAAGGGTCCTAGTTACCCCTTTTATAATTTCAGCAGTTAAGCCTAACTTACCCTACTAGTGTATACCTCAATTTATTTAATTTTCGTAATTCTTTATCCGTCTTTGAGATTAATTATGACGTAAGATATCCCAAACTCGTTCTCGTCTTATTTCTCTCACTAAGACTCAATAATCCCCTTAACACTGCCTACTATAAAATAATTAATCTCTCAATATTATTTTAACAAAGTCCTAAAACATCCCATAAAAATGATTTAGGAATTGAATGCAAAAAGGGAAGGGCTTAGGTTATCTGGTAAGCCGAATCGATTCGGTCACTTACTTCGTCTTCTCCACACGATTTTCCACCATTAACATATATCAAACTCACATGATACTCTACCAAAGTCCCAACAAATTGTTCTAAACTATTTCCACATGTATTAGGATGGTTTCTAATGTCCTAAACATATCAAAATTTTCCAAAAATCAATAAAGCACAAATCAAAACCCAAAACTTCATTAAAACCCTAGTTTTGTGTTATTCCCAGATATACAATAAAAAACTCAGATTTATTTTGTGTTAATGATGAAGTCTCCTCTGATTATTAATCCTCTACATATGTTAACTCATTATACATGCAGATCTGATCCCAACATGCATAAAAATCATTATTTTTCTCCCAAGAATATTGATTTAACAAAAACAAATCTTGAAACCCTACACATGGGTATTATAACTTCATACCTTTTGCAATAAACAACTTGCCTTAGTGAAGATGACCTGATTTCAAATTTGGTGCAAGTGTTGGGTTGTCCTCTCCTCCAATTTCCCTTCCCAAATTGATTGATGTGCAAGAATCCTCTAAATCTCTCACCAAATCCTCCTTAAGCCTTGAGAATTGTCTCTCTTTTCTCCCGATTGGTCTCTCAGTGCTTTGTATGTTGTTAACCCTAATTTAATCCCCTTAACATCTAATATATACTTGAAAATTTCGTAGGTCTCTTACCACTATTTTCCAAATGACCAAATTGCCCCCAAATGGTGTTGGTTTGGTCTAAAATTGACCCGGGACTCAAACTATACCCTGGGGTAAACTTTTTTCGACTATTTCGACCCATTCGGGTTCATTCATGAGCTCTAAATTATCATTTGAGTCACTAAAAATATATTATTTTTCTCAACCTCAAATTAACCTATGCGTGACTCCCAATTGAGATAAAATGAAATACACACATATCACTCGCTCTGTCGCATTACAATAATTATCACTTATTTACTATTCACTCTTAGTAAATAATATATTATAATATTAATCAGTATCTATCTCTCGATTAATATTTAATAATCCTGTTGATGTAAAAAATTAGATTACTCTAATTATTCAATCACAGATAAATAAATGAGACAAAGAATTTTAAAGTGGTTCAGCCTTATAAGAATGGCCTACGTCCACTGTTGTTTTATTGCTGAGTGTTTGGAAATTCTTGATTATAAGTTCTATCAAGAAATTTCGGTCTGGATTCAGGGTCCCTTACAATGAGGATTGTAAAATGTATTTATATCCCTGAGGTTGTAATGTGAAAGGGTAATACATTAAATGATATACATATGAAAGGGTAATACATTTAATGCCCTTTTTGCGTGTGCATCTAAATGATAAGCATTTAATGAGCAGTTAAACTGTTGGTATCCTGCTTCGAGGTGCAGCTCGGACCGCTTGAGTTTCTCGGACCGCTTGAGCTTCTCGGTGCCAAAGAGTTCCTCGAAGAGGTCTGTTCCTCAGAGCGTATGAGTTCCTCTGAGTAACATGGTTACTCGGAGCATGTGATCATCTCGGAAGTGCTTGTTGTTGTCATGTAGATAGCCACATGTCTTCATGTGATTGGTCCATGTCAGCAGATTAAATTTGGTATCAACAGAAGCCCTCAATGTTTCAGAGTTCGAAATTTGAGGAGTATGGAACATTCTTTCTCGGAATATGGTAGCTTTAAATAGTCTTCCTAATTTTTAGGAGAGTTTTCCTTGTATTTATTTCTCCTTCCGAATTCGTAGAATCATGCTTTTTTGGACTTTTCTGCGTGCTTCGATTCCCGCGTCACTTTTTGTCTTTTTAGCCGCTGTTGCCCGCTCTGATTCCCGCGCCACTTTTCATCTTTTTATCCGCCGGTAACGTAATCATCCTTTTTTGTAATCATTACTTCACCAATTCCCAAGGCAAGGTATTTAAACTTCACAGATTCTCCCATCATCTTCTACTTTTCAAATTTGTGTTTTCGAGTTTTTCATTGTCTTCTACTCTCTTGTGCGTTCATCTTTTCCATCGTTCGTTGTCAACAGCTCTACTCTTTTTCTGTAAGATCTTCTTCTTTCTTCTTCATTTCTTTTATTCATCACCATGGTCTACCCTGTTGAGTCTCTTGAAAAGTTTCGCTCTGATTTTTCCATTCCCTCTTGGGTTGTCTTGGAAGAGCTTTCTGAGCCTTCTGATTATTTCAATTTGGCTAAGGGACATTGGTTCCCCAGCCTTTTTATTGCTGAGAGTGGATTTTCTTTTCCACCAAATCCCTTGTGTCTGGAAATTTGTCATTATTTGGACGTCGTTCCTGCAAGAATAGCCCCCAACACATGGAGAATAGTTAATGGGGTGCATAAATTAAATCAAGTCCATGGAACTCGCATAGGTATTCCAGAAATCATGTACTATTATAGATGGGCAGTTAATGATAATATTTTTTTATTTAAAAACTTGATTTTTAAATAGAGCCTTAGTAGTCAATCACCCTGATGCCAATAGGGATTATTTTGAACACGGGGTTGTCATAAAAAATTGGCAACACCCTTCATTAACTGGAGATGAGGTTTACCAGGGTCCCAGATGCCCTCCTTATGGCAATGGGATAGGTTATTTTTATTTCATTTTATTTATTTTGAAATCATGTTTCTTTTATGTTTGATAAAATGTGCCAATGATATCTCAATGTTTATTTATTTGCAGTTGATAACAAAAGAAAGTGCCCAAAGAAAGCAGATGTTAATATAAGACATCTGAAACTTATCTGGAGTCTGCATCAGAGTGTTGCCGATGAGCACATTAGGTCGGCTTCGTATCTGCTCCAGTACAAGAGCTACACCACTTCTTTCACTGCTCGTCCAGTGATAAGTGAATCAGAGCCAGTACCAGCTTCCACCAGCTCATTGCCTGAATCCCATATTCCTTTAAGTGAAAGGATGAAGAAGAGAAGACATCCTACCCTGTTTGAAAAAACTGCCTCCGGTTCTGGGGAGGCAAAAAGGAGTAGGATTGATGTCCCAAGGGAGGGGACGAAGAAGAATGATGCACCTTCCTCAGCTGCTGCAGTTATGAAGGTTGCTGAGAAGCCCGCAGTGGCTCCGAGCAGGCCTGCTGCTCCTGGAGAGGTGATTGTGATATCACCGACCAAGGGTTCTTCCTTAGTTGAATCCGTTCCTGTTCCCCCGAGGAGGCTGAAGAAAAGCTCCTCGATCAATTTGGCTGATACCATCACTCAGCCCCCAGTTACTGGAACCGGGGTTCCAAATTTTATTCCCCCGAGCTCTGCCATGAGCTCGATAAAGTCCTGGATCATTCCCGAGGTCCAAGGTACTGAAGAAAACCTTACTCGGGACATGGTCACCTCACTAGCTGTTCGTCACCTTGCTTCTGTAAGTCTTCTTACTTTAAACTTTTCATATTTCCTTTGTCATTTCTGTTTCTAACTTGGTTTCTTTTTCTGTTCACAGTTGATGAGCTGCTTTAACATAATCCTGAAGAAGGATGAAGCAATTAAATATTCATGCTCCTCTTCCAGTGTGGAGGGAGCTCTGAAAGAGGCTATCAAGTCTTTGGAAGACTCTCGCCAGAAGTATGCCACTGATAAGGCCGTCTGGGAGAAGAAGTTTGCCTCCATCGAGCAAGAAAAAGCTCGAGGTGTTGATGCCTCCAAGGAGTTGGAGAAGAGAATAAATGCCCAGGAGAAGGCTAATAAGGAGCTTGAAGAGAAGCTCAACACTACTGGAGAGTTTGAAGATAAACTCAAGGCTGCCGAGGAGGAGTTGGCTCGGCTTCGGGAAGTAGGTCGACAGAAAGAGGAGGCAGAAAATAAATTGAAAGCTGCGGAGAACCTTCTGTCCGAGCAGGTCTCCTCGGAGAAATTGAAGAGGAAGGTGGCTGTGAAGAAGTCCTTCAGCGCTGGCTGGGACAAGGGGTGGAACAAAGGGTTGGCTGCCATGGTATCGCAAGTGGACTATGGCAGCCTAAAGTACTTTAGGGATGGTTGGGTTGCTTCTCTCCAGGAAATGAAAGTTGACGAATCTTCTGAGCTCTTTCAGCAACACATTCCTGGTTCCCCTCCAACCCCAGAAGATCTTGAAGAGGACGAAGCTTCCTCAGAAGAGTCTTCTATGGTGATGGGAGATCATCCCCCAGCCATTCAGCCTGATGCCGAGGAACTTCAGCAGATCGTCAGTTCTTCCGAGCAATTGCCAGTGCTGCCCGAACAACTATCCATTCCCTCCGAGCAACCTATATCTTCATGCCAGCCTCCCGAGAAGGTTTTGGGAGATAAGGAGAAGGTGTATAATTTTTCGTGTTTATCTTTATTTTCTTTCTCTTTATCAAATGTAACCCAGAATATGTAACTCTGAATTTTATGATCTAATAAAACTTGAACTTTTTGCATACTGTTGTCTATTTTTTATTCATACTCTGCTTATATTTCTTATTGATGATTGCTCTTCTTTCTCTGCTAGTTTCTGGCCAGGATGGAATTGCTATCTGCCCATGATACAAAGTTGCTGCGACAATGTAATGAATACTCCAAGGCTGGTCACACAGACCTGAGTGCAGCACAAGTTGTCGACATCCTCGATCAGGAAGCTTCAGAACAGGTAGTGGAAGCATATCAATATCTGAAGTGTCTGCTTGATCGGGCTGTATCCAATAACATTGCCTATTATGAAATGATCGAGGATCTTCAAAGCACCCTCGAAGACCTTTAACTTCAATACAAAGAATCCACTGCCTTGTTGCATGAGGGGTACGAGAAGAAGTACCAACAAATCATTGCCGACAAGGGCTACGAGAAGCTTTTTGCTGGGTACGCTGTAAGGGAGAGAACCTTGAGAGGTGAGGTCAAAGAATGCAGACAGATTGTTGAGTTGTTGGAAAAGGAAAACAACAACCTGCAAAAGGAGCTGTCACAATTGAAGTCTGCAGCTTCGACTTCTAGTGCCTTGATCCCAATGACCGATGAGGGATTTTCGTTCATAGAGGTTGAGAACGCCAAGTTGAGGGACGAGTTGGAGACTTTGAAGAGCTCTGACACCTCTTCATCTTCTCGTGGTCGAGAAAGAGCTCCTCGAGGATGAGCAAGAGCAGATCGAGTTCTTATCGAGGAACAGAGGACCCAGTCTGCCTTAGAGAACCAGGCTTTCCAATTAATGGCGAAGAACGAGGCTTTGTCTGATATGTCAAAGAAGATTAGGGACCTGGAAAAATAGCTCTCTGCGCAGAAGTCAGTCTTGGAGAATAAGGAGCTTTTCATCAAGAATCTCCACGAGCAGCTAGAAAGGCTAACATATCAATTCCACAAACATCCCAGGGAGTTCTGGATGGCGGGATACAATGAAGCGCTATACCACTTGGACGATCGTATCCAGAATGCCAATAATGAGGGCTACAAGCAGGGATGGTTGAATGCTTTAGGGTTGCTGCAACTCGAATATTGTCACTACTTGTGGGACTACCATGATCCCGGGTTGCTCGACTTGCCTGTGCCACCATTCAAACTGGACATGAGTTGGATCCGTTATCGGGCCATTCCTCGGAGATTAATTTCAAAGTATCTCGGTGACTACAATTTACATTCTCAAACAGAGGTATCTCGTCCCGAGCGTCTCTTAGATCGACCATCCGTGATGAACATCAGGATGTTGATGGATCTCAACTTCATCAATTCTCTTTTGTCTTTAAATGATCCGTCTGCTGGCGAGCAACCTGTGTCAAAAGCAGAGGGGAAGAGACCAGTAGAATAGGAATTTTTGATGTAATAGTTAGTATACATTTCAATATCAATGTACTTTTCATTTTATTATCAATGTAATTTATTTTGAATTCAATGAAAAACATTCATTTTTGTTTGCAAATCTTGATTGCTATTGTCTTGTAATTATCAAACACTTTATATTTGTGCATATTTGTTAAAAAAAATAACAATATTGTGTTGTTTGTCAACCAACTCAATAACAATTAAAAAGTTACAAGTATCAATACTGTTGCTCGATCACTTAATAATAAAGTAATGAGTATAAAAATGTTGTTTAAAATGTTTCCAACCAACCAAGGTTGTTAGATTCTCCATGTCGACTAACTACAGTTAGTGGGTTTTTATCCCCGACCAGCTATAGTTAGTCTTTTTGAAATAATTTTACCCATAAAATGTTTCCGACCAACCAAGATCGGAAAATTTTGCTTGTCTACTAACTACAGTTGGTGAGTTTTTATCTCCGACCAGCCATAGTTAGTAGACTTTTATCGCTTTCTGGATGTAATCTTAACTCCTGACCAACATAAGTTGGTATTTGCGAGAATATTTTGTTTCCTAGCCAAACAGGTTGGCATTTTTAGGAATATTTTGTTTCCTAACCAACCGAAGCTGGCATTTTTAGGAATATTTTGTTTCCTAGCCAAACAGGTTGGCATTTTTAGGAATATTTGGTTTCCTAACCAACCGAAGCTGGCATTTTTAGGAATATTTTATTTCCTAACCAACCGAAGTTGGTATTTTTAGGAATATTTGGTTTCCTAACCAACCGAAGTTGACATTTTTAGGAATATTTGGTTTCCTAACCAAAGGAAGTTGGCATTTTTAGGAATATTTTGTTTCCTAACCAACCGAGGTTGGCATTTTTAGGAATATTTTGCTGAGCAGTCTGGAGCTTTGCCGAGTTTTGCCGAGTAGTGTGTAGCACTAGTATTCCCCAAAAAAATTTCAATAAAAGGAGAGACTTTAGCAGAATATCTTCATTTTATTCATACTGATGGAACTGTGTTACATATACATCACTGATAATACTTGCGCAGGTGCTCTGCTTTCCAAGCGTTCTTAAACTCCTCCCCCTCTAGAGTTGCTATTCGATAAGTTCCTGGTCGAACAACTTCTGTAACTCGGTATGGTCCATGCCAGTTTGCTTCCAGCTTATTGTTCTTTTGAATTACTTTCTTCAGCACATAGTCTCCTTCTTTCAGGTCGCACTTCTTCACCCTTTTGTTGTATAACAAAGCTGTTCGCTGCTGGTAAGCAGCATTTCTAATGGCTGCTTCTTCTCTAACTTCCTCGAGCATGTCTAAATCCAGTCTTCTCATTAAGTCGCTGACAGGGGAATTGAAATTCAGTACCTTGTGTGTTGGGAGGCCCAACTCGGCAGGTATGACAACTTCACTTCCAAACGCCAGCATGTATGGTGATTCTCCAGTAGCTACTCGGGGAGTAGTTCGATAAGCCCAAAGTACTGATTGTAACTCGTTGATCCAGTTTGCTTTTGCATCATCCAATCTTTTCTTCAAGCCATTTAGCAGCGTTCTATTTGTCACTTCAGTTTGTCCATTGCTTTGAGGATGTCCTGGTGCTGAGTGGACCTTCAAAATATTTGATTGATGACAATAGGCCGCGAACTCCTCGTTATCAAATTGTGTTCCATGGTCTGTGATGAAAGCACGGGGAAGACCATATCGACGAATGATGTTCTTCCAAATAAATTGGTACACCTTCTCGTACGTCATATCAATGAGCGGCTCAACTTTTACCCACTTTGTAAAATAATCCACTGCGACGATGAGGTACTTGAACCTTCCTCGGGTCGTTGGCAATGGCCCAACCAAGTCAATTCACCACATGGCAAATGGCCAAGGGGAAGTTATTGGTGTCAACAATGCTTGTGGAGTCCTTCGGATGGAGGAAAAACGCTGGCACTTGTCACACTTCTTGGCGTAGGCTATACAATCAGCCCTCATCATCGGCCAGTAATATCCTTGCGTCATTACCCTTTTTAAAAGCGTCCGACCTGCTACATGTGCTCCACAAAACCCTTCATGGATCTCTTCAATCAATTCTTTCACCTCGGAGGGGTGTACACACCTTTGCAAACCTGCCATAATTCCTCGCTTATACAAAATACCATTAGTTAATACGTACCGAGCAGCTTTAAACTTCAATTTTTTGGCTGCGAACTTATCAATTGGCAATTCTCCCTCCTCAATATATGCCCTGATGGGATCCATCCAAGATGGTCCTAAATCAAGGGTAATAAATTTCGTCGTCAGATCTTCATTTATATTCTGACCAGCTAAAACTTCAATTGGGATTATTCGTCGTAGCTCGGAACGAGTAGCTGATGTAAATCGAGCTAGGGCGTCTGCTCTCCCATTCTCCATTCTTGGTATTCTAACCATCTGAATAGCGGCAAATTCTGACACCAGCTCCTTTGCCTTTGCATGATATCTGATCATTAATTCTCCTCTAACTGTATATACTCTCATCATTTGGTTTATGATCAATTGAGAATCACTGAAAACAATGACCTGTTGCGCCTCCATAATTTTTGCCAAACTAAGTCCTGCAATCATGGCCTCATACTCAGCCTCATTGTTGGAAGCTTTGAATTGGAAACGCAAGGCGTATTACATATCGACCTCATCCGGAGTGCTCAAAATTATCCCCACGCCGCATCCTGCAGTGCAAGATGAGCCATCTACATATAGCCTCCATATAGCTAACTCGTCTTCAAATTTCTGATCAGTCAGAGTTCCTCGGTGAAATATTTGCTGCTTCCTTTCATCCTCCCCAGATTTTCCTGGCTCCTCGTCGATTATCTTTTCTTGCCCTTTTACCAACCGGAATTGGTCTGATCTCGAATTTAATGATCCTTTAACATCCATTTGCCCTTTTACCAACCGGAGTTGGTCTGAGCTAGTGTTTGTTGATCCTGTAACATCCACAGGTTGATCATCGAGCAACTTTTGTTCCTCAGAGCTATCAGGATAGGTGAACTCTGCTATATAATCTGCTACAGCCTGCCCTTTAAGTGATGATCTGGGTTCATAGACTATATCATATTCACCGAGCTCTATTTCCCAGTACATCAATCTTCCTGATTTTTCTGGCTTATGCAGAGCTTGCCTCAATGGCATATCAGTATATACTACTATGGTATGATCCTGGAAGTATGGCCTCATTCTTCTACTCGCTTCAATTAACGCCAGTGCTAACTTTTCCATCCTTAGATATCTAATTTCTGCTCCTCGAAAGGCCTTACTTGTGTAGTAAATTAGTTTTTGCACTCCACTCTCTACCCTGATCAATGCCGAGCTAACTGCATTCTCGGACACTGCAAGGTACAAATACAATTTTTCTCCCATCACCGACCTAGACAACAATGGAGGTGCTCCCAAGTATTTCTTCAAGTTTTGAAAAGCCTTCTCACAATCATCATTCCACTCAAAAGTCTTTCTGAGTGTCTTGAAGAATGGGAGACATCTATCAGTTGCCTGTGACACAAATCTGTTGAGTGCCGCTACCCGTCCTGTGAGACTCTGTACTTCCTTCTTCGTCGTTGGAGATCGCAGCCCTAATAGAGCTTTGATCTTTTCAGGATTTTCTTCAATGCCTCGTTGATTGACGATGTACCCGAGGAACATGCCTTCTCGTACTCCAAATATGCACTTCGTCGGGTTCAGCTTCATTTGATATTTATCTAGTTGGTCAAAAGTCTGACTTAAGTCAACTAGATGATCGACAACTTTCTTGTTTTTTGTCAGCATATCGTCAACATAGACTTCCATATTGCAACTGATTTATTCAGCAAAGACCTTATTCATCAGCCGCTGATATGTCGCACGTGCATTTTTCAAACCAAAAGGCATAACATTATAACAATAAGTTCCCCTAGGGGTAATGAAAGAAGTACTCTCCCTATCTTTAGGTTTCATTTTGATCTAATTGTAACCAGAATAAGCATCCATGAAGCTCAGCAACTCGTGTCCCGAGGTAGCATCCACCAGTTGATCAATTTGGGGCAATGGAAAGTGATCCTTTGGGCATGCTTTGTTGAGGTCGGTGAAGTCTACACACATCCTCCACTTGTTGTTCTTCTTCTTTACCATCACCACATTAGCTAACCATTCTGGATATTTAACATCTTCAATGAAACAAGCTTTTTGGAGCTTCTCGACTTCCTCCTGTATAGCTTGATTCTTCTCGGGACTGAATACTCTTATTCTCTGCTTCAGAGGCTTGATCTCCTTATTCACATTGATCTCGTGACATAAGAAGTTTGGGTCTATCCCAGGCATATCTTCATGACTCCACGCAAAAGCTTGTCTTCTGCTTCTAAGGAAAGTTATCAATTCCTGTTTTAATGAGGCTTCCAACGATGAACCTATTTGAGTAGTTCGCTCAGGGTGCTCGTCCAGAATGATGTTTTCAGTAGTTTCCACCACTTGACCCTTCACGAGTTGCGACTCATCTCGAGGATCCAATGTTTCAATTTCTGCACCTTCATCCACTTGATAGGTAGTAGTCTTTTTCTTTGATTCTTCCAGTTCTTCTTGCTCAGTGGATTAATAATAGCATTCCCGAGTTACTTTCTGATCACCTTTCACAACTCCTACTCCAAAGTTTGTTGGAAATTTTAGGCACTGATGCACTGTAGATGGTACTGCCTTGAATTTCTTCAATCCTACTCTTCCCATGATGATATTGTACGATGATTGGACATTCTTATCCATCACGAAGAAATGTATTCTTTCTATCCGACAAGCAGGCCACGTACCAATGAATATATCCAACTTGATCATCCCAAGTGGAAATACTTTCTCGCCAGCAAAACCAATGAGGGGTCTGTGGTAAGGCTCCAGTTGAGATAGCTTTAGATTTAAACTATTGAAGCACGAGTAGAACATGATGTCTGCCGAGCTACCATTGTCGACCAATACTCTTGAAATCATGACCTCCTTCATTCTCTTTTTGATCACCAGCAGGTCATCACGAGGATATAAAATACCTGCAAGGTCATTTTTTGAAAAATCGATGACCAATTTCTCCTTGTTCACCTTTCTCGGACGATCTTCCTCAGCTAGATTTATTCGCTGAATGTACGAGCAAGCTTAAGCCTCACCGAGGTAAGCTTTTCTTTCTGCAGTAAGGTCTCCTCCTCCTGCATCTCCTCCTGTAATAACATTACAATCAAATGACCCAAAGCGTATTGAAAATACCTCTCGTTCTGGCAGCCTTGGTTTCTTGGGAAGATCGGGGTCATCCTCTGGATCAACTTCATGGTTTATCTTCTTGTTCTCCTCTGCTCGACGAGGAGATCTAGACCTCTCTCTAGTTCGGTTGTTATTTCTTCTTTTGCCTCCCCGATCAACATACTTTGCTAGCTTTCCTAGTCGGATGAGTGTTTCAATCTCATTATGAAGAGCTATGCAATTTTTGGTCATATGGCCATGATCCTTGTGGAACTCGCAATATTTTTCCCTATTCCTCGTGTCAGGGTCTGCCTTCATTTTCTTTGGCCAGTTTAACTCCTCGCTGTTCTTAATTTCTTCCAGGACGTGGTTGATATTTGCCTTCAAAGGTGTGTAATTATCAAATTTCCTCAAGACCTCCCATGACGACCTATTTTTGGATTGTTTGTCACCACCATTGTTCTTATGTTCTTTCTTCTTAGATTTATCACCTTCCACCTTGGTTTCTTTAGCGTCCATATTCTTCTTCGCAGACATAGCCTCCTCGGTATTCATAATCTTGGACGCTTTTCCCATCAGGTCCGACATGGTTCGAGGTGGATCTTTGGCCAAAGTGTAGTACAACTTATTTGGCAGTAGTCCACTCATCAAAGCGGTAATCGCTGTCTTCTCCTCATAATCAATGACTTCGAGTTTCTCGTTATTAAAACGAGTTATATAATCTCTGGTACTCTCACCAGCTTTTTGTCTAACACTTAACAAATTTGCTACTCGTTTAACTTGATTTGCTCCAAAGCAGAAATTCCCAATGAATAACTCGACCAGTTGAAGAAAGTTGAAATCTTACCCCGAGGAAGATTATTATACCATATTTGAGTAGATCCGGTAAGTGTTCCCGAGAATGCTCTGCATCTCATCTCATCTGGGACAGCATAGATGTCGACTGAAGCTTGGTATTGTTCTATATGAAGGACAGGGTCAGTCTTTCCATCATACTTGGGAGTCACAACAGGTGCTTTGAACTTTGATGGTGTTGGAAAAATAACAATGTCCAGGACAAAAGGTGTTCCTCGAACAAAGGTTCGTTGTAGAGGGTTCTTGGCCTTAGCCATTTCCCATAATCTATCCTCCAGCCTCTGAATAGATCCTTTCCATGCATTATTTCCTTCCTCGGGCCTATTGGTTCGAGCAACTGATCGCGTTGAAGTGGCTTCCTGGGATTTATCTTGACGAGCTGCTGGTCGGTCATAGGATCTATCTTAACGAGCAGCTGGTCGCGACTGGGCAGATCCTTCCCTTAAATCTGATGGTCGTCGAAAGCTCCTTGACACTGCATTAATAGGACTTTTGTTCCTCCTAGGGCCTAATCGGTCGAAAGGAGATACCCTACTTAATCTTTCCAATGCGCTGGTCCTTTCTGGGGAGAGGGTGACACGTTGTTCAGTATCTGTGGCCCGCACTGACGAAGTTCGTCCAGGTTGATAAGAAAAATCTTCAGATTCCTCATTGCGATATGAATTAGTATGCCTAGTACGCGAAGAAGGCGCACGGGTATTTCTTTGAATGCTTCGTGGTCCGGAATGGGCTGATGCACCGCCATTGAGGGTTTGGATGAGTTGTCGCATTGTTTCTTGCATGACGGTCTGGCCCTGAGCCAGATTTGCCATTATTCGAGTCAGATCTAGAATAATTGGTGGAGCAGATGGATTTGGAGTGGTTCCAGCATTTCGATTGCTGGATTTAGGAATATTAGCCATTGGTAATGGATTGTTTTTGATGAAAAATGATATTATCAGTCGTTTCCCACAGACGGCGCCAATCTGTTGATGTAAAAAATTAGATTAATCTAATTATTCAATCACAGATAAATAAATGAGACAAAGAATTTTAAAGTGGTTCAGCCTTATAAGAATGGCCTACGTCCACTGTTTTTTATTGCTGAGTGTTTGGAAATTCTCGATTATAAGTTCTATCAAGAAATTCCGGTCTGGATTCAGGGTCCCTTACAATGAGGATTGTACAATGTATTTATAGCCCTGAGGTTGTAATGTGAAAGGGTAATACATTAAATGATATACATATGAAAGGGTAATACATTTAATGCCCTTTTTGCATGTGCGTCTAAATGATAAGCATTTAATGAGCAGTTAAACTATTGGTATCCTTCTTCTCGGTGCAGCTCGGACTGCCTGAGTTGCTCGGACCGCTTGAGCTTCTCGGTGCCAAAGAGTTCCTCGGAGAGGTCTGTTCCTCGGAGCGTATGAGTTCCTCGGAGTAACATGGTTCCTCGAAGCGTGTGATCATCTTGGAAGTGCTTGTTGTTGTCATGTAGATAGCCACGTGTCTTCATATGATTGGTCCATGTCAGCAGATTAAATTTGGTATCAACAAATCCCATTTATCATCTAATGACATTAAACTACTTCACTCGTGTAATTTAAATAAAACTTATTTTCTCAATTAGTTGTCGAATTAATTAAATTATAAATATGTAGAAATACGGGGTGTTACAATTACCTCCGATTTTTTAATCTTCTAAGGGCTCAGAATACTTTTTCTAGTGCATTGGCTACTATTGTCTCTATGGTAGATATCCCCGAAGAAAGTTATTGATTGAAAGTGGATATATGCAAATAGGCTTGACCTGGATTTACGTACGAAATTTGCATGATCGAGATTAAAAATAAAGAGTCAAGGTCTCAAGATATGAAAGAACTTCTTCAAAAGGGAAAGTATCCTTTAAAATACAGTAAAAAAGATAAAATGGCGCTCAGGTGGTGGGATGCTCAAGTAATTATTGGTTCCAAATGACTGTACAAAAGATATCCTGATGGTACATTCATTTATGACGTCTCGATGAAAGTGAAGAGGAAAAAGTTATTAAGGAGATCCACAGAGGAAAACGCACCCCTCATATGAATGGTCACATGCTAGAGGTGAAAATTATTTATGAAGGATATTATTAGATCACCCTTCAATGTGACTACAATAAGTATTTAAAAAAATGTGCAAAATGACAATGATTCACTAACTTGCAACATTTGCATCCAAGAGAATTGTATATTATGATATCACCTTGGTCATTTTAAACTTGGGTAATCAACATCATCGGGAAAATAACTCCCAAAGATCTAATGGTCATGCTTTCATTCTAGTAGCCATTAATTATTTTAGTAAGTTGGTTAACGAAGAATCAAACGTTGTGCTGAATGCCAAAAGTGGTCCAATTCAAACGGAAGAACATTATGTGTACCCTTTGAACTAATATCCCCTAATAGAATGCATTTTGAGACATCGGTCACAGAATTCGTTGAAGAATATAGAATTTAAAGACACAAGTCTTCTCCATTCTTCCCATAGAAAAATTAAACTATAGATTCAGTGAACAAGAACATAAAAGTGATATTAAGTAAGATGAGCAAAGGATGTTGAGATTAGGTTGACAAGATTACATATTCACTTTGGGGATATCAATTTTTTTTCGGAACACCTATGAGAGCCACGTTGTACTCACTTTTATATGGGATGAAAGCAATGTTGTGAATAGAGATTGAAACTCTTTCTTAAAGAGTTCTACTTCATAACTAGGTTTCTAAAGTTGACTAGGCAAAAAGGAGATACGAAGAGTTCGCATTTCTAGATGAACAATGACTACTGGCACGCTATAACATGCAATACACATGAATCATCATAGCATTCAAGAATAAGTTTAAGGAACGAAGAGTTAAAAAATGCGACATAGTATTAAAAGAGGTGATGGGACCCATATGGGATCACCGAGGTAAATTTCTTCTTAACTGGTGAAAAAGATTATGTCAGGAGGATAAACCCGCCTAGTTGATCTTGATGGAATGTGTAAGGACATTTTATCCATTGTCAATATGTATGTTGTACGCCGTTACACCGTTGAAGAAACTCAATATCACATCTACATCAACGGATTCGAATATCAAAGCGTCTTCAACATCATAACCTCTGCGAGAATGAACTTGGTAAAGTTTTATTTTTAAGTCCCTTAAAGTTTCATACGTAGTATTAGGAAATTTTTATGAAATGTTTTTTATAAAATAAGAAGTAAACTGAGGCTTTTAAAAGATTTTTTATTTTCTAGTAAACCAGACCGGTCCGCCCCTTTTAAAAACGAACTGATCCACCTCAGGACCGCTCCTCCTCCATACCGGACCGATCCGCTTTGCACCAGTAAACCCCGAATCGATTACAAACCGAAGAGGCCCTGTTAAAAAAGAACCGATCCGAGGTCGGATCGATCCTCGTCCAAGCCGGACTGGTCCGCCTGAGATAAAATCGAACTGTTCCGTGAGTGTTTTACCCACCAACTCAAAATTCTTATATATATACCTATTTCAGTGGTGTATTTTTTAAGTCTTTGAGAAAACGTTTCTAATAGTTCAAACACAACAAGACTTCGATTTTTGATGTGCTAAACATATTTTTGATTCACACACAAAAATCCCAATTACTTTTGTGAATCTTTTAGAACCCTAGAACACAAGCTTTGCTACTGTTCAACCTTTGTGGGGGAGATCTTTGCAACCGAGGGCTGCGTCTCATTGCTGAGGGAGTTTCTACAAAGTTTTATGGTTGCGTGTCATTAAGGAGACCTGCGGTTCTTCCTTTGTTGTTAGGGCTATGAGTCCTTGGAGGGTGCTACGCGTATTCTCTTGCTGAGTTCAAGACTGCGTGTCTTTGTGGGTTAGCTGCGCGTTGATCCATTGCAGATTTCTCTATGTAATTGTAAGTTGCGATTTATATATTCATAGTGAAATAAAGGTTTTACCCGAAAGGTTTTTTTTCCTGAAATCTGTGTCTCAGCATATTTTTGTGTCACATGCTTTATTTATTTATGGATTGACACACGCACCTTAGGTGCATGTTTAGGTGCTAAATTATATAAAGGTTGATTGGAAACTTGCGAATTTAATCAATTATCACACAATAGCACTTTTCAGAATGGATATAGTAAGACCATCTAATTTAGATCATCTTATGAATTACTATGTGTGAAAAAGAAAGACGTTGGGTAAATTACTTTTTAAAACAAGAACTACATATGACCTGATCCTCCATAAAATAAAAGAAAATTCCTTAATACCTTCAATAATTCAACCACGCCACATAACGTTAGGACATAAGCAACCCTTCTGGGTTTGGTAAACAAAATAACACCCCTTAGAGGTAACGCCTTTCTCTTTTTACTCTATCTTATCTCCTATATCACTAAAGAACCAATTATATAGTCATAGGATGACAAAGAAAGGGATGTCTGTAGGAGGACTCATTTTTCATTAAGATAAATACTTTCATTATTATACATATTTATCATCATAAGAAAAACATTGAATTTATATAAAGGTACTGTGGGTACCCAGAATTTAGTGCTATAGGCCTGTACGAGTAGCCCAGCCCTAGCGGCCCAAAGTCCAGGCCCCTCATCTTTTGTATTGATCCAATTTCCCCACGATCCCATGAAGGGAAGTTATAAGGGAGCACGATCCCATGAAGGTAAGTTATAGGGAAGATGGCTAATATGGAGGAACCCATCATCTCCACTAACTAACATACACATATATAAATTAAACCCTAGGTCCGGGGCAAAGGACAAGTTGTATTCTCTGTACTCATTCTCCAGAATATTGAGAAATAATACTGACTACACCACCGTGGACGTAGGCACATCTTTGCTGAACCACATACATCCGTTGTTGTGTGATTGGCGTTTTATTTTCTTTGTTCTTTCTTGGTCATTACTTCTCTCATATTTATTTGTGTTGCACAATCATTGTCTCCACAATTGGTACCGTTTGTGGGAAGCGTTCATCTTTCCCTGAGAAGAGCCCACGCCAAGAAAAGAATCTAAGATGTCTGGTCACAGTAGCAACGCTCCTCAAGCAGAAGATATTCAAGAGCCACCTGCTCCTCGCAGGATTAAGTCTGAAGTCCGACGTTCAGATCGTGGGGCTCGCTCGGAAAGGCCAGCCTCAGAAGAAGGTCAAGGACCAGAAGGGTCCACGCAGATATCCAGATTGAATGATGCATACGAGGCAAGGCTCCATGAGCAGAAGGAGTCTTCTCGCAGATACGAGGCTGAGAATGCTCGCTTGAAAAGAAGACTGGAAAGACTGGAGAAGGAACTACGTCCTGATACCAGGAGACACCCATATCGCACTCCTAGCCCTCAGGCGAGCAAATCTCACAGCCGAGGAAGGATCCCAAGGCGGGAATATCAAGGGGTCGAAGGTGGCGACTCAGACGATGACCTACGCGAACAACTAAAAAGAGCTCGCCGTTACCAGAGCCCTGCTCGCAGCGACGAGAACATACAGAACCTGGTCCACAGAGAAATGGATCAACATCTAGCTCACTGCGGCACCAGGTCTACCAGAGAACTCGCTAGGAGAGCCCTTAAGACCCAGATGAAGTCACCCTTCACGAGGGAAATTGAAGAGGAAGAGGCTCCCAAGAAATTTGCCATTCCAAGGTTTAAGATTTATGACGGGAAGACTAATCCCATTGATCATGTCAGGCAGTACCGGCAGGCCATGACCCTCTGGAATCATCGGGATGCACTGATGTGCCGTATTTTCCCCTCGAGCCTCCAAGACGTGGCCCAGAAATGGTTCGAAAAACTCCCTCACCGATCCATCAAAAATTTCAAATCCGTAGCCGAGCTCTTTACGGCCCGGTTCATCACCAGCAACTCCCATCCCAAAAGGATGGATGCTCTATTAACCATGAATAAAACACCTCAAGAAACACTCCGAGACTATGCGAAGAGGTACTGGGAGTTATTCAACGAGATCGAGGACTGCGCGAAAGACGTGGAAGTGGCTTCCTTCAAAATTAAGTAACCTAGCTCTTCCCTCCTTTACCAGTCCTTGACGAAGAAGGAAACTATGACCATTGATGACCTGATGGCCCGGATTGAGAAATACGCAAAGGTGGAAGATGTCACCCGCCTTAATGTAGGAGAAAACGGTCGAGCCAAGCTCACTACCAAGGGAAGTAAGAAAGTTGAGAACCAGAAGAAAGGAGGAAAGAGTGGGGGCAAGAATGACTCCCGAAACGGAGGGAACCCTGACGTAACAAAATCGTTCCAGGCGGTCAACACCGTCTTCAAAGAGCTAATTTAAAAAATTCTCGCGAAGATCAAAGATGAGACGTTCATCAAATGGCCCCGGAAAATGGGAGGAGACCCCTCGAAAAGAAACAATGCATTAAGATGCGCTTTCCACAAAGAGAGAGGGCATAAGACCAAGCACTGGAAGGCTCTTAAGTCCCACCTCGAGGAGTTGGCCCAGTTTGGACATTTGAATGACTTTGTGGAAAAGAAGGTAGAGAAAGTGGCTGTCCACAGAGAGGCGAAACGCGACAACGTGCTGGAGGATAATGTCGGACATGAATTCGCAGTAATCCATGGAGTATCTGACATAAAGCAAATACAAGGGAACTCAGCTCGAATGGAGGTAAATAAAATGACAGCGGTAATGCAAGATTTTCAGATTGATCCAGCAAAATCACAGTCAGGAAAACATCGGCGAGCAGAGGACATAAACTACAACAAGCATATTGTTTTCACGGATGAAGACCTAGTGGGAGTAAGGACCCCACATCATGATGCCTTGGTCATTACACTCAGGATAGCCAACTTTGACATCGACAGGCTGCTCGTCGATCAAGGAAGCTCATCCAAAGTAATGTACATCGACCTGCTCAGGAAATTGAAGTTGAGCGTCGCCGACCTAAAGGGAGCTACTGTCCCTCTGATCGGCTTCCCTGGAAAAATGACCATGCCTTTGGGCAAAATAGTACTGCCAGTGCGCACTGGAAATGTTTCCAAGATGATCGAATTTTTGGTGGTCGACATTGATTCACCGTATCAGGCCATCCCCGGCAGGGGATGGCTTTATGAGATGAAGGCAGTCTCCTCGACCTACCATCAGAAGCTCAAATATGTTACCGAGTGAGGAGTAATGGAGATACACGGCGACCAGGCGATGGCAAGGAAGTGCTTCATAGTGGCCATCCGACCAAAGCCAGAGAAAAAAGCCGATCAACCCAGCGATAAAGTGGAGGAAGGGGCAATTCCTTCCAAGTAGCAATTAAAATATGGAAGGCCTGGAGTGGAAAAGACCAGGATCCTCCCCTCCGAGCGTGTCATCGAGGACCTGGTAGAAGTGGCGGCTAGGGAAGGCAACAATAGTAGAGTCTTCCTGATCGGAGCGTCACTCACCGACCAAGATCAAAATGAGTTGTCAACCTTACTCAGAAGCAACATAGATGTTTTCGCTTGGGAACCTTATGAGCTGCCAGGAATCGATCCCAATATGGTCTGCCACCAGTTGCACGTCGATCCCATATTCAAGACGATAACGCAGAAGGCACGGCGAACTGCTCCCGAGAATGCCAGAGCAATAGAAAAAGAAGTCAAAAAACTGCTGGATGCAGGATTCATACGGGAAGTGCAATTCCCCAAATGGTTATCCAACAAAGTGGTAGTTCCGAAAAGCAACGGAAAGTGGAGAGTTTGCATAGACTTCACTGACCTCAACAAAGCCTGCCCCAAGGATAAGTTCCCTCTTCCAAAAATAGACCAACTAGTAGACGCCACCGCAGCTCACGAACGAATGAGTTTCCTGGACGCATACTCAGGATATCACCAGAGTCCCTTGTATGCCCCAGATCAGGACAAAACGGCGTTTATCACGACGGTTGGTTTATATTGTTACAAGGTCATGCCTTTTGGGCTAAAAAATGCAGGGGCAACCTATCAGCGGCTAGTTACTAAAATGTTCAAGAATCAAATGGGAGACACAATGGAGGTCTACATTGACGACATGCTCGTCAAGAGCAAGGAGAAGGAAAATCACCTCTCGGACCTGTCAAGCACCTTCAAAATCCTCAGGAAGTACCGAATGAAACTTAATGCGAGCAAGTGTTCCTTCGGTGTCCAGTCAGGGAAGTTTCTTGGGTATTTGGTCAGCAAGCGAGGCATAGAGGCTAATCCGGACCAAATTGATGCAATCAACAGAGTGCAACCTCCTTGCACAATCCGGGATGTACAGAAGCTTACTGGAATGCTCGCTGCTCTAAATCGTTTCATTTCTAAATCCTCCGAGAGATGCAAGCCTTTCTTCCAACTCTTAAAGGGCAGAAAAACAGTAGAGCGGAGCCCAGATTGATCGCGAGTATTGGACGAGCTCAAGTCCTACCTAAGAACCCCACCACTCCTTGTCATACCACAGAAAATGGACTCTTTGTACCTCTACCTCTCTGTATCCAGTCATACTGTCAGCTCGGCGCTAATGTGCGAAGTTACAGGAATCTAACATCCCGTCTATTACGCGAGCAAAACCTTATTAGATGCCGAGCAGCGCTACCTACCATTGGAAAAGCTCGCATTCTCCCTAGTAATAGCCTCGAGAAATCTGAATCATTACTTCGAAGCTCATACGATCATCGTCCTTACATCACACCCCCTCAAGGCTGTCCTAAGGAAGGCAGATTTGTCAGGCAGACTGTCTAAATGGTCAGTCGAGCTTGACCGATTTGACATCCAATTTCAACCAAGGACAGCTATCAAGGGTCAAATCCTTACTGATTTCATAGCTGAATTCACAGGCGAAGAACCCTACGACCAGCCTAAGCCAACAGAGCAAAACAACCAAGCTACAGTGGAAAGCTAGAAACTATTCGTTGATGGAGCCTCCAACTCAAAGGGGGCAGGGGTAGGAATTGTTCTCATCACTCCAGAAAACACAGTCCTTGAGCAAGGAATCAGGCTGGGATTTGCAGCCTCCAACAACGAAGCAAAATACGAAGCCCTAATTGCAGGTCTCCAAAAAGCGCAAACTTTGGGAGCAAAGCATTTGCAGGTATTCGGCGATTCGCAACTAGTTTCCAACTAGATAAGTGGAGACTATAATGCAAAGGATGAAAGAATGGCAGCCTACCTCACCTTGGTGAAAAACTTAATGACGAGCTTTAAAGAGATCAACATCCAGCAGTTTCCCAGGGGGCAAAACAGCCACGCTGATGCGTTAGCAGCCTTGAGTTCGGCAGTTGATTTTAGCCTTAAAAGGGTTATCCCCATCGATTTCCTCAGTTGCCCAAGCATTTACTCCAACTGCGAGCTGCCAAACGTGGAACCAATACTCCAATTGGAATCAGCCCCCAGCTGGATGGATCCCTTAAAGGACTATTTAAAGGACGGAACGCTTCCAGAGGACAAGAGAACTGCCCACCAGATAAGGGTCAAAGCTGCTCGCTTTCACTTATCCACAGGAGGCGACTTGTATAAAAGATCTTTCTCCGGTCCCTACCTTAGATGCGTCCACCCAGGCGATGTCAAGGCAGTGCTTCACAAGATTTACGAAGGAATCTGTGGAAGTCATGTCGGAGGAAGGTCTCCAGCCTTCTGAGCAATGAAGGAAGGCTATTGGTGGCCATACATGCAAAAGGACTCCGCAGTATATGTCCGTAAATGCCTGAAATGCGAACTTCATGCTCCTATGGTCCACGAGCCCGCCAGCGAATTAAAATCCCTGACCAGCCCCTGGCCTTTCGCCCAATGAGGAATGGACATCGTGGGACCACTGCCCACCGTTGCCGGCAATCGCAAATACCTGTTGGTTATAACTAACTATTTTACCAAGTGGATCGAGGTAGAACCACTGGTGAACATCCGAGATGCTGACATGATAAGGTTCGTATGGAGGAATATAATCACTCGATTCGTAATCCCCAGAACCATCATCACTGATAATGGAACACAGTTCGAGAGTGGCCCTTTTCAGGACTTCTGCAACGAACACGAGATCAGGCACCACTTCAGCTCGGTGGCCTACCCTCAAAGCAACGGACAAGCTGAAGCTTCCAACAAAACAGTGATCGCTGGATTGAAGAAGTGGTTAGAGCGAGCCAAAGGCGCATGGGCAACCGAGATACCGCATATCCTATGGGCATATAGAACGACTCCTAGGCGAGCAACAGGGGAAACGCCATTCTCACTAACATATGGTATGGAGGCAATCATCCCACTAGAATCGGGATTGCCAACAATGAGATCTGACCTTGTGGAACAAGGCCAGAACGATGAGGCTTTGCTCGCTGAACTCGACCTGGCCGACGAGTGCAGGGAACTTGCCCTAGTGAAACTAGCGAGCTATCAGCAACAGCTCGCGAAGAACTACAGCAAAAGGGTCAACCCGAGGAGATTCAAGGTTGGGGACTATGTTCTAAGAAAGGTCCTGTGCAACACAGTGAAGCCATTAGACGGTAAGCTGGGCCCAAACTGGGAAGAACCTTATAAGATAATTAGAGACGACCTGCAAGGTGCCTATCATTTGGAAACGATGGAGGGCAGGGAGATACCACGAGCATGGAACGCAGCTAATCTCAGGAAATTCTATTTTTAGGAATTCTATTTCTAAATCTTTTATTGTATTCGTTATGTGAAAGGACAGTTCATTTCCCATTTCACTAATGAAAATCTCTCAGTTGATCACTCCCTAATTAGTAACAGTTATATTTTATTACACATCTCTTCCAAATCACATGCATAATGGTCGACATAGCAGGGGAACACCCCTCCTCAGGTCATTGTCATGAAGCACGACAGACCTCTTAGCATTGCCCCTGGCAATATATGAAGCCCTACAGAGTATTCTTAGGCATCAAACCTACTTTGGTTAAACAAAATCCTGATCGGATGAAGACGTCCAATACCAGGTGTGTCCTTGCCAATTGCCCTACTTAGACCTAAGGGAGTGTGACGACACAACCTAAAAGGTAAAGTGAGGGCACAATGGTATTCTTGCATTATACTGGAGTGGGGGGACACTCGCATGACAAAATAAAAAAGATTACGAAGCAGCAAAAATATTAAAAGATTGGATGAACACGTTTAGTCGGCAAAATTGCCCAAAACGCGAACTTTTCGTTAATCCTTTATATTTACAAATAATGATAATACATGTTTAGTCGGCGAAGCTCGCCCAAAGCATTTACATTATCAAAAAGAAAAAGAATAACAAAATCTCAAGGAAGTGGAAGCCTCCGAGCAAGATAATAAGCAACTTTATCTCTCCTTCCATCATTAGGAGCGGGGCTAGCTCTTCCACGACCTCATTTTCATCCAACTCCAATAGTTGTCGGGGAATAACATCAATGGGGATCCATCGATCATCCCTCCTGAATGGATTGGGCATCAGAGTGGAGGAGGGCATCTCGTGTCGATACCATAACACCGAGTTCCTCGGGACCTGCAGCTCTCTCAGGGCACTCAACCACCCTCTGATGAAAGAAAGTTCTTCAAACTCTGATAGTCTCGTGGGAGCATCCAACCAGCCCTGATCGTAGCCATCAGACCACACTTGGCGAGGGCCCTTCTTGAATAGATGCCGCAGTCGGGAAATGTCCCTCTGGAGCCCAGCAGCAATTACATAAGCTCACCGAACATCGTCGCGCAGCTCCCCAATCTACCTATCACGCTGTTAGACGGCTTCCCTGTTCCTAACCCTGGCACTCCTTCCAACACGCGGGAGGGGAGGCCGAGCAGCTCGCGATGAAGAAGAGCCTTGCAGGACTATTGGAACGGTCCTCGGCGAATGCTCCTTAAGCTTCGAGACCTCCCGCCTCAGGTCTTCGTTCTCCTGCTGCAGGAACTCCCCAACTTAGTTAATTTCAGTGGCCTTCAGTAACCTTGCTCTCAGTGCACTGACTTCTTCTTGTACTGAGGCACCGATTTCTTCCATCTCCTGGAGCCTGTCCTTCATCTTGGCCACCAGCTCGGACTAATCCTTATATTTTTGGTTCCTTGACTTAACAAACTTGCAAAGTCTAGCAAAGGCCTGGCGAATTTTAGGGCTTGCATTAGGACCAAGAGTCCTACCCAGTTGGGAGGTAACAGGAATATAGTCATCAACATCAACCAACTACAAGTAAAAGAAAGAGAAGAGAAAGAGATCAGCATAAACAAAAATGAAGTCTTTTCATTAATGAGGAACGAGGTTACATCAGATTGAAAAAGAAAAAATTACAAAGCATCCCTATCAATTAGCAACCTCCGGTGGCCTAGAGGTGAATGGTCTCTTGTCCTTATCAGCATCAGTAGGGGCATTACCCTCTGCAGGGGTGTCCTCTGTCCTCTCAAACAAAGGAGCGTCAACAGGAGTCTCCTGAGAGACAGGATCACTGCCTTCAGCAGTTGGGGCAGGGTCCTCATCTACGACTGGCTTCGGCCCTGGATCATGCTCGTCAAAGAGTGGGGATGCAACGTCCACCCAAGAAGCCATGAGAGCCTTATTCCACCCTTTCTTGAAGATTAGACGGCTGATATAGCCTATCTGAACTTCAGCTTCCTCATACGCAGCAACCCAGCCAGATTTGTCCGAGTCCTTAAGGGTGGCTGCCTGGGCTTTCTCCGCCTCCAGTTGCTCGGCCAGAACCCTGTTCTTCTCTGCAAGGTCCATCTTGCTCGTGCACACCAGATCATAAGCCTTCCTCAGCTCGCCCAGCTCCCTGACCGCATCATCTCTCTCGCGAGCAGAATTGACAAGGGCCAGGTCAGATAAAACTCGAGGTGGATCAGCAGCCTTCAGGTCGGTCTCCAGCTGAGAGCCCCTGGCTTCCAAAGCAAATTTTTGCTGTTCCAGCTCACCATTCCTCCTCACCAGCTCGTCGCGAGAGTGATATAGCACATCGAAGTCGGTCACAAACTGCAAAGAATAAAGAAGAAATCAAGAAGAAGAAACCATCAAGACTTGTTAAAAGAAATTGAGAATTAGAAGAGAACTTTACCAAGGCAAGCCTCTGGCTAGCTTGCAGATCCAGTTGATCAGACCCCAACGCCCTCTGGAGATCCGCAGGAAGGACTGCTCTCTCGAGCAGCGCAGGGGCTAGCCGAGGAGACGTGGCCACTGAACCCCCTCGGGTAAGGCAGATACTGGGACCAGGGCTTGACCTGTTTTGGTCCTCGATTGCATCTTCCTCCTCTCCTCCTCCTTTTCTCTCTCCCTTCTCTTTCTCTCCTCCACTTTCTTCTTCTCCTCCACCTTCCTCCTCTCTTCCTCCTTTTTCCTCCCCCTCTCTCTCACCTGCTCCTCCTCTCTCCTCTTCTTCTCTTGCTCCTGAGAAGAATGCCGAGAACCAGTAGCTATGACCCCAGATGCATACTTCAGTTTCTTGGACCTCTTTGTAAGGAGCACGTCATCATCATCATCACCATCTCTGATCAAATTCTTCCTGGGAGGCATCTCTTCACCAGAACTGTTGGAAGTGCTCGACGATCCTTGAGCTTCAGAATTCTCCTCAGAATTAGAAGAACTTCTACTGACAGAGCTCCCTCCACTAAGATTACCGACAGGCTCACTTTCAGAGCTCCTCTCCTCTTCGTCCAACTGGATTAGCTCGGCAGTAGTCTCTTCGAGGGAAGCAAACTCTGAAACACTGTCCACAGGTCGTGCTATGAAGCTGGAGCCTACGTTCTTATACTCTAACAAGAAAGAGGCATATCTGGGATGCTCGCCGTCACCCAAAGGCTCTCTGATGTTCTAAGCTTTAACCAACTCAGAAATTCGGACCTCGCTAAGAGCAGGCTCCACGTTCCTTGACCTCGCTGTAAAAGAAAACGTAGAAAGAAGTTAGAAAGGTCATAAGTCAGCAGAGATTGAAGCAACAGTACAAATATCTACTTATATATTCTTCCCCATAAAAGGGAACATTGAATCTTTCAGACCTTGACCCTTCAGATTGGGGAGAGAACTGCCAATTCCTAACAAGAAAACCTTCCTGCCAGTAGTCCTTATGGGAATCAGGTAGATTTACTACCAATACCCTATCGGGGCTCCTAGCTTTGAGGTACAGGACACCAGAACTAGTTCGAGAGAAGGAGTAACAAAAGCAGACCTCGGCAAGCCCTAACCTTATGCCATACAATTGATTTATCATATACACGCCGTTCACTATTTTCCATACAATGGGCGAACATTGTGCAGGTACAATACTAAAATAGCTAAAAAATGCAAAAACAAATCATTAGGGGGAAAAGTAAGTCCCCCCCGAGAAAGAAACAAAGCATGAATCCAGTGGGCATCCTCTATATCCCTAACGTTCCTAGGAGGCGAGGCACAACACTCTATCTCCACCCACTCAGGAATGTTGTAGAATTTTCTAAATTCCGAGATTGACCTATTTCCAATCTTCGCCATTGGAAAATACAAGAAAAGCTACAAACCAAAGAGAAAATGCAAAGGGCATGAGAGACTTACAAGACAGAAGATCAGGTCAAATTACGAAGAAGCAACGAGAATGGAGATCGAAAGTAGAAGGTACGAAGCGCAAGAGTTCTCAGAAGATAGAAGAGTGCTGGAAAAGCTGAAATGACAAAAACAAATGTGCCTTATTCCAACAAACCTTCAAAATCTAATCATATCGCACAGTAAGAGAAGCAGCTGCCGCCAGAAATCGACTCTACAGCTCCCGAGGAATTGCAACACGGCTATTATGGCTAATCATTTAAATCTGTTGGGCCCACATGCATGGCACAACAAATTTAGGGGCAATTGTGGGTACCCGGAATTTAGTGCTATAGGCCTGGACGAGTAGCCCAGCCCTAGCGGCCCAAAGTCCAGGCCCCTCATCTTTTGTATTGATCCAATTTCCCCACGATCCCATGAAGGGAAGTTATAAGGGAGCACGATCCCATGAAGGGAAGTTATAGGGAAGATGTCTAATATGGAGGAACCCATCATCTCCACTAACTAACATACACATATATAAATTAAACCCTAGGTTCGGGGCAAAGGACAAGTTGTATTCTCTGTACTCATTCTCCAGAATATTGAGAAATAATAATGACTGAACCACCGTGGACGTAGGCACATCTTTGCTGAACCACGTACATCCGTTGTTGTGTGATTGGCGTTTTATTTTCTTTGTTCTTTCTTGGTCATTACTTCTCTCATATTTATTTGTGTTGCACAATCATTGTCTCCACAGGTACTTAAGGAGAATTGTTACCAACACTGTCCAAAGAACCAAAATACTCTTTTATGGCAATGATCATGTAATAAGAATCACTACTATCACTTGTGTCCAACCGGGTATCTCTAACGTGGCTAAATAAATTTGAACCCCGATCCTGCAATAGAGAAAATCCTTGAATATCTTCTAATCATGATATGGTCAACCCAAAAATCAATTGGAGGCTTGTCTCGCTTGAAAACGCGAGGCCCCCAATTTTAAAATCTTATTACAAAAATACAATTTAATATCCTATTATAGATGTAGAAGCGGGAGATGGTTCAACATAAAACAACCAATTTTAATTTATTTCAAATTAAAATTAAACAACAAGAAATTGGATTAAATCCACACAAATTTTAATTTCACTTAAACCAAAATGATTCAATTCAAGTCCTAGAAATTGGCCTAACAATATTAATTCATTTTAGCAAATTAGGCCAAATCAAATTTTATCAAATTAAAGTAAATGATTTGAACTAAATTAATTAAACATTGCCCAAATTAATTTTGCACCAAATTAAGTAAGTAATGATTTAAACCAATTTTTTCTTTTTACCTAAGCATGCATCTAGGTGAATTTTATAAAAGATAAAATATACAAATAAACCAGTACGCCGCGATGTATGAGGAAAAAATCACAACGAGAAATAACCTCGGACGACCCTAGCCACAAATTCACTAAATATGGTTTTACAAGTACAAGACACAAAAGACTTACAACATTCCACTTGACTCCGTCAAAGCCCCAACGCTTCTTATTGTAAAAATCTCTACCTAGAGAATAACCACGGAGATCCACCGCGGTCTCGGAATCCACCGATCGGACTTTTTCGGTCACCGCCATCCGAACAAGGAGCCTTTGTCCAAGTGGGTAAGTCAACGTAAACAGACTTCTTCTTTATGGGATTTATAAGAAAACTCAAACTTCTCTCCAACTCGGTAGAGAAAAACTTAGTGCCAAACACTCCAAGCAATGATATATATATTGAAACTTAGAATAAACAATATGGGTGTAAAAGTGTTTAAGGATTTTTTCTTGAAAAAATGAACACTCAAAGCATGAACTTTTTCATTTGAAGTTGAACTATCTAAAACTTTCTCTAGGAGATGGAGGAATGTGAAAAAGTTAGTTCAAAAGAGTTGGTTCCCGCACTTGATAAGTCAGTCAAAAGTTAGTGGGGAAAAGTAGTGGGAAAAAGGTGAAAAACTGCCCAAAACTGCCAATTTAATTTTCCACCGAAAATCTCGTTTGAACGAGATTTTTGTTCGAATGACCCTTCTAACGAAGTTCTAGTGGCCTAATGGGAAATCTCGTTGCCAAAATCGTTCGAATGACATTCTCGTTCGAACAAAACAACTCGTTCGAACAAAAATATTGAATGAAGTTCCAGAGGCAAGTCGTTGGCAAACCTCGTTCGAACGAAATTCTTGTTCGAATGAAAAACTCATTCGAACGAAAATTTCGAACGAAAATCCAGAAAGATTAAAAATTCAATTTTAGCCTAGAAACTTTATTTTAAAGGTTTAAAGAAACTTTCTGAAAATAAACAACAGTTTAAATAAGAATTACACCCAATGCTAATTGTTACAAGCTCCTATATAAATATGTAATGCATTCATACCTTAGGAGTAAACGGAATAAAGGTTGTTGACGTAGAAATGAGGCACAATAAACTCGGCATTTGATGAAGATTTATAATCTTGGTCGCTACGTCTTCAACTTTAGAATGTCATAGGCTTGAAGGATGATTAAGAACTCTATCCTGTGACTCAAACGTTTTTGTCCGGAATTGAGCCAAAACAACAAAATACTCAATTGGAAATTTGTGTCCTTACAAATCTTCCCCTTTGGCTATTTCGGGACAAAACCCAACAAAAATCCTAAAGGGGCGTAAAGCTCTACTAGACTTATAAAAATATCCCACCCAAAATAAAATTAAAATAGATTAGCTCAAACAACCCAAGTATCAATATCTTTACCGAAGATTAAAGTTGCCATTTAGAAGAATTCCTGCACACTTAAGCAAACTATCAAACGCATAGGGAATATCAAAATATTAAATGCATATAAATAAAATACTCCCCCTAAATTAATTCTCCCCTTTATCAACTATGATCAACCTAAGAGGATAGTTCTCTCTCCCTAAGTTAAATCTCCTAAACTAAGATAAGATTACAATAGGATTAGATACCATTTCTCCCCCGATCATTTCCCCCCCCCCCCTTTTTTTTTTCAGGAATAGACAAAGGCTAAACAATCAAAACAGAACTTATCTCCCCCAATTAAAGCATATAATCCCCCCTAAACTAAACACGTGATGAAAAGAATGGGATAACAAGCTAAACATGCAATTGTGAATAAAGTGATGAGAACATTAAATCACATGGGAAACATAATCATAACTAATCCAACAAATAATAACAGATACCAACTAAGATGCAAGAAAATTATACCAATATGATACATAAAGAATAAGCATGTGATATCAACAAAGAATGCAACAAGATAGATACCAATCATAAAGTATAAGCATAGATGGACTAGAAAGAAAGGCAAAGATAAAATAATACCATATATGTGTAGACATAATGAATATCACTAATGCACACTCACATATATAGGTATACATACCACACATGACAAAAAATAAAATAAGCTTTTCCACACTCATATGGCGAAGATGTGCCATATGGAAACAAAATTGTTGGGGTGTGAACTAGCAACAATTAAATTTAGACCCAATCACTTAAAACATGTTCACTGAGTTCTTAATTGATTACAAACTTCATCACATTTGAATATAACCTCAAGTGACAATATAGATTGAACTCAGTGAACAAACATACACAATGCATACAAGCCTAGACTTTTGATGATTCTACAAACCAATATAGTCATGACATTGAAAGTACAACTAGGATAAACGAACATTTTTCAAACCATTAATATATCATCCAAATTCCCTCAATGAGCATATATTATAATCTTTTGAATGAATAAATCAACTAAAATAAATTAGGCCTCGACAAATATTTTTCTTTTTAATGCCATATTTTATTTTTAGGCCTTTGGACCACGTATTTCTTTTAGGTCAATTCCAAATGGTGGCTTACTCGCAATGGATGATATTTCCTTTTGGAGCCCTTTTCCGTGCACATTTATATACATCATCTTTTATATCTCACACAAATCTCACGTGCAACGGATTTGAGCAGGCACCAGTCCTCCTAGATCATATAATATGTAGATGACTAGATTGGTAGGAGAACACCTCACAAAGCTCAAATATATATATGAAGTTATAGTTTCAAGTGAGCTCGTGCATGTGTGAATTGAGGCATATAAAAATATAATCCATTTAAATCAACACAAAATCCAACTACTCCATGTAAGCATGGTAAAGAACATTTTAAGTATTGGCAATAAAAACCAAAAGTTCTAGCCACATGGGAGCGTAAAAGAAGGGATTCTAACACAAGTGTATGCCACATAGAGTGTGTCAAACTAAAATACACAAAAAAAAAATCTTTTTGAGTTTTTGACAATTTTTAATCAAAAATAAAAATATTTACTCAAAAGACACACAAAAATCATTTGTATTTTTTCATTAATCTTATATTACTAAAAGGAGAACCACAAATGATAAACAAAAATCTTTTTGTATTTTTCTGAAAGGGTTGAGCTTTTCTCAATCAATGCTCTGATACTACTTGTTGGAACATGAGGCCCCCAATTTTAAATTCTTACTACAAAGAGTAATTTCCTTTAAAGATGCAAAAGAGAGAGATGATTCAATTAAACAACAAATTAACAAATTTCTTTTCAAATTAAAATTAAACCCAAGTGAAATATGATGGAACACACACACACAATTTGATTTCACTTAAACACAATTAATTAACCCAAGTCCTAGAAATTTGCCTCAAAACATGCAAACTATGCCATATTTTGGAGTTGGGATATTGTTGTAACAGGATCAAAAGGATTACCAACTATAGTGTAAGTCACATTTTTCATTTAATCAAATTCGACCAAACCACATTTTAACACATTAAATTAATGACTTGAATTAACTACACATTACCCGAATTTAATTTAGCACCAAAATAAACAAGTAGTGATTAAACCAAATTTTATCTTATTACCTAAGAATGCGTTCTAGGTGAATTATGCAAAATATAAAAATAAACAATAAATCACTACGCCGCGATGTACGAGGAAAAACTCACAACGGTAAAAAATTCTCGGACGACCCTAACCTTAAGTCCACTAAGTATGAATTTACAAATTACAAGAGAAATGAGTTACTTCCTCGATTCGACCCCTTTCAAGCCTTGACGCGTCTTCTTGTAAACACCTCTGCCTAGTAGACAACCCCGGAGCTCCACCGGAATCTTGGAATCCACCAATGAGACAATAGGTACACCGTCAACCACACATGGTGCCTTTCACCATATGAGAATGCCGCATCAAAACAATTGACTTCTTCTTTGAGGGATGTAGAAGCAAACCCAAACGAAATCGTCAATAGTTGAGATAAATCGGTGCCAAAACTCCAAGCAAAGTGTATATATATGGAATCTTATATAAACTAAACAAATGGGTGTAACACAAGTGCTTTATCAATTTTTCTTTGTAAAACATACACTTAAACCATGAACTTTTATTTGGAAGAATGAACACTCAAAAACTCTATCTATAAGTTGGAATAGAATGAAAAGTTAATTCAAAAATGTTCGTTCCCTCACTAATAAAATATGTCAAGATATAGTGGGGTAAAGTAGTGGAAAAAGTGGGAAAAACTGTCAAAAACTGCCCAAAAAATTTTCCCGCCAAAACTCATTCGAACGAATTTTTGTTCAATTGGATTTACTAATGATGTTCCAGAATGGAAAAAAGAAAATCGTCAGAATTCTCGTTCGAACAACCTGGAATCTAATTCGAACGAGATGTCAGTGTGGTTCGAACGACGTCTCAGAAAAATGAAATTTTAACTTTAAAACCAAAACTTTTATGAAAAGTTCTAAAAAATATTTTTCTGAGAAAAACAAAGTCATTAAAATTAATTTATAAAAATTATAATTTACACCCAATAAATTTCCAAGATCATATATATATATATATATATATATATATATATATGAAATGTATTCATACCTTAGGAGCATTGAAACATTGTTGATGACGTAGAAACGAGGCACACTAAACTGGCATTTGATGAAGCTTTTTGAACTTGGCCACTACGTCTTCGACTTTAGAATGTCATAGGCTTGAAGGATGGTCAATAACTCTATCCTATGACTCAAAAGTTTTTGTCCGGAATTGAGCCAAAACTATATTAAGACTTAATCGAAGAATTGTGTCCTTACATTTTCATTTAATGCAAACTAAAATGAAAGAAATATAATGAAAAAGATAAACAAAAATCATTATTCTAGCATGTGATTAAGCATGGAGCATATACTAGAAAATGATTAAGAAGCATACAATTAGAATGATAATATAACATGTAGTACAAACGCTAAATTATGCAAATAAAACTAACACATTCAACCTTTAGATTTTGCAAGGGAGGAAGCATGTGGAAGTAAATGAGAATCAAATACCCTATCTTGTAAAGCTACCAAGTCGGATCTCCTAACCCAAACTAATGAAGAATTACGATCTCGAGGTGTAGGAATCTTGGCTACCTCGGTTGCCTTACGTAGGGATTTTCTAGGACCCCGTTTAAGATCAAAACAAAATTTCCTAAGATGACCTTTTCGACCACAATGTGAGCACTTAAAGACTCGGCGAAAAGACTTACCTAAGGAATGATATCTAAAGGCTTTCCTAGGCGATTATCCTAAAATATTGGTTTTGGCTTTATGAGTTGATTCATTAGAAGTATCGAAGCGTAAACCACAAGTGTTATTTTTTATTTGGAGCGTGAGCGTGCCTAAAATTTTATCTAGTTTTTCGGACCTACACTCCAAATCAAATTTGACTTTACTGGAGTGTTTTAATTGTTCTTCTAATTCTAAAATTCTAGACTCTAATAAAAAGTTTCTATCTTCAAACTCAAGAAGCACTTTTTTCATTGACTTCATTAAATCTCTAAGGCTATCTCTCTCGCCTTCTATATATTCAGGATTCTCTCGAAGAGTACTCTCACGTGTCCTAAGGTCTTCAACCAACACACTATCGTCAACGACGTTGACACGCTCTCTTAAAATCACTTCTAACTTCAAATTTTCTCTTTTTAATTTAATAGATTCTTCATAAAGTTCTTGAAAATCATTTTGAAGTTCACTCACATCAACCTCTTCTTCATTTTCACTCTCTCTTTCTTCTCCACACTCACTACCATAAAAAACAAGAGAATCATAAACTTTGACCTTGGAAGTGTCATGTATTAAAATTTCATCAATAGAAGAGTGCTCACTATCACTCACATAACTAGCCATAAAATCCACAAAGTTGGGCTCAGTGGGGGAATCGGGTCCCTCTTCATTATCATTATCACTAAGGGTTGCATTGTAGGAAATTGGTTACTTACCCTCTCTCCTTAGTTTAGTGGGACACTCTTTTGCCCTATGGATGTACCCGTCACAACCATAACACCTATTTGATTCGTCCCTATTTAAGTTTTCATTAATAGTTTTAGAAATCTTCCCGGCTTTGTCATGCGTATATTTTTCAAATTTCTTATAATCATTTTTAAATTTATCTTTGTTAAATTTAAGAAATTTTCGAAACTTTCTAGCGAACATAGCCATATTTTTTGAGTCGCTATCACTTTCACTCTCTACCACTTATTTTTCCTCCTTTCGGGATTTCAAAGCAACGACCTTCTCAATTTTTTTTTTCAGTTTTAGAGGGAAACATGTCTCATTCATAAGTTTGTAAATAACATAAGAGCTCTTCTAATATTGTAGAGGCTAAAGTGGGTAAAGAATTTAACACGATCACCATAGGAATAAATCTATCGGATAGGGACCTTAAAATTTTCTTTACTACTTGGTTGTCGAGTATTTTCTCTCTCATATTAAAAGATGAATTAAAAATATCGGAAAGTCTAGCATAAAATTCATCAAAAGTTTCTTTTTCATTCATTTTGATGGTTTCAAATTGAGTGGTGAGGTTTTGGAGTTTCGAAGCCTTAACGACACTAGTTCCTTCATAAGTGAGTTGTAAAATATCCCAAGCTTCTTTAGCGATTTCATACGTCATAATGAGATGGAATTCATCCGGTGTGATCGTGCTAAATAATGCATTTAAACCTCGGGAATTCAAATTAGATAGAATAAATTCATTCTCACTCCATCTATCAGTAGATTTGGGAACACGCTCATTATGTACTAAATGTGTAGGTGGGGACCACCCATTAATGACTGACAACTAAACCCTCTCGTCGATAGATTTTAGTGCCGATTTCTTTCGCACTTTCCAATACGCGTAATTAGAACCATCGAAAATAGGAAATTTTGAAAATCGGGAAAATTCTATTTTAGCCAAAAATATTTGAAAGATTATAAACACAATAATTTAGCGATCCCTCTCTGATACCAATTTGAAAACGCGAGGTCCCCAATTTTAAAATCTTATTACAAAAATACAATTTAATATCCTATTATAGATGCGGAAGAGGGAGATGGTTCAACACAAAACAACCAATTTTAATTTATCTCAACTTAAAATTAAACAATGTGAAATTAGATTAAACTCACACAAATTTTAACTTCACTTAAACCAAATTGATTCAATTCAAGTCGTAGAAATTTGCCTAACAATATTAATTCATTTTAGAAAATTAGGCCAGACCAAATTTTATCAAATTAAAGTAAATGACTTGAACTAAATTAATTAAACATTGCCTAAATTCATTTTGCACCAAATTAAGTAAGTAACGATTTAAACCAATTTTATCTTTTTACCTAAGCATGCATATAGGTGAATTTTATAAACGATAAAATATACAAATAAACCACTACGCCGCGATGTATGAGAAAAAATCCACAACGAGAAATAACCTCGGACGACCCTAGCCACAAATTCACTAAATATGGGTTTACAAGTACAAGACACGAAAGACTTACAACACTCGACTTGACTCCGTCCAAGCCCTGACGCTTATTCTTGTACACACCTCTGCCTAGCGAATAACCACGGAGCTCCCCCGCGGTTTCGGAATCCATCGATCAGACTTTTTCGATCATTACCACCCAAACAAGGAGCCTTTCTCCAAGTGTGTAAGTCAACGCAACCAGACTTCTTCTTTGTGGGATTTAGAAGCAAACCCAAACTTCTCTTCAACTCGGTAGAGAAAAACCCGGTGCCAAACACTCTAAGCAATGATATATATATTGAAACTTGGAATAAACAATATGGGTGTAAAAGTGTTTAAGGAATTTTTCTTGAAAAAATGAACACTCAAAACATGAACTTTTTCATTTGAAGTTGAACTCTCTAAAACTCTCTTTAGGAGATGGAGGAATGTGAAAACGTTAGTTCAAAAGAGTTGGTTCCCTCACTTGATAAGTCAGTCAAGAGTTTGTGGGGAAAAGTAGTGGGATAGAGGTGAAAAACTGCCTAAAACTACTAATTTAATTTCCTGTCGGAAATCTCGTTCGAATGAAGTCTCGTTCGAACGACCCTTCTAACAAAGTTCAAGTGGCCTGATGGGAAATCTCGTTGCCAAACTCGTTCGAATGACATTCTCGTTCGAACAAACCAACTCGTTCGAACGACAATATTGAACGAAGTTCTATAGGCAAGTCGTTGGCAAACCTCGTTCAAACGAAATTCTCGTTCGAACGAAAAAACTCGTTATAACGAAAAACTCGTTCAAACGATAATTTCGAACGAAAATCCAGAAAGCTTAAAAATTCAATTTTAGCACAAAAACTTTATTTTAAAGTTTTAAAGAAACTTTCTGAAAATAAACAACAGTTTAAACAAGAATTACACCAAATACTAATTGTTCCAAGCTCCTATATAAATATGTAATGCATTCATACCTTAGGAGTAAACGAAACAAATGTTGTTGACGTAGAAATGAGGCACAATAAACTCGGCATTTGATGAAGATTTATAATATTGGCCGCTATTATAAATCTTCGACTTTAGAATGTTATAGGCTTGAAGGGTGATAAAGAACTCTATCTTATGACTCAAATATTTTTGTCCGGAATTGAGCCAAAACAACAAAGGACTCAATTGGAAATTTGTGTCCTTACATCCCTCAATACCACCTCATCTCTGACCTTCTCCTATAACCACATAATATACTCCTTGGATAAGTTCATTGCCATGCCTCCAAACAAGCCACGGGGAATCGATAGAAATAAAGGGACGTTATTCCTCAAAAAGTTAGAGATTATGTTTACTAAGAATAAGGAAAAATGTCCAACATGATGCAATTAGCCAAGAGGAAGAGGAATTCCTAGCTTTTCCCAAACGTTAAATACAATGAAAAATAAAAAGATATGAAACACATAACACATAATCGAATAAAAGGAAAAGGTTCGATAGACAAGCACGAAACTACAATCGATCGCCAAAGAAAAAGCCAACAAATGTAGGAATGCATAGATTCGAATAACTTGTCGATCCACTCTCCTGGCGTATCCATAAAATGGATACATGTCTAGAGAGAAATAAAATTATTTAGTTGTTACGAAAAAGACAAAGGGTCCCAAATCAAGCTTATCCTTTCTAAAAATCACATTTACAAAAGAAAGGGGTTTCCCCAAAGATAAGAGCATTCTCGGGAATGATAAGAAATAAGCCATTGATAGTCTTGCCTAATATCAAGGGTATTCATCTCTTATATCCATTCATCTGCAAGACTAACTCCGCTAATCTAATGTCAAAGCATGTAGTACCCATAATCAAAAGATGATTGGATACCAGCACTAGAGCTATAAGACCATTTTGACCATGTCTGTACCTCCTCTATGGAATGCCATACATAAAGAAGGAGACAACTACCATGAGATATATCCCTTTATTAGTAAGGAACTTACGGGCAGTTAAGTGGTCTACTTTTAAGAGTTCATCAAGAGAGAGAATTCCTCTTTGGCACAAATAAGGGTACACTATGGTTTGATCTACACCATACCCCATTATAAAATTATAATCTTTAAAAGTATGATGAATCTCCTCTAATGAAAAGAAAAAAGATGGTCCTCTGGATAACATAAGTGAGCAAGAACCTGTAAGAAGGATCAATAAATAGTTATGGTCCTCAGAGACAATAAAGGAACTAGGTGGTAATGTTTATAGACCAAGAGAGACCAATGATCAAAACTGTTGATGATAGAATCTATCTTAAGTCTAAGAAACGTTTGGTAGTCAAAATGTGGAAGATCCATCTCAATAAAACTATGAGAAGAAAATAATATTATGTCTAGACTATGAGAAAAAAATAGATGAAGATCTGATTTTCCAAGCTTGAATTGTACCGCCATTTATAGGGACAAAAAGTGACCCATCAATCCTCCTAAAAGGACCGTATGACCTTGTAAGCATGTATATCTAGAATCTAGACAAAAGGAGATGTTATGAAATGAAAACTTTTGTAAATCCGAAATTGCAAAAATTACATTTTTTCCGTTTTAAGCTTTAACTTTGTTTTTTGTGTATTTACCTCATGCATGTATTATAATTTAATAAAAACAAAAATGACTCTAAGAAAAAAAAATAAAGAGAACATTTCCCAAATAAAATATTTCTCTATCTTTCATAAATACAAAGAAATTATTTTAAGAATAAAGGACACCCCTTTTATTCTCAAAAAAGAAAAATAAATAAAATAGGAGCAAAAGGTAATAATCTAATAACGGGTGTTAGGGCTCATGATGGAAGAGTCTCCAGTATCTTCATCAACATTTCTCGAGTCAGATGCAACTGTCCGTGTCTACACACCCTATCTAATCATCGAGATTTCCCCAGGAACCACATGAGATGTAGGATTCCTATTCCGAGGATATACCGTTCATGAAGATATAAGAAATTCCATCGTGGGAGCACAACAATCTGAAGTACCATAAATCCCATAGAGAAAGGGATCTGAGTCATACTCAATCACTGGATTACTCAAACCTAAATATCTCATCGTCCTAATATTAAAATTCAGGCACGAGTTGGGGGATAGAGAAAATTGCTCCAATAACTCATGAGGAACATTAAAAGCATGGAATAAGAAAGATCAATACATCACAATGAGATCTAAAATAAAATAAAGTCAAAAATAAAATAAAAGAGAACATATGTCATACCTTGATTCCCCCTAACATCCAAAAATAAGGTTGAGAGGTAGGAACAAACACCTCGTACTAGAACCCACCATCCTCTATAAATTGCACTAAAAAAACTAGGAACTCGTATCACCATGGGTGGGGTTGAAAAAATATCTGACACTGTAGAAACCCCGATTAAAGGTCCCTCAAAAGGTGGAACTGAGGGGTCACTGGAGGAGCCTCTCTCGAATCATTCATGTGACCCTCAATGTCTTCATATGCCCTGATGTGGGGATAAATAGTTCGGTCCCATATGTGAGCTGAAATTGGTTCGTATGCATCGGTGTGGGGAGAAATAGTCTGCTCCTATATGCAACCTTAATTCGGAGATGTGCTCCTGTACAACTAAGGTGACTGGAAAAATGATGCAATAACTTCAAATAATTATTCATCAAAATGAACTTATCAAGGTAATGCACTCCAACAAATCCTATTGAAAAATAACTAAAAACCACCCACATTCGCAGAATGGGCGTCTCTCTTTACAACATCGTTTGTTCATTAGTAAACTTTCATGTTACAAGACGGATTAAACTCCTTAATAATCCCAAGAGAGTATGAAAAAATTTCTCAAACCACCTAGCCCTAAATGAAAACCGAAGGCCTTCATTAGGATAACCCAAATAACATCTAAAAGACTTAAGAAGACCAAAAAAGGATCCAAATAACCCAAAATAAAATACATGCTCCCGTGACTTATAGGACTTGGAGAACAAAGCAACATGGATAATCAGTCTTGTTAGAGGACCCTTCGGTCATGAGCATAAGCAGTTTGGCTATTAAAGGATCCCTCACTTACTAGTTCTCAAAATAATAATTCCTCGTATTAAATGTTTTCTTTCTATTTTGAAGTTATATCTTTCTTGAAAATCCTCAAAACTCTCTTATATTTGGCTTCTACCCCCTCAAGATAAGATTCAAAACCATAACCCAACTTTCTAACCTTATTTTTCTCATATAACCCCCCAAAAGAAAAAAAAATCTATTTCTTTCCTATTTCTTTATTTTTCTTGTAATAGGTATTTTGGTTTAAAGTAACATTAGATATGCATTCCAATAAGTTGAGTTCAATCCAAAATGTTAATGAAAAGAAACGGTGTAGGTGTAACATCACACGTACACTTCTTCTTACTCCTTTATTTTGAAGTCTAGACTTAAAAAGGGTGTTGTTGTTCTGCAACACCACCAAAAATCATCTTTTTCTTCTTTAGATATGAATTTTCTCTTAAGGTCATGTCCAAACTATTCTGAATTTGAAATCACCTATTGTTGATATGTAGGCATGATGGAGAGACCTGATCTCTAAAACTCAAGTAAGATCTCATACATAATTACATTTTTTCACCTTTGATTTTTTTAAAACTCCCCAAAAAGAATCTTTAAAACTATGAAAATTTTTCATATAGGTTAGAGGAGATCCGGGAATTCTACTTATTATTTTATTTTTAATGTTTGAAGTCTTGACATTCTTTCTTCATCAAAATGGTTTTATGAGTTAATCCATCTCACTCAAGCCTTTTCATAGATATAAATCATTTACATATTTAGATGTAGTCTTATTTCACTATGAACACCTTGAAAGATCAAAGAAAGTTTAGATCTCTTACATTGAGTTAATATAAAATGTATAATCCCTCTTCTCTTTACACGAACTATGTGGACTTTGAATTCATTCATGCGAGTATGTAGGCTCACTCGGACTGTAGTCTAAGTGAACACGTCCAACTTTGTGCATATATATATATATATATATATATATATATATATATATATATATATATATATATATATATATATATATATATCCTTTATCTATATTGTTTAAATATTCACATCCAACACTGTACAATAAAATTTATTTATATACTTACTGTTTTCATTTTACTATTTATTTTCATATTATAACATGCTGATAGACACACTTTAGATCTACATTTGAGACTGAAAGGCCAGAGCGGATGCCTAACATCTTTTTGATTTGAAACCTAGTCCACAGACCTTAAACTCTCTAGTTAAACACATAAGTAACTTGCATTCTCTGGGTCTTTATGAAGACCTACCCCTTCTTTAGTATGTTTTGTTTAAAATGACTAACGACTGGAGTCATTTCAAAGAGAAAAAAGGAATGATCAGGCTTCATCGTTGAACACCCCCTTTGCCCAATAATCTATCCAAAGGGACGTGCGCAGGGGAATGAGGAGGTTATCATAATAGGACGTTAGTAATAATAAGTGATTTAGTTCTAAATATACAATCTAATGACAAAAGAATAACTTTAAAAAAAACCCATTAAAGGTTTCCAACAGAATCCCCAATTTAAGACAGATTACAAGCCCACCAATAGTTTAATTCCTAACCTAATTAAACCTAATACGAATTTGATTAAAATAGTAGATTAATTCCCTAAACATGATTCTTAAATCAAAATCAAACTACGCCACATTCAAGTCCTGAATCAGTTACAGATCATACGCTGATAAAGTCATAGATTTCTATCCTTAACTACAAAAATGAGAGATTCATCCTCTTGACCCTTTGTTCTTCCCCTTCAATGTTCTTCCCAAGTCCTACCAAATCCTCTTAGGAACCCAGGGCTTGTGTTTGTGTGTAAAATATGGATCCATCTATGAGGAGATGAAATCCACCTCCTCCTTTTAGGAATAGCTGACATAGTTATTCCAAGTCCTCGCACAATAGGTCTTATCGTTTGGGAGTAAGCTCATCTTTCAGATCGAAAGAATTCTATAATGACCATTCTCTTTCTCCTTAAAGTCCAAGCATTTTAGAAAGATTGAGCAGAGCTTCGCCTTTTGATGTTTGGGACCCAGAGAAAATATGAATCATCATAGAGATTTATATAGAACCAATGAACATCCAGTCGAATGTTGCGAATGCTCAGTCAGATTCAGATCAAGCGGTCGATGAATTGTTCATACTGAACAGACTTCTCACGAAGAGAGCTCAGCACAAACACATGTTCGGGACGACCTAGCTACTTCAAATAGATCCAATACATGAAATCCTTCACGGAAAGGATCAATCCAACTATTAGAAGATCGGCTGGGAGAAATGGCCAAGATAAAAAACCAATTGCAATGAAATTTTGTCAAGGGGTCTCCCTTCGTATAGGGAATTGTTGATTTCTCAACTCCATCCAAGTTTAAAACCCTAATGGTTACCCCTAGATATGATGGTAAAACTGACCTAGTTTTACACATTGAGTAGTATCAGACTGCAGTTGATATATATATTATGTTCCTAATGAAATGAGATGTAGAGCTTTTTAAGCACCATTATTAGTTCATCCTAAATATGGTACAATAACTTGCCCCAAGGATAAATTGCCAACTTTAATCAACTTGTTCACCAATTCATTAACAATTTCTATTTTGGGGACAAGCTAGTTAAGAGATTAACCCACCTTCGACTTTTCAGGCAACGAGCAGAAGAAACCACTAGAGAATACATCAGTTGTTTTAATAACGAGAAACTAGAACTGGTTGATTATGATGAAAAAAATAGCCATCACCGTCATAATGAGTGGGTTACTTCCAGAAAATGTATACTACGTTTTGGCAAAAGATCCTCCCAAAACCATGACAGAGCTTATATCCAAGGTAGGAAAAAACATGAATGCCGAGGAAAAAATGGATGCAAAGCAAAGTCCCACCACTAAGCATGAGAAGAAGGAGTGAAAATAAAAGAAAGATGACAAGCATAAAAAGTATTAAGCATATACTCTGTTGATGGTCAATATTCACCGTATCCTAGAGGAAATTAAGCACAATAAAGATTTTAGATGGTTTGAGAAGCTGAGGGCACCACCCAACAAGAGGGATAAATCTAAATATTGTGAACTCCATAAGGATCATGGCCACATGATCGATAGTTGCATTGCTTTAAAGAACGAAGTTGAATCCATTATTTGTCAAGGAAATCTAAAAAAATTTATTGATTGACATGAAAGTCGAGAAACAGGAGGAAGGCCAAATTCTCCTTGTAAACCTAGAGATGACAGGAAGCAAAACCATGAAGTAGTTATGAATATGATCCAAACTTATTAAAAAAACTGAAGCAGCCGAAACTTGAGGTAGCTACAATAAGTTTTGTATCTTTTGATTGTCTTGTCATTACAGGTGAAGATGCGGGGGGAGGAGATCAAAATGCCAAAAGGAAAGCCTAGATGAATGAAGCACAATCATGCTTTTATATATAATGAATTAATTTGTTGTTATTCGACACTTATCCAGCAAGCCGTATCGAAAATATACTTTTCTTTGTTATGGATAAATATGTTTAGTCTTCTTACATTATGATCTTTGATAGGGTAGGGATAAAGAAATTTGAAGCTGTACCATCCATAGTCCACCAATATTTAATGTTCCCTACTCACTTCAGGTGATTAAAAGGTGGGTAGAGAATGCTATTATTCCTCAATCGGGAAGGATGACTTGGTTGATGGGAAGAAAAAGACAACCACTTACCAAGTAGACACTATGAAGCTCAACAGTGAATCAAAAGTTGATACTTTGGATCCTCGAGATGAAATAGAGCTCGTCAAAGGACATATTATAGAAGCTACCAAAAGCATAATCTTGGATGATGACAAACTAAAAAAATCCACCTATATTGGATCCGTATTGGCTCCACATGTTAGAAAAGAATTGATTGCATTGCTAAGGGAAACGAAAGAATGCATTTTCTTGGAGTCAAGAACATATGCCTGGGATTGATCCTAACTTCCTCTGTCATGAGTTCGATATTAACAAAGATCCCAAGACGATGATCAAACAAAGGCGCATGGTGTTTAGTCCTGAGAAAAACCAAGCCATACAATAAGAGGTGGAAAAACTACAAATATCCTGCATGGTTGGCAAATGTTGTGATGGTAAAAAAAATGATAAGTGGCGAATATGTGTAGATTTTACTAACCTTAATAAGGCTTGCCAAAAGGACCATTTTTCTTTGCCCAAAATTGATGAATTTCTAGATGCCACATTGAGACATAAATTATTGAATTTCATGGATGCATATTATGGGTCAGATAAAAATAAAACCAGAGGATAGAGAAAGCACTTTTTTCATTAGTAATCGAGGTACTTATTACTACAATATAATGCCCTACGGACTTAAAATTTCTAAGGCAACGTACCAGAGGTTAATCAATAAGGTGTTTGAAGAATTGATTAGGAAAAATATGGAGGTGCACGTGGATGATATGCTAACTAAGTGAAAGAAAGCTTCAAATCATATCTAGGATCTCAGTCAGACTTTTAACCCGCTAGAAAAGCATCAAATGAAATTTAATCGTACCAAGTGCATGTTCGGTGTGCAAGAAGGAATGTTCTTAAACTTTATAGTGAACAAAGAGGAATTGAAGAAAAAACTTCTAAAATCAAGGCTCTGATAGAGTTGCAGTCACCGATCTGTAAAAAAGATGTTAAAAAACTTACTGGTATAGAGGCTGCCTTAAACTGGTTTGTTTCTCGAGCAACAGACATGTGTTTACCATTCTTTAAGGTTTTATAGATACCTTTGAGTGGAATTCAGAGTGTGAATAATCATTTCAAGAGTTGAAGAAGCATCTGGGATCTCCACCATTTTAGTCTCGACCAATCTTAGGAGAAAAATTATACTTGTATTTAGTTATTTTTGAGTTCGCAGTTTACTCTGCATTAATTCGTCTAGTATGAGATCCAAAAACCAGTCTACTATACCAGCAAAACATTTAGGGGAGCCTTCATGCGAATGAAGCCTTATTTTCAAGGGTACACCATAGTTGTGTACACTGATCTACCTCTTCGGCAAGAACTTCATAAACATAAAAAGTCAGGTAGGTTAATGTATTGGTCAGTAGATCTGGGAGAATAAGACATCATTTACGATCCCAAATTATTGTTAAAAGGGAAAGCTTTGGCAGATTTCATTACGAAATTTATCTATCTAGAGGTTATCAACCAACCAAATTTTACTGTTGAGAAAACTTCTTCGAAATAGAGCTCAGCTCAAAAGCAACAGAAATCATCTAGTGCTCAAGAGAAGGCTCAGAAATATGCAGAAGAAAGTATGAAGATATTCCTCCACGGAGTTCTATTTGTAGAAAGCATTAGCAGTGAAATTTTGTTATGGAACTTGTATGTGAATGGATCCTCATGCGCCACTGGTAGTGGAGAAGGTATTATACTTAACACTCCTAATAATATTAATGTTGAATATGCCCTCAGGCTTCAATTCAAAGCATCAAATACTGAAGTTGAATATGATGCTTTGATCGCTGGATTGGAATGGCACCGAGCAAGTAGTGGCCCACAGTAATTCCTAGTTTCTCGTCAACCAAGTTCTTCATCTATATGGAGTCAAGGGAGAGTTGATGACTAGATACTTGACAAAGGTAATGGAAGAAGTCCGAGAAGATGCTTCCCTCAGAAATACATCATATTAACAAAGGAATGCTCACTTTTATAATAAACGGGTAAAGACGACCAACTTAAAAGAAGGCCACTACGTCTTTAAGAAATTCATCCAGAAGGGTAATAAGCTTGAAGCTAATTGGCATGGCACATATCGTATTTCAGCGGTAATTTGACTAAGGACTTTTCGGCTAGAAACATTTTATGGGGAAGACCTCAAGAACCCTTGGAACGCCGAGCACCTCTACAAATATTATCAGTGAATAAAGGTATCGGCATTTTGTACTTCTATTTACTTTTTTCTCAATAAAACTTTATTTAAAGTTTAATAAAAAATCAGGATTTTAGTTCCCTATATTTTTTTTTTCGGAGTACGGCTATATACATCCCCATACACAACAAGCAAAATGTCTCTTGGTCTTTATCCCTTGTCGATCAATAGCGCATACTTAATCGGGTTGAACTTATAAAATTTAAGATACACCAACATATTAATACGCAGTCATGTCTCGCACCAAGTTATTACTTTGTGTATGACTTCATATTAACAAGTCACGAACAGGAAGTTAGTAAAGCTCCATGTATTAATACAAAAAGCTTTACACAGGAATATACACATATATTCTGAACACACTTGGTCGTCACAAGTAACTTAATTTATAAATGACTTTATCTTTGACAGATCAAGGATAAGAAGTCTGTAAAACTTCGTATACAACTCAGAGTTAAAAACAAGTTTTACCCGACTAGGTTAAATGTAGGAAAACATGTATACATTCCTAAATACAGGAATACACACAAAAATTCCTCATACACTTGGTCGCCACTGATAATTGATGTTAAACTTGGATCAAACAAACTATTTATAATTTCGTCTAAGTGCATTGGTAGAATCTGAGGCCCTACAATTATAGTTTGATAATTTCTCAAATAATTTAGTCGACCCAATGATTTACTAATCACAAATTGACAACAAGAACATATATTGTTATTCAACCACTAAAGATATTACATTCAAGATCAAGCAAGTACAAACACAAGTGAATTATTCAGTTGGATGCTTCCCTTGTTCCTTGGTAATTTCATAAGAGGTTTGTTTTACCCTCTCCATCCAAACACGAGGGTCATCCAGGGTATAGGGGGAATTTATGTGATTAAAATCCTTGAGCATTTATCTATTACTGCTACTTGGACTGTTGATCAGATGAGGAGGATGAATTATTTTGTGCACATCATGAAGACCGTAATCTCCCAGGTATTTGGTGATTAGACACTGAGGAATGGAATTAGGAGGGAAGCACAATATCTCTAACTTAAATAGGGGATTATCACAATCCAGTAAATCGAGTTCATTCCAATACTAGGGCTATCAAGTTTTTACATGATAACCCGTTTACGGTAATAACCCATAATGACCCAAATATGACACAATTAATTTGTATATATTTAAGAGTACCCAAAACTTATACTCAACTTCAAATCAACATGACCCGAAAATAACACGACTAACCCAAATTTCCACCCATATCCAATACCATAACTCACTGTTTTGGTCATATTTCAGTAAAGTAAGCAAGTTGGTCTATCCCCATTCGTAACCTTCACGATGACTTTATACAAGTTGATCTTCTACATAGCTGAGGGCCTCACTATATCCTTCCATCCAAACTTCCCTGAGTTGCTTATGTAATTGAATGTTTAACCTTTCAACCTAATGTTAAAGTTTCTTCAGGATGGAACTCTTGACTTTCAAATGGATGGATTGATCGATGATAGCTTTATCCTTAGATTCCATTCGGATAGATAAGTTAGCATTGGCTCGACTCTTTGCTTTCAACTGGACGACCTGGTCAGATAGATTTTTTCTAGTTCTTTCCTCCTCCATAGTTAGTTGGATAGCCCTCTGTTGCGTGGAAGATTATCCCTCCACCAAATTTGCATTCTCAATTTCCAAGAAAGAAGGACGTTCATCAGCACCACTGGTGGATGATTTCTTTAGACTGTCTAGATCATTTCTGAGTCGATTATTTACCTCTTTAAGCAACTTGTCTATCTCCCGAGCTTCTTTAACTTCTCAATTCAATAAGAATTATTTCCTTTTATACAAGGATGCATAATCTTCAAGTTTATTTTCAAAACTAACATCCTTACTTAAAAGTTGTACTTGGTTTGAAAGTCTGCATAAAGCGAAGCCAAAGAAAATTTACGGTCTTCTTGCAAATCTTCAATCATCTCATAATATGCAACATTATTTTCTACTGCCTTATCCAACAAGCAATGAATGTGAATGTATGATTCCTTAACTTGATCGAACACATCAGGACCAAGCAATCCGACTAAGTCTTCTTTAGATATAGGTACATTGACAGCTTTCAAAAGGTTCTACTCCACCTCAGAAGGTCAGATTTAGTATAAACTATAGCCTTTTTCCTAGCATCAAACTGAAAATCACAAATATAAGAACATAAGAATGATTGTTGAGCAAATAGAATACAAGGTGTGTGACTTCATTAAGACAATACAACCAAATGAAACACATTTAGTCAAAAGAAAATGTTTTCATTAGTAAATCAAGCGGTGTTACAGAATAACGATCCAATTAGAAGGCAGAAGAACAAAAGGAAAATAAGCAAAAAAGGAGTTAACCTTCTCCTAATCCTGAACATTAACTTCAGAGGTAGGTCTGTAGAAAGGACGAATTCACTAATTATCTTTAAGGCAGACTCAATAAGATGAATGGAAGATTCTCCTGATCCTTCTTCATCATCAAATTCCTCCTCCAAGTTTGGAGGAATGCCTGGATCGTGCCTCTGGAATAGCTCAGGGTCTTTTATAGTGCCTACCTCCTTAAGAGCCTCTAACCAACTGTCCTTAAAGACTTTTTACTGACATACTCAATTTGTGCAGAGGAAGCCAAGAACACTTTTTCTCAACCTTTGTTAAAGAAATTTTCCTTTATTTTCTTATTTTTGGCCTTCTCTGGAACAAAGTCAATAGTCAAACCTACTGTCTTCTCCTTGGCAAACTTGATAAGGATTTAATTTTCCACCAACTTTTTCTCGACCACCTTAGCCCTCTCCTCAACAGTTATTAGACTGGTCTCAGTAGTTTTCAATTTCCCCTCAGAAGTTCAAGCCCTATCATTGGCCTTTTGTAATTCTTCTTCCCAAGACTTTTATTTGGACTCCAACTCTTGTCGTGAAGATTCCAAAGATTTCCTTAGACCTTCAAAGGTATCTTCCACATATCCTCTAGAAGAACGCAGTTGATCGTCTTTCTCCATCATCTGGTTTAAATTCACCAAAAAAGGAACAAATGAAAAATAACAGATTAAAAGAAGAAAAATAAGACAGTAAAGATAAGTAATAAAGGGAAGAGGGTTACCGAAGCCAAACTCTAGAAAGAATTTTTTACCAACTTTAATCGTGGCAAGGAAGCAAAAGGTTCCCTATCATCAGGGTAAGTACCAATTTTTATCTATTTCCTAGCTAGAACATGATTAATAGCTACAAAGGATGACCCAACAGTAGCCATGTTAACTTGTATTTTCTCGAACAACTCTTGTTGGTCGGTAGTATTCTTCTCAGTTTGTTTCTTAGAATGATATTTTCTCAACCTCTTGTATTTAGGTGCAGCACTATCAATTTCCTCAGTAGTAATGACCCAAGGTACTTTTTCAGCAATTTTAGATATATTCTTCGTCACAATGGACTTCTTAGCATCAGCAGCCTTAATAATTTTTTTTGCAGCCCTCTTGGCAGTAAAAGACAAAGCTCCAGTCATTAAATCAAGGATTATCCTCTTTCCTATAATTTCTATAGGTGAAGTAGAGATATCCTAGATTTTTAACGATTTAAAAAAAAGTACTTAAATCGTTATCAGCTCTAGTAGACTCCTCAGCTGAAGAAATGGGATTTGGTTCCTCTTATAAATTAGTTAGAATTAAAGGTTGTACAATGGTTAGCCTCATAATAAAATTAGTAATCAAGCTTCTATATTACAGTAAGTAGGAGGATGCTCTAAGGTGCTCCTCACCAATTCTTTTATGGGTGCTCCACATAAACTTTAGCTTTTGAAGATTGACGTCCCCTTCCTTAGGATACTTTTTCTTGCTCCCAACTGTACAAAAAAAGACAACAAACATTAGTCAATACATTATCAAATAGTTGGTTAGCAAGAAAGAAAAATAGAATAATGAAGATCAGTAACCTGTGCCACGTCCTACTTGAGGGCACCTGGGCCCATCATACACTTCCCCTCTTTGTAGAGGAGCATGTTTGTAGTTCTTTGCTATTACCCCATAGTTAAAATAATCTTTATTGGAATCTAGTAAATTGACTATTGAGGCTCTGTTGACAAACCTAGTTTTTGGGTTATACGTACTGCCACTAGTAACCTATTTGTAACAAAGCATTAACTTAGGGATACTAATGTGGGTTCTATATATCTGGTTGATCCTATTAATCCTTTTTACTATTCTCTATGTATTGGGGGGCTAATCTAGCAGGGACAATGTCAAAATATTGACAGAACTCCAGAAGGAAATGATTGGGGGAAAGGTAATACTAAACTCATCTATAAATAGTGAAGGAATCCAGTGACCCTCTAGTAGTGATAAAACTTCAACTAGTGGTATAGGCATATCTTAGTCTACCCAATCAGGGATGTTTCTTTCCCTCCTAAATTCGTCTGAAGAGTCCCCATGAACAATATGCACCATGATTACTATAAAGAAAGAAATAAAAAAGAAGGGAAGAAGAAAGATTATAGAGAAAATGGTAGCAAAGGTATAATGCAAAAGAAATATCAAAGACAAAAAAAACTTGGAGAAGAAAGAGAGGTCGAATGTTTGAAAAGTTGTGGTATACAAATCGGCAAAACTCTTGTCTCTTATAGCTTACATAGAAAATAATGCAGGTAATGATTAATTGTATCGTCGATTGACTTTCTGACACCTGCACAACGCTAAAGGAAGAAAAATACCAATATAACCATTGGTGGTTCATTAAATTTCAAATTATTCACAAAACTTCCATAACATGATCAAGCCATGGAAAATTTCCACAAGTTGTACAAGTCGACTTCCGCCTACCAACTTCGTAGTAATCATACTCCACCCTTTCAATAAAAATATCAATAATGAAGTATCGGGGGCTATTATTGATACCAAGAATTATTCTTCTGCGTGGACCAATTAGAGATGGACACTTATCTCCTTACGTGGCAACAGTCTTAGTCAGTAGCCCCTTAATCAGTCCAGAAGATAGTTGCTTATAAGGCATGCCGACCAATATTAAGAATGCATATCATCACAGTAGATAAATAGTCTCCATGTGGGAAACAACTGAAGGTCCTTCCACACATGGTCAAGACTATCAACCATCATATTCATTATGTAAGAGTGTAAATTCTTGTATTTATGAAGACATTGTAACCCTTGATCTCCTGGTTACTATAAATACATTGTATTTCTTTCACAAAAAACGATAGAACGGATTCTAGGTTATTCTCCTGGCAAGATTACCTAGCTGTCTGTAATTACTAAAATAAATACAATAATAATGGACGTAGGCTTTTCCTTTATAGCCGAACCACTCTAAAAAATCCTAGTCTCTTGTGGGTTTATTGAATCGCATATTACATTTTATCTTTGATTAGAAAATTGGATCTAGTTCATTTTTTGACATCAACACTCATCTAAAGGAAGATCATGATATTACTACATTTGCTAATGAGGTTCCTTAAGTCACTGCTATCACGGGCAATGTTATTGGAGGAAAGATTACACGAGATATGTTTTGGTCCCCAACTAAATGACCAATTTCATGGTTAACTTCATATAGTTCCTCCAAGGACAATAAGTAATGATGATTTTTGGTTCAACGATAGATCCTAGTTCCTTCATTACAGTAATCATGCAACTTGCCACTCATTTAATGGTAATTATCATTACGGCCCCAGTCCAACTGTTCCGATTAGGTCTAATATTGATACTGCTATAATTCCATCTATTAAACCTCAAGTTGTCATTAATTCTTTACTTGTGGACACTCCACCACTTGACAAAATAATTTAAAAAGTTCTTTCACCTTCTTTAACCATTGAAGAGGTCAAAATGGAGATGATGAAGATATTGGTATCATCCTAAAAAACATTTGGTGAGGCAACATCCATTTACAATGATTTTTGTACTCTTTAGACGGAGGAGTATAACTAGACCTTATCCCAAGGATACATTCCTCCAATATTTGAGAAGTTTAACGGGAAATGAGGCAACTCGAAGGAACACTTAAGGAAATTTATTGAGCATCTTAATGCTCATTGTACGAATAAAAACTTGCATTTAATGCAATTTTCATGAATCCCTCATCAATAAAGCTTACACATGGTATTCTTACTTAGCCCCAAGGAGTGTGTCTAAGTGGGCGAATATGCATGTGTAATTTCTATAAATGTTATTCTTATAAAATGTTGAGTTTATCCTGGCCAGATTTCTCGAGAGAAGTAAGGGATAGGTGAGGAGTTGATGGCTTGAATCAAGAGATTTAGAGAAATATCTCTAGACGTATGAGAAGTCGCAATAGAGGGGAAACTCCCTCAAATTTATGTAGAAGGTTTCCTTTTAAAATTCATTCATTGTTTTATAACTGTGACTAGAGAAGGGCCATTTAAATACATCACGAGAGCAACCTAAAATATCGCAATGGTCATTCCACCTCTCCCATCCATGACCAATGTTACATGGATGCATCCAATCAAGAAAGTAGTTAGATGAGCTCTGTTTCCACAAGTTAACTATGATGATTGAGGTGGAGAAGCAAGCAAAAATAATAAGAAAAAGATGAAGAATAAGAGGAAGTTTGATTGTGAGGATCCACCTCTATTGCCTTTAATGTTGAAGAGGCACTGAATCATTACAACTCCATATTAGGTGATGGTTTAGTCCCCCCCTTCCCCCCCAAACTCTCCACCTTTAGCTCCGGGGGTAGACATTCAGGTTTATCCAAATTACTGTCAGATCCATTATCGCATTGATCATCCCAGGATTTCATGTTTTACCTTGAGAAAGATTATCAACAACACTTGTTGGCAGGGAATGTGCATCCTTATAAACGCAATGTTTATAACAATCCATTGCCACCTCATGGGGCGCACACGGTAATTGCATATGATGATGAAGTCGAAGGTTGAACGAAAGAATAAGAGGGTTTTTAAGATATTTAGGATATATGTTAACAAGGAACGCCTAATATAGTTATTGCCTACGATTAACCAAATGGTTAAAATAGTGAAAAATTTTGTTAGGTAGAGGATTATGATGTAGATCCAAGCCTAGAGTGTGAAGCTGTGTCGAAATCACTAAAATTTTGGTGGTGTTCTTTGATCAAGTTAGGATATCACAAGAAAGCAGGTCAAAAATTACTCAAACAATTTTGGACATGGCTAAGAAGAGTGTTATTCCATCATTAAGGTAAGGAAGACCTATAGCCACGTTGATACAAAAGTTTATAGAAGGTATCACTTTCTCATATGCAGATACATCAATAAGGTTCCTTCATAATAGACCTTTGTATGTGACACCATACATCAATGGAATAATATTTGCTAAAGCATTGTCAGATGGAGGTGCTTTTTATACAGCTAATATCTCAGAGACAAGGTTGATTGCAATACCAAATTCAATATCGGAATATGATAACCATACTTCCAAGTCCATTGGCTATGTGAATATTGGAATACAATGGGCAATATCATGTCACACATTAAATTCCATGAGATTGAGTCAGCTACTTCATAATATGTACTGATTGGGATAGTTTAGATGCACAATTATGGTTTGGTTCCTTAAATATACCATTAATGGGCAAAAGACAATGTCATTAGAGCATACATCGTGATACGATCCACCTAAAAGCCTTTTGCAAAGGCGAAAGCATATTTGGTGAATATTGTATTTTATATCGATTTAAATAAGGAAGCTCGTATCCTCACAAGGCGTATCGTATGGGTACGAGTTGCATATAATTATACTGAGGTACTTTGATTGGATCAATAATTAAGATGCCATAAGCTTACCTTCAGTAAAACCGATCAAGAAGTCAACCAAAATGTATAAGCCTGATCTAGATCTTAAAATTAAGGCTGAGGTGGAATGGTTGATGGCAGCTAGATTTATTAAGTCAATTCAACATCAAATTTGGATTTCCAGCATTCTGTCGATGGGGACAAAAGATAAAACACAAATTCATATTTATGTTAATTTTAGAGATCTTAACAGAGTTTTCCCTAAAGATGAGTTTCCTCTACCATGCAATTGGCTATGTTTTGGCATCATGCGCACGATCTAGGAAGATTTGTAATTTTTCCTAAATTGAGTAAAATGGAAGGTCGGAGAGGATTTTGAATCAGATCATGGTGATGCGCGGATCGAAAACCTTTAACAATATGTACTAAATTATTAGGTAAAAGATAAGTATGTTTGTACACGAATAAAAGAATTATGTTTATTTATATTATAATTTATGTACACCATAGTGAATATGAGCAATTAATTAATACATACTAGATTGTATATTTATTATTATGGTTGACAGAGATGTGCTATAACCTGTTCCAGTTGACATCACTTGTTCGGTATCCTGATTGAGAGAGACGAGCTTTATCTTGGATCGTGTGATAGTTACCAATCCATTACTTCGGTATGTAGAGATGTATAGTACCCTCAGTTGGTCGATGGAACCTCTTCGTTATCCTAATTGAAAACGATGGGCTTTACCATGGACCATGCGATGATTATCGCTTTGGTATTCTGGTATATAGAGATATGTTTTACCCTGGGTCATTCTAAGATTCCACTTTGGTATCCCGATAGAGAGTGATGGGATTTATCTAGGGTCGTTCGATTATTACCTCTTCGGTACTCCATTAGTAATAAAATATTTGGTATAAATTGTATATATGAGGATATACACGTGGATATGTGTTAGATAGTGAGATTATTATAATTGAGAATTATTAAATAATTATGTAGAGAGTGATATTGAATGAAAGATTTATTTATTCTTGTGTTCACTTGTGTCAGGAATTATACTTATAAGATATCTAGGGGAAGAATATGCATAATTATACTGTAGCTCATAATAAAATATATTCTTATACTACTTAGACTTGATGTTAACGTGTCTTATTAACATTTTCAGAACTTAGGCCATAAATCCAGCCTCAACTTTGATCCATTCATGAGTTCTCAGTTATTGATCTTCTAGGATTGTAGGCGTTGAGCCTTCGTGCTCATTCTGTTATTTCCATTTACTATTTTGTAGAATCGGTATTATTACTAGTACTTTTATTTGTATTTTTATTTCAAGGCAGTGTAAATGCGATGATTCGATTATTGTTGCTAGTTTGTTATCAGAGATTGTACGATTCACCTCTTTTTTTGTTGAGTTATTTATTTATGTATTTAGTTTTAGTTTTTCATTTATGCTAAGAATGTTACTAAATATTTTTTATGCCCATTATTATTGTATTAGGCCTGGTCATTCTATTAATAAATTTTACGGGGCGCCACAGTTATAATCAGAACTTTCGGTATTTTGAGTCCATCCGTCAGTTTTCCTCATTCAGATATTTGATTTCGTTAGAGATTTATCTTTCAGTATTTTTACTCTGTATAACAACGAGCACTTATGTTAGTTTCACTCCATTCTACGAGACGAACGATTCAAATAAGGTCGAGTGTATTAGGAGGGTTCCTTATTTCTATTTCATTCGTGAAACATCCCACAGACGAGGTTGACTTGAATCGAAAGTTAGGGACATTTAGACGCGATACCTTTATCACACTACACCAAATCTGCACTATTGTCAAGGTCATTGACCCTGACAAATCGAACTTGTCAAGGTCAATGACCGTGACATTTCGAGGCGAGACAACTTTTTTTGTCACGGTCGTGTCACGCTCATTGACCTTGACACAAAACTCATATTTTGTGTCACGATCGTGTCGCGGTCAATGATCGTGACACGTTTGTCACGGTTATAAACCGTGACAAAGCCGTGACCCTTTTTAAAAAAATTGTCCCGACCATTGACCGTGACAATTCTGGGCAGAATTTAAAAAAAATCTGCTGGGCAGTATGGCCACTGCCACTGCCCAGCAGTATATTTGTATCTGTTATAGCAACGTTGTACCTGTTCCAAACATCATATATCCAAACAAACTAAAGATAATGCAAATATATATTCATGACGATATAATCCAAATATTCAAAATAGAAATAATATACATGACGATATATTCCAAATATAATTAAAATGGACAAACTTAAAAATTATGTTACTACATGTCTTGGGTAAATGTGAGGAGGTGAGTAGGCCACACGACATACGAATTGACGCACCCACTAATATACGTCGTGTCGCATTGTTCGCGCAACCACAATAGGGAGTTCTCCTTCCCAGGTATGACCTGCGTGACGAGCACCCTGGACTCCATCTCTTGAAGCGCACGTCCATGAACTATTCCACCCTCGACGATATTCGGGTCCCTCAACCCCCGCCCTATCCGCTGGCCATAAAATACATCCAATATGAGCACCCTCGTCCAACCAAGTGTCAACATTGGTCTGTTGAAGGGCGGCAAATAGGGAAGTGGATCATCGAAGTACGAACGTGTCGGTGATGAAGCAGCGAGGCCCACATCCTCGTCATCCTGCGCCTCGTCCTCCTGCACCTCCTCCTCCATCTCCTTCTCCTTCCCTTTCCCTTTCCCTTTACGGTCTCCGCCCAACGTACGCTTCATGAATGCTTACATATCTTGGACCGTCGCCTCCAAATGGGACAGCTTCGCGTCGTGTGAATCCACCGTTCGAGCCAACCCGGTGTCGCTCATCTCCAATCCGATGATCCTAGATTTGGCCACCCGCGAGCTCACCCCCTTGTCCTCCCCTTGCGATCAGAGCCAAGCACTTGGCTGAGTGCATCTGTGGACAAAGATGCCTTGTCGTCATCAGACTGCGACTCGTGCACTTCCTTAAGCATTGCCTGAAACGACAAAAAGCACATGATTAGTAAAATAAGTAAACTAAAAAATTATAATGTAATTAACAAAAATTAAACTGTCGGATTACTTACAATCATGGCCGCGACGCTCGGGGACACCTCCTTGTCCTTCCCCTTCTTCGTCCGAAGAGCCACATAAGTATCGAGCCTATGTGGCTTACCCCCTGGCCCACTCCCTACCCCCTGAAATAAAATAAAGTAAAGTGAAATTAGTATCGGCTCCGCAAAGTACAATAATGAAGAATAATATATTTCTGTAGTTATAGAAAAATTAAATCTTACCTGCATCCTATGCTCCACCTCGGCGTAAGAGGTCTGGCCGGAGTAGTGCACGTCCTTCTTTTTTGCCCGATTTTCCCTCCCCGATTGGCGAGATGCCAATTGTCGATCCTCGATCTTATTGTCAATGAGATTCTGCCATTGTGCCAATGAGATCGGTTCCTTGGGGGGACAGATTCACGCCATTGGATAATCGACTCTCGTGTTTTCCCAAAGTACCATGCCCGCATATTTTTTTTCCACGACTTGAGTTTCTCCCTAACTGCTCCAACACGGGATCACGTAGCTTTGGATCCAAGTTGAATTGTTCCTGTCCAACAAATACAATGTTAGTTGCAAATAAATATAAATATTAATAGTACATATAAATATATTACCTGTAGTGCCGCCCAAACAGCTAACTTGAGCTCATATGGCACCTCCTTCCAACTCATAAATCCCGGGCCGATGACTGTCTTTAGCAGCTCGAGGGATCTCGCTAATAGCTCCGATTTGTTCTCGACAGTAATTCCAAATTTTCCATATTTGGGGAGCCGAGGGGCGGAGGAGCCCTCGTCGCCTCCGCTACCACTGAGCCCAGACGACATCATCATAAACATCGTCATCATCTTCGCCTTAATATCTGAAGGAGACATTTGCTGTAAAAAAATGTTATTAGTACAGATAAAAAAAATGTTAATAGTACACATACACACACCCCTATCCCACCCCACCACACACACGCACACGTCATGCCACTTTTAAAACTAACCAACCCAACATTTCATCAATTAAACTAACAATTAAAGTATACAATTATTAATTTACTAATTTACAATGAGGGACAATCCTACTTTCATATGAAATTGTAAATTTACTAATTTACAATTGTTAAAATTACCCCTCCACACCCCCCACACCCCACCCCCACCCCCACCACACCCCTTGCCCCCCTCCCCCCGCCACGCACACACGCACACACCTACGCGCACAAACACACACCCCACCCCCACCACCCCACCCCCACCCCCTCCCCCCACCAAGACCGTGATAACTACATTTATTGTTTATCAATAAAATTATGACATGAGATAATTATAATTGGAGCATAAATTTCATTATCATAAAGGGATAAATCCAACCAAGTACATAGATTCTACAAATTAAAGTGAGAATTAAATTTAAGACTTTCTAACAACATGCATGTGTATGGATTCTACATAGTTGGGCACGAAAGTAACTAATGATATTCCTAAAAACACAATTGGCAACAATTTGTGAATTTACTAAACTTTAGATAATATTATCAAATTCTGTTAAAAAATTATCTAGGGTTTTACCTAATTGAATTAATTTCATGAATAAAATTATTATAAATTTAAATATTTATATAATTAAATTTAACATATGAATTCTAGAACTTTTCTAACATTTACACAATTCTAACTATCACTAACCTTGCATTCATACTAAGGTTTACATGGTTTTAACAAATTATAACAAAATATTATCATATTTTTAGTTAGAAAATTCCACCCCCACCCCCACCCCCATCCCCTCCCCCCACCCCACCCCACCCCACCCCACCCCCACTACCCCCTCCCCCACCACACACCATCACACACATATATACACACACATACATATATACATATACACACATATATATACACACATACACATACATATAGAAATGAAAGAGAAAGAGAGGAAAAAAATACCTTAGAGAGAGAGAGAGCAGAAATCGCGGATAGAGAGAGAGAGGGGGAAAACCAAAAAAGGTGGGATAAAAGAATCCTAGGGCTTTTTTTACTGCAAAAGTTGTCACGGTCGTGTCAAGGTCATTGACCGTGACACAAATCTCGCGTTTTGTGTCACGGTCATTGACCTTGACACGACCGTGATAAATAATTGTCACGGTCGTGCCAAGGTCAATGACTGTGACACAAAATGCGAGATTTTTGTCACGGTCAATGACCTTGACAAGGGTGGCCGACTGAAAGGTGACAATTTGGTAATTTTGGTGTAGTGTCAATTCATTAGCATATGGATTGAGGAGAAATGAATTTCTCCACCACTGGTAGCGACATTAAAAATAATAGTTTTGAAGAACTCATATGTGTGATGCGTGGTAGCTAGTATAAGGATACATTCAATTATATTTCGAATACTGGGAGAGACTGATACGGTGGAAAATATTTTATTTTGAGTTCGCATTGAGGGGAGGATTTGGAAAATCATTAATACCAACTTATGTGCAAATGGTGAGAGTAACCCTACTATATCAAATTGATTTCCACAACTATCTAAAGGATAGATTTCCTATGATTGTGAAAATCGAGGCCAAAATAGCCCTAATGATTATAGATATTATAGTGTTGACCCGAGTAGGGTAGACCTCACTAGAAAAAGGAATCGCATAGTGGTATAAGAACCAAGAGGTTCTATGCAAAGACAATATGATCTATTACCACTAATAAGGGTAATAAGATTATGACCAGAGGGGTCACAACGAATGAGATTAGTCATATAACGAAGCATGTTTTAGCAGAACTGACTTTAGTAATAGGGTCAACAAGGCCACTTGTAAAGGCTCCATTTTGGTAGTTCCTTTAGAGCAAATTGTTACACCTGTGGAAAGTAAGGCCACTTAGTTTGTCGAGGCCGTACAACAACTTGTGTTATTGATAACAGCTTTGGGTATTGGGTACGATTATATTTATGGATCATGAGCATGATTCTGACTTCGACATTGAGAAGTTTTCATTCTTTTCTGGTAGCATGATTAATATGATTATGAGATATATAGATGTCATCAACGAGATTTATTTCTATGTGGATACACCAATGGGAGGGGATTGTTTTACGACAAGACTATAGAGACATGTCAGTTTATTGGTCGGCTTGGGAGTTCAACCTCTTTATTAATTTAGACATGTGGTCTTAGAATTCATTCTATTTACCTTTTAGTAGTGTTTATATCAATTATGCTTACATTCGACTACCGGGGTAGGTTTCTGCGACTGAACTTCTCGAGCAGGGATGTTTCTTATAGTTATGCATGGTCCAAGGGAGGATTTATCATATACTTGTATTAAATTGATGAAAATTCGTCTGAGGAGGTCAATTTATTATTACACTCGATACAAACTGTCCAGGAGTTTACAGACGTATGTGATAAGGTAATCCGATTACCACTAGTTAGGGAGGTTGAGTTTTGTATAGATTTAGCACTGGGTACCAGATCCATTGTAAGGGCACCATACCAGATGACTTCATTAGAAATGCGAGAGAAGAGTGAGAAAGTTCAATAGTTTTCAATCCAAGGATCATATATAGGAGTACGTATCCATCAGGAGTCGAGTTTTGTTTAGACAATTCATCCTGATTATATGTGGATTATCAGGAACTGAACAAGGTTATGACACATAACAAGCATTTGTTTTCATCAATTGCTGAACTATAAGACAAGTTAAGGATTACATCATTCCTATCCAAGATTGACTTGTTCTCATAGTATCACCAATTACGTATTCGGGAGGATGGCATTCTGAAGAATGATTTTTTGATGCACGATGGATCATATGAATTTTGGGTTTTGCCGTCTAGGCTGACCAACACGCTAAACGTGTTCATGGATAGGATGAATTGAGTAATTCAATCATTTCAAGATTTGTTCATCATAATGCTCATTGATTAAGTTCTAGTATATTCTAGGGTGAAGGATGAGCATGTGAAGAAACTGCAATTAGTTTTGCAGACACTATGGGAGATAAGTTGTATGCTAAGTTATCTAAATGTGAGTTTTATCTTCGATATGTACAATTCTTGGACTATGTCATATATACGGATACGATATCGGCCAATCCTAGTAAGATATATGCAATTATAAATTAGGGAAAGCCCGCAACACCTACATAGGATATGAGTAACTAAGATGGGCGGACCACTAACTCACCTCACTTAAAAGGAGGTACCATTAATTGGAGGGTTAATTTTTAAAAAGTGAATGAGGAACTTAAGGAGAATCTCACCGTCTCTCCCATTCTTATGTTACCAAAAGGTAGGATGGAGTACTTGGTATACACATATGCATCACTCCCGGGACCTAGAAGCATCTTGATGAAGGAGAAGAGTCCTATATCTTATACTTTTTGAAATATAAAAACTCACAAGGATAATTACCCCACTCACGATCTAGAGTTGGTAGTGATTATATTTGTCCTTTTATAAGACATGATTCGAGAATGTGTATTCATCCTCAAAGGGAGTTAACAAGGCCATGTAGTAGAACAAGTGCTCGTTACTGCGTGTCATCGAACTATTAAATCAAATGACGAGTCATTTTGTTGTGAAAATTTCATCATTAGTTTAAACGATGACATATTAATGAAGTAAAAGAATTTGTAACAGTAGTGACCGTTACACCGATTTTTTGGTCAAGGCCGATTTGGGCTAAAGTGTAGGATTTTACCGAGACAAGGTATGGAGGTTGTATTTGGGAAGAGTTCCTATATATGTTAATGAATGTAGATAGTTATAGTTACAATATATATTATTTTTACTAGAAAGCCCTAAGATTTTTACTACAACAATTCTCACATTTACCTGCGAATTTTTTCGTAGCAAAATATTCATATTTCGTTGCTAATAGTTTTTGCAACGAAAATTATTTCGTAACAAGTTCGTGGCCAAAGGCCTGTTGGTAAATGTATTTGGCCACGAAATTAACTTTGGTTGCCAATTGTTTAAGTCATTTGCCACGAAATTATTTTCGTGGATAATTACCATATTTAGGCTACAATTTGTTTCGTAGCAAATAGTCTAACATTTCGTTGCAAAACATCTTAATTTCGTTGCCAATTCTTCAAAGAAACTAGTGTTTATAAACTTTCAACTACGAAATTTACAATTTTTTTGTACCTAATTGTTCAACATCTCGTTGCTAAATGTTTACATTTCGTTGCCAATTCTACACTTAAATTAATCATTAGAAGCTTTTAGCAACAAAAATTGTACCTTCCCTCAAGATCTATTAGCTACGAAATTTTATTGTTGAAGAATGATTCTTAATCATTAATTTTTCAATAATAACTAAACCGCACTTTTATTTATCAATTGCATATTTAACTAGTAAAAGATTTATTTTGATAACGGAATGTTTTCAAATATATATTTTTTTATTTTGAATTTGATAAATTAATGTATACCACGAAATTTAAACAAATTACCATAAAAAAACACATTCATTAAAATCCACAAAATAACTAAATTAATATAAATAAAATCCACATTAAGTCACATACACATACGTTTTCAAGCCAACTAAACACTAGTTACAGGACGTAAAAGTTCCACATTTCATCCCCGATAAATATCCATGGTGCAAAAAAATAACTTATACTAGTTAAAGGACTTAGAAGTCTCCGATTCCATTTGCAAATGTCAAAAGTTCATGGCGCCTCAAAAATAGCTTCTTGGCATATCAAAGCTGCAATTAAGAGAATACAATATCATTAGCTAAAATAAAGTGGGAATTGATTCGTCTTTATCATGAAAAAGTTATAACGATGAGCGAAAGGATGTCTAGATTACCATCGTTCGGAAGATGAGGAACGTGATGCGATAAATGACTTAATCAACTTATCGGACTCCGCTTGTCGAACTAGAATAGACTCTAGCATTGCACGTTGATTCTCCATATCGGCCTTTTGTGACACTGACTCTTCTCGTTGAATCGTTGCCTCTACCTCACGAGCTTGTAAACGCTCCATCAAATCTTCTTGAACTTTCATAGACTTCTCAAGTGCCTCTTCCAATTCGGCATTCCTCAATCGCAATATATTAATTCTTGAATCCTTTCTTTTGGGACCATACCCAAGACCATTAATATATCCTGGTCTTGTGCCAAGAACTTTATCTGCTATCTCGTCTGAGCTCATCATGGTACCATCCTCAGATATTGATTCAGATTCAAGGCGTTTCATCTCATTCTGCAAACAAAATAGGAGAAAAAGGATTATAAATTTGGCCAAACTGTTAAGATGTCTACAATTTTTAAGCTAATCAAAGACAATAATTTTAAAATAGTAAAGCATAATGCAGTATATGTAATTTTTAAACTACTAAAGGAATTACAAACCAACAGTGTTTGTTGGTTTGTAATTCAGCAACAACGGGATAAATTCTAAATAAAATTAATAAGACTTACATAGAGTGTTTCAGCTTCGGTAGATGTCCACTTTTCATCTTTACAATGCGTTTCTTTATAAAACTTGATCCTATTCGGCTCTTGATCGTCCACCTCTTTACTCCGCTATTAAACAACAAATAATTAATAATTATACTTGTAAAATAAAATTCTCAATTGATAAACCAAAACAAGTTGATATATTACCAATTCATGACGAACCACCACAAATGCTTTTGACCCTTGATTATGCTTTACAATTTGTTTAGACTTGTTATTCTAATTTACAATACATTGTCTCTGCAGTAATTTTTCAAACATCATAAGTATGCATATTTTAATAAAAAAAATATTTACAAGTTACAACATCAACGATAATTCAAACCTGATATCTTGGACTTCAATAAAGATCGCATAGACTAAGCCAATTATCCTTGGTCATATTAGTAGGGACATTTTCTCGAGCCTCCTCTGCTGATCCATATTTTTTATACACTTCACGAAGCTTGCTCCATTGATTCCTACTTCTCCCTTTCATTAGCTCTTCCAAACACTCCTTTGCATGATCATCCAAATCAATGTCGAATTTCTCCTGAAATTTTATACTCAATCAATAACTGATGAAATGAAACGATGTAATAGTGTAACAATGTAATAGTGTAACAAAACATACATATATTAACATTAGTGGCCTTTAATTGAAATTCTAGTATAACAATAAGAACATACATATATTATTATTTTTTGGATAAGCATAAGTACAAGTCATCACATATTCCAGTCAATGTTATCATTCCACAAAAAACGGTTCATGTGGGGCAAGTGCGCACGTGAAGAGAAGTGAAAACAAGAAAAAGGCACTATAAATGTGTATATACAATTACATATTTCCCAAACAAGCAAGAAGAAAGGCAATGGGTGGCTTGAAGAATTGGATTGTTATACTCTTTATCGCATACTTCCCTTGCTTCTTACATGCTCAAATTGACTACCCTTCAAACCCGTCAGCGAACATCTCCACTTCATGGAGAAATCAAACTCCATTGGACAGCAAACTTGGCGATTCATAGATGGCTCTAACATTAGACCCATCCTATTTACAACAGAGCTCTGGATTTTATAAAACTCTTTTTTGTGTTTCGATACATATCCTATCATCTCAAGCTAAAGGAAGAATTTTGGAGATAGAAGGATAATTGTAGATGGGATGAAACTTCTTAAAGCTATCAGCACACATAATGTCGCAATCAGAACAAGGGACAACATGAGACTCGCCTTGACTCGCTACTATTTACCGCCAAATTATAAACAATAAACACATTTGCATTACAACATAATGGTGATTTGAGGTGGGGCCAAAGCACCACCACATAATGGTACCGTCCGAAAAGGCAGCATTTTTCGTCAGTCGTTTAATTCATACGAATGAGTTCTTAGTTCTTTTAGGAGAAGGCTACGATGCCGAAAAAATAGCCAAACAAACAACTGCGATTTTACAAAGAAGGGGGAAAGCTTTGGAGTCACAAATCGAGTCCCTCAAGGCTGTAATGCAGGATATTAAGGATGAGGCTTCCTTTTTTGACACAACAGCGGCTGAGGCAGTGGAGGGTCTTGTGGAGATAAGGGAAGACTATATTGAGGAAGATCATAGTGGAAATGAATCTATATCAGTGGTGTTCAAGCCTGTTTCTTGTAGTTTTACTGAGGCAGATAACAAGAAAGCTACAGTTGAAGATGAAGAATATGCTCGTATATTGTTTAGGCTTGATGAACTTGAGAAAGAAGAACTTGAAGCTGAAAGTATAAATGAACCTGATAAAGATGAACTGAATGAAGGTGATTTAGGTCACCACATAAGTCAGCTTTCTCTAGATCACAAGTTCACAAATTCAGAGTCAAAAGATTCAAGGGTTCATCCTTCATCCAAGGATCGGTCTTCACATGAGAAAAGTCCAGCATTTAGCAAGTTTCTAGATTCAATATGCAGAGAAGATAGAAAGCAATCAAAGGGAACAAACAGCTGCTGCTCCCTCAAAGCCAGTTTCTAGATTCAATATGCAGAGAAGATAGTTATCGCTACTGTTTAAATAAAATTTTGAAAATGCAGGAGATCCAGCCTGGTCATTTTAGTTCAGCAGCTTGTAAGAAACCTCAACCAGTGAGTAAGAAAAGATCCAATTAGAGATCATTGTGGATGAACCTAAAATTGATTGTATTCAAACCTTATTGTACACTTTTACAAGCTTGAGTGAGTGGACGTAAATTACCAATGGGCTTATTCGACTCCAAACAAAAAAAACACATTTGCATCTCACCCAATTGAGACAATAAACCAACACTGCGGAAGGGTACATTAAACAGTTATACAACTTAGGGACAGTTCAAAATTAAACCTAATTTGCACTAGTTTTCTACAAATTGGAAATCAATTATCTAGATTTGACACAAATGTAAGAAAATGAGATAGTAGAAATGCAAAATTTCAACCCTCATATGTCATGGCACTGTCATGTCATGTCATTTGTCACATCATTTCACAAAAACAAATCCCACCCGAATGCATTCAGTGTCATTTCGAGTTGCTTGATGATAACTTTACCTGATAGTGTGGCACTACAAAGTCATCTAGAGGTCAGATTTTGGCAACAATTTGATACTGAAAGGGGTTGCATAATTTATAAGAATCATGCTATAAAGAGGTTACATTTCTTCTAAGACGACAGTGCCTATAGCAAACAACTGATAGAGGAAAATATAGGGATCCTTTGACTGCATGAAGAAGTGAGTATAAATTGATTACTGTTAACAAAATAGAAGTGAGTATAAATTGGTTTTCACAACATAATGATGGGGTAATATTCTAATCCCTGACTGGATGTTCTAGTGTTTTCAGTGTACTTGTAATAAATAGTGACTACCATATCACACTTCCTAATACAATGTAGCTGAGGATCAACTGGAACTGCTACTTTCCAACTTCTACACTGGGATGCAAGCTTAGATCCTACTTTAAATAGCTGAGGATCAACTGGAACTACATTTTTTAGAAGTTTCCAAATAAATACTAAAATTGTAATGGACAATGTGAATCCCAAATTAGGTTCTAGCTCATAGAGGTAGGAGAGGCACATCTGAGAGCCTCAAAAATTAATTTGAATGTTAATTCACCTAAAGAAGAGGGAATGGTGCCAAACGCAGAAAGTAACTACATCACTCGTCGCTATGTGTTATGATTTCTTCACTCTCTATACTAATGTGATTTAACTTTTTTTTGAGCTAATTCATAGTTGTTGACATTTGAATATTCAGCTATTCAGTTCAAATGGTTATAATTCTGCAGGAGTAACCGGAGGATGTGGTTGGCAATATTCAGCTATATGCATTAATTTAGCAATGTTCTATCTCATTGGCATGCCAATTGCATCCATCGTTGGACTTAAGTTGAAACTTTATGCTAAGGTGATACATAAATTATATATGTTATGGATATTTTGAGTTTTACCATCACTTTGAGTTGCTCCCAAAATTAAAATATTTGAATTATACCTTTACTCAGGGTTTTAGCTATATTTTAGGAGGATCTTTTATTACACTTTTGTGAACTTCTATAGAATTTAAGTGTAACTTAAAAAATATTATATATGATTTGTGAAAGTAACTCAAAACCAACCCTAAAATTGGGGTAAACAACACTAGGCGGCGTGTCACCAATTCAGTACATACTCCGTCACCAATTCAGTACATACTCGGACGTAACTGCTGAACCTATAACACTAGGCATCATGTCACCAAGTCCTATCTCAAATGAACTAATGCATCACTCCTAATGAAAATCACTCCAGCATGCAGAAATAATTCAAAATCGCAAAATTAAAGTAACAATGCCATTTTCAATACGAAATTACTTACACTGAGCCTGTCAAACACTCTTGTCTTATCAGCTTCAGTAAGGTCTTTCCATTTGGTTGGGTCTGGAATTAGGTTACGAATGATAATCCCGAGTTCATTTGATAATTTAGCAGATTGGTCTTTGTCAAGTGGCCTATTTTTCTCCTTCGATATCTCAATACGCATCTTTTTCCCAGTAGCTTTGATAATCTTCTGAAGCCCCTTGCCATGTGTAGGTCCACGGACTTTTTTCGTTATGGTAGAATCTGTATTCGAAACTTTAAAAGCAAATAAACAATATTAGCAACAAATGAACAATATTAAGAAACATTTGAAAATTAGTTTTTGTACCTGCATGGCTTGTGGAGGTTTCGAGACTAGTCTGTTGAGTTGATGACAAGATATTTGCAGATTGTACATCCATTATGTGTTCAGTCGGGGGTGCAATGGGAGCTATGGGAGCCATGGGTGCCATGGGTACTGTGGGTGCTATGGGAGTCGTGGGTGCCGTGGAAGTCGGGGGCGCCGTGAGATTCGGGGGTGCCAAGGGAGCATCCTTCATGAAATTTGACCGAAGACGTTTTCCTGGTGCCATACTAAAAAAGAACATCAAAACACACAAAAAAAATTCACCACTTTATTGAAATATTGTAATTTTTACACCACTTTATTGAAATAAAACAAAACTACAAATACAAGTAAATTCATTGACCAACATTTAAATATAGTTGATCCAAATATGCTATAAATAGAAGTAAATTTATTGAAATACACAATTTCACACAATTTTCAAATATACCCCGCCATACCAATTCATTGACCAACATTCAAATATGCAATTAAAATTAAATTCATTATAGTTATACACCAAATATGCTTTATTTGACATGGGTAGCACATTGTCCATTCATTATATTTGATCCGATATAAAGAGGAACAACAATCACATGCATGGTCATTCATATCAAATCAACAAAAATTACAATGGTAAAATAGAGGCAATCTATATCACTATCATCATCCTCAACCATCAGTACACTCCATTACATAGTTTCCATTAACAAAGTCAATCTATATCACTATCATCATCCTCAACCACTACGAGTTCTTCCGCATTTTCACAATATTCATCAAATGTTTCGTCTTCATCATCGACGTCATCAAGGGAAACAATTTATTCTTCCGATAGTACTCCTTTGTCTATATCTACAATTCCAGCAACAATAGTGTTCGCCTCTACATCGTTTCTCTGCAACTGGCCAATATCAACTTCTATAATCTCAAAAGCCCCTGATGAAGCATTTTCCTGGTACACAAAATCGTTTGTTTCTGATACATCTGTGTCCATTTCTTCCACCCCAAGATCATACAAGTGTCTATGCTAGAATTCCTAAACAACTTGCCAATTTTTTCCCAATTTTGTGTCATTGAGATAAAACACCTGTTTTGATTGAATGGCTAGAACATAAGGATCACTCTTGTACCACCTACCATTAACATTGATGCTTGTAAAGTGATCATCGATTTGTATTCCTATTTTTTTCTTTTTATCAGCTCCAAACCAGTCACACTCAAAAAGGAGGACTCCATTTCCTTTGATATACTCTAACTCAATAATATCGTTTAATACACCATAAAAGTTAATATCTTCATCATTATGATCTCCTTTAACAACTAAACCGCTGTTTTGACTTCTCTTGCGATTGTCACGGTCTTTAGTGTGAAATCTAACTCCGTTCACTATGCAACTTTTATACTTGATTGCCCGTATGTCAGGACCACATGCTAATGCATATAGTTTCTCCATACATTCTGGAGACTTCTGGCCGTACAACTTTTTCATCTATTAAATACAATTTGAATGATATAAGTTAGACCAATTATATTACTTAAAAAATAATTAAATTTATACATCAATATTATGTTATGATAACATTGCTTAAACTTACGCGTTCTTCAAACCAGCTAGGGAAATTCCTTCGACTTCTCTCTTCTAAATTCAAAGGGCTTTGTTTCTTCAGCTCCTCCATATGCTCACTAACAATGATAATAATTATAACAATAAGCTTCGTAGCAGTTGCAAAATTAATACTTATCAAGATTACTTCCTAGTTATTAACTTACTCTATATATGGAGCAACTTTCTCACAATTAATCAACTTATACCACCGCATCATTTCCATCTCAGTCACTGTGAGAAAGTCATAAGTACATGCCCCAAAAGGGCGTACCTTTTGAGAGAATACATCCAATCCCTCCTCTTGCTCCTCCCCGTCATAATTTCTTTCCGAGCGGTTGAGTTTAGTTTCAATCCCGTCAAAGTACATTGAGCAAAATGTCAAACATTCATTAACGATGTAGGCTTTCGCTATAGAACCTTCCGGGCGAGCTTTATTATGCACGTAACCCTTTAATGTGCCCAAGTACCTATTATCATTTACAAAGAAATAAATTACCTCATGTTAAATCTATAAACTATACGTAAAAAATAAGTATTTTAATTTAAACCCCCACTTTTTATGTCAAGTTTGACTTAAAAATTCGGGGCTATGTCAAAATAACCCTAAAAAAAATGACGGCGAGTATATTGACATACCTTTCAATAGGATACATCCACCTATATTGCACCGTTCCTCCAAGCGTAGCCTCTTGCGGCAAATGAATAGCTAAGTGGGCCATTATATCAAAAAAAGCCGGTGGATAAATCAATTCTAGTTTCCACAAAATCACAACAATGTCTTTCTCTAACCTTTTCAGTTCTTCTACATCTAGTGTTTTACAACACAAATCTTTGAAAAAATTCCCCAACTCAACAATTGCACTGTAAACTTCCTTGCGCAAATATCCACGAACCCCAACGGGCAATAATCGCTGTAATAGAACATGACAATCATGACTTTTCAACCCCGATACCTTACCATCACCAACGTTCACACACCGTGATATATTCGAAGCATATGCATCTGGAAACTTCACTGATTTCAAGAACTCACAATAACCTTGTTTCTCTAACTTACTAAGTGTATAACATGCAGGCGACATTACATATGTATCCCCATTCCGCTTCAAATGTAATTCCTTCCTTTTCTTCATATCCTCCAAATCTTGCCTCGCCTTATATGTGTCTTTTGTTTTCCCCTCAGTATTTAATAAAGTTCCCAACACACTTTCACAAATATTTTTTTCAATATGCATGACATCAAGGTTGTGTCGAAGTTTTAATGTTTTCCAATATGGTAATTCAAAAAAAATGCTTTTTCTTGTCCAATTTAGCTCTTCAGGTGTACGTTTCCTCTTTTTATTACCCGAATGTTTCCTCGGTATATAATCATTGACATGATTCAATTGTCGCAACAAATCATCCCCATTTAAGTCCATGGGTTGTAACCGGAGCTCTTGCTTACCGTCAAATTTTCTACTCTTCCTCCATATATGGTTGGGATCTAGATATCGGAGATGGTCCATATAACATATTTTACTTCTTATTCTTTTCGAAGAAGTATTTTTGTTACACGTAGGACAAGCCATATAACCCTTAGTGCTCTAACCAGACAAATTACCATATGCCGGAAAGTCATTTATAGTCCACAAAACTATCGCATGCATCTAAAAATTCTTTTGGTGGATGCATCATATGTTTCTACACCAACTTCCCATAACTCATTCAACTCATCGATTAATGGTCGTAAATACACATCCATATCTTTACCTGGTGCCATAGGTCCTGGAATAAGTAACGACATCATAAAAAATGACTCTTTCATACATAACCAAGGCGGCAAGTTATATGGCATAAGTATTACTGGCCACATGCTATATGAGTTGTGCATATTACCAAAGGGGTTAAAACCATCACTTGCTAGGCCAAGCCTTACATTACGAGGGTCTTGAGAAAACCACTCGTGCTCCTCATCAAAATCCTTCCATGCACTAGAATCTGCTAGATGTCTCAATACATTATCTTTGACACGTTTTTCTTTATGCCACTTCATATCATCAGCCGTTTTTCTCGACATAAACAGTCTTTGGAGTCTTGGCTTTAGTGGAAAGTAACGAAGTATTTTGTGAGGAATACGTTTACCCCTATCATCATTAACCTTCCATCTAGACTCTCCACATATTGGACACTCATGTTTATTTTCAAGCTCCTTCAAAAAAAAACAACAGTCATTTTTGCATGCATGAATCGATATGTATCCTAATCCCAAGCCACGCAACATGCTTCTTGCCTCATAATCTGACTTTGAAAGTGTCTCACCGCCGGGGAAAGCTTCCTTCAGTAATTCAAGCAACATCTTGAGTGATTTATTACTCCAGTGATTAATCACTTTCAAGTGGAGCAACTTCACAAGAAAAGACAGTGTAGAGAATTTTGTGCAACCAGGATAGAATTCACGCTCTGCATCTTTCAATAATTTGTTAAAATTTGTCTCATCCCTGACACCAACTTGTCTAGGAGTATTACCAGATTCAAACGCTCCAGCTGGACCAGCATCAAAGAAAAACCCTTTTTGTATGTCTTCCAACACTTCTTGCATCTCATCCCCTTCTTCATTTTCATTATCCATCAAACCATCGACATAAGCATTATCATCATTGTCATCATCGACATCATGATGAAATATATCATTAGAAGATTCCCCATGATATGTCCATTGAGTGTAGGTGGTACAAATACCTTTTAAGAAAAGATGATCTTCTACTTCATCAATATTTCTGAGATCGATGTTAAGACAATTGCAACATGGGCACCTAATGAAACTTTCAGGTCCCATATGATCCTTCGTAAACCGAATAAATTATCTAACACCCAAGACATACTTTTCACAAAATCTATTTGTTTCGTGCATCCAACTCTTATCCATCTAGTTTACATGAAAAATCAAACCCTTTAAATGTTAGTTTAGTGTTTAATATAATATTTTTGTTGTCTAAGATTCAAGAGCATAAGACAGAATATGTTTATTCATAATCACTAATCAATATCCATCAAACAATAGGATATTGGTAGCCTTCAAGTCAAAACACAACATTTTTAATTAGGTTCCCACTACATAGACCTAAGTCCCCTAATCAATAAAAAAGCAACACGCAACATTAACAATTAAACAAGGGTTTTCGTCAATCTTACTAAATTTTTCCTACATATATATACTACCTATTGGGCCATTACGCAACATATGTGGTGCATAACAAGTTAAGAAGTAGAAAAAAATTAGTTAAAATAAATGGGATCTAGTAATATACTAAACAAAGTCGTAGTTAATACCTTCAAATTATAATCCACAATTCGAAGGTACAAGCCATTGGAACAAATAAAATATACATTATTGTTATAAAATAGGTCCTAACAATGGTTTAGTACACTAATTTATATAATTGAGTAAACAAAGAATGTTTATCAAATAGAGCTTGGACAATAGGCATGGAAATTAGGGAAATTCTTGTTCTGCAAAAAGTGTTAAATGTACTACAAATGTTTCGTAAAAATAACATGTATCATAATTTCGGGAGCCAAAACAACTTGTGGTAGCAGAATAATGGCATATAACTACAAATGTAAGTAATAAAAATCATTTTGACTCTACTATATTAATATTTGACACTAATTTTTTCTAAAAAGTCAAAATTCGTGTCTATATCTAAAACGATAAAAGTACATAGTTATGCACCAATAAATTTAACATAAACAACATATTATCAAGATCTTACTATAAAGAGGATAGAAATATGAATGGGGTGGGGCTTATTCAAAAAAATTCAACACACAATAAAAATAAAAATGATTTTATCTCGCCTTTTATTAAACCAAGAAATAAAAAATGCACACGATATATCCTCTTTTCTACATTCTTAGAGAAGGAAAACCCGATTTATCGACATTCATCAAATTAGATAAAGAATCTGAAACTATATTATCTTCTCCATAACAATGCAAAAATTGAACATCCATATCTTCACGTAAAAGAATAATTTCCTTAATAATCTTCTTTAATTTCTATTGAAATTTATCATTATAACCAATGAACTTTTTTATAATAACCATCGGAAAGATTAATATACACAAAACATTAATATCTGCATAAATTTCAATACCCTGTACAAAAAACACAAAACACAAAACACAAAATATATACCTGATTAGGTTTGTCAAAACATTAGCAAAACAAACAAACGAAATCGTGCTTAAACGTTCGTGGGTTTGTTTGTGCTTAGACGTTCAAGGGTTTCTTTGTGCTTAGACGTTCGCGGCGATGAATACACACACACACACACACACACACACAAAGATAAAATGTACCTGAAACAAGGGTTTGTGAAATCGTGGGTTTGATGTCTGTCAAAGTTTGTTCCGATTTTGGAGCGATTTGTGAAATCACAAATCGAAATTGCGCGAGGGTCGATTTCGTTTGCGCGAGGGTCAATTTTGGTTTGTGAACTCTTTTTTGTTAAAGAGTAATACGTCGAGCGGTTTGTGAAAGCAAAAGGTAATTTGTTAAAAAAAATTACCTTTTGCCACAAAACAAGGTGTTGTCCACTAACTTACATATTAGGCCACAAACTCTTTTTTGTTGAAAAAAAATATATATTAACTACTACAAATAATTTCGTTGCTAAATAATTTGCCCCTACACTCATGCGCGGGAAGAGTTGGGCGCCACCCTTTTGGGGATCTATTGTCAACGAAATTTGAACTTTCGTGGCTAAAGATGATGTTTTTCGCCACGAAATTAATTTCGTAGTAGATATTGATATTTTGCCACAATTTTTTTTTTGTAGGTAAGAAAATCGCAGCTAAATGTAAGTTTTGTTGTAGTAGAAGATAGGTTTAGACGAGGCAAATGTTTCATAGGTTACTTCACATTCTAGAAGCAAGTAGGGATACAGTAAATGGAAAATTTTATACGGTTAGTATGAAGAGGAAACTATTCTTATAGTTTGGGACGATAAGAGATTCCTTCTTGTAGGAAAGGTAAAGCATTATAAACTTTCAAAAATCTACAGAGTTCGATATCTTAGTATAGAAGTGGGAGAATAGAATAATTTATTTTCAGTAGGCTATAGGGGTTCCAATGATTATAAGTCATCCATTAGTGTCATTTGATTTAGATTGACCAAGTTGATTAGAGCTAAGAGTTAGTTAGTTTTTTGTGTTAAGAGAGGTTTGAGACACTTCAGAAGAAGTAATGTTCAGTATAGAGCATGTGAGTGCTATTATAGTAGGCAATGGAGCTTTTGAGTCGAAGGGATGCATGGTTTAGGGTCCCAAGAGGTAGGTCCTGATCGTTTTTAGATATCCTCATGGATGGGAATTGTGAAATTCGGATTCCAAGGGGAATTTGGCATTATGAGACATACATCCTTTCCTCAAACATGGATCGAGCGAGGTCGGTGTCATTTAACATCACCTCATCACTATTTTTGCATATATGATGTTACTACAAGTATGTAATAGAGGGAAACTGGGGCAACAATTTGACATTCCAATGATTAGAATTATTTGGCAGAATTATTAACAGAACGTGACTTATGACGAGAGGTCTTAGTGTGTATTCGGCCGATGAATGAGTAGATTATGTGAAATGTATGAGGACTCTAAAGGCAATATATTCTTACATTTTTAGTAGGAATATGATGGATTCGAATTTCGACGATGAAATTCCTTATTTTATGGGGGAAGAATGTAGTACCCCATAATTTTAATGCATTAGTTAAATAGTGAAATTTATTATATAGGATTATATATACTAGGAGTGACGTGGAATGACACTATTTGTATTTTCAAATGATATTTGACTTAAAATACGATAATGAACTAATAAACATTTAATAAATAACTCAAACCATGAAAAATCTTATAAGGATGGTGGGTAACATGTGAGTTATGTGTAATGTACGGTTATACCTTAAAATGTTGGGTTTTAAGCCTTATGGGCTAGTAAATAGCCTGGACTAGGCTTTAGATCGTTTGGATACTATTTTTTTCTCAATGGGTCTGGGTCCATGTAGGGATTAAACTTGTTTTCGTGATTAACAGTATAAAAAAGAAGATTAGGTTTAGGTTGGATTATTTTAACACTTGAGAATGGAAACCTTAGAGAAAAAAGATATACGCCACGTGAAGAAGAAGAAGAAGAAGAACTAGAAGAATAAAAGGGGGAAATTGGGCATTCGAGAATGAGATAATTAGGGCTTTTCAATTGGAGTTCAACCTACTGTAATACCCATATTTCTACGTATTTATGATTGAATCAATTCGGAAATTAATTGGATAAATACGTTTTAGTTAAATTACATGTGTGATGTAATTTAATGTGATTAAATAATAAAAGTGATTGTTAAATATTAATTGAGAGATAGAGACTAATGAATATTTAGTTATGAGATTTACTATGTGCATGAATAGTAAATAATGGTGGATTTTTTATATACGGCATAACGAGTGATATGTGCGTATTTTATTTTATCTCACCGGGAGTCGCGTGTAGACCATTTTGAGAGGTGAGAAATGAGAAATATGTTTTAAGTGACTTGGAATATAATTTAGAGGTCACGAATGATTTTGGATGGGTCGAAATAGTGTACCCGGGGGTATAGTTTGGGTCCCGGGTCAATTTTAGACCAAATCGACACCTTTTGAGGGTAATTTGGTCATTTTAAAAATAAGGGCTAAAAGACCTACGAAAATTAGCACCCTATATATGGTAATTAAAATTGGGCATTAGGGTTAATAACTCACAAAACCTGGAGAGGCCATTAGAGAGAAGGAGGAAACCAATTCCAAAGCTTAAGAAGGGATTTTTGAAGAATTGGACTTGAATCTTGCACCCAAATCATCCAAGGAAGAAGGATGGATGGAGAAGAACATAAATCCACCATTAACAACATAAAATCAGACACTATAAACTATGATGCAAGTGTTTATTTCAAATCAAATTCAAGTTATAATACCCATGTGTAGGGAGTTTTAAGAGTTGGTTGATTCTATTGAAAAACCTTGAATTAAATGTATGAAGTGATCACATGTTTGGGTAGGATTGCATGTAGAATGAATCCATAATTAAAGATAAAATGAAATTGGAATATATTTGATGATTAACATAGAATCTTTATGAGTTCTTGATTGAAGAACATGAATCTTGAATGACTTAGGGTTTAATTGATGAACAGAAGATGTCAATCTGCCAGACTATTTTACGTAACTTTAAACGTATGCCATTTGAATTGTACTTAGAAATAGAGTGTTAAACATACATTCCTAGAACGTTTTATCTCTTAGATATCCAATGAACATGGAATTAAGTCAATCGGAGTTCTGTAGAGGGATAAATCAATATGTTACTATAGGGTGTTTGATCTGCCAACATAGTAATCTGTTAGAATTTTAACTTGACTTAAAATGTGTACTATTTAAATTGTACTTCGAATTAGAGTTCTAATCATATATTTATGGAAAGGTATATCTCTTATCTTTCCAATGAACATGGAATCAGGTCAGTCAGAGTTCTGTAGAGGGAGAAATCAAAATTTTATTAGAGGGTGTTTAATCTGTCAAAAAATTTATGATGCATTTTGGTTGCGAGAAAATGTAAGATCTTTCTTTTTAAGCCTCAAATGCCTAAACTTTTATCGGGGAAGTGTTTAGGACCTTAATGAAATATATTTCTGGAATAATGATATGGAAGTAGGTCTATGATTTAGCGTCGGACTTTATTTTTGTGAGAGAAATAAAGTGGAGATTCATAGGCTTAATTGTGACGTATTCTAATTCGAGATGATAAGAATATAATTACGAAAAAGCATGAGCGAGCTTAAATTTGTTGGGTCAGTAGGTTAACAAGGGTAACTACTGAATTGATATAACAATGGGTAACTAGGACCCTTAGAGTTGTGTGAATAATCGAATTAATACGAATTTGAAATAAATTTGTAAAGCAATCAAGTATGGTAAATATTAGACATAAATAAATTACGTACAAGTATGAATAATTTGGCTGTGTGGATACCTATTATATTGATTATTAGGTTGGGTGAATACCTAAAGTATGCTTACTCCTGTATTGGGGTCGATGATTTTTTGGACCAATACATGAAAGCTCGATTTGGGGTCGATGATTATCCGAACCAAATCGAAGATGAATAATATTGGGGTCGATGATAATGTCGGACCAATATACATATGTATGACCTTTACATTAGGGTCGAGCAATTTCTGGACCAATGTAAATGGTAGGGATATTGGGGTCGATAATAATGTCGAACCAGTATACATATGTATGACCTTTATATTGGGGTCGAGGGATTTTCGGACCAATGTAAATGGTAGGATTATTGGGGTCAATGATTTGTCGGACCAATAAATCCTTTTAGTACATATTGTGTGTGAAATATATACCTTATTATTTTATACTTATGTGGGATAGTAGACTTGTAGATGATATATATAGAGATGTACATCGAAATGGTAAATTAAGCAGAGAGAAACTTAATCACGAAATTTAAAATAGAATGGGAATAGGCTATAGTAAATTAACTAGTGGAACTTAATTATGGAGGTTAAACAATGATAGGATAATTGGGTTCGATGATTATCCGGACCAATGATCCTTATAGTATATGTTGTGAGTGAAATATATACCGTATAAATAATCTTCTTGTGTGGGATAATAGATAGTTAGATGGCGTGTAGACATCTAAAAGTAAGTTGAGTAAAGAAAATTAACTTTATAGATTTAATGTTAGATAGTGTATATCTACAGGATAAAATTAAGTGGTGAGACTTAATCATAGTTATGTAAAGATAGCATGTGAAGAATATTACTATTGTGTTAATTAACAAATGAGGGATTTTAATAAATTTATGTACTGTATGGGCGGTACGGGAACTTAGACGTGTAGATAAGTTCAGTTGAATATTCTAGTCTAATTAGCTTGGGTAGTATAGCTAGGTGGGCTAAGTATACAACGTTAAGCATTCACTATAGATGAGAGGTGAGGCGAACTCAAGAGAGAGTGTACACGAACATGTGTAATCAATAATTGAATTTTATTATGATACATGCTTGCTAAATATTTTCAAAATGTTTTGAGTACTAACTCTTGCTATAAAATATTTTCAAAACCTTTTAGGTGTCCAGCCACAGGGACACCAGACTTGAGGATTTCATTCCAAGGACTCGGAGTTGTAGCACTGTGGATGCCGACAGGATCTTGATTAGAAGATTATACCTTTCTGATCTAGTGTAGGATCTTATTTTATATTCCTTGTATGAACATGTTGTCCGTTGACGGTTTATAGTTATTGAGTTCTTTTGAGTATTGTGGACTATGGTTTTGAACTTTTAGTTGATGGTTTACCGACAAGTCTTTCATTCATATATATTATGTTGAATTGAAATGTAGTATACTGTGAATGTTTTATTTATCTCTTGCATGGTAAATTTTATTGTGTTAACAAAAGATAAAATTTGGCACCGGTCTAATTTCACTTAGGTGGTTCGTAATTAAAATGTTTTCGATAGTGATGCCAAGAATGAACCATTTGAGAAACTTGTTTTAATTTAATAAAGGCCTGATCACCCGATGTTTAATTAGGCGGGGTGTCACACCTACTTGAATTTGGAGGTCAGTTTACTTAGAATAATTATATAATTATTTTGTGTTATAATATGATTATTTATTGGATTCTAAATCAAAGTGAATTCATAAGAAATTTTAGGTAAATTAATCAACTAATTAGATAATTAACCATATTAATGATACTAAATGAAATCAAAAAAATTCTTCATGCTACAAGATTAGAATTGAACAATACTTGTTGTGATACTGTCCCATACTATAAATCAATTAAAATCCCTTGGTAATTGAACGAATTGATAGGAAAGTTTGCTTACTATAATTTTATAATTTTTCTATTATAATAATATTTTCATTGGATTCTAAACCTAAGTTAATTAATCTAAAATTTTAGGTAAATTAATTAACTAATTAGATTATTATCCATGTTAATGATACTTTATTAAATTCGGTTATTTCTTGATGTAATTGGATTGGAATTGAACTAGATTTTTTGTCATACTGTTCCATACTCAAATCATTTAAAAAGCCCTGGTAATTGAATGAATTGATAACTAATTTGAATCAAATTGCTAAAAGATTGAATTATCGGGTTCTTGGCAGAACTTGGAATTAAACCTATTAAATATTCTGAAGTCATGTAAAAACCTTAGTTATAGGTTAAGAGTGATGAGGGAACACTTATATATGAATGTACTATGATTTTGTGATTATTTGGGAGCTTGGAAGTTCATTAATGGAGGATTTTGAGGTCAAAACCCGTAGGTAGAAGAAGGACTTTTGTATAGGTACCATCAAGCGATTGACCACAACAATAGATCGATCGGTCGATGATATAGGATTATGGTAATTTGAATTACAAATGTTTGGGTGCTAGTTTCATATTTTTTTTTTGTATTTTTATTCAATTTCCTATGATTATTTTATCAAGAGGGATCAAGGTTGAAATTTAGGTTGGAGTGAGATGCTTAACTAAATGAGACTTTTCAAATTATGTAATGGTGAATTAAGATTTAGTAACCTTGGTGTAATTAGTATTACTATTCTTGAGTATTATGTGCTTGTAGATCTGAGAGTCGAATGCATTTTTATTTTTTTATAAGCTTAGAGATTTGCATTAGATGGTCGTTAGTCCATTAAGAGCTTAGGCTGGATAAATTTTTAGAATAATCTTAATTATTAGAGATTAATTAAGTTAATACATTTGATTTAAGACTTGTAATCTAAATATGTTTTGACTCGAAACGCATTTATAACATAACATATATGAGTACTTGTATAATATATACTAGATGGCATATTTGTTGATTTATTATGGTAGATAGATCAATTTTGAATCATGGTCCGGTCGATGGTGCCTCTTCAATATACCGATTGAGAGATATTTACTTTACCCTGGACCGTGCAATGGTTATCGCTTCGGTACTTTCATATATAGAGATGTGTCATACCCAAGGTCGGTCGATGATGCCTCTTTGGTTTCCTGATAAAGAGCGACGAACTTTACCCTAGGTCGTGTGGCTATTTCCACTTCAGTACTCTAATATATAGATATGTGTCATACCTTGTTTCGGTCATCAAGATTTATTTGTAGCCTAATAGAGATAGACAAGTTTTAGCCTAGGTCGTACGATGATTACCTCTTCAGTACTCCGACAGTTATAAAATATTTGGTATAAACCGTATATATGAGGATATACACGTCGATATATGTTCCATAGGGACATGATTATGATTCATAATTATAAAATAATAACGTAGAGAGTGTTATTAAATCAAATATGTAATCATGGGCTCACATGGGTCTGGGATTAGACTTATGTGATATCAAGGATTGTTTTGTTTGGGATAACCTACAAGTTACTAAAATACAATAAGAGGATTCATAATTAATATTGTAGCCGATAATCAATTATATTCTTATACTACTTAAACTTGTTCTTAACATATCATATTGACATTTTTAAGGAAATAGGATACATGTTAAGCCTCACCCCTGATCTAGTCTTGAGTTCTCGTTCACTGATCTTCTAGGATGTAGGTATCCGGCATGTGTGATGATTTTTATTGCCTAATCTATTCTATATGGTCGATATTATTATTATCATTACTTTGGTTTGCTATATTATATCAAAACAGTTTAGTATGCTATGATTCTATTATTGTTGTTGGTTTAGTTTTAAAGAGTGTATTTTTTAACACTTTTATGTTAAGTTATTTATTTATGTATTCAGTCTTAGTTTTTCATTTATGCTGAGAATGTTACCAAATATTTTTTTTATTCCCATGATTTTTATATTAGAACCGATCAATCCATTTATGAATTTTACAAGGTGTCAAACATTCAAATTATGCAGTGTGTATAACAACACATTTATTTCTTCACCAATCAAAGTATATGTCCCAGGGGAATTATATTTCTCTCAATATTGTCATCTTAGAACCATAATTGCGACTTAATTTTCACAACTTTAAGATCACGACAGGCCTTTTCTCCATCCTTCAATTGACTTCCACCTAGGCATGTGTTCACTAGATGTTCAATGATGTTCTTCTCGACATGCATGATGTCTCATACATAGTGCACATGTTTCTCCTTCGAATACGACAAGCCAAATAATATTGACCTCCTAAACCATTCTTCCTTTTCTCAGCAGGGGGCATTTTTATGCTTAATAGTTTTGTATTTAGGACTCTTCCCCAACACATTATCTCCACATTTGGAAAACCTTCTTTCCATTTATGAATCTGAAAGAATTCTCATAGGTAGATTATGTAACCCCACCTAATGAAAAATTAGAACTTTTATCAAATTTAAACCTGTATTTGAGAGGTAAGAATCTCTAATGAGAATGAAATATAATTTTTTCACTATCCTTGAGATATTGATATCTAGTTTCCTCCACAAAAATGGGACACCCAAAGCAACCGTGAACATTACAACCCGATAAAGTCCCATAAGCTGGGAAGTTATTCATTGTCGAGATCAGCATAGATTTTAATGTGAACTCTTTCTATTTTCTAGTGTAAAATATTTTCACATCCTCTAGCCACAACTCAGTAAATTCTTCTACCAATAGTGCCAAGTATACATCAATGTTGTCAATTCGTGACTTTGGCACATGTATAAAAAAGGACAACATGAAAAATTCTAGTCTCATGTACGTTGAAGTAGGGGGATTTAGGGGTGCTAAGATCATCGACCATACACTCTGATTAGTGTTTATATTTTTGAATGGATTAAACCCATCAATTAATAAGTCAAAACAAATATTATGATTTTCATTCGAAAATTTTGGATAGTAAAAATTTATGCTATTCCAATTGGTTGAGTCAATAGGATAGCGCAAGATATTATCCCTTACTTTTGCCCTAGCATACCAAGTCATTGCCTCCGATATCCAAGATAATGTGAAAAATCTCTTCAACTCGGGATCAACGGAGAAATATTTCAATAATTTTTTAGGCACCTTATAAAGTTATCATCTCTTATCGTTAGAACCATGCTCTAGCACATATTTAGGTTCCCCGCACACTGGACAATGATCAAGAGTTTCGTACTCCTTCCAGTATAGTATGTAATTATAATTTCAAGCATGAATAGATTTACATTTCATTCCCAACCCTTTCAAACTATTTTTCTTAATCGATAGTTATTTGGAAATGTATTGGGGATCAAACCCATCACCCAATTCAGAATTAGACAAATCAAAATAGATCTTCAAACAATACAAACCATGGCACGAAAAGTTATTGGATCTTTATCGAAGTTACGGTACAATGATTGGTTTAATTTGAATTTCAAATTTTGATAGTAATCGTCAAGGTTTATCCCAACACCATCATGAGCACTAAAAACACCACCGTAAGAATCATTATCTTCCTAAATGGAAGTCTCAGTGTCTTTAACCAAATGAATGCCATAAGCATCGTCTATTATATCATCTAACATATTATACTATATGGGATCATCATGTACTTCCATCATTGTCCTACTTGATGGTTGTAGTGAAGGTTATTCAGGGATAAATGGATATTGTATTTCTCCGATAAAAATCGACACCCAATTATCGTCTTGCATACCCCAACTAAAAAGATGTAATTCAACTATTTTTCACTCAAAAACATTACCACTTCTATAAAGTGTGGTAGGACACGAGAAATCTTCATCATTGATATACCCCTTTGAGTATGTTATAAATTCATTAACACCTTTAATATACACATCCCCGAAACTATTTGTCTCACTTATCAACTATTTGTATAGAGGATACCCCATAACAACTTATAGGAATCAATACTTACCATATGTGGACAAATGGGGTGAGAATAGTTCTGTGAAACCAAATGTATTCCAACTAAAAGGATTTTTTATGATGATAACATAATTAATATAAGATCATAAATTCACTGTCTTCTCTCAAAATGTTCTTGAGATTAAAACAAGCACTCAATACATTATGAGACGTGCTATGAGGAACACATCATCCAAGAAACTATGCAATCATATCCATGAGATACAATGAAATATTTCAACCAAGACAATGAATATGATATACCAAAGACAATGAACATCACAAGCTATTCAAAATTGACTTAAATCTTACATAAAACCTTATCTCTCAATCTTCAAGTGCTGTTAAAATTAGTAAGTTCCACCCATCCCATAACGTATGGTGATGAAACTCATGCAAGCATCACATAATAAGACAATAATTAATGATTTAAGTGAATCAATTTTTGCTCAAAATCCCTACTGATTATTACTCTATTTTGTTGATATTTAGGAACCATTGTACGAAAGTAAGTAACATGTTATACCTTGTATATGATCAAAACGTACTAACCTAAACCTAACCTAGAGTAACATAAACCTTACCTAAAGCACGAACCTAAACCCAATACCTTTTTGTCAAAAAATTGGGAGGTTTAGTTGACTATACCTTGATTTTAGTTAATTAAATGTAGTTTATACAACTAAACTTTTAAATAGCCAACTAAACCTAGCAAACCTACAATCTAGGAGTTTTATTCGACTAAACCTAACTTTTAATCGACTAAAATTATATGATTTTCAAGATTGATTTTGGTAAAACTTTCGAATATATTATTCAAATACCTTAACCGTTACCAACTTGATTACCAACTTTTAGCTGCATCCTAGAACTATATATAAAGGCTTCCACTTACATTCCAAAACACACAAGCTTATAATAGCAATCCTCTTATGTAAAGTTAAATCTGATAGTTTTTGTCATTCCATCCTCAAGTTTCTAGAGACAAATCAAGAAAACCCAATTGAGAGCTTCAAACCATAAACCTCCATTAGTTCCAAAGCTTCAAGTAAACCCCCTTGAACCCAAATCTCCATCCCCAATTGTAAAACCCCGTGTTTCTAAAGTAATTTAAATTACACGTGTGCACGTACTTTTAAATTAATAGAAAAATAAATTGGCTTCGATATATAATAATTAGAGAATAAAAATGATTAATATTTATGTATATTTATATTTACTTGTGTGATTCATAAATGATAACGTGTTAAATTATGTTACATCATAACTGAGTTAATGCTATAAGTTTATCGGTATTTCATTCGGGACATGCGGATAGAGTCGTTTTAGGAATGAGATGAAAATTTATTTTAGAGAACTAAGATGGTAGTGATAGTGCACCGATGGTCCAAAATGGGTCAAAATAGTAAAAAATATGTACCTAAAAGTTACAGTTGGGTTCTGGGGACTTTTTAGAATAAGTAAGAGCCGTGGAAGGGCATACATGTCATTTTACCTGAGGAGGATCACCCTATTTTAAGATTTGAGTGTTTTAAGGTAGTATATAACCAATTTGAATAGAGGAAGGACGCTATCTATCCACCCTAAGAAGCCAGGGCTTAAGAGAAAGTGAGAAAAGTTACGAGAAATCGATAACCGAAGAGGAAAAGAGGATCCATGGATGAAGACTGTTGTTTTCGGGTGAAGATTATCATCAAAAGAATATTTCAAGAAGGGAAATCTTAAAAATCTTATTTTAAAGGCAATTAATTACTTTGTTTAATATTCATGTGTAGTTTCAATTGCTCATTCTATTTAATACAGAATAACACAAATTTCAAGTTAGCAAAACTATGTAAATTCGAGTTTTGAATAAATAAATGTTAGGAGATGAATGTAAGGATAATTATATGTTGAATCTAATGTAAATTGAATAAGAAATATAGGTTCTTGAACGAGTAAAGAAGAAAATATTGAATTTTTAAACTAGGGTTGAGTAGTGCATGATTTCTTGATTTAAATTATTGTCGGATGAATTAGACGCAGTTTCGGGATAGTTTTTACATAAAAAATCATTGGTTTATGATTAAGAATGGTTTAGGGTTCATTCATGGATGTTTAGTGAAAGTTAGGACCATTATAGTTGATGGGAGAAGGTGAAATCCTGTTAAACGTTCGTTCTGATAGCCCAAAAAACCGAACCTGTTCACTAGAGGGAGCAAACTAGTTCACGGACCAAAACGATTCGGTCCAGCCATTAAATCAAATCAGTTTTGCTGGCTAGCCTCCTCTACCTTGTGTTTTTTCTGACTATTTGAGGATCGGTCATGGGACCTTGGGTTCAGGGAAGAGTTTAGGTTTTTGGGAATCTAGTGTGGGGTTAGGAAGTGCCGTAGGCTAACCAGGGACGAGTTTCATTAGGAAACACATGCATAAGAAAATGAATGTTCATGAGTAGGAATTGGGAATTAGGTTTGGATTTCGAGAACAACTAGCCTAGTGTTTGATTAGAATAACATGTTAGCCAGAACTATAAAATCAAAAAGTTAAAAAATAAGTAGGTGAATACTTAACTAAGATTGGGAAGTCGAGATAGACTTTGGGACTTAGTAGGCTAGTGTTATGAGAGATATTATGCATGATAGATGAATTTATTTATATGTACGTATCGATTGTGACCAGTATATATATGTCTGTGATGAATGATTTTAATATTATATCATTAAAGGTTGCGCATAGTGGGCGATCCACTCTGGCATTGACCAACAAGTGTTGGATTATTTCCCTAAGGTCATAGTACTGTTGCATGTCCACAATCCATATAAGAGGATATGTATTGGTTTTGACTCTCGTTGTGTGTGATGTGTTGTGGTTATGACCCACTAATGTATGTTTATGATCGCCTCCGTTATGTGTTCAGTGTGAGATTTTGACCCTTTGGCCCAAGAGTAGTAAGTGATGTACATGGTGACTGATAGCATACTAGGGATGCATTCGGGAGGTCTCGCTCGAAGGATGCTATTTATATATGTATAAAGAGTGGAATACATATAAGGATACTTAAATTATTATGTGAACATCGAATAATAACTACTGTATAGTTATATTCCATATGTAGCGATATGAATACAATTGAGAAATCCTAAGTTTGCTTATGAGTTAGCTTTGTGATAAATTAAGTAAAGTGAGATACAAGTAGTACGAATAGTCTAGAAAGTTAAAAGATTAGATTATGTTAAGAATGGTTAGACTAGTTAGGCAGGGTAGCATAACTATGTGAATAAAATAAATGCGTTAGGTATGCACTGTAGATGAGGGGTATGAATTATCTCATGTGAGTGCGACACTAAATGAACATGGATATATCTTGTTGCTTAATTTGTTACTGTATTTAAATACTTGAAACTAGTTTTCAAATGTTTTGGGCCCTGACCAGTATCAAAAATATTTTCAAAACCTTTTTGGTGCTCATACACAGGTTCGACAGGGATAGCCTTTTCATTCTAGTTAGACGATGCTGCAGTAGATGTAGATGCATGCATGACTTGATTATACGCTTCCTCCATTCTATCTAGTTAGGATGTCATTTCAGTATTTCTCTTGGGCATGTTGCTCATAGTTTGATAGTTTCATTTTCAGACATTATATAAATTTCACTTTAACATTTAAAATTATAATATTTTAGATATTGGGGAATTATTTGGTTTATGCATGTATGCTATCACTATCCTTACTTTTCAGTTACTCTAAATTTGTACATTTATCCTATTGATTGGTTTCATATTTTTATGTTAATGAGATCTAAAATTTGACACCAGAGTTAATAGGTTATTAGTTTGATTAATTGGTTTTCAATAGTGATGCTAAGAATGAAATCAAATATGATTCCCGTTTAATTTAATAAAGTCATGATCAGTAAGTATTAGACTAGGCGAAGTGTCAAACCAATCCCTATTTAGCAAAGTTACAATCCCAAAACCCACTTCTGCAAAATCTTTCATCGAAAACCCATTTGAGAAATATACTTATGATACTTGTTTACTTACTTTTCTACATAAACAAAGTAAAAACATTAGTCTGTTGTTTTAGTAAAGTAACTTTTCTGTACATTTGTATTACGGATCTTATTATTGTTACTCATGGTAAACTTCATTGTATATTCTCAATCGGTAATACCATTGTTGCTGGTATTCAAGGGGTTTAAAGTCCTTGGGCTATTGCGTGGATCCCGCTTGGGAATGGATGCGTTAAGAATCCTATTAGTTGCAGTTTGCAAGGTAGTTTTCCTTTTGAGGTTTTAGTTCAACCGTAAGTGAATTGGAGATAGTGGATTTATCGAGTACCTTCTCGAGCGTAAATGTAGGCAGAGGATGAACCATGTTAAAATACCAATTTGTAAAGTCACATTTATACCTCTCTTAACTTCGCATTTTTATAATTGATTAATTTATTGCATATAATAAGACTAAATCATATTGCAATTAATCATTACATTATAGTTGATGAAGTTTTAACTTTTCCATAAAATCCATATACCAAATTCACCCCCATGGGTATATTTTCGAGCCAAAACTTGTTATCAGAGTTTAGCTCATAGATACTTATTTTTGAAAAAGTATATTTTTGAGTTTAAAGATCAAAATGGCATTCGTACCTAATCTATCCATTATGAAAGGACAATCAACAATCCAACCCCCATTTTTTATAGAACTAACTACGGTTTTAAAAAAATATAATGCAATGGTTTATTAATACCACGACTATGAAATATATATAATATAGTTTAAGAGGTCATTGTGGAATGCTAAATGTCAAGACATATTCATTGGGCTTCAATAACTTCATTTAAACATCATTCAAATTCACATCCATGAGAATGTCACTTTAGGGAAAGGTAATAGACTTCGTTGACATAGTACACCTATATATTAACATAACTAAAATTAAGCTTGTGAGTGTGTGCTTTTAGGGGATTTTGGAATTTACTTTATACATTACCATATACCTTCACTAACATAAACATATTATAAATGGACATAATGTATTTTTATAAGACTTTTGAAATGTAAAATACCTTATATTATGTTTTTCATTTATGCAAAAATGATTTTTTTTTCATTTAGTTTAGAGAATTTTATTTATTGTTGGGTTTGCTATCAATATTGCTGCAACATGGAATATTCTTATTGTAGTAAGGACTTTTTTCGAAGCAGCGACAGATGTTGCCAAAACTCTAAAATTCTCTGAAACTTTCTGTGACCAGGGTTTTTATTCTAGGTTAACTCCAACGATGCATTTCCTCCCTGTAATGAAGCTATAGTGACAACACCAGATTTGGACTAAAAAGAAGATATTTTCAAAAGATTGCATTGTAAAATGTGTAGATCCTCTTTTACTGTCATATCTTTTCGTATTTTAGGAAAGAAAATTACTTGTGGGACTTAAATATATTAGGGCCTCTTGGACTTGTGGCCATATCTTTGAAATGACTATTTAGCGTCTCTCCTTCCCACAAACAAGTTAAGGTTTTTAAATATTTCCGTCTTAAGATTTTATTATAATATTTTCTAGAGAGCAAAGCCTTCTTTGTATTTTTGAAAATTGACGTTTTTTTAAACATTGATCTAAAATCTTTTTGAGGTTTCATTACTTAACTATTAAACCTTGCACAAATCTCTTTTCAATTTATTCTTGTGTAGTTTTATATTTTTTATATCTCAAAAATTTATTGTGAGTTTATTTTGAGTTGCCGAACACTTTTATATACTTCCATCAACCTTTAGGAATCTCACATCCCAGTAAGTAGATATACACATTGGTAACTTCTCACTTGTTCCATTGGAGCAACACAAAGTTTTCATTAATCTTTGGAAGAATAAATTTATTGTCCAACGATTTGATATTATCAGTCACATACCAAAATCGATTGCAGTTGAGTAGTGTTCTATAGTTGTCAGTTCTTCTTTGGAGGATACAGTGTGAAGGAGTATCTAGTTGGTCATAATATCAGGAGATTATAAGTCTTTGTCTTCTAGTTGTACAACTCTACCATAGTACATTTGTGGTTCTATCGGCCTCAGTTCTTTATTTATTGCGGAGTTTTCCTCGTACGCCTTGATGTTGTGATATATTCTTTAATTTTTCCTCGCTTAGATTAAGTCACCTAATATTGAAGACAAATTGTGTTGTAATTTTCTAGGTAAATAGTTTTTCACATGGACTTTTTTCTGTGTCATATTTTCCCTAATTTAATTAAAAAAACATTACCTCAACTTGGTAATAATTTTTAAACTTAGTAGCGTCTCTTAGGCTTCACTTTTCTCTAATTATTTGAGCTTTTCATATCAGCTGGTATCAAAGAGATTTCTCATTGTTTAGGTTTAATCATCTAGAGTTGATCCTCCAATTTGTGTAGGTATAAATGGCATTTAGGTATGAAATTTCTTAAGATATAATTTCTAGTACTTCCAATCATATTTGTACCAAACTTGTTACCCTGTTGGATTTTCTAAATCACTATATTTCAAGTATTAAGGTGTTTATGTTAGTAGCAGTGATAGTGAATAAGAGGATCTCCAAACTTATTACGACAAGATTTATATAGAAACTAAAAGATTATTGCAAAATAATGTGATTTTACCTTTTAAACTTAAAATATTTAAAGAAGAAGAAGTTGTCAAGAAGAGTGGTTATATTTACTCTTCCCAGTTAATCATTGAAAGACTTATTTTATTCGAAATCATGAAAACACTTGAAAATGAGAAAACCAAGCTTTGTAATGAGCTTGTGTTTGTAAAAGAAGAAAATGAATTTTTCCATGTTTTGAAAACTCATAGTCATTCCCTATTTTCAAAAATCAAAGCCCTTCATTTTGAATTTAGTGACCTCATAGATTTCTTGGAAGAGTCAAAAGAACAAGAGGATGTTACTAAAGTAGAGGATTAATGTTTACACACTTTAAAAAAGGAAAAAGATGATTTGACTCTCCATGGATAATTTAAAAATGGACTTTGAAAATAGTATTTATTTTAGTGCCAAACTTACAAAGAAAATTGAAGGTATTTATCTGGAGCTAGATTCTACTTATATATTTTTCTGGAGGAATGAATATTTTTGTCAAACATTTGTCATCAATGACACAACTCATTTTGATACTTCTCCCTAAGTTTCTCAAAAGAAAGGAAAATGTGTTATCACTTATTTGAAGGGGATATTTTTTATTTCTTATATTTGTGGTAACAAAAATCACATGCTTAATCATAAAAGACTTACAAAGGAGTTTGTTTTTTCTTATTGTAATAACAAAGGTAACCTTCAAGATTTTTGTCACAAGTTGAATAAAGTTCAACATTTTGAAAAGGTTTTTGCTAAGCCCCAAATCGAAATGACTAGACCTAAAAAGTTTAAATGTGTTCATGTCAAGAAATTTCGTCATTTGGGGGAGTTTTGCTATTTTACTCAAACCAAACATACCTTTGCATCATGGTAAAAATTGTAAGACTTTTGTGAGGAACAAAAAAGGTTAAACATTTTTTATTCGATGAAAATTTCTTATAAGCCCGTTAAATGAAAATTGTGGGTTAAGAAGAATTAAAATGTCACTAAGAGAAAGGACCATAATAAGAGAGGCAAATTTAAGAAAAATATGACTAAGGTCATATTGAAGCCTGAGTCTCCTTGTGTGAGTCATGTATGGTTAAGGAAGGAAATTTTGGAAGGAATTTAAATTGAGAATAAGATTACTCCGAAATTGATTCCCACCACATATTAATGTTAGACGATGTTTTGTTTTTAGTCATATCTGTTGTCAATTTTTTTCATATATCTTATGCTAGTCTATGTACTTTTCATTTATGTTCGAGTTTGTATATCATTTGTACCATCATGATAACTCATATGTGGATTGTTTATCTTCTTGGTTTGTTCTCTCTTCATATCTTGAAAAATTCAAAAGCATTTTATTTTTTAGAATACTTTGCTTTGATTTTTCAAACGTATGTTTATGAATGTCATATCTAGTTGATCTTCTGTCAATCCATGTATCTTTATTTCTATGCATATTAAAAGTTTCATTTTACATTAGATATATATTTTTTCTTATGCATATTATTGTTGGTTAGCCTATTTTCATTCTTAGGCTTTACATGCTCTTTTAGTCGTAACCTTGTGATTTCTCTAAATTAATTATCTTAGGACTTCATTGATTATTTTCACGATTGACTGAATTTGTTGGAACATGTTCATGATTATGTTCTTCATGTATATCTTTTAATAATGTGTCATGATCTTTTATGGTTGTATATATCTTTCCTCGAAAAAGTTCAATTTTTTTTGCTACAATCATGTTTATGCCTTTTAGATGATATACTCCGTGATTTTATTTGTATATCAAAATGGCTTATTTGATCATTTTTCATTTGTTTTGGTATATCACATGTGCTTCATGATATGAATTCGATTTTATTTTAAGTCTTATAAACTTTGAGAAAATTTATGCTCGAGAATACATTATGATATCTTATCGTACCTCACACTGCATAACATATTGTATAGATGCCACTTTATATGGAATAACAAAGTTGCATAATCTTTTACAAACATTTCAAATCTTTGAATATTTGTGAGAGAGATTTTATTATCCTGAAATGTATATGTGTGAGAATGATTCATGATTTAAAGGAGTTAAAAAATCTAGATGCTATATCAAAATATCATGAGAGACGATGTGGTTAGGACTACAACTATGACTTGATGATATTACCCTTAAAAATTGAAATTAATATCCCATCTTAATAATGAATGACTAAAAGATGTCACATGAAAAAATAATTTTGAATAAAGATATCTTTCAATGATACGTATCCATCCAAAATTTAGCAACATCAATGATATGAAACTAAAGGTTTTAACCAAATCGCTTATTGAGAAAGAAAAATATTAACTAAAAATATCTAAAGGGATGTTGGAAATTTTCACTGGTTTTGAAGCTTTGAGTCGTTTGCTCTTGATTTTATTCTTAATTGAACTTGATATTGGTTTTATTCTTTCAATGGTGTTCTTCTTTCATATATTTTTCATGCATGAGACATGATCTTATGTTCTTGATTAATGCTCTTATCACGTTATTAGGCTTTTATGTATAATCTTTTCTTGAATATGAACATAGAAAATAAAACTAGAATTTTTATAAATGTGATAATATTTCTTATAATTACTTACTTATAAAAAATAGGTCTTGGTGTTGTTCTCTTAGTGCATAAATAGTGATTATGTGATGTAAACCCTTTGTTTGAGATAAGTTCATATAATCTAAATTTGGAATCATTTTGTTTTTCATTTTATTCTCATTTCCCCCATGTAGTATATCTTGCACATTTCTTTTGAAATGCGTATTCAAAGATATTTCCTTTTATTGAATACTGAGTTTTGGTATATACTTGATCTTGTACAATCTTAATTGGCTTTAGACTTGATGTTATTTATTCATGTTCTTAGAGTATGTTATATTACCATTGACTTTGATATTGATATAATGTTTATATAAGTTGATATCATAGTCTTTTATATTTGAGATAAATATGCCACATCAAAAGTTGTTTGGGCCATTCTTGGTTTTGATCATATTTGATAGGATGCTAGGATAAAGTTTTATATATTATTTTAGTGTTTGCTATATCCTTGGTGGTTGCTAATCATTGTATTCACTACACCAAAATGCTCATTTAGTAACACACTATTTTTTTTATTAGTAACACTACTATCCTTCTACTTTTACTCACAATAAATTACTATTACTAATCTTAAATAAGTTTTACTAATATTAGTTCCTTATTTTAAAAGAAATTGTTTCCTTAAAAAAAATTACGTAAATTCACCCCAACTCCAAAAAGACCCTCGTTGTAAACGAGACCCGCTCGAAATCACCTGGCAAAGACACTAGGCTTTGGAATCTCCTACCATCTGCTCAAAATCTCCTACCATTCATAATCGCGGTATGAAATCTCTTACCATCATGGTTTGTTCACTCGAAATCACTTGTTCAGCAAAACCTAGGGATTTCAATTCACATGTTCGGCAAAATCACATGTTCAACAAAACCTAGAGATTTCACCCATTCAGCCAAATCACTTATTCAGCAAAACCTAGAGATTTTGATTCACCTTTTAAGTAAGATTTCACCTATTCAGTAAGATTACCTGGTGAAATCTGTATGAAATATCTTTGATGTTTTTTTCTATTTGAGCCAAAAAAACATGCAGTATGAAATCCGTTTCTTTAACCGACGCTTTACATTCTTTGCCCTTGGTAATTTTTATGCATTTTAGGCGTCAATAATTTTTACATAATATATATTTTATGCTTCGATAATTTTTACATTCTTTGATTGATGCTTTTGTTGTTTATTTTAGGCTTTAGGCTTGATTATGTTTCTTGATTGTAAAGCAATGTTGATATTACCTGTTGTTTTGTATCGTAATCACCTCAGAGTGGTATGAAATATGTTTGAGCAAAAAAAGGGCAAATTACACCTAAGTCCCTTATTGATAGTTTTTAAACATTTAAGGACAATTTGTTATTAGGTTCACTAGTCCGGACTTCCACAAAAAGATAATTAGTGGACCTAAGTGTTTAAAATTTGTCAAAATTCCTTAAGCATTTAAAATTTGTTTGCGAGGGACCTAAGAATACTTCCCCCTCCCCCCCCCCCCCCCCCAAAAAAAAAAAAAAAAAACAATGAGTGATTTATTTGGTCAAATACATTAAACAAGACCTCAGTTAACTCCACATTATATTACATGGTTTAACAACTATAAATGCTACAAATTCTTGCATTTCAATAAAGTGTATCATGCAATTTCAAAGATGAACACTATCTTTTATATAAATTGATGATTTTTTGCAACATTATATTCTGCTATATTTTGTAACATTCAGTTGATGGAACCTCCAAAAAAAGGGGCCAAAGTTCAACACGAGTGTAAATTTTGAATGTTCATTTATTTGTATTATACCAACATGGGGAGTTGCAGAGAACGAATCTTAAATTGGATTCATTTAAGGAAAAGATAAAAGAGAATTTAGAGAAGATCAAACTCAATAAGCAACTTCCTTACTTAGTCGGAAACATCGTTGAGGTATTATTACTTTCTTTCTTATGGAAATCAAATTAGGTTTTCTTTCTACTCTTTAATTTCCTATAAACATGATGGAAATATGTATAAAAATCAGTCTCATCAAAAAATAGTCTTATTTGACTATAACTATTTAATCATTAATTGAATTTTGTGACCATTAGTTTATGCCAATCTTAGTAGCTGGAAGAGTTAATAAAATGTCAAAACGGTTTGATTTATTTCAAATGAAATATATGTTCTATGCACTATGCATGCATTATGTCTAAAACATATGCAAATAATGAAACATCATACACAAATTTATCACCAGTCATTCCTTTCGATAATGCCTGAATACTTATGGACAAACATGATAAGGTGTATAGATAATCATATAATAGATAAGTTAGAGTAATGGAGTTGGAGTAATTAACTTATAAGAAGGTAATATAAAGTGAATAACTGTACGTTATGTTTCCTTAGTCCGCGACCCCTATCCCTCCAATGTCCATGGCCCTCAATAGGAATCTCACTAGTCCAACATAGTCATCGTAACCACCTGATTTTTGTTGCATATTAGGAAAACGATGATCGCCTCTTCTATGCGCATAATAACCGCAACCTCTTCCCCATCCTCAGAAACTTACACCATCTCCACCACACCCACATTCTATGCCACAATACCCACCATCCACAATAAGTAACACGTAATACAATTTTTATGTAATATTCGCAATATGTGAAGATTTTTTTATTGACATTTGCTAATTAAACTAATTTTTTTTCTGTTAATTAGAAAACAGATCTTCCAACAATGCAGGGTCATTAACGCAATCATGTTTTATGCACCAGTACTATTCGACACATTGGGATTTGAAAGTGATACCGCCCTCTACTCGGCCATCATCACAGGGGCAGTCAATGTGATCTCCATTGTTGTGTCCATATACACAGTTGGCAAAGTGGGACGCAAGTTCCTCCTTCTAGAAGCTGGTGTCCAAATTTTTTTCCCTGAGGTATTTTTTTAGCATGATTCCTAATTAATATATTGTTACATTTTCAAACACAAAGTTTATTAATTCCCCCCGGTTGTTTCTTGTTTCCTTCATCAAATTTAGCTAATAGATATTTTATTTTTTCAAACATGCGTTTAACAATTTTTTTAGCGTGAGTGTGTGTTTCTCTATGCAGAGTGTGTGAAACTGTATGTGCAGTCGGTGTGTATTGTGAATATGTTTGTATGCATGTGAAACTGTATGCACAATGTGAGTTTGTGAAACAGTGTTAGTTGTACCAAAAAAATGAATTTGTGTTTGAAACAATGTGTTGTATGCCGATGTGAAAGTGTGATATTATAAGTTCACATACTTGTTTATATGTGAAATTTCCTACTTTTAAGTGCTGAAGTGAAAGTGTAATATTACAAGTTCACATACTTATGAAATTAATTTTGCTGGTGGATAGTTTTTTGTACTAAATTATTTTTTTATGACTAAATTTTGACATTATAACTAATATGATAATTTTATTTTGTTTGACAGAATGTCATTTTTGGATCCTCATCAAGATTTATGCGTTGCGGTTTGCAGTGTTGATGGAGATGATAATAGAATAAAAGTTGATAGTCAACAACAACATAATTTTTTTTATATTTCGTTTGATTGGTTATAATATAAAAATATCTCATTTGGGGATGATTGTATTAAAATGTTATATTGGATGCTTTTATAAAATTATGTAACTTTTGGAGCGATTGTTTTACGATGTTTAATTTGTTTGGTTTAAGATTCTTTTGTAAACAAAGAGTGGAGGCTTATATAAATGTAAATCTTGGATATAATGCCCTTGTTTTTGTGGACTATTTTTGTATATGTTCTTATGATTTATGTAGTGTGGTAAGAATAATTGAATTTGTTTAAATTCAGGATATTGGAACTTGAATTTTTTTAAACATGTATTAATATTGCTAATAGAATTTTGCCGTTACTAATTCTGAATTTTAGCGTTACTGTTAGTAACATATTTTTTATCGTTACTAATTCTAAATTTTACCATTACTATTAGTAACAGAGTTTTACCGTTACTAATTCTAAATTTTACCATTACTAAAATTACTAACAGAATTTTACCGTTACTAATTCTGAATTTTACTGTTACTATTAGTAACAGAATTTTACCATTACTAATTCTGAATTTTATTGTAACTATTAGTAACAACATTTTACCATTACTAATTCTGAATTTTATTGTAACTATTAGTAACAACATTTTACCATTACTAATAGTAATAGTAAAATCCGGTTACTAATTTCGTGCCCCACGCTTTTTTTCTAACGAAAAAATTATGTTACTAATATTTTTAGTAACGGTAAAATTGTGTTACTAAAGGCGTGTTTTGGTGTAGTGATTACCTATCCTTCGCCTTTTGATGATTTTGTTCATAAGTTTGGACATATTTCATAAATTCTTGATTACGCTCTATGTTTATGTTTCATGAGTTATGATTATAAACATTGATTTTTCATTTGGTATCTCGTTTATATCCAATATTATTTTCTCGTTGAGCTTAGCCTTATGTTTAGTACATTTTGAATATTTGTGCTAAAATCTTGATGACGATTTATATCTTTGGCTTATTATATCATTTTTTAATATTTGTGCATTTATGTGTTATACGATGAGATTCAGGTCCCGTATTCCTATCATCTCCTTGTGCCTACTATGATGTATAACATGTTTTTCACACTCTCAACTTAGTTTCTCTAATGGTATTTTATATCTCAATTCCATGTGTCCTTGTTGATATGGTTTCTTAATCTCTTAATCTACCCTAAAATAAGGAGAAATTTCTATGGGAAGAGAATAATTGATTAACAGGGAGAATAAATTGTGATAAAAGAAAGCTTGCTATAGGATAGAAAGAGAGAAATTTTTTTCTTAAGTTGTATTTCTGTGATATACCATGTTAATGAGAGTTTAGTTAGGGAAAATAGATTTTTAGCATTTTGGGTGATATATATTTGGCCAATACATATAATTGTTGTCTTATATATATATATATATATATATATATATATATATATATATATATTTTGGTCATATCCGGTTTAACTTTTCTCTAAATCAGATATTGTGGTATATTCGTTTCAATCCTTTGGATATCTTATTCCTATATCACTTCTTGATTCTCTTGTCTTTTTCCCTTGTTAATTCCATGATAAAAGGGGAGAGAACTTTCTTCTTAGGGGGATATATTTCTCCCTTAAGGGGAAAGAGCTGTGAGAAATGGGGAGATGAATTAGTGAAACTATAATCTTATGGAATGAAGTTTATATATTTTATCTTATAGCGATACAACGAAAAACTTGGTATATGTTCCTATTAGTGATTGGATGAATTTCTTGGATATTGTTTAAACAATTGTTTCATTTTGCTACTTACATTTCTCTAGAATCGTAACAACGAAAATATTGTGACTTCTCAAAGAAAATCCAATTTTAATTAATCCTAAATTTTAGTTAAACCCTAAAACCTGCATCTAGATGATTTATCAAATAAAATGAAGCATGCAGGATAAAACAAACAATTTCAGAAAAAAATCTCACAAAGGGTCGAAACCTTTTTATTTTCACAATAATTTGTAAAAACGGTTACACAGATTACAATGAAAATAAGAGCGACATACGAAATACCCTTAGGCGTCAGTTTCGATGTCTCGGCTGGAATCTACCGCAAGAACTCCAGGTGGTCAGCAATGAAGAAGAGAAACATCTTCTCCATAAGTTACTCCGTAAGGACACTGTCCACAATAGCACGCAACTCCCCGGTTGTAGAGTTCTCCCCATAAATTACTCCAGATGAGTAAACAATCCTCTTGAAGGTTTAAAGATTCACACAAATATAGGGGAATGGATTTGCGAATCAAAAAGGTATAAAAATTTAAAAAAGTGAAGTCTGTTTTCTGGGATGTTAAAACGCAGAAACTGGTGCGTAAAAGACTTGGAAAAATGTGTAGAATGCACACTGGTATTTATACGAAAATCGAGGCGGCGGCGTCGCTCGAACGAGAAAGGCATCTCGCTCGAATGAAGGACACGTGTCATTCGAACGACATCGCGCGAGATGCTCATCTCACTCGAATGACAGTGGAAACTCATTTGAATGAGCTCGTCGACCGAGGCACTCTTCTTCTACACTTAGAAAAGCTTATTCTTTCGATAAAAAATATTTCAGACTTCAAAAAATATTTTCTAAAAATTCCCAAATATTTATGCAAATATAAATAACTCTAATAAATCATTTTACCAATAATGCGTCGTGGAGTAATGGGAACGATTGAGAAGCACGTCGCATGTAGCATGATGCACGTGTGAAGATGGTGGATGCATGGATTCGGATCAAGGCCGTCGTGGATGATCGTGTTGACGTGCCAAATGTAGCGGTATCAAACATACATACTGTGATCTAGGACAAATAGAAAATTCCTAGATCTACCCCGGACATTTATAAAACTATGTCCTTACAAATCTCTCCCTATGTCTATGCCGTTACATACATTAAAAAATCCGAATTATGCAATCTCTCTAAAACAAATGACATTTAAGTTAATGTCACCATTAAACCTTCAAACTGAGAATACTAAATGACATGTTTCAATCAAACTTCAACATCTTTAAATTTTTAGCTCTTCAGAAACTCCGAAAACTTTTCTCATCAGGGTGTGCAATCCAATAAATAAACTTTGTACCTACACACATGAGATAAAGCAGATACCCATGACAAGCAACAGTTTGAAATATAATGATATGCAAAAATCAAAAATCAATTAATCTTAAGCAAATCATTGATAAATCAACCAAACACCAAGATTCTCCCCCATAATTCATTCTCCCCCTTTTTATGTTGTCCCCAAATAGACAGATATGAGAAGCATAAATATGGAAAATGTCACATGGTGTTGATACCAAATTTAATCTACTGACGTGGACCAATCCTATGAAGACACGTGGCTATCTACATGGAAACTACAAACACTTCCGAGGAACCCACTCGCTCCGAGGAACAAGACTACAATGAGGGAGACTAGTTACCCGAGGAACACTGTTTACTCCGAGGAACTCATACCCTCCGAGGAACTCTTGAATACCAAGAAGCTTAGGCGGTCCGAGCAACTCAGGCGGTCCGAGCTGCATCTCGAACAAATCATTAATAGCTGTATAACCAACAGTTCAACTGATTCATTAAATGCTTATCATTCAGACGCACACGCAAAAAGGGCATTAAATGTATTACCATTTCATATGTATATCATTTAATGTATTAACCTTTCACATTATAGCCTCAGGTCTATAAATACATTGTACAATCCTCATTGTAAGGGATCCGAATCCTAACCTTGGGATCGAGAACAAAATTTCTTGTAATCGAGAATTCAAAAACACTCAGCAATAAAGCAACAGTGGACGTAGGACATTCTCATAAGGATGAACCACTTTAAAATTCTTTGTTTAATTTATTTATCTGTGATTAAATAATTAGAGTGATCTAATTTTTTACATCAACAAATTGGCGCCGTCTGTGGAAAATGATTAATAATATCGTTTTTCATAAAAAATAATCCATTATTAATGGCGGATATTCCTGAATCCAGCAATCGAAACGCTGGAACCCCTCCAAATCCATCTGATCCACCAATTGTTCCAGATCTGACTGGAATAATGGCAAATCTGGATTAAGGCCAGACCGTCATGCAAGAAACAATGCGACAACTCATCCAAAGCCTCCATGGCGGTGCATCAGCCCATTCCAAACCACGAAGCATTCAAAGAAATATCTGTGCGCCTTCTTCGCGTACTAGGTTTACTAACTCACATTGCAATAAGGAATCTGATCATTTCTCTTATCAACCTGGGCAAACTTCGTCTGTGCGAGCCACGGATACTGAACAACGTGTCACCCTCTCCCCAGAAAGGACCAGCGCGTTGGAAAGATTAAGTAGGGTTTCTCCTTTCGATCGATTAGGCCTTAGGAGGAACAAAAGTCCTCTTAATGCAGCGTCGAGGAGCTTTCGACGACCATCAGATTTAAGGGAAGGATCTGTCCAGTCGCGACCAGCTGCTCATCAAGATAGATCCTATGACCGACCAGTTGCTCGTCAGGATAAATCCCAGGAAGCTACTTCAACGCGATCAGTTGCTCGAACCAATAGGCCCGAGGAAGGAAATGATGCATGGAAAGGATCTATTTAAAGGCTGGAGGATAGATTAGGGGAAATGGTTAAGGCCAAGAATCCTCTACAACGAACCTTTGTCCGAGGAACACCTTTTGTCCAGGACATTATTGATTTTCTAACACCATCAAAATTCAAAGCACCTGTTGTGACTCCCAAGTATGATGGAAAGACTGACCCTGTCCTTCATATAGAACAATACCAAGCTGCAGCCGACATTTATGCTGTCCCAGATGAGATGAGATGCAGAGCATTCTCGGGAACTCTTATCGGATCTGCTCAGATATGGTATAATAATCTTCCTCGGGGTAACATTTTAACTTTTCTTTAACTGGCCGAGTTAGTCATTGGGAATTTCTTCTTTGCCGCAAAGCCAGTTAAACGAGTAGCACATTTGTTAAGTGTTAGACAAAAAGCTGGTGAAAGTATCAGAGATTATATAACTCATTTTAATAACGAGAAGCTCGAAGTCATTGATTATGAGGAGAAGACAACGATTACCGCTTTGATGAGTGGACTGCTGCCAAACAAGTTGTACTACACTTTGGCCAAAGATCCACCTCGAACCATGTCAGACCTGATGGGAAAAGCATCCAAGATTATGAATGTCGAGGAGGCTATGTCTGCGAAGAAGAATATGGACGCCAAAGAAACCAAGGTGGAAGGTGATAAAGCTAAGAAGAAAGAACATAAGAACAATGGTGGTGACAAACAATCCAAAAATAGGTCATCATGGGAGGTCTTGAGGAAATTTGATAATTACACACCTTTGAAGGTAAATATCAACCACGTCCTAGAATAAATTAAGAACAACGAGGAGTTAAACTGGCCAAAGAAAATAAAGGCAGACCCTGAAACGAGGAATAGGGAAAAATATTGCGAGTTCCACAAGGATCATGGCCATATGACTAAAAATTGCATAGCTCTTCAGAATGAGATTGAAACACTCATCCTACGAGGGAAGCTAGCAAAGTATGTTGATAGGGGAGGCGAAAGAAGAAACAACGACCGAACTAGAGAGAGGTGTAGATCTCCTCGTCGAGCAGAGGAGAATAAGAAGAGAAACCATGAAGTTGATCCGGAGGATGACCCCGATCTTCCCAAGAAACCAAGGCAGCCAGAATGAGAGGTATTTTTAATATGTTTTGGGTCATTTTATTGTAATATTATTACAGGAGGAGATGCAGGAGGAGGAGACCTTACTGCAGAAAGAAAAGCTTACCTCGGTGAGTCTCAAGCTTGCTCGTACATTCAGCGAATAAATTTAGCTGAGGAAGATCATCCGAGAAAGGTGAACAAGGAGAAATGGGTTATCGGTTTTTCAAAAAATGACCTTGCAGGTGTTTTATATCCTCATGATGACCCGATGGTGATCAAAATGAGAATGAAGGAAGTCATGATTTCAAGAGTGCTGGTCAACAATGGTAGCTCGGCAGACATCATGTTCTACTCGTGTTTCGATAGTTTGAATATAAAGCTATCCCAACTGGAGCCTTACCACAGACCCCTCGTCGGTTTTGCTAGCGAGAAAGTATTTCCACTTGGGACGATCAAGTTGGATATATTCATTGGTACGTGGCCTGCTTATCGGACAGAAAGAATACGTTTCTTCGTGATGGACAATAATGTCCAGTCATCATACAATATCATCATGGGAAGAGTAGGATTGAAGAAGTTCGAGGCTGCGCCATCTACAGTGCATCAGTGCCTAAAATTTCCAACCAACTTTGGAGTAGGAGTTGTGAAAGGTGATCATAAAGTAGCCCGGGAATGCTATTATTCATCCGCCGAGCAAGAAGAACTGGAAGAATCAAAGAAAAAGACCACTACTCATCAAGTGGATGAAGGTACAGAAATTGAAACATTGGATCCTCGAGATGAGTCGCAACTCGTGAAGGGTCAAGTGGTGAAAGCTACTGAAAACATCATTCTGGATGACGAGCACCCTAATCGAACTACTCAAATAGGTTCATCGTTGGAAGCCTCATTAAAACAAGAATTGATTGTAATACCCCGTAATATTATATGACTTTTAAAATGGGTTATAATTTAATTTAATGGATTAATTAGATTTTTTATTAATTAATTCATTCGGGTTTATCCGGAAGGTGGATATTAAAAATGGAAAATTATGAATATTACTTAAAGATATTTAGGTAATATATGAATGTGATGTCATTAATATGACTGTATGATATAAATTCGGTAATTTATATTTTTAGTCAGACGCGGTATGGGACGTGTCGGGAATAGTTAATTAAATTAAAAAGGAAATTTATTTTCTATTGATCTAATAGTCATTTCGATTGCTTTGTTGCGTCCGGAAGGTTCGAAATAGTCAGAAAAGTCTATTTGGATGTCAATTTTGAGTCTCGGGTCATTTGGGAATGAATAGACAACCCGAAAGGGCATTTTGGTCATTTTCTAGGGGGATGAATAGTGATTTCAGATTTGGAACTGTTATAAGTAGTAGTAGATTAAATGTATGGGGATTATTCATCTCCTCTTCACAAATAAGAGCAGCCATCTTCCTAGAGAGAGTGTAAGAGTGCTCGGGAAGGGAAAAGTCACTTGGGAAGGAGAAGAACAAGAACCAAGGTTCACCACCACCAACCACCACCGGAGTTTGACCGGAGAAGGGATAACCAACTGAGATATACTACACCAAAGGATCAAACCTACAAGAAAGGCAAGTGTTTGATAATGGCAAATTCAGTTTGTATATTGTGCATGTTAGAATAATATGAAAAGAGAAGATTATTATTGTTTGGAAGAAATAATGGAGTATTCAATGGATTTCTGGAAAACTGAAATGATATAGGAATTTAACTCATATTTTAGGATGATATTAATCCACTAAATAGTCACGAATCTGTTGAAGAAATTATGAAAACCATTGATGTGTTCTTGAAGATGATATAATGATAATTTCTGGAAATAAGGAGATAAACATGCTTTTAATCCAACCCCTTGATGATTCTAGGATGTTTAGTGTACTGGAAATCGTTCATATATGTTGGTATATCATGTAGTAATCATAATAACTCATTTTGGAGGTTAATATGAAGGTTTAAACGAGTAAAAATGGTGAAACCCATAGTTGCAGAAAATGCAGAATATCAGGCCTGGACCTGAGGGATCGATCGATCGACCCCTGCCTTCGATCGATCGACCTCCCCAGTTTATGTAAAGTTATTTCTTTTTAAATGTTGATTCTTATCCCAAACCCTTTGTGGATATTTGGTGATTATTATTTGGAGATTATGGGACCTAGAAAATATCAGTAAACCTTTGATGAGATTAGACTTTATTTGATTTGGATTCAAGTGATTTAAATGATGAAAATTATATTAAATGGAATTTCGGTTGCTAGATTCATTTGTAAAAAATTCCAAATGGGGATGGATGAGGATTTAAGATAGGACCAGTAGGGGTCATTTAATATAACACCTGGGTATCCTTAAGTTTACAAGAGGGTTTAATTCTAAGTGAAAGAATATGTGTTTATAAGAGATTTGAAACTATCGGTTTTAACCTTAAATTGAAAGGAGAACTAAACTCGTAGTAGTTCGGGAGAAATAATGTTATGGACCAGTAGGATATTAGTAACTTCTTACTGAATATAAGATGAGGAAAAACCTATTTGAATCTTATGAGATGGGAGCTTAGAATACATTTGTTTTAAAGAGGGTATGAGGTTATCCCGATCGCATAGTTTAAGCTTTCGGACCTCCTCGATCGACAAAGTTAAGTAGTAGTGTATTGGAGGGGTTCATTGTTTGGATTTCACTTTGCAAGACGCTCCGCGCGTGAACCTTAACGACGTCGGTAGTGTAGAGATGTTGTAGGATGCGAGGATAATTAATTTATGAAGTAAAGATATGATATTTTAAAAGAGATATAATGCTACGTATGGGAAATATCTTAGGGTAGTGATAATTACCTTATTGATATTATATTATAGGTATGATAATACCTATTTGATTGATTGATGTTTATGTGTATGACATACCTAGCTTACTTGCTATCGGTGGGAGTTTTACGCGTGAGGGCAGTCATATCCTGATGAATCCATGGGATCGTTGATTTGTCGCTCGAGAACATAGGTCTATGAAAGACTTATCGGGAAGTTGATAAGTCCGTTGACTATGGGTACATAGGTATGTGCATGACCCATGGATACGAGAACTATGTTCGCCTCCAATTTGTTTGTTGTTGTTTGTGGTTCGTGGAATCTTACTGAACCTGTAGTCCCCTATTCAGCGACATGCGATGATGGGACATGATAGCAGAGTAATGCATTGCACCACAGCTATGACTAGGGGTGCTGTATTAAATATGAATATATATATATATATATATATATATATAATGGATTAAATGGTTACATAATTATATATTGTATTTAAATCTATCTACGGTGATAATTTTAGACAACGGAGAATAGAGGAAGATAATGGAAGTAAGTTAATGAATATTTATTCTTAAAGAATTGAAAAGCTTAACTCATATTAATGAGTAATGATTCATGTTAATGAGGAACTAATCATATTAAGTATATACGTAAATGAATAATAATGTGACGTATGGTATGGGACATACGGGGATTATGATATGGGAATGGAACTTTAATATGGAGATTAGAAAAGAGGAACCATTAACTAGGAGGTTAGTAGGAAACGTTAAGTGTCTAGTTGAGAGGTGAGAATTGCAAGTGAGAGTTGGATCTAACATGTACATAATAAATGCTTTATTGCACTTGTTAAATACGTGCTGTTTTTAAAATAAACTACACATTCGGGATCTGACCCGTTTCCTTGCATATTTTCTTTTCTATTGTATCTCTATATCAGGTGTCCAGCAACAGGGACGCCAACCATAGTTGATTTTGACGAGCTATGGAGGTTTTTCTTAGACGCTTGTCATCTTTTGATTCACAGTATTCTTACATAGGGCATGTTGCCCAAAGGATTTCAGTTATCATTTTCTGTCAGAGTTAAACTATTGTATTTGTGTCTTTTAAATACATTTAACATTATTGGGATTGTTGTAAAGGATTTATATTATTTGGGAATGTTTATTCCAGTTGCATTTAAATTCTTTTGAGTTATTTATTTAGTGATCTGTGTTGTAGAATAAAAATGTGTTGTGTTATTATTAAACTGGAAATGGATTTTGTTAAATTAAAATTTGGAAAGTTTTTAACTTCAGCTTAATTGAGTTTTGGGTGAGTTGTATATGTTTTTGACAGTGATGCTAAGAATGAGCCAACTGTATATTCTGTTTTAATTTGGTATGGGACTGGACACCCGGTATTTAATTAGGCGGGGTGTTACGTTAATGACTTTCCTTAGAAGCAGAAGACAAACTTTTGCGTGGAGTCATGAAGATATGCCTGGGATAGACCCAAACTTCTTATGTCACGAGCTCAATGTGAATAAGGAGATCAAGCATGTGAAGCAGAGAAGAAGAGTATTCAGTCCCGAGAAGAATCAAGCTATACAGGAGGAAGTCGAGAAGCTCCAGAAAGCTTGTTTCATTAAAGATGTTATATATCCAGATTTGTTAGGTAATGTGGTGATGGTAAAGAAGAAAAATAACAAGTGGAGGATGTGTGTGGAATTCCCCGACCTCACAAAGCATGCCCAAAGGATCATTTTCCATTGCCCCGAATTGATCAACTGGTGGATGCTACCTCGGGACACGAGTTGCTGAGCTTCATGGATGCTTATTCTGGCTACAATCAAATTAAAATGAAACCTGAAGACAGGGAAAGTACTGCTTTTATTACCCCTAGGGGAACTTATTGTTATAATGTTATGCCTTTTGGTTTGCAAAATGCAGGTGCGACATATCAGATGCTGATGGACAAGGTCTTTGCTGAACAAATCAGTGACAACATGGAAGTCTATGTTGACGATATGCTGATAAAAAGCAAGAAAGCTGCCGATCACCTAGTTGACTTAAGCCAGACTTTTGATCAACTAGATAAATATGAAATGAAACTGAACCCGACGAAGTGCATCTTTGGAGTACGAGAAGGCATGTTTCTCGGGTACATTTTCAATCAACGAGGCATTGAAGCAAATCCTGAAAAGATCAAAGCTTTATTAGGGCTACGATCTCCAACGACGAACAAGGAAGTACAGAGTCTCACAGGACGAGTAGAGGCACTCAACAGATTTGTGTCACGAGCAACTGATAGATGTCTCCCGTTCTTCAAGACACTCAGAAAGACTTTTGAGTGGAATGATGAATGCGAGAAGGCTTTTCAAGACTTGAAGAGATACTTGGGAACACACCCATTGTTGTCCAGGCAAGTGATGGGAGAAAAATTATACTTGTACCATGAAGTGTCCGAGAATGAAGTTAGCTCGGCATTGATCAGAATGGAGAATGGAGTACAAAAGCCAATTTACTACACAAGTAAGGCCTTTTGAGGAGCAGAGATCTGATATCCAAGGTTGGAGAAATTGGCACTAGCGCTGATTGAGGCAAGTAGGAGAATGAGGCCATATTTCCAGGCTCACACCATAGTAGTATATACTGATATGCCATTGAGGCAAGCCCTACATAAGCTAGAAAAATCAGGAAGATTAATGTACTGGGCAATAGAACTCGCTGAATATGATATAGTCTATGAACCCAGAACATCATTTAAAGGGAAAGCTGTAGCAGATTTTATAGCGGAGTTCACCTATCCTGATACCCCGAGGAGCAAAAGTTGCTCGCTGATCAACTTGTGGATGTTACAGGATCAATAAACACAAGCTCAGACCAATTCCGATTGATAAAAGGGCGTGTGGATGTTACAGGATGTGATACAGAGATGGTTGTGAGGATTCCGGATGAGGAACAAGAATTGCTCACTGATTAACCTGTGGATGTTACAGGATAGACAAACACTAGCCCAGACCAACTCCGGTTGGTAAAAGGGCAAGTGGATGTTACAAGATCATTAAATTCGAGCTCAGACCAACTCCGGTTGGTAAAAGGGAAAGAAAAGATGATCAACGAGGAGCGAGAAAAATCCAGGGAGGATGAAAGGAAGCAGCAAATATTTCACCGAGGAACTCTGACTGATTCAAAATTTGAAGACGAGTTACCTATATGGAGGCTATATGTAGATGGCTCATCTTGCACTACAAGATGCTGCGCGGGGATAGTTTTGAGAACTCCGGACGAGGTCGACAGGGAATACTTTTTGCGTTTCCAATTCAAAGCTTCCAACAATGAGGCTGAATATGATGCCATGATCGCAGGACTTAATTTGGCAAAAATTATGGAGGCGCAACAGGTAGTGATTTTCAGCGACTCTCAATTGATTGTAAACCAAATGATGGGAGTATATGCAGTTAGAGGAGAATTAATGATCAGATATCATGCAAAGGCAAAGGAGCTGGTGTTAGAATTTGCCGCTATTCAGCTGGTTAGAATACCAAGAATGGAGAATGTGAGAGCAGACGCCCTAGCTCGACTAGCATCAGCTACTCACAACGAGCTACGATGAACAATCCCAATTGAAGTGTTAGCTGGTCAGAGCATAGATGAAGATCTGACGATGAACTTTATCACCCTTGATTTAGGACCATCTTGGATGGATTCCATCAGGGCGTATATTGAGGACGGAGAATTACCAATTGACAAGATCACTGGCAAAAAGTTGAAGTTTAAAGCTGCTCGGTATGTACTAACTAATGGTGTTTTATATAGACGAGGAATTATGGCAGGTTTGCAGAGATGTGTACATCCCTCCGAGGTGAAAGAATTAATTGAAGAGATCCATGAAGGGTCTTTTGGAGCACATGTAGCAGGTCGAACGCTTTTACAAAGGGTGATGACGCAAGGATACTACTGGCCGACGATGAGGGATGATTGCATAGCCTACGCCAAGAAATGTGACAATTGCCAGTGCTTTTCCTCCATCCGAAGAACTCCACAAGCATTGTTGACACCCATAACTTCCCCTTGGCCATTTGCCATGTGGGGAATTGATTTGGTTGGGCCACTGCCAACGACCCAAGGAAGGTTCAAGTATCTCGTCGTCGCAGTGGACTATTTTACTAAATAGGTAGAAGCTGAGCCACTCATTGACATGACGTACGAGAAGGTGTACCAATTTGTTTGAAAGAACATCATTTACCGATATGGTCTCCCTCATGCCTTCATCACAGACCATGGAACACAATTTGATAACAAGGAGTTTACCGTCTATTATCATCATTAAAACATTTTGAAGGTTCATTCAGCACCAGGCCATCCTCAAAGCAATGGACAAACTGAAGTGACATACAGAATGCTGTTGAACGGGTTGAAGAAACGATTGGATGATGAAAAAGTAAACTGGATCAACGAGCTACAATCAGTACTTTGGGCTTACCGAACAACTCCCAGAGTAGCAACTGGAGAATCACCATACATGTGGCGTTTGGAAGTGAAGCTGTCATACCTGTCGAGTTGGGCCTCCCAACACACAGGGTACTGAATTTCAATTCCCCTATCAGCGACTTAATGAGAAGAGTGAATTTAAACATGCTCGAGGAGGTTAGAGAAGAAGCAGCCTTTAGAAATGCTGCTTACTAGCAGCGAACAGCTTTGTTCTACAACAAGAGGGTGAAGAAGTGCGACCTGAAAAAAGGAGACTATGTGCTGAAGAATGTAATTCAAAAACAAAATAAGCTGGAAGCAAACTGGCATGGACCATACCTAGTTACGGAAGTTGTTCGACCAGGAACTTATCGAATAGCAACTTTAGAAGGCGAGGAGTTTAAGAATGCATGGAACACAGAGCACCTGCGCAAGTATTATCAATGATGTATATGTAACACAGTTCCATCAGTATGAATAAAATGAAGATATTCTGCCAAAGTCTCTCCTTTTTATTGAGAATTTTTCGGGGAATACTAGTGCTACAAACTACTCGGCAAAACTCGGCAAAGCTCAGACTGATCAGCAAAATATTCCTAAAAATGCCAACTTCGGTTGGTTAGGAAACAATATATTCCTAAAAATGCCAACTTCGGTTGGTTAGGAAACAATATATTCCTAAAAATGCCAATTTCGGTTGGTTAGGAAACAAAATATTCCTAAAAATGCCAACTTCGGTTGGTTAGGAAACAAAATATTACTTAAAATGCCAACCTGTTTGGCTAGGAAACCATATATTCCTAAAAATGCCAACCTGTTTGGCTAGGAAACAAAATATGCTCTCAAATGCCAACTTATGTTGGTCGGAAGGTACGTACATTCTCGAAAATGCCAACTTATGTTGGTCAGGAGGTAAGATTATTCCAGAAGATGCAAAAATTTCTAACTATGGCTGGTCGGAGATAAAAACCCACCCTGTAGTTAGTCGACAAGAAAAATTTACCGATCTTGGTTGGTCGGAAGCATTTTATAGGTAAAATTATTTCAAAAGGAAACATTTTATAGGTAAAATTATTTCAAAAAGACTAACTATAGCTGGTCGGTGATAAAAACCCATTAACTGTAGTTGGTCGACATGGAGAATCAAACAACTTTGGTTGGTTGGAAACATTTTAAACAACATTTTTATAATCATTACCTTATTATTAAGTGATCGAGCAACAGTATTGATACTTATAATTTTTTTTATTGATAATGAGTTGGTCGACAAACAACACAATATTGTTATCTTTTTAACAGATATGCATAAACATAAAGTGTTTGATAAATACAAGACAATAGTAATCAAGATTTGCAAACAAAAATGAAAGTCTTTCATTGAATTCAAAATAAATTACATTGATAATGAAATTACAGTTACATTGACATGTATACTAACTATTACATCAAAAATTCCTATTCTACTGGTCTCTTCCCCTCTGCTTTTGACACAGGTTCCTCGCCAGCAGGCGGATCTTTAAAGACAGAGTAGAATTGATGAAGTTGAGGTCCTTCAACATCCTGACCTTCATCACGGATGGTCGGTCTAAGAGATGCTCGGGATGAGATACCTCGATTTGAGAATGTAAATGGTAGTCATCGAGATACTTTGAAATTAAGCTCTGAGGAATGGCCCGATCAGGGATCCACTCCATCTCCAAATTTTATGGTGGCACAGGCAAGTCGAGCAAGCCGGGATCATGGTAATCCCACAGATAATGACCTTGTTCGAGCTTTAACACACCTAAGGCATTCAGCCAGCCTTACATGTAGCCCTTATTGTTGGCATTTTGGATACGATCATCCAAGTGGAATAGTGCTTCGTTGTATCCAGCCATCCAAAACTCCCTAGGTTGTTTGTGGAATTGATATGTTAGCCTTTCTAGCTTCTCGTGGAGATTCTTGATGAAACTTTCCTTATTCTCCAAGATGGACCTCTGCGCAGAGAGTTGTTTTTCCAAGTCCCTAATCTTCTTTGACATGTCAGACAAAGCCTGGTTCTTCTCCATTAATTGGAAAGCTTGGTTCTCTAACGCAGACTGAGTTCTCTGTTCTTCGATAAGAACCCGAGCTGCTCTTCCTCATCCCCGAGGAGCTCTTGCTCGACCATGAGAAGATGTAGAGGTGCCTGAACTCTTCAAAGTCTCCAACTCGTTCCTCAACTTAGCATTCTCAACCTCTAAGAACGAGAATCCCTCTTCGGTCAGTGGGATCAAGGCATTGGAAGTGGAGGCTGCAGACTTCAATTGTGATAGCTCTTTTTGCAAGTTATTGTTCTCTTGCTCCAGTAGCATGGCAATCTGTCTGCACTCCTCGACGCCACCCATCAAAGTTCTCTCCCTTACATCATACCCGGTAAAAAGCTTCTCGTAGCCCTTGTCAGCAACGATCAGCTTGTACTTTTTCTCATAACTCTCATGCAACGAGGCAGTGGATTCTTTATATTGAAGCTGAAGGTCTTCAAGGGTGCCTTGGAGATCCTCGATCATTTCCTAGTAAGACACATTATTGGCCACCGCTCGATCAAGCAGACACTTCAGGTACTGATATGCTTCCACTGCCTGTTCTGAAGCATCCTGGCCAAGGATGTCAGCAACTTGTGCAGCACTCAAGTCTGTGTGACCAGCCTTGAAGTACTCATTACATTGTCGCAGCAACTTCGTATCATGGACAGATAGCAATTCCATCCTGGCCAGAAACTAGCAGAGAAAGAAAGAGAAATCATCAATAAGAAGAATAAGCAGAGTATGAATGAAAGATAGACAACAATATGAAAGAAAATTCAAATTTTATTAGATCGTACAATTTAGAGTTACAAGTTCTGGATTACATTTGACAAAAGAAGAAAAATATAAAGATAAGCCCGAACAACACTACACATTTTCCTTATCTCCCAAAACCTTCTCGGGAGGTTGGGAAGAGGAAGTAGGTTGCTCGGAGGGAACTGTGGGTTGTTCGGAGAGCACCAACTGTTGCTCGGAAGAAGAAACGACTTGCTCGGCAGCATATTGGACGGTTGGGGGGGTGATCTCCCATCACCATTGAAGACTCCTCAGAGGTAGCTTCTGTAATACCCCGTATTTTTTGTGATATTTATTTTTGGGATTAATTAATTAAATGAGAATTAATTGGGAATTAATCCGCATAAAATACTAGCGAGTTGTGAGTTGGTATTTGACTATATTGAGTATATATGATGATATATGAATATTGAATTATGAAATTTATCGTGAGATTTATATACGGCAACTTGGTCATTTTATTGGGACGCGTGTGACAGTCGCGTCAGGATATAATTATTTTAATTGTAAAAGTGAATTTAAATTCTATTAACCGTTTGGTCGTTTTGAGTGCGCCAACGCGTCCGGAAGTGTCGAGATAGTCAGAAAACACTAGCCGGGGGTTTAGTTTAACCCCCGGGGTATTTTTAGGCCATACCGGCAACATTAAGGGTAGTTTGGTAATATTGTATTTTTTGGGATTTAATAATGACGAAAATTAGGAGTCTTTATCTGATTGGGAATAGACCCACTAAACCCACTAACCAACCCTTAATGACCCAATAAGCTACGGGGGTTATCAGATTAGGTTTCCAAAACTTTCCCAAAGAAAACCCTAGCCACCTTTGGAGAAGAAGGCTTGTAGAGAGAGAGAGAGAGAAGGAATTCTGCAGAAAAGCTTCATCAAACCAACACCAAATTCAGAGACACTCGAGGCAAGTGATTTAATCCTATTTAATTCAGAGAATGTCTCTTCCATTTTAGATAAATTGAAAGATTTACATTTGTTCTTGGAAGTTAAATAAAAACCCATTTTAATTGGACTTAGGAATTGAATTTTGAGGACAAATTGCATGTAGAATAGTATGGAGATGATTATTCTGATGTTAATATATGTTGGATGTAACAAAAACGGATCTAGAATGGACTTATTAAAGATTTAAAATTCTAGGGTTTATGTTCTTGAAAATTTGGGGAAAATGGTAGAGATTTGGTGAATTAATGATGTTTAGGAAGTGTTAATTCCTTAAAAGATGTTAGTATATGACCTTAGTATGTTTTAGGATGAGGGGAGACCATAAAACATTGTTGGGAAGAATTTTGGTTGAGATTAGAAGTGTAGAAATTGGTGAAAAACGAATATAGAATTTCTGGGCTTGAATCTGGTCACTCGTTAGAAGACCTACCCAGGTCGTTCGAACGAGCTCATTCGAACGAGCTTTAAACGAGTTGACAGTTTGGGGTTCTAACGAGAGGGATGTTCGTTCGATAATCTCGTTCGAATGAGATCTCGTTAGATAACCCAATTCGTTCGAACGAACTCTCGTTCGAACAGCCTCGTTCGAACGAGACTTCTAACGAGCTGGCAGTTTAGGCCTTTTGGCCTGTTTTGATTTTTGGAGTCCCGTAAACTTGTTCGAGGATAGAGATAACATTCCTTTGATGGTGTATTAGTATACTTGGGACATTTGGGATATAATGAGGAGTAAATTATATAAGTGTGAATCGAATCAAATAGACATTTGAGTCGAGACGTGAGTGCCTGCTAGGACGTGAGAATAAATTATTGGCACGTATAATTATGGACCGGGATTATATAAGTTGTATATATATTAAGTGTGTACGAGAATGCGATAAGTACTAAAATTAAACTACGGGAATTACTAAGATGCGTGTTTACTTAGTATTGGTATATGATTTGTGTGTATGACATACCTACCATACTTGCTATCACGGGAGGTTTGCGTTCGCTTAGGGCCCTCTAATCCTTGTGTTGCCCAGATTTAGACTGGTTACCTCGATGAACATAGGTCAGAGAAGGACTTATTGGGATGTTAATAAGTCTGCTGATCGTGGGAGCGCAGGTATGTACGTGACCCATGTGATGTGACTGTGTTCGCCTCCACTGTTTGTGATTTGTGTTATCTGAACGATTCCTGAGAGATTAGGAATACGTGATTCCTTAAGTATGTGATGTACCGAGATGGATAGCAGAGTATGTGTTCACCGCAGCTTAGTCTCGGGGTGCTTATATTGTATATTTATGTTGTGGAAAATATACACTTAATAAACTGAGAACTTTCATATGGTATTGTGTGTAACTATTGAATAACAAAAGGGAGGATCTATAATGAGTTGTATTACTTTTACGTGAGAACCTGAATTTAAGTTAAGCCCCTATTTAATTGCGAGCATTATAATGTTAATGGGAACCGAGTAATAAAGGTAGAACCTATGACAGTCTAGCTAGGTATGATGTCATTTAGATAGTGGTTAGTGTCATTTTAGATGGGTACTTACGTTAAGAGTGCACAGTTAGACGAGAGGTGAGAATTCCATGTGAGTGCATGTCCTAACATGTATTTTACATTTAATGTTTTAAATGATTTTAAAGCACTTACAAGTTTTTAAAATATCTCCACATTCGGGCTCTGACCCGTTTGGTTTCAAATCTATCTTTTTGTAAAACCTTTATAGGTGCCCAGCCACAAGGACACCATGCATAGGATACTCATTCAGATGACGAGCTGTAGCTGTTTGTGAAAGTTACAGGGACTTACTTTTAGACGCTTATATCATTTGGATTCCATGATCAGTATTCCTCAGTTTTAGGGCATGTTGCCCAGTTTCATTAGAGTTACATTTCTATTTCAGTTTTTCAGACCTTGGCATGTATTGATTTAGTATTCAGTATTTAGTTATTTCATTTCAGATGTGGAGTTTGTTGTGAGGAGTTTTTCCTCCGAATTTATTTATTTCATGTGTTGGTTATTCTACTATTTCGTTATGGTGTTATTATTCATGCTTTAAAATCTTTTACTGCATGTTAATCAGACTTTAATTAAAATTTGGCAACTTACTTTTTAAATACTAGGTGGTTAGTAATAATAAAAATGTTTTCGACAGTGATGCTATTAGCTGAGCCAACTTGGCATTTTGAATTAATTTAATAAAGGAGTAGCTACCCGGTATTTAATTAGTCGGGGTGTCACAAGTGGTATCAGAGCATCAGGTTCTAGTGTCCTTTAGGATCTGTACGGCTATTATGTTTCCGCTAAGTTTCTTTGATATAGAGCCCTATATTTTAGGACTGTTGTACTCTATTTGTGTATGCTTCGTTCTTCAGCTATTTTAAGTTTATAAACTGTGAACTTATAAACTTTATTCGTATTTCAGATGCCTCCACGACGTGCACGAAGAGTTCCCAGGGATGCAACGCCCGAACCCCAGCCCGCTCCCGTTCAGGGCATGATGAACACCGCTGAGGTTGCAGCTATTGTAGCCCAAGCGGTAAATGCCGCAATTGCCGTAGTTCAGCAGGCACCACCTCAGGCGCCGGTTGTCGCGCCAGTACAAGCAAATGCATTCCCGTCTGCTTGGGAACGTGTACGTGACGCTTTTCAGAAAGCGCATCCGCCAGAGTTTGCAGGTAGCTCAGATGTGGTAGTCTCGAGCCAGTGGAGGAAGGATATGCAGAGGCACTTGAGGATGTATGAGTGCAAGGACATTCAGAAGCAGGTGCTAGATACTTTCAAGCTAGTTGGATCTGCACTACAGTGGTGGGAGTCTATTACCACTGTGGAGGAGAGGAATACTCTCACTATTCAGGACTTTTGGGTGCGGTTCGACCGCAAGTACTTTCCGTCGGCTGTTCACACGAAAATGAGGAGGAAACTGATGAATCTGAAGTAAGAGGGTAAGACCGTGGCCGAGTATGAGGCCGAGTTCACGAATCTGTTGAATATCGCTCCGGATGAGATACCGAGAGAAAAGAAGAAGATTGAGAAATTCACCGACGGGTTGACATGGAGAATCCATCGGCATCTGTTAGGGAACCTTTCGTTGGCCACTTATTCTGATGTGGTTAAGGCTGCTTTGTTACACTACCAGGATCACCGCTTTCATATGGCTGAGGGCAAGAGATCAGGAGAGTCTAACCATCAGGGCAGGACAGGGGGACATGGTGCCGGTGGTGCACAATCTGTTTAGGGGCAGAGACAGGGTGAGCAGGGTTCTCAGCAGGGGGATCAGAAGAGGTTCAGATCAGGGAATTACAGGCACGGACAGGGAGGTTTCCGTCAGGTCCATCAGGGTCCAAACGGCCATCAGGGCCAACAGGGGCAGAATGGGCAGCAGTTTCAGCAGGGCCAAGGGAGGAATGGTAATGGCCACCAGGGCCGGGGACCGCAGGGGAAGAGAGGAGGGAACTTCCCAGGGAAGTGTTTTGTTTGTGGCAAGACTGGCCATAAACGACAGGATTATCCTGATAGGGGAAGGGCCCCACAGCAGCAGCAGCAGTGTGCTTTCCAGGAGCCGCAGAGGCCTATGTTTCCTGCCGCTCTCCCCGCACCGCCACAGATGGCATCTTTGCCACCCATTTCAGCAGTCCCAATTCAGCAGGGGCAGCTACAATATGGACGTGTCTACAACGTCCACCAGGAAGTAGTTCCACAGGCACCGCCCGCGATTGAGGGTACGTTTCCTATCCATGGCACTATAGGTCGGGTATTATTTGATACGGGGGCTACACATTGTTTTATAGCTACACATTTCGTGAGAGCCTTAGGATTGTTAGCTACGGCAGAGAGCACAGTGACGTGTGTAGACTCACCATTGGGGAGTGGGTCACTTATTTTCTTTATATGCCGGGGAGTGGGGATAGAGATTGGTAGTCTGGTATTACCTGCAAATATGTTGGTATTAGATATGCATGTTCACGATGTGATTATCGGTATGGATTGGCTCGCTGATTATAGAGCCATGATTGATTGCTTCGGTGGGAGCATTATTTTTGACATTCCGGGGCAAGAGATGTTTGTTGTGGCGATGCCTCGCCCAGAGGGAGGCTCGACCGCTCATTTGTATTACCTAGAGGAGGATACCTCTAAGGAGGTTGTGATTCCTTTAGATTTGATCCCAGTCGTCAGGGAGTATTCAGATGTGTTTCAGGAGATACCAGGCCTACCCCCAGTCGAGAGATAGACTTTGTTATAGACTTATTGCCAGATACGAGACCTATAGCATGCGCACCGTACCGTATGGCTCCGGCAGAGATGCGAGAGCTACGAGATCAGATAGAGCAACTATTAGGTCAGAGCTTTATTCGCAGGAGTACCTCACCTCGGGGTGCTCTAGTTTTGTTTGTGAAGAAGAGGAACGGTTCACCGAGATTGTGTGTGGACTACCGAGAGTTGAATAAGGTCACGATACGGAATAAATATCCGTTACCTCGAATCGATGACTTATTCGACCAGTTGAGAAGAGCTTCTTTCTTCTCAAAGATTGATTTGAGATCGGGATACCATCAGTTGCGTATCAGGGAGGAGGATGTCTCGAAGACTGCGTTCTTGTCGAGATATGGTTCTTACGAGTTTCGGGTTATGCCTTTTGGTTTGACCAACGCTCCAGCAGTGTTTATGGACTTGATGAACAGAGTGTTCAGGGATTTCCTAGATCAGTTTGTCATTGTCTTCATTGATGATATTCTGGTTTACTCCCAGACAGAGGAGGAGCACGCCGAGCATTTGAGGCAGGTTTTGCAGACGCTGCGTCAGAACGAGTTGTATGCAAAATATGAGAAATGCGGTTTTTGGTTGAAGGAGGTCTAGTTTTTGGGACATATTATTTCCGATCGGGGAATATCTGTTGATCCGGGGAAAGTATCCGCGGTGAGGGAGTGGGGACAACCCACGACACCGACTGAGATTCGTAGTTTCTTGGGCCTAGCAGGATACTACAGGAGGTTTATCCGGGGTTTCTCGAAGATAGCAGGTCCTTTGACACATCTGACTCGTAAGGGTGTGCCATTCATCTGGAGTGATGCCTGTCAGTTGGCATTCGATGAATTGAAGGATAAATTGACCTCCGCACCTGTGTTAGCATTGCCAAGACTGAGAGTTGAGTACTTGGTTTACACCGATGCGTCTTTGCAAGGGCTTGGAGGTGTATTACAGCAGGAGAGACAAGACATAGCTTATGCTTCCCGTAAGCTTAAGCCTCACGAGAAGAATTACCCCACGCATGATTTGGAGTTGGCGGCAGTGGTATTTGCCCTACGGATTTGGAGGCACTATCTTTTGGGGGAGAAGTTCCAACTGTTCACGGACCACAAGTCCCTACAGTACCTGTTCACTCAGAAGGAGTTGAACATGTGGCAAAGGAGGTGGCTTGAGTTTGTGAAGGACTACCAGTTCGATATACAGTATCACCCGGGTAAGGCTAACGTGGTAGCAGACACGTTGAGCCGTAGGCCAGTAGATGAGGTAGCAGGGGTGTGGAAGGCTAAGTGGAAGGAGTTGGGACACCAGGATGCAGTGGCCCGATCTTTCATGTCTGTGATGACCGTTACACCGCAGATTGTCACGAAGGTAGTACGGGCATAGGCTAATGACTCGTTCTGTCAGGAGCATATAGTTCGATTACTAGCAGAGGGAGCCGAGTCCTATACCGTCAGCTCAGACGGGGGATAACGCTTCAATGGGAGATTGGTAGTTCCGGAAGGGAAGAAATTGTGACACGAGGTGATGGCAGAGTCGCACGGCTCACGATTCGTGGTACATCCCGGAGGGGACAAAATGTACCAAGACATGAGACGACAGTATTCGTGGAGCGGTATGAAGAGAGATATTGCTGAGTTTGTTTCGAAATGTGCCACTTGCCAGCTAGTAAAAGTGGATCATCAGAGACCGACAGGACTTCTACAGCAGTTGGAGGTCCCGGTGTGGATGTAGGAGAGCATATCGATGGACTTTATCACAGGGTTGCCTACGTCGCAGAGGGGTCACGACTCCGTTTGGGTAATTGTGGACAGATTGTCCAAAGTCGCTCACTTTTTACCCGTAAGGACTGACTACACTATGGGACAGTATGCCCAGCTCTTCATTTCAGAGGTTGTGAGACTTCACGGTGTGCCCCTAAATATCATGTCTGACAGAGACAAGATATTTGTTTCGCAGTTTTGGGAGAGTTTCCAGGAGGCCATGGGCACGGAATTGCGACTGAGTACGGCTTATCATCCGCAGAATGATAGGCAGACAGAGCGCATAAATCAGATGTTGGAGAACATGCTGCGCATGTGCATTATTGACTTTGGAGGTGGATGGGAGCAATACCTTCCACTGGTAGAGTTTGCTTATAATGACTCCTACCAGTTCACTATTGGCATGGCTCCGTTTGAGGCATTGTACGGTAGGCCTTGTCATTCCCCAGCATGTTGGTTAGAGGTGGGGGACAACAAACTACTTGGACCGGAAGTGATTCAGGATACTTCGGCAAGGATTGAGTTGATTCAGAGTCGCATTCGAGTAGCTCAAGATCGGCAGAAGAGTTACGCTGATGCGAAGAGATTTTTCAGGGAGTTCCAAGTGGGGGACCAGGTTTTGCTCAGAGTATCTCCTATGAAGGGGATTATGCGTTTCGGGAAAAAGGGGAAGTTGGCACCGAGGTATGTGGGTCCGTTTCCTATTATTGACCGGATTGGGCCAGTTGCGTATAGACTCGGGTTACCGAAGCATTTACACCGGATTCACGATGTGTTTAATATTTCCTCGCTAAGGAAATATCTCAGAGACGATTTGTCTCATTCTCACATCGCTTTGGAGGAGATTTATCTACATCCTGATAGCTCCTACGAGGAGGGGGCGATTGCTATTTTGGACCCAAGTGAGAGGAAACTGCGGTCAAAGATAGTTCCGTTAGTGCGTGTTCAGTGGCGACATCACATTATCGAGGAGTCCACATGGGAGCGCGAGGATGGGATGCGCGAACGTTATCCAGAGTTGTTTTTAGCTGGTACTTTCTAGTTCCGAATTTCGGGACGAAATTCTGTTATTAGGGGGGAAGTATGTAATACCCCGTATTTTTGGTGATATTTATTTTTGGGATTAATTAATTAAATGAGAATTAATTGGGAATTAATCCGGATAAAATACTAGCGAGTTGTGAGTTGGTATTTGACTATATTGAGTATATATGATGATATATGAATATTGAAATATGAAATTTGTTGTGAGATTGATATACGGCAATTTGGTCATTTTATTGGGACGCGTGTGACAGTCGCGTCAGGATATAATTATTTTAATTGTAAAAGTGAATTTAAATTCTATTAACCGTTTGGTCATTTTGAGTGCGCCAACGCGTCCGGAAGGGTCGAGATAGTCAGAAAACACTAGCCGGGGGTTTAGTTTGGGTCTCGGGGTATTTTTAGGCCATACCGGCAACATTAAGGGTAGTTTGGTAATATTGTATTTTTTAAGATTTAATAATGACGAAAATTAGGAGTCTTTATCTGATTGGGAATAGACCCACTAAACCCACTAACCAACCCTTAATGACCCAATAAGCTACGGGGGTTATCAGATTAGGTTTCCAAAACTTTCCCAAAGAAAACTCTAGCCACCTTTGGAGAAGAAGGCTTGTAGAGAGAGAGAGAGAGAGAGAAGGAATTCTGCAGAAAAGCTTCATCAAACCAACACCAAATTCAGAGACACTCAAGGCAAGTGATTTAATCCTATTTAATTCAGAGAATGTCTCTTCCATGTTAAATAAATTGAAAGATTTACATTTGTTCTTGGAAGTTAAATAAAAACCCATTTTAATTGGACTTAGGAATTGAATTTTGAGGACAAATTGCATGTAGAATAGTATGGAGATGATTATTCTGATGTTAATATATGTTGGATGTAACAAAAACGGATCTAGAATGGACTTATTGATGATTTAAAATTCTAGGGTTTATGTTCTTGAAAATTTGGGGAAAATGGTAGAGATTTGGTGAATTAATGATCTTTAGGAAGTGTTAATTCCTTCAAAGATGTTAGTATATGACCTTAGTATGTTTTAGGATGAGGGGAGACCATAAAACATTGTTGGGAAGAATTTTGGTTGAGATTAGAAGTGTAGAAATTGGTGAAAAACGAATATAGAATTTCTGGGCTTGAATCTGGTCACTCGTTAGAAGACCTACCCAGGTCGTTCGAACGAGCTCATTCGAACGAGCTTTAAACGAGTTGACAGTTTGGGGTTCTAACGAGAGGGATGTTCGTTCGATAATCTCGTTCGAATGAGATCTCATTAGATAATCCAATTCGTTCGAACGAACTCTCGTTCGAACAGCCTCGTTCGAACGAGACTTCTAACGAGTTGGCAGTTTAGGCCTTTTGGCCTGTTTTGATTTTTGGAGCCCCGTAAACTTGTTCGAGGATAGAGATAACATTCCTTTGATGGTGTATTAGTATACTTGGGACATTTGGGATATAATGAGGAGTAAATTATATAACTGTGAATCGAATCAAATAGACATTTGAGTCGAGACGTGAGTGCCTGCTAGGACGTGAGAATAAATTATTGGCACGTATAATTATGGACCGGGATTATATAAGTTGTATATATATTAAGTTGGTACGAGAATGCGATAAGTACTAAAATTAAACTACGGGAATTACTAAGATGCGTGTTTACTTAGTATTGGTATATGATTTGTGTGTATGACATACCTACCATACTTGCTATCACGGGAGGTTTGCGTTCGCTTAGGGCCCTCTAATCCTTGTGTTGCCCAGATTTACACTGGTTACCTCGATGAACATAGGTCAGAGAAGGACTTATTGGGATGTTAATAAGTCTGCTGATCGTGGGAGCGCAAGTATGTGCATGACCCATGTGATGTGACTGTGTTCGCCTCCACTGTTTGTGATTTGTGTTATCTGAACGATTCCTGAGAGATTCGGAATACGTGATTCCTTATGTACGTGATGTACCGGGATGGATAGCAGAGTATGTGTGCACCGCAGCTTAGTCTCGGGGTGCTTATATTGTATATTTATGTTGTGTGACACCCCGCCTAATTAAATACCTGGCGATCACTCCTTTATTAAATTAAATCAAGGTGAACAGTTTGGTTCATTCTTAGCATCACTGTCGAAAAAAAAAACTTTCCAATTAACACCCTAAATAATTAAGCTAAGTGACAAAACCAATATTTTTTTTTTTTTAAACATTAACCTCCAAATTTTATTTAAAGAAAAGGTTTATCTATTTTTATTAACAAAGCTCAATGAATAAGATACACACCACAATAAACTGGAACGAAAGAATCGAAAATATAAAACATTCATCAACGAATGTCAACATGCGAGAAAAATAAAGTAGTACATCCGTTCTGAACAAAATCCCATAATAACTAACTAGGAAATAAATGAAATAACAATGTCCCAACATAAAGAAATAATGGAAAGGGCTACACATGCCCATCTGAATGAAAATACTAAGAGTGGATCTGAATGGACGAAGTCGTCTAATCAAAAGACCTGCAACTCCCACCTAAGATGCAGTGCGTTCCTCCCAATAGATCCTAAGCAAGACGCCCCTGTGGCTGGGCACCTGAAATACATACATATATATACAAGGGGGAGAGGGAGAGAAGAAACGGGTCAGAGCCCGAAAGTGTGTGTTATTAAAAATCAGTTTAGCAAGTATTTAAATTGATACAGGCCAATGCAACAACCTATTAGTTCGACACTCCCTTGAGAAATTCTCACCTCTCTTCTAGTGTGCACGCCTATCGTACTAACCTTCCCAAATAATTTAGTTTAACTTAACTTACTCCTAAGTTTTCAAAACCGAATGATGACAATGTTTTAAAAAGTTTACTTTCAATATGTAGCACTCCTCTCGTTTTAGCTTCATTAAAATATAAAGTTTCCCAGTGTCTTCTCATACTTTCTCAAAACAAGTATTTAATAATATGAGTCAACAACCATGTTCTACTTATCAAATCACAGTAGGCAGTTTAAAGTTTATAACTTCATATATATATTAACTACTCGTATAATATATATATATATAACAGCACCCCAACTAATCTATGGTGCGGGCATATTCTGCTATCCAATCCCCGTATCGCTCACACAAAGGGAAACACAAGTTCGGAATCACTCTCGAACTGTATTAACATATACAAGACAACGTTGAGGCGAAGCATAGATTCCAAGTCCAAGAGGTCAGTACATACCCACACGTCTCTTAGGACCGTCCAACTATCAATTTGATAGCCCCTACCTAGGATCTCTATCTTCTAGGGTACGAATCAATACCCCCCATAAAGCAACACAGGAAAAGATCGTCCCAGCGCGGTAACCTCAGGGATAGCAAGTAGCGAGGGTACGTTTTTCACATGTATATAATATATGCACACACAATCATATAAATATACCAACTTCCTCATATTAATATAGGTTCCTCTCATTACCCAATATTACAACATTTATCCTTAATTTCACATTTTTAAGATTACGTATATGGTTTCGACTCTAACCTTGACTCGAAGGGTTTTCTCACTAATTACGTGACACTCGTGGATTCTAACTATCCAAGTAGGAAATTCAGTAGGTAGACGCCTATTCACTATCGTAAGTATATGACGTAATCTCACACTTGAAATGCGTAGTTTCATCATTCCTTAATTAATTGACCCTAAAATGCAATTATCGTCTCATAATAAAGTTCCCATCCTTTAACCATATGCCCTACTGGTCTCTCTTATATCCCAAAACATTTTATTTATAATGCCCAAGAATCATTCCACGATAAATTAATTCAACTAATTAAACAAGGAGAAATAAGAGGCTGCCAGGAAGGGTCGATCGATCGGCGACTGGGGCTCGATCGATCGAACCTTCGATCAATCGACACTCAAGGGTCGATCGATCGATCAAGCAGGTCTGCGAAAATTTTGCAGAATTGCAGTTGCGGGTTTCACCAAAGTTCTTCATTCAAATTCATATTTTTCAACCCTAATCGTCCCAAAACTTATACCACGACATAATAACATATTTCCAGATGTTTCTAACGTTAAGCATGCGTATAACCATCATTATACATGATTAAACAACCTAAAATCTCATATAATCATCAAGAACCCTAAGTTTTCTTAACTTCTGTTCTAATCAGTTTTTCTCCAGAATTTCCTTCTAACAAAACATCACAAATTCGTGGGTTGGTCATCTACTTCACATATTATTTTCAGAATATGGTTAAAACGATTTCTACATGCAATTCCTATAAAAAATTTGGGGTTTTCTTCCTTTAATTATACTCCTAATCATTCCGACACTAATATGATTATTGCACCAACGAAAATACGCAAGTTAAACACTTGCCTGGGATTTTAGAGGTCTGGTTTCCTGTAGATGTTGGTGTGGTTGCGTTCTCCTCCTCGCGATCTACGCGTTGGTGGTGACGGCGGTGGAATCGGTGGTGTTTTGGGTCTTGAATCACCTTGAGAGCTCTCTCCTCTCTTCTCCAATGGCCGTTCTAGGGTTCTGAATGTTCTAACCCTAAAAGGCTGACTTAAATGGCTGGTAAGGATGGCTGAAATTCGTGGGTTTAATTACCCTATATTATAAAATGACCAAAATGCCCTCCCGGGTCACTAATTGGACCTAAAAACGCCCTGAGGCCCGAACTAAACCCCCCGAGTACACTTTTCTGACTACCTCGACCCTTCCGGACGCGTTGGCGCACTCAAAATGACCATACGGACAACTTATAAAATATTTACTTTATAATTAACAATTAGTCCCGACGTGACACGGGCACGTCCCGACTTAAATTTCCGAAATAGTCATTTAATACACTTATGACATTCAACATAACCAATATAATATATTACTATGCTCATTAGTAATATTCAACAAGTTTCTTATAATTACTAACTCTAGTCACGTTAATAATTATAACATAATTAATTTCTGGATTTTTATTAAATAAATCATCACATTAAATTTAATAAATCCCCAAATTAAATATAGCATAAAAATACGGGGTATTACATACTTCCTCCCTAATAACGGAATTTCGTCCCGAAATTCGAAAAATAAGGCACACCTGATAAAAACAACTCTGGATATCTCTCGCGCATATCTGCCTCACGCTCCCAAGTGGATTCCTCCACATTATGATGCTCCCACTGGACTCGCACAAGTGGAACTACCTTCGACCTCAATCTCCTCTCACTATAGTCTAGGATAGCCACCGGTCTCTCCTCGTAAGAGCTATCAGGCTGTAAATCGATCTCGTCTATCGCGATGTGAGTATGGGCCATATCATCCCGAAGATATCGTCTCAGCGACGAGATGTGGAATACATCATGGATGCGATGTAAATGTTCTAGCAATCCCAACCTGTATGCTACTGGCCCAATTCTCTCGATGATGGGAAATGGTCCTACGTATCTCGAAGCCAACTTACCCTTCTTCCCGAACCTCATCACTCCTTTCATAGGAGATACATGTAACAACACTTGATCTCCCACATTAAACTCCCGGAAGAACCGTTTCGCATCGGCGTAGCTCTTCTGCCTGTCTTGGGCTACCCGAATACGACTCCTGATTATCTCAATCCTTGCGGAGGTCTCCTGAATCACTTCTGGCCCTAACAACTTGTTGTCCCCCACCTCGAGCCAACAAGTTGGAGAACGACAAGGCCTGCCGTATAAAGCCTCAAATGGAGCCATGCCAATCGTAAACTGATAGGAGTTATTATAAGCAAACTCTACCAGTGGAAGGTGTGGCTCCCAACCTCCTCCGAAATCGAGAACACACATGCTTAGCATATCTTCCAACATCTGGTTAGTACGCTCTGTCTGTCCATCTGTCTGTGGGTGGTAAGATGAACTCAGTCTCAACTCTATACCCATAGCCTCCTGAAAGCTTTCCCAGAATCGTGACACAAAAATCTTGTCTCTATCTGACACAATATTCAGGGGCACCCCATGCAATCCGACAATCTCAGCGATGAACAACTGGGCATACTGACCCGTGGTATAATCTGTCCTCACTGGCAGAAAATTAGCCACCTTGGTCAAACGGTCTACAATTACCCAGATAGAATCGTGGCCCCGCTGTTATGTAGGCAACCCGGTAATGAAATCCATGGAAATACTTTCCCACTTCCACGCGGGTACTTCCAATGGCTGAAGTAATCCTGACGGTTTCTGGTGGTCCACCTTCACTAGCTGGAAAGTAGAACACTTGGACACAAATTCAGCGATGTCCTTCTTCATCCCACTCCACCAGTATTGTCGTCTCATGTCCTGGTACATCTTATCGCCTCCCGGATGTACTGCAAATCGGGACCCATGAGAATGAGTCATCACTTCATGACGTAGCTCCGCTCCTTCTGGAACCACTAATCTCCCATTAAACCGCAACCCTCCATCCGAACTAACAGAATAGGACTCAGTACCCTCGGCTAGAAGTCGTACAATCTGATCCTGACAAAACGGGTCTGTGGTCTGTGCCTGTATAACCCTCGTAATAATCTCGGGTGTGACTGACATCACGGATATGAAAGAACGTGCTACTGCATCCTGGTGACCCAACTCCTTCCACTTTGCTTTCCATATGTCCTCTACATCGTCAACCGGTCTACGGCTCAACGCATCAGCAACTACGTTGGCTTTCCCCGAATGATACTGTATTTCAAACTGGTAATCTTTCACCAACTCCAACCATCTGCGCTGACGCATATTCAGCTCTCGCTGAGTGAACAGGTACTGTAGTGACTTATGGTTTGTGAACAAACGGAATTTCTCGCCCAATAAATAGTGCCTCCAAATTCTCAATGCAAAGACGACCGCAGCTAACTCTAGGTCGTGGGTAGGATAATTCTTCTCGTGCGGCTTAAGCTTGCGGGAAGCAAAAGCTATAGCCTTCTCCTCCTGCTGAAGTACTCCCCCAAGTCCTCGTAAAGACGCATCTGTGTAAACCAGTTACTCTACACCCGGCTTCGGTAAAGCAAGGACTGGTGCCGAAGTAAGCTTGTCCTTCAGCTCGTCGAAAGCCAACTGACAAGCGTCATCCCAGACATATGGTACCCCCTTGCGAGTCAGATTCGTCAATGGACCCGCTATTTTGGAGAATCCCCGAATGAACCTCCTGTAGTATCCGGCTAACCCCAAGAAACTACGCACTTCCGTCGGTGTCGTGGGCTGCCCCCATTCCCTCACCGCTGACACTTTGCTCGGGTCAACTGCTATCCCTTGCTCAGAAACAACATGGCCCAAGAATTGTACCTCTCGCAACCAGAATCCACACTTCTCGTACTTAGCATACAACTGATTCTCTCGTAGAGTCTGAAGAACCTGCCTCAAGTGCTCGGCATGCTCCTCCTCGGAGTGTGAATATTTCAAGATATCATCTATGAAGACAATGACGAAATGATCCAAGAACTCTCTGAATACTCGGTTCATCAAGTCCATGAAAACGGCTGGGGCATTTGTGAGTCCGAACGGCATCACCCTGAACTCATAGGACCCATATCTCGACAAGAAGGCAGTCTTTGAAACATCCTGCTCCCTAATACGTAGCTGATGGTACCCCGACCTCAGATCTATCTTCGAAAAGAAAGTTGCTCCTCTCAGCTGGTCGAACAGATCATCGATACGAGGCAACGGATATTTATTCCGTATCGTGACCTTGTTCAACTCCCGGTAGTCCACGCACAATCTCAGTGAACCATCTCTCTTCTTTACAAATAAGACTGGAGCGCCCCAAGGTGAGGTACTCCTACGAATGAAGCCCTGACCTAGTAGCTTCTCAATCTGATCTCGTAGCTCTCGCATCTCTGCCGGAGCCATACGGTACAGTGCACGTGCTATAGGTCTCGTATCCGGCAATAAATCTATAACGAAGTTTATCTCACGACTGGGCGGTAGGCCTGGTATATCCTGAAACACATCGGAATACTCCCTAACAACTAGGATCGAATCCAAAGGAATCACAACCTCCTTAGAGGTATCCTCCTCAATGTAATATAAATGAGCGGTCGAACCTCCCTCTGGGCGAGGCATCGCTACTACAAACATCTCTTGCCCCGGAATGGCAAAAACAATGCTCCCTCCGAAGCAATCAATCATGGCTCTATAAGATGCGAGCCAATCCATACCAATGATCACATTATGCTCGTGCATGTATAAAACTAGCATGTCTGCAGGCAATACCAAGCTACCAATCTCTATCCCTACTCCCCGGCATATAAAGAATATAAGTGACCCACTCCCCAGTGGTGAGTCGACACACATCACGGTGCTCTCTGTTGTGGCTAATAATCCTAAGGACTTCGCAAAATGCGTAGCTATAAAACAATGCGTTGCCCCCGTATCAAACAAAACTTTACCCATTGTACCATGGATAGGAAACATACCCTCAATCGCGGGTGGTGCCTGTGGAGCTGCTGCCTGGTGGACGTTATAGACACATCCATACTGTAATTGCCCCTGCTACACTGGAGCTGCTGGAATGGCTGGTAGGGCTGGCACCTGAGCTGAAGCTGGAAGGGCAGGTGGGAAGAGTGGTCTCTGCGGCTCATTACGGGCTCCCTGCTGCTGTGGGGCCCTATCGCCCTCTGGGCAATCCTGACGCTTATGGCCGTGCTTGCCGCACACAAAACACCGGCCTCTAAAATTATCTCCCCTCTGTCCCTGCTGACCGCGGCCCTGCTGGCCGTTACCTCCATGCCATTGGCCCTGATGTGCACGCTGTTGGCCTTGCTGGCCCTGCTGCTGTCCCTACGGTCGGTGTTGACCCTGCTTGCCCTGCTGATTAGGCTGACCCTGATGGCCCTGCCTGAGTCCCCCGAATCCCTGCCTAGAATCACCTGAACGGAATCGCTTAGCAGGGTCCCCCTGATGGGAACTCTGCTCGTGCTGACGAGCCTGTCCATGAGTTGGTGCCCCACCGGCACTATTACCTCCGGTCCTGACCTGCTGGCTGGACTCTCCTGCTCTCTTGCTTCCCTGAAGATGGAATCGGTGATCCTGGCAATGTAGTAACGCTGCATTGAGTACATCAGTGAACGTACTCAGGGATAGGTTCCCAATAAGGTGCTGACGGATCCTCCAAGCTAACCCGTCGACGAACAGCAAAATCTTCTTGCCCTTAGTGGATGCCTCATCCGGCACAATAGTGAGAAGTCTCGTGAACTCCTCCTCATACTCTGCTACAGTAAGATTATCTTGCTTCAGATTTAGTAGTTTCCGCCTCATCTCTGTCTGCACTGCGGGTGAAAAATACTTGCGGTCAAACCGCTCCCAGAACAACTGAATAGGGATCGTGTCCCTCTCCTCCAAAGTAGTAGTGGACTCCCACCACTTTAATGCGGCTCCCACCAGCTTGAAAGAAGCCAATAACTGCTTTTGTACTTCGGTGCACTCATACATGCGAAGATGCCGCTGGATGTCTTTCTTCCATTGGCTAACCGTGATAATGTCGGAGCTACCAGAGAACTCAGGGGATGTGCTTTCTGAAAAGCATCCCAAACCCTCTCCCATACAGATGGAAGATGTGCTGGTACTGGCGCCACTGCCTGAACCTGGGGTGGAGCCTGCTGAATTACCGCTATCGCGGCATTCACCGCCTGAGCAACTATGGCGGCCACTTCAATAGCATTCATTGTGCCTGGTGCCGGAGCTGCTGGTTGCTCGGCCTGGGCACGCCTATCTTTCGGAGCACGTCTCGGAGGCATCTGAAACGTGAACAAAATTTATCAGTCTACAGTTATCATCAAATCTCAATTAACTGAAGACTTAAACGTAAAAGCAAGAATACAACAGTCCTAAAAATAGGGCTGTATAGCAAAAACGTTAAGCTGAAAGCGAAATAAGCCATACAGATCCTATGGACACTAGAACCTGATGCTCTGATACCACCTGTGACACCCCGCCTAATTAAATACCGGGCGATCACTCCTTTATTAAATTAAATCAAGGTGAACAGTTTGGTTCATTCTTAGCATCACTGTCGAAAAAAAAAACTTTCCAATTAACACCCTAAATAATTAAGCTAAGTGACAAAACCATTTTTTTTTTAAACATTAACCTCCAAATTTTATTTAAAGAAAAGGTTTATTTATTTTTATTAACAAAGCTCAATGAATAAGATACACACCACAATAAACTGGAATGAAAGAATCCAAAATATAAAACATTCATCAATGAATGTCAACATGCGAGAAAAATAAAGTAGTACATCCGTTCTGAACAAAATCCCATAATAACTAACTAGGAAATAACTGAAATAACAATGTCCCAACATAAAGAAATAATGGAAAGGGCTACACATGCCCATCTGAATGAAAATACTAAGAGTGGATCTGAATGGATGAAGTCGTCTAATCAAAAGACTTGCAACTCCCACCTAAGCTGCAGCGCGTTCCTCCCAATAGATCCTAAGCAAGACGCCCCTGTGGCTGGGCACCTGAAATACATACATATATATACAAGGGGGAGAGGGAGAGAAGAAACGGGTCAGAGCCCGAAAGTGTGTGTTATTAAAAATCAGTTTAGCAAGTATTTAAATTGATACAGGCCAATGCAACAACCCATTAGTTCGACACTCCCTTGAGAAATTCTCACCTCTCTTCTAGTGTGCACGCCTATCGTACTAACCTTCCCAAATAATTTAGTTTAACTTAACTTACTCCTAAGTTTTCAAAACCGAATGATGACAATGTTTTAAAAAGTTTACTTTCAATATGTAGCACTCCTCTCGTTTTAGCTTCATTAAAATATAAAGTTTCCCAGTGTCTTCTCATACTTTCTCAAAACAAGTATTTAATAATATGAGTCAACAACCATGTTCTACTTATCAAATCACAGTAGGTAGTTTAAAGTTTATAACTTCATATATATATTAACTACTCGTATAATATATATATATAACAGCACCCCAACTAATCTATGGTGCGGGCATACTCTGCTATCCAATCCCCGTATCGCTCACACAAAGGGAAACACAAGTTCGGAATCACTCTCGAACTGTATTAACATATACAAGACAACGTTGAGGCGAAGCATAGATTCCAAGTCCAAGAGGTCAGTACATACCCACACGTCTCTTAGGACCGTCCAACTATCAATCTTATAGCCCGTACCTAGGATCTCTATCTTCTAGGGTACGAATCAATATCCCCCATAAAGCAACACAGGATAAGATCGTCCCAGCGCGGTAACCTCAGGGATAGCAAGTAGCGAGGGTACGTTTTTCACATGTATATAATATATGCACACACAATCATATAAATATACCAACTTCCTCATATTAATATAGGTTCCTCTCATTACCCAATATTACAACATTTATCCTTAATTTCACATTTTTAAGATTACGTATATGGTTTCGACTCTAACCTTGACTCGAAGGGTTTTCTCACTAATTACGTGACACTCGTGGATTCTAACTATCCAAGTAGGAAATTCAGTAGGTAGACGCCTATTCACTATCGTAAGTATATGACGTAATCTCACACTTGAAATGCGTAGTTTCATCATTCCTTAATTAATTGACCCTAAAACGCAATTATCGTCTCATAATAAAGTTCCCATCCTTTAACCATATGCCCTACTGGTCTCTCTTATATCCCAAAACATTTTATTTATAATGCCCAAGAATCATTCCACGATAAATTAATTCAACTAATTAAACAAGGAGAAATAAGAGGCTGCCAGGAAGGGTCGATCGATCGACGGCTGGGGCTCGATCGATCGAACCTTCGATCGATCGACGCTCTAGGATTGATCGATCGATCAAGCAGGTCTGCGAAAATTTTGCAGAATTGCAGTTGCGGGTTTCACCAAAGTTCTTCATTCAAATTCATATTTTTCAACCCTAATCGTCCCAAAACTTATACCACAACATAATAACATATTTCCAGATGTTTCTAACGTTAAGCATGCGTATAACCATCATTATACATGATTAAACAACCTAAAATCTCATATAATCATCAAGAACCCTAAGTTTTCTTAACTTCTGTTCTAATCAGTTTTTCTCCAGAATTTCCTTCTAACAAAACATCACAAATTCGTGGGTTGGTCATCTACTTCACATATTATTTTCAGAATATGGTTAAAACGATTTCTACATGCAATTCCTATCAAAAATTTGGGGTTTTCTTCCTTTAATTATACTCTTAATCATTCCTACACTAATATGATTATTGCACCAACGAAAATACGTAAGTTAAACACTTGCCTGGGATTTCAGAGGTCTGGTTTCCTGTAGATGTTGGTGTGGTTGCGTTCTCCTCCTCGCGATCTACGCGTTGGTGGTGACGGCAGTGGAATCGGTGGTGTTTTGGGCCTTAAATCACCTTGAGATCTCTCTCCTCTCTTCTCCAATGGCCGTTCTAGGGTTCTGAATGTTCTAACCCTAAAAGGCTGACTTAAATGGCTGGTAAGGATGGCTGAAATTCGTGGGTTTAATTACCCTATATTATAAAATGACCAAAATGCCCTCCCGGGTCACTAATTGGACCTAAAAACGCCCTAAGGCCCGAACTAAACCCCCCGAGTACACTTTTCTGACTACCTCGACCCTTCCGGACGCGTTGGCGCACTCAAAATGACCATACGGACAACTTATAAAATATTTACTTTATAATTAACAATTAGTCCCGACGTGACACGGGCACGTCCGGACTTAAATTTCCGAAATAGTCATTTAATACACTTATGACATTCAATATAACCAATATAATATATTACTATGCTCATTAGTAATATTCAACAAGTTTCTTATAATTACTAACTCTAGTCACGTTAATAATTATAACATAATTAATTTCCGGATTTTTATTAAATAAATCATCACATTAAATTTAATAAATCCCCAAATTAAATATAGCATAAAAATACGGGGTATTACATGTTGTGGAAAATATACACTTAATAAACTGAGAACTTTCATACGGTATTGTGTGTAACTATTGAATAACAAAAGGGACGATCTATAATGAGTTGTATTACTTTTACGTGAGAACCTGAATTTAAGTTAAGCCCCTATTTAATTGCGAGCATTATAATGTTAATGGGAACTGATTAATAAGGGTAGAACCTATGACAGTCTAGCTAGGTATGATGTCATTTAGCTAGTGGTTAGTGTCATTTTAGATGGGTACTTACGTTAGGAGTGCACAGTTAGACGAGAGGTGAGAATTACATGTGAGTGCACGTCCTAACATGTATTTTACATTTAATGTTTTAAATGTTTTTAAAGCACTTGCAAGTTTTTAAAATATCTCCACATTCGGGCTCTGACTCGTTTGGTTTCAAATCTATCTTTTTGTAAAACCTTTATAGGTGCCCAGCCACAAGGACACCATGCATAGGATACTCATTCAGATGACGAGCTGTAGCTGTTTGTGGAAGTTACAGGGACTTGCTTTTAGACGCTTCTATCATTTGGATTCCATGATCAGTATTCCTCAGTTTTAGGGCATGTTGCCCAGTTTCATTAGAGTTACATTTCTATTTCAGTTTTTCAGACCTTGTCATGTATTGATTTAGTATTCAGTATTTAGTTATTTCATTTCAGATGTGGAGTTTGTTGTGAGGAGTTTTTCCTCCGGATTTATTTATTTCATGTGTTGGTTATTCTACTATTTCGTTATGGTGAATGGTGTTATTATTCCTGCTTTAAAATCTTTTACTGCATGCTAATCAGACTTTAATTAAAATTTGGCAACTTACTTTTTAAATACTAGGTGGTTAGTAATAATAAAAATGTGTTCGACAGTGATGCTATTAGCTGAGGCAACTTGGCATTTTGAATTAATTTAATAAAGGACTAGCTACCCGGTATTTAATTAGTCGGGGTGTCACAGCTTCGTCCTCTTCTAATTCTTATGGAGTAGGAGGGGGACCAAGGATATGTCTCTGGAAGATCTCGGATGATTCGTCGACCTTCATTTCCTGAAGGGCAACAACCCATCCATCCCTAAAATACATTAGACTGCCATAGTCCACTTGAGATACCATGGCAGTACACCCCTTGTTCCACCCCTTGTCCTAGCCAGAGCTGAAGGACTTCTTCACAGCAGCTTTCCTCTTGGTCTTCTCCAAGGGAAGCTTCTCGGACAGCAGGTTCTCAGCAGCCTTCAATTTATTTTCTGCCTCCTCCTTCTGCCGACCTACTTCCTGAAGTTTGGCCAAATCCTCCTCGGCAGCCTTGAGTTTATTTTCCAACTCTCCAGCGGCTTTGAGCTTCTCTTCAAGCTCCTTATTTACATTCTCCGAGGCATTTATTCTCTTCTCTAACTCCTTGGAGGCATCAACAACTCGAGCTTTCTCCTGCCCGCTGGAGGCAAGTTTCTTCTCCTATACAGCTTTGTCATCAGCATATTTCTGGCGAGAATCTTCCAGAGACTTGGTAGCTTCTTCCAAAGCTCCTTCCATGCTGGACGAGGATCAAGAAGCCTTAATCGCTTCATCCTTCTTCAGGATTATATTAAAGCCGCTCGTCAACTGTGAACCGAAAAGAAAGAAAGTTAGAAACAAGAAATGACAAAGAAAATATGAAAAGTTCAAAGTAAAGAGACTTACTGAAGCAAGATGACGAGAAGCCAAAGAAGTAACCATGTCCCGAGTAATATTATCTTCATTAACTTGGACCTCGGGAATGGTCCGGGACTTCACCGAGCTCATGGCAGAGCTCGGAGGAACAAAAGTGGGAACTACAGTCCCATCAGCTGGGGTCTGAATAGTGGTGTGAGCCAAATTGACCGAGGAGCTTTTCTTCAGCCTCCTCGTGGAACAGGTACAGATTCAACCATGGAAGAATCCTTGGTCGGTGATATCACAATCACCTCTCCAGGAGCAGCAGACCTGCTCGGAGCCACTGCAGGCTTCTCGACGAATTTAGCAGGAGCAGCTGGAGGAGCTGCATCAGTCTTCTTTGTCCCCTCCCTTAGGACATCAATCCTAATCCTTTTTACCTCCACAGAACCGGAGGTAGTTTTCTCAAACAGAGCAGGAGTTCTTCTTTTCTTCATCCTTTCACTTAAAGGAATATAGGATTCAGGCAATGAGCTTATGGAAGCTGGAACTAGCCCTGATTCACTTATCACTGGATGAGCAGTGAAGGAAGTGGTGTAGCTCTTGTACTGGATCAGATATGAAGCTGATCTAATGTGCTCGTCGACAAAACTTTGATGCAGACTCCAAATAAGTTTCAAATGCCTTATATTGACATCTGCCTCTTTGGGGCACTTTCTCTTGCTATCAACTGCAAATAAATAAACATTGTTATCAGTGGCACATTTTATCAAACACAAAAGAAGCATCATTTCAAAATAAAATAAAATAAAATAAAATAACCTATCCCATTGCCATAAGGAGGGCATCTGGGACCCTGGTAAACCTCATCTCCAGTCAATGGAGGGTGTTGCCAATTTTTTATGACAACCCCATGTTCAAAATAATCCATATTGGCATCAGGGAGATTGACAACTAAGGCCCTATTTAAAAATCTAGTTTTTAAATAATAAATATTTTCATTAGCTGCCCATCTATAGCAGTATATGATTTCTTGAATTCCTATACGAGTTCCATGCACTTGATTTAACCTATGCACCCCATTAACTATTCTCCATGTGTTAGGGGCTATTCGTGCAGGAACAACGTCAAAACACTGACAAAATTCCAGACACAAGGAATTTGGTGGAAAAGAAAATCCACACTCGGCAAAAAAAAGACTGGGGAACCAATGTCCCTCAGCTAAATGGAAGTAATTAGAAGGCTCAGAAAGCTCTTCCAAGACAACCCAAGAGGGAATCGAGAAATCAAAACGAAATTTCTCAAGAGACTCAACAGGGTAAACCATGGTGAATAAAGAAATAAAGATGAAGGAAGAAGATCTTACAGGAAAATAATAGATCTGCTGACAACGAACGACGAAAAAGATGAACGCATAAGAGAGTAGGAAGAGACGACGTAAAACTCAAAAGACGAAAATTTGAAAAGGTAGAAGACGATGGGAGTGTCTGTGAAGTTTAAATACCTTGCCTTGGGAAATTGTGAAGTAATGGTTACAAAAAAGGATGATTACGTTACCGACGGCTAAAAGGGCATTAAATATTGGCGCGGGAATCAAAGCGAACAACAGCGGTTGAAAAGACGAAAAGCGATGCGGGAATCGAAGCATGCAGAAAAGTCCAAGAAAGCATGATTCTATGAATTGGGAAGGAGAAATAAATACAAGGGAAATGCTCCTAAAAATCAGGAAGACTATTTAAAGCTACCATATTCCGAGAAAGCATGTTCCATATTCCTCAAATTTCGAACTATGAAACATTGGGGGATTCTGTTGATACCAAATTTAATCAACTGACGTTAACCAATCCTATGAATACACGTGGCTATCTACATGGCAACTACAAACATTTACGAGGAACCCACTCTCTCCGAGGAACAAGACTACAACGAGGGAGACTAGTTCCCCGAGGAACACTGTTTACTCTGAGGAACTCATACGCTCCGAGGAACTCATGAATACCAAGAAGCTTAGGCGGTCTGAGCAACTCAGGCGGTCCGAGCTGCATCTCGAACAAAGCATTAATAGATGGATAACCAACAGTTCAACTGATTCATTAAATGCTTATCATTCAGACGCACATGCAAAAAGGGCATTAAATGTATTACCCTTTCATATGTATATCATTTAATGTATTACCCTTTCACATTACAGCCTCAGGGCTATAAATACATTGTACAATCCTCATTGTAAGGGATCCGAATACTAACCTTGGGATCTAGAACATAATTTCTTGTAATCGAGAATTCCAAAACACTCAGCAATAAAGCAACAGTGGACGTAGGCCATTCTTATAAGGCTGAACCACTTTAAAATTCTTTGTCTCATTTATTTATATGTGATTGAATAATTAGAGTGATTTAATTTTTTACAGCAACACATGGTAATAAACTTTCTATTTTTGAATTTTTTAAAATTTTTCATACAAAATATATAACAAAGAATCACACCATGAACAAACACAAAAACAATCAAGTCGATGATAGCGTAAATGTAGGGGTGTGATAAATTCAATAGGAAAATCAATGCATACAAACATGACATATATGCACAATGAATATCGGATACTCCTAACGAATGCTCAACATCTTCCTCAGGTGTAAAAGGTGGAAATATGAGACATTGCCTCAATAAAATCAACAAATCAAAGCTCAAAATGATTTCCACACCAATAACGTCCAAAATGATTTAATGCTTACTCAGGACTTTCAAGGAAGTGAAAACCCGTTTAAATTCTTCAACCAAACTCCCTCAGATTTATATTTCGAATAGAGGTGATCTAAATTCTCAACTTAGAGAAAACCTATTGGCCCAAATTTTTGGCATATTTCATCTTTTTATTGCCTTAATTTTTTGTGTGGGCTCTTTTCAAACGGTGGCTTTCACGATGTGATTATTAATCACTTGCAGCCCTTTCCCGTGTTCACTCATCATTTTTTCAAACTAAATAAATTCCTCACGGGCAAATGGATCTTACATGCACTACTTTTATTACTCTCGTATTATTGCACTTGGTTAATTTTAAGGACATGATTGAGATGAAAACACCCAACCAACATGTGATACGACAAACATAATAATCAAACAAATTTGTGCATGTGTGCAATAAAGGAAATCATGAGTCAACATGTAGGAAGTATCACTTAATTACATCTTAATGACTCCAAACATTATAAAGCACAAAGATGACATGATGTATTGTCTCAAAACACTATCAAATAGTCACATAGATAAATGGAATGAAATTATGACTCAGTCATCCTAAGTGTCAATCCATAAACGGTGTAAAAAAAATACAAAAATCTTTTTAAATATTCAAAATTTTTATCAAAATAATTTTGTATTTTTCAAAATTTTCAAACACAAAAAATAATAACTACAAAATGATACAACTAGCAATAGGCATATAATATCGATATGAGCAACATCCTATTCTAGAAAACAGTAATCACACAAGAGAATCCATAATGAAAGTAGATGTGATAAATGAGCAATGAAGTGTTATTAATTAAGCATGGATACCAAGAATAACTGCATGTAAACTGACCAGAAGCAACCCATCAGTATCAAACACCTAAGCATATGAACACCGGGTACTGAAATCAGAAGGGAAGCAAAAACAAAATTTCAAGACAGGTCACTCAAACGACTTAGCTCTGTCGCTCGAAGGATAAGGACATGTCGCGAGATGCTACTTCGCGCGAGACAGAGAATTATCGCACAAACGACCTATAAATCTCGCTCGAACGAGGAAACCAAAACTCCCTAGAATGACCAAAAAATCATATAGTTTTGCCCAGTGCAAAAATTTCGTGAAAACAGGACCTGTAAGGGGCAAACAAATCCAAAACAGTGCTAAAACAGTAGCGAAACACACAAATGCAACAAATAAATCAATGTGCGATACTTCAAAGTGAGTCATAACACTAGAAAGAATATAACATGATGCATAGCTAGTGTATGATAGAACATCTAATACAATCAACCAAACGATCTCACATGGGGTAAATCACGTGCAAGCAAACGGGAATCGTGGACAAATAAACCATAAGCCTCTAAATCAGATTTTCTAACCCAAATAGATTTGTAATGACACGTGGGGGCTTGGGGAATCGAATTAATTCTTTTATTAACCTTCCTAGGTCCATTTAAAAGATTGTAACAAAAGAGCCTAAGATGACCTTGCCTACCGCAATGTGTGCAAGTGTAAATCGGACGGTGTGTGTTACCTAAAGGTGGACCTCTCCTCAAATTTCTCGATTGCTCTCTCCGAAATTTGACTAGGTGGCTCTCTCCTAATGATCCTAGGTGGCTCTCTCATGATGTTCCTAGGGGGCTCTTTCCTAAAAAACTTAGGTGCCTCTTTCTTAACAATCCTAGGAGGCTCTCTCACACGTGTGGGAAAGGGTGCAACATATTTTTCAAGACCAATACCACCCATATCCTTTTAGATCTCGACGCTGCCTCAAATCTTATCAAGTTTTTCAGACCTAGATTCCAAATCAAATTTCACCTAACTTGAATCTTTCAATTTCACCTCAAGTTCACCTATCCTAGATTCAAGTACACCTCTAGAATCCTCAAACTCTAAAATCTCCTTTTTCATAGTCTCCATCAACCCTCTAAGACTATCTCTCTCACCCTAGACGTACTCTTTCAAAATTTTCTCATGTGACCTAGGTTTTTCAACTAAAAAATCATTATTTTTTAAGGCACACTCTTTCGATTGAACTTTCAATTTCAAATTTTATTTCTTCCTTTTCAAAGATTCAGCATAAAATCCATTGAAAGAAGTTTGCACGTCACGCTCATCAAAACTTTCATCCTCACTCCCATCACCCTCACTATCATCACTAATCACACGGAAGGTAAGCTCTCACCTAGAAGCATAAAATACTTCTTCTTTCGAATCACTATCACTAAGGGTAGAAACATGAGAAACTGGTTTATTAAATTTTTTTCTTTAAATTTATGGTAAATTCATCTAACATGTGACCAACCCCCTCACAACAAGGACACCTCTCAGAGTCGTTTTTAACAGAAGACTTAAAACAAAAGTTCGTGTGAATTTTCCAATTAACTTTTTCAAAAAGTTGACATCGAAGATCATCAAAACCACCAAAAGCCATTTTTTTGCGAAATTGGGATCAACGCAATAACTTAGTGCAACAGGCTCTGATACCAATTTGTAGAATCGCTACAACGGAAATATTGTGACTTCTCAAATAAAATCCAATTTTAATTAATCCTAAATTGTAGTTAAACCCTAAAATATGAATCTAGATGATTTATCAAATAAAATAAAGCATGCAGGATAAAATAAACAATTTCAGGAAAAATCCCCCGAAAGGGGCAAAACCTTATTATTTTCACTATAATTTGTAAAAACGGTTACACGGATTACAATGAAAATAATAGTGACATACGAAATATCCTCAGGCGTTGGTTTCAATGTCTCGACTGGAATATCCCGCAAGAACTCCAGGTGGTCCGCAATGAAGAAGAGAAACGGCTTCTCCATAAGTTACTCCGTAAGGACTCCCTCCACAATAGAACGCAGCTCTCCGGTTTTAGAGTTCTCCCCACAAGTTACTGAGTAAACCATCCTCTTGAAGGTTTAAAGATTCACACAAATAAATGGGAATGGATTTTTGAATAAAAAAGGTATAAAACCTTAAAAAACTGATGTCTGTTTTCTGGGCTGTGAAAATGCAAATATTGGCACGTAAAAGACTTGGGAAAACGTGTAGAATTCACAATGGTATTTATACAAAAATCAAAGCGATGGCATCACTCGAACGAGATAGGCATCTCGCTCGAATGAAGGACACGTGTCGTTCGAACGACATCGTGCGAGATGCTTATCTCGCTCGAACGAAATTGCAAACTCATTTGAATGAGCTCGTCGATCGAGGCACTCTGCTTATAAACATAGAAAAAAATTTGCTTTCGATAAAAAATATTTCAGACTTCAAAAAATATTTTCTAAAAAATTCCCAAATATTTGTGCAAATATAAACAACTCCAATAAATCATTTTACCAATAATGCGTCGTGGAGTAGTGGGAACCATTGAGCAGCACATCGCATGTAGCATGATGCACGTGTGAAGATGGTGGATGCATTGATCTGTGCAAATATAAACATCGCATGTTCGTGTTGACGTGTCGAATGTAGCGGTATCAGACATACATAATGTCATCTAGGACAAATACAAAATTCCAAGATTCTACCCCAGACATTTACAAAATTATGTCCTTACAATTTCTCTGTCATTTTATAAAATTACAGTATTTTGATATGTTTGCTAGTGTTTGTCTGGAAACAGGTTCAAGAGTTCCAAATGGTTGTGGAGTCTCTTTCTATTCATTACAGTATGTTTTTCTATCATTTTATGCCTTTGGTGGGGCGAGTCGTGTCATAAGTGATAAATTTGATTCGTTTTTTTAATCTCGTAAGAGTATGCCTAATACTCAAAGTGACCCATAGGATTAGCTTATCTTATTCAGTTGTTTAAAACCTAGTTTGTGTCTCTAGTCCAAGAAGTCATTTCAGAAAGATTCAAGTCAAGACATATTCAGCAGACTTCATTAACTTCATCCCGACATCATTTAAATCCACATCCATGAGAATGACACTTTAGCGAAAAGTAATGAACTTAGTTAAAATTGTACACCGATGGTATAACATACATAAAATTTAATTTGTGGGTGTGTTCTTTTAGAGATTTTTGGAAATTTTTTCTATACATATGTCATATACCTTCACTAATATAAACATATTTTCAATGGCCATTTTGTATTTTTAGCAGAATTTTTAAATGTAAATAAATCTTTTTATGTTTTGCATCTGTGAAAATACTAGAAAATTTTATGTTTGGTTCAATGAATTTTCTTTGTTGTTGCCCTTGTTATTGGCATTGCCGCATTATGGAATATTCTCTCTTCATTGAATATTTTCCTTACTGTAGTGAAAAATGGTTTCAAACTCCAAAATTCTCTAAAACTTCCCGCGACCTAGGTTTTCATAATAGGTTCATTCCAGTGACACAATTCCTCGTTGAAGCGAAGCTGCAGCGATGGTACCATTTCTGGCGTAAAAATAAGATATTTTCAAAAGATTGCATTGTAAAACATGTAGATCCTCAATTGATACCATATCTTTCAGTCTGTTGGACATGAATATTTTAGGACCTCTTAGACATGTGTCCACATGTTTGATATGTCTTTTTAGATCTTCTCCGTCCCACAAACAAGTAAAGGTTTTTGAAAGAGTTTTTCCTTTATATTTTATCTTAATATTTTTTAGAGAGAAAAACCTTCTTTGTATTTTTGAGACAATGAATATTTTTAAACTTTGATCCAAAATATTTTTTAGGTTTCATTTCTTCACCAGTAAACCTTGAAAAAATCTCTTTCTAATTTATTCTTGTGTAATTTTATATTTTTGATATCTCAAAAATATTTTGTGAGTTTATTTGAAGTTGCAAAAGACTTTTATACTCTTCACTCAATCTTAGGAATCTCACATCCTTTGTAGTAGATATACACATTGGTGGCTTCCCACTTGTTCCATTGAAATAACGCAAAGTTTTCTTCAATCTTTAAAAGAAAAAATTCTTGTCATATGATTTGACAACATTGGGCGCGTACCCAAAACTGGTGGCAATCCTGCAGTGTTCTTTAGCTATTAACTCTCTCTATGGACGATATGGTGTGAAAGAATGTCTAGTCAGTCATAGTAGCATGGGGCTGTAAGTCTGCCTTCTAGGTGTAAAACTCTATCATAGTATATTTGTTGTTCCGTTTGCCTAATGTTTTTTCCCGCTGCTAATTTTACCTCGTACTTGTTAGTATTGTGATATATTTTTTACCTTTTCCTCACTTAGATTAAATAAACTAATATTGAAGATAAATTGGTGTAATATACTTGGTAAATAATTTATCATTTACACTTTAGGTTTTGTTATATTGTTCATATTTTAATTTAAAAGAAAAACATTAACTCAACTTGGTAATAATTTTTAAATCGGTAGTTTCTATTAATCTTCGCTTTTCTCCCACTATTTCAGGTTGTCATATCTCTACACATGAACTATCAGCGACCAACCTTCGAAACTTTTGTTTCTAAAATTTCAAGATTTTTATTTTAGCTTCTTGGATGATTTAATTTCAAATAATGCAATTGTCTTTCCTATAGTTTCAACTAACATACTAACATTGTTATTCTAAAACTTTCATTATAGTGTGGTAATCATTGCTACAAATTTGTTTAAATTTGTCCGATCAAGTTTTGATCACTCTTTTATTTCATTAAAGAGATTACACTTAATCATATCTTAAGGATATCATGTTTTCTCCATCAATAAACAAAAGACCTGTGGGGTCCCTTGGCACTGCTTATCCCGACCTGGTGCAATTTTACCAAAGTTTCTCCTAGGCCTAAGGTGGTGTGACAACAACATCCTAAATGGTAAGGCAAATAATAAAACATACTCGGCATACAAATGGAAAAATATAAGACATGGGATTATTTTATTATTTCATTCATAAAACATTCATTTTACAAGGAAGCCAACTAAGATATATTACAAAATGAATATACAAAAGAAATGAAATCTTCCATAATCATCGGTGAGTCACCAACTTAGTTATTGAATTTCCGTGAGGGATGTCATCTGTGGGTATCCAACACTCATCCCTCCCACGCGGAGCATGCCGTAAAAAAATACATTCCACTTGGTTCTAGTACTAACACTGGGAATATTTAAGGACTTAATAACCATGGCATCGAGCCAAACATGCTTGTAGTATACCCATTTGGCTTCATCCTAGAGCAAAGGGGCATCCATCCACCCGCTTCCCTTCATTATAGCAAGCGACCCAGAATTTATGGGGACCTTCTAAGAAGTGATACTTTAGCTTTAGGACATGGTGATTCATTCCTATCTTGATCCCCTTATATCTCTTGAAATCATCTTTGGCCTTGCCGAGCTGGTCCCTTAGAGAATTATTCTCATTTTAGTATAAGCTAATCAATAATCAAAATATCTTGGCATTCCTTCTCTTTCACATTCTCTTGTTCGGAAATGCCCTTGTTTGTGTCCAAGGCCACTTTTTCTTGCTCGGATCCCTCCTTTCCTTGGTCCTCACCGAAATCTTCACCCTTATCTTCATTTAACTTTATCGGAGAACCTCTATCATGCTCGATGTAGAGCTCAAACTTAGGGAGCGCTCATGGCTTGACCAAGGATTCATACCAAACTTTTCTTAAAAAGGACTTACGAACATAATTTGACTATTTATGTGGCATGGGTTAACATATCGTCCCACCCCTAGTTGTAAGCCTTTTCCTTATCCGCTAAGTCATTAGACAAGGTATGACTAGACTCCTCAAAATCCTTCTCCAACTTCTCATTTTTAGATCTAAACTTAGATGGTTCCATCTCTTTGGCCTACGTTTCAACTTCATAGGAATTTTTTATGACCTTCAGAGCCTTCTAGGACTTAGTTAGAGTGTCGTCCAGGTTGGTATTGTCTTTATCCTGGTTGTCTCTTCTGCCTAAAAACTTTATAAAGTTCGCAAAGAACTTCAAGAAAAATGAAGATCAAAAGAGTCAATACAACCAATAATCTCTTAACAAGAAAAATCTAAAAAAATCATGAAAACTGACCAAAGACAATGTTTGTGTGGCATAGGAGACCCGTTAATCGGTTGACACTCTATCGACCACCTCTTTATCGACCAACACATAGTCCTCCTTTATCAGTGAGGGGCGAAATCAGGATTTATAGAAACTGACATAATAAGAGAGATCTTCCCCTTATTGGAGGCATCCACCTTCTGGATCAGTAAAGCAGTAAGAAAAACAATACTGGCTCCGGTCCTGCTCTTCTTCGTAATCGGGGCTTGAAATTTATTTGGATAATCCTCCAAAGTGATAGGGTCTGATAGACCTCTGACCTCCTTCATTTTGTTGGATTAGGATTTTAGGTAAGTAGGAGCATCATATTCCTCCATTGGATTGGGAATCCTTATCTTTAATGCATCTCTTCTTCTGAGGTTTAATAAACGCAAACAAGCCTGATGATAACTCTCATGAAGATTCCTCCTCAAATGGAATATGAATCTATAGTTGCTTATCGACAGACCTAGAAACAAAGGAAGTTGTGATGGTGGTGTAATTAAATAATAACCATGTTGACCTTCGATGCCTGGAAGCAGTAGACTAATGCCTCTTAAGTTTCCAGACCATGCTCAATTAATCAAAATTGGCATACGTTTGATCGTTATCTTTCCTCTTGGAAGGTGATGCATGAGACAAAGAAGGAAATCATCAATAACTCATCATACAAAATTTGGCTGACTAAAATGGAGGATAATTGAAAACAACAATCAACTTATTTTATATACCCTCTTAGAACACTTGTATCCTTTGTAGCAAAACCATGATCAATAATCTTTGTGGGAATGAGGAAAATTCATAACTAATACCCTATATTCCTTCCTCACCTTCAAGTAAAAAGTATTATCATTTGTTCACACCCACATGTAGAAATATCATATCTCTTGGATCCCTAACTAAGTCCCATACAACTCATTTATTCTAATCAGTCCATTGACCATCCTTCATGTTTTGTGGGGGTGAAATAGGCGAAAACTATAAAAAAAATACTCACAATATTCCAAGAAAATTTTGTTTAGAGGAAAAGTTACACCAGTTTCAGCAATAAATTGGGAGAACAACTAGTTTCCTCATTCAATATTGTAGTAATCATTAAGTTTATCCCCAAATTCTATTACAACCCACTCATAAATAGATAAATGCCTTTTAAACTCTCATAAGCACCTGTCACCGACCTGGAAGATCATTTTCAAAAGTAAAAAGGATGGCAAAAAATGTAAAGACTATTTCTCGAAGAAAAAATTGCAAAGAAATGAGAAATTAAAAAAGAGAAGACTTACTGCGAGTTAAGAATGAAAAGGGTCTGAGTGGTCTTAAACGACCGAAAAGTTGAATACATTTCACAGTGGCAGTAGGGAAGTCATTAATTGGCAAGGTTTAACTTCTGATGCATTGCTTTACTTAGCAAAGACAAGCCCCCAAATGATGATACACATGCTACTGCCCTTCCATTAAACATAAAAAAGTTACCAGCGAACCCCTGGACCACCATGGAAAATTACAAGCTTCCATTTAAGCCTAACGGGAAAAATAAAGATGGTCTTCATCATAAAAAACACCAGGTGTTAATATCTTTCGATAATATCTGCTATGGGTGATCAAATCTCATTACCGACCAGCATCGCCATCAACGGGTGACCAATCCTCAATACCCCGTGCAGGTTATAGAGCTTTAGGAATAATTATGAGGGAATTACCTAATGTGACATGAAGGGCTGACACGTGTCCATCAATCCTTATAAGTGATCGTAGCGCAAAGAGAGGTCGATCAATGGAAATCTTATACATGGATATAATCGATCAAATCACAACAACAATCCAATGTCCTAGAGTCCCACGTGATTCATTCCCTTTTTTGGTCTATATAAATGAAACACACACCCTTGGAAACAAAGGCATGTAATTTTTTGTCCTCTTTAAATGTAACTTGTATCCCTGGAAATAGGGGCATGTAATCTTTATCATCAAGTATCAAGATCAATAAATATATACACACACACACACGTGTGTGTGTGTGTGGAGAGATAGAGAGAGATAAAGAGAGAGAGAGAGGGGGGGAGAGGAAGGCTCTCCTATACCACATTTTATACATCACATCATACATCGCACCTAGTTTTAGGCCCTAAACCTTTTTTCAATTTTTTTTTATTTTTGTATTGAAATTAACCTTCCAATCAACACATGTTTAAAATATTAGGTCAAAATACATTTTCTAGCTATTTTTAAAAAATTCACAAAATTCAACTAGCTCACATCCTTTCAAGTACGGTATTTTCAATAGTTTTTTGTTGAATTTCTACAAAATAGATAGAAAATAACTCAATGGTTAAAATTCACCTAATTTTTTGAACATGTATTGATTCGAAGATTAACTCCATGGCTAAAATAAAAAAATTGGAAATAATTTTTTTAGGGCCTAGAACTAGGTGTGATGTATGGGTGATGTAGAAAGCATGATGTATAGGAGCCTTGCTCTCTCTCTCTCTCTCTCTCTCTCTCTCTCTCTCTATATATATATATATATATATATATATATAGGGTCTTAAACTTAGTTTTTGTAACTTCCTGTGGACAAACCATTACTAGTATACATCATTCTTTATCTCACTTGTGATCTTAATCTAACAATGTATATTTTAGATCTATGTTAATCATATGTTTTTCACTTCACGTAATATTGTTATGGAAATTTTCTTCTTTCTTCTTAATATCTTATCATGTTTTTATTCACATTTGTCTATTTTGTGTCAAAAGGGGTAGAATATATTATCTAAGATAGGTGGATTTGTGTAATACCATATACTTTATGCATAAAATAAAATGTGAAATTAGTTTATCTTAATTGCCCGTTGTGAAATGTCATGTCACCATTGTTGTATGTTCTTATGTGTTATATAAATTATATAAGAAATCGAAAATACGCGATAAAATAGTAAATAAATATTTTTACGTGATTGTGTATAATGAACAACTATGGAATGGTTAGGTATTTGGCATTGAGGATTTCCTTGTTTAGATTATCCCCTTATCATTTACTTCCAATGATTGTGAAGTAGTTTTCTATAATTTCGTGTTATATCGAATTAATAAATGAATTAAATTATGGACATTTGGATTTGTAAAAGCTAAACTACTAAATTATTAAGATATATTAGTAATTGATTCTATGAAATGTTCAAGTTGATTTTAGGACACATATAATGTTCGTTTTACTCTAAAGGTTTGGGCTTTAGGCCCATTGGGAAAGTATATGAGTTAGATAATGTTTTAGGCTTATTAGAGATGCTCAGAACTCATTTAGAGGAGGTCCGCGTAAGAGTTTAATCAAATTTCGTGGGTCATAAGTCTTAGGAGGTCTTTTGGATTTTCATATTTTACAAATTAAAATTTGGAATGATTCCTAAGGTTTAAAGAGGAGAGACTTCGAGAGAAGAGGATGAATAAAGAGGAACTGTGTATCATTTCTTCACCATTTGGGATTTAAGTAAGCTTAATTAGGAATCGATTTTAATTGTTTTTTATTATTATATTTCTATTCATTAGAATCTGAATTAAATCACATGTAAATCTGAATTAGAGGTTGGAATTAGCAGGATTATTAGTTTGTGAATTAAAGTAAGAAACTAGACAAAGGGCATAGTTGATTATTGAGGATTTCTAGAGGATTTCTAATGGAAATTGTTCTAGGAAGATTAGGATGGATTATAATTTGTCTAATATACATAATACCCATGTTAATGATTCGAATTGATGGACAATTGAATCAAATTAGTGAGATTATTTATAAACTAGGGTTCTTAACTAAAATTGGAAATTTACCCTTTAACTCCATTTAGACTTATGTGAAATGTTTATATATTCAATCTGGTTTGAGGAGCTTGATATACGTTAATGAAGGTTTAAGGGTTTTAATATCTTAACTAGGAGGAAAATGAACACTGGAACCGTCGATTGATCGATTGTAATCGATCGATCGACCATCACTGTTTGGATAAAAGTTAATTTAGATATTGTTATACGTACTTTTTGGAAATGGATAGAAAATAGGTTCCTTATTCATGTAGGATTATACGATTCTTAGTAAATAGAAAATTTGAAATTGATGCTGGAATCAAAGGACTTAACATTATGGAATATTATAAAGCAAGAGATTTTGGTAAAGACTTAGTAACCTTTTGCGTTAGGGTTTACTATTCTTCTATTTGTTTGAAGCATACCTCATTTTGTGTCCTTGTGGTATTACGTACTAAAGGGGATATTTTTATGGAACATGTGCGATATTCGTTGGTACCCCGGTTATGTGACGAGCTTTACCTTGATTATTTTACCCCGGACACTACATGTGTTTTTTACCAATGTTATCCAGTGATGATAATATGGGAGAAATATTTTTAATGGGCATAGGGTATGGGGACATATGATTTGTGTTAAGGCATAGTGATGATCCATGGTTGATATTTTGGAGTTGTAGGGGTGGGACAACTTATAACTCTACCTAGTACGACGTAAGATTTCTCGAAGGAAATTTATTAGGCCTTTATTATGTCCAGGCTTAAATGGAGTCCTTTTATTGTTATGTATGTGAGTGGGACCATACTGATGTTAATAGTGGACTTATGGAATTTCTTTACTTATATTCTCTTACACTAGTGATATTGAGTGTAGAATTAAGGGAGAACTATTGGTTATATTTCATCGAGATGAATAATACTTAGTCATGTGATCATTTAGGCTTGTTGTAAACCCATGATATATCTAGGTTGTTTGGGTTTGGGATACACTTCAAAATAACTATAATAAGGGAAGAAGATTCATAGTAATATGCTAACCAAATTTAACTATAATCTTATCCCAATTGGACTTAGTGTTAACGTTGAGGATTTTGCATTTTTCATGTCTAGGACGTTGTTGTTTCTTTTGTCCTAATCTCTTATTTGCATCTTCACAAGTTATTTTTAGATAAGGTATCTAATGTATATGGGGCTTAATCTTACTTATATATAATTATTCTCAGTCATGATTATAGTGATATTCATGTTTTTTTTATTCCTATAAGTTTAAATTGGACCTGATCAATCTAGTTATAAATTTTATGGGTTGTCATAGTTAGTATCAGAGTATTTCAGGTTTTAATGTCCCAGGGATATTGAGTGCATCCGTCATTTTCCCATATTGCATTCTCTGGATACTTAGAACTTAACCATTTGGGATTTTTACTCTTTATCATGACTACCACGTAGGGGGTTTCACGCCATTGTCACAGACGAACGATTCGAATAAGATTGAGTTGTATTGAGGGTTCCTTGTTTGTATTTCATTTTTGTGACATCCCAGTCACGAGGTCTCTTTTGTTCAGTGCGTTGGGGATTTTCAGGTGGGTGACCTTTAGTGAATTATTAGAGTATGGTTCAAAGGGAAATGCTCTAACTCACTATTCATAATTTTATTTGAAGTACGTTTTGAATACCTCATTTTTACGATCGCATCATAGTGAGTATGAGGGGAAGTTAAATTATATTTCTATTTCAACTCTTATAGAGATGAATATGGAAGCAAAGAATGATGTTTTCATCATTCGCTTCATTATGAGGAGATTTTATTTTGAGTTAGCATAAACCTTATGTGAAGGTTTTGGCAGGTTTTATAGGGTAAACAGTTAATCACCACTTATGTTTTAATTGTGGGATTTACATTTTTGCATTAGCTGAACCACAAAAACTATCTAAATTATAGTGTTCTTAATATTAGGAAGACCAAGGCCAAAGTAAGCCCAATAACTAGAGACGGTGTAGCATTGACCTAAGTAGGAAGACTTCACTAGCAAAAGGAACTGCAAAGGGAGAGAATATCCTAAGAAGTTTCCAAGAGTAGAAATATATGAACCGTCATGGTTAGTGAAGCCCAGGAAATTTTGACCAATGGAGTCACTTACTATGAGAGTGGAACCAACGAGGTAAGAATTAGTAGTAACGATCGTAGAGGCAACGTCAGCAGGGTCTCTAGTAGGTTCATCGTTTAGCTAGTTTCGTTATTAACATGACGAATGAATCCACTTAGTTAGTAAAGGTCTTTAAACAACCTGCATTCTTGAGGATACCACTAGGGGATGGGTACGATTACATTTATGACGTGTGCATGTGTCTGACTTAGACATTGAGGAGTTGTTATTCTTTATTAGTAGTGTGTTTACTAACATTACACGATATATAGATATTCTCGTTGAGATTTATTATATGTTGATACCTTAGTGGGTAGGGGATGATTTATGTCATAATTATACAGATGTAGTAATGTATTTGTCATCTTTGTTTTCACCCATTTCATTGATTTAGACGTACGGTCTTATGATTTTTACTATTTAACTTTGAGTAGTAGCTATATGTATTATGCTTATATCGACTACCGGGGGTAGGTTTTACGATTGTATTATTCACGCTGGGGATGTTTTTTATTGTCATGCCTAGGCCCATGGATGGGTCTAGTACACACTTACATTATATAGATGCATCTTCGTCTAAGGAGGTCACTGATATACCCGTTTATATCCTCGGCTTGGCTGATGATAACTTCCAAACGGACGACCCTACGAGGGGCCGACCCCTCCTACAGGCTCCATACGACCCCTCAGAGGGGCCGACCCCCCACCAGGCTCCAGACTACCCTACGAGGGGCCGACCCTTCACCAGGTTCCAAACAATCCTACGAGGGGCCAACCCCTTCACCACTCTCCAGACGACCCTCCGAGGGTACGACAGTACGAGGCCAGAATTGGGCCAGGCTCACTACTGGAAGAAACTTTGCACTCGGCCTCGGCTCATAGGCCGAGGGTGACATCATGACAGCGCGTGGTTTGGGAGACGCGTGGAACAGTGCGCGTGAGGCTGACATGGCATGTGGAAGACCGTTATAACCAAATCACACCCTCACGTGAGGGAATATTATGTCATCATTTGGCATCTATAGGTGTCAACAGGGGATTGGCTAGATCATCATTCACATGCACCATGCATACTTGGGGGGTAAACTACACCCCCCCAAGACCTATATATACTTGTCACCTACAACCCTACAGGGGATCGATCCATTAACTATAGCCCTAGCCAAAACTCTGCTTGTACACACAGTAGAGAGAGAGAGAGGGTTATGTGCATTGTATCCAAGGCAATTAGTACCCATACTTAGTGGATCACACACTCACAGTGGATGTAGGTCAAATTGGCTGAACCACTATACATTATTGTCTTATTTCCTCTTATACTCATCCCCTTCTACATACTTATACACTTATACATCTCAATGGCTACCATGGCCGCTACTGTTTGAGCTCACTATCAATCATCCGGTGGTGCTAAATCTCAGCATCATCAGTTTGGCGCCGTCTGTGGGAACGAGAAGACATCTCTTCCTTTGTACATCTTGACCTCACTGGGCACTCTGGTGGTGAACCAACACTCCCCCTGAGAGGAGGTGTTTCACCATTGAAAGAGACCCACTAAGGTTCCCAAGCTCACCAGTATTTTCTTCAGTTCAACTTTTCATAGCTCAAGCACATGGCACCTGAGATGCCACCGCCACCACTTCCCCCGCCGGATGAGGGGGGAAGACCCAGTTCCAGTCAGCCGCCGCCTCAGTCTGAGATGGCTGATGTGGCGGCAGCCCTAAAGTGTCTGGCAGCAAGCCAGCGGATGATGCAAGAGCAGTTCACAGCTCTAAGCCAGAACATACTAAGAGCACCAGGGGTTTCACCTGAGATGATTACTCCGGAAGTAGCTCCAGGGCAGCATGAGGCCAGGGGACCACCCCAGGCACCACGCAAAGACCTACCACCCCCTCAGCGGCGTAGGGATGTTGCTGACCCCCGACGTCTATGCCTGGGGAGGCAAGAAAACCCTTGCCCTGAGGATAGGTATGGAGATCTGGAGGGAGAGGAGGCTCCTATAGAGTGTTGGGAACCTTACGAGGTCTCCAACAACACTGTGCGACCCCTCCAGGACAGTAGGGGAAAGTGCGGGAGACCAAACCCTGATGATCTCCCAAGAGGCTCTGCTTTTGACCTCTTGAGCAGGGGGTCGGCCTTTGAGAGGCTAGGCCCAGTAAATGACCTGCGGGAACAGTTGTCCAGGCCAATAAGCGCCGCGAGATCCAGAGGGGAGGCATCAGATGGCCGACCCCGAGGACGAGATGACGGTCAAAGGGAAGTGAACAGTCGACACAGGCCTGCTGCAGCAGAACCCTCCATCCACCTCGGAGAGGAGGCAGGGGATAACATCAGCCAGGCCGACCCTGTGAGGCCCTGGAATGACTCAATCTAGCGGTTAGAGGATAAGATTGGTGATATATTGAAGAGCTGAGACCCTCTTCAGAGGGGATACACCATAGGCTCACCCTTCATGGCAAAGATAGTCAACTTCCCCACGCCGTCAAAGTTCAAGCCACCTATGGTCACCCCAAAGTATGACGGGAGCACCAAACTCGTCCACCACGTGGAGATGTATCAGTTGGCGGCAGACATATACTCTATCTCAGATGAGATGAGGTGTTGTGCCTTCTCTGGTACCTTGACAGGGGCTGCGCATGTCTGGTACACGTCTCTTCCAAAAAATTCCATTGGGAACTTTAAGCAGTTGGCAGACCTGTTCATCCATAATTTCTGCTTTGGGGTGAGGCCACAAAAGAAGACCACCCACCTGCTCTATGTCAAGCAGGGGAAGAGTGAGAGTCTGAGGGACTATATAGCCAGATTCAATAAGGAGAAGCTAGAGGTGGAAGACTATGAGGAGAGCATAGCTATGACAGCCCTGATTGGAGGACTCCAAAAGGGGAAGCTGTTATGGAAGCTTGCTGAAGACCCTCTGAAGACGATGGCTAAACTGTTGTCAACGGTAGGAAAGGTGATGAACGCCGAAGAGGCGATGGCTGCAAAATATGAAGACGAAAGAGGAGGTTCTAGTGGGAGTAAATACCCTAAGTCAGACACATATCATTTGATTCGATACCGGTAATCCAGGAGTTACGATTGTATTTGGTGATGTAATATCAGTACCACTAGTTAGATAGGTAGACTTTTGTATGAATTTTGTGTTGGGTAACAGGCCCATTACGAGGGTACCATATCGAATGGCTCCGTACACTAGAGATGAATAAATTTCGACATTAGATAGATTCAATAATTTTTTAAGCAGGGGTTAATACAAAGGATCACATCTGTGTGGTGAGATCCAATTTTATTTAGGAAGAAAAAGTGTCTTTCGTCTGATTATATGTGGACTATAGTGAGCCTAACAAGGTCCTGATACGAAATAATAATTCGTTACCTCATATTGATAATCTATTCGACCAGTTGAGGGACACACCATATTTCACAAGATTGAATTGCATTCAGGGTATCACTAGTTACATATTTGGGAGGACACTCTGAATATGTATTTTCCTAAAGTGACGTGGATCATTCAAGTTTTAAATCATGCTATTTGGACTCACCAAATTGCCAATAGTGTTCATTAACAGGGTGAATTGTTTTTTTACCTACTATACCTGGAATGGTTTGTCATCGTATTTTATATTCTAGTGTATTCTCAACTGGAGGAGGAGCATGTTAAGTATTTAAAATTTATTTTACAGACACTAGGATAACATAAGATGTACACATATTTCTCTAAGTGTGGGTTTTGGCATCAAAAGATAAAATTCTTGAACCTGGTCATAGTGAAGGTTGGCTTCTCGGTGAATCCTAGTAAGGTATCTACAGTTAGGACTAGAGACAACCCACTACAACTATAGAGGGTAAGATTTTATGGTGTTTGGTGGTTATTACAGAAGTTTCATTCAGGTTTTCTCTAAGACTGTGGGACCACTGACCCACCTCACCCATAAAGGAGCACCATTGATTTGGAGCGTAGACTGCTTGAGGTTTTTTAAGAGCTTAAGGAGGAGCTCATTACCACGCCTATACTTGAGTAACAACAGACTGGTGCATAGTAGTTGGTATTTACAGTTATATCACTTCAGGAGTTAGGAGGAGTGCTGATGCAGGAGTAGAGGCCTACAGCTTAGGCGACCCAAAAGCTTAAGCCTCATGACAGTAAATACCCCACTTATGATTTATAGTTGGCCATAATAGTCTTTTCCTTCATATTTGGATACATTACTTGGTGGGTGAGAGATTCACTTTTTGTTTCAATCATAAGAGTCTCCTATACTTGTTTACTCAGATAGAATTAATTATGACATGGAGGATATGACTCGATTTCTGAAGGACTACCATTTTTCAATTCAGGACCATCCGGGGAAGGCAAGTGTGATAGTTGGTGTGTTGGGTTGGAGACAGACTGTTACACTGACATTGATGAGGGGGATGAGCATAAGGATGACCTATCAGACATTTGAGAATCACAGTGGAGTACCACACGAGACTTATATTTATCTAATGTATTTGAAGGAATAGTGATTGTTTTGCTAGCTAGGGTGATGAGGGTGATTTAGACAAAGGCTATAGATTCTTTCTGCCATGAGAAGACACACCGACTTAATTTTTCGGAGTTCCTTCTTTCTTGACTAGTTCAGACTTTCATGACAATTGGTTTTGATGTACAATCCCAAGTGAGGAGATAAGTGCTACAAAGGCACATAATTATTATTTCCTAATACATATCGTAAGGGATAATATGTATGAGCTTATGCATAGATCATATTGATGAATTGGGTTGAAAAATAACATTGTAGAGTGTATGTTAAGGTATGCCTCATGTCAACATGTAAGTGTATCCTATCAGGATAATACGTGGGTATTTCGATTTTGGAAGGTTTTTTTAAAATACTTTTGGAATACATCTAAATTTGAATAAGTGATTTCATCATAAGTAAGGCAATCAAACTGAGTGAGTGAATCTTCAGACATGTGCCTTGGAACTCAAGGGCAATTGAAAAGGTTGTAATTGAGGAATAAGTGCGCGTTCTCGCATATCAATGACCTATTGGATCAATAAAATAAAAGTGTCTTTTCGTGAGGAGTCATGATGAGGTTTAAAGATGACATATTGATTTAAAAAAAGAAGCATTTGTAATAGTTATCGGCGTTACACCCAAAATTGTGTTAGGGTGGTTTCCACCCAATCATTGAAGTTTTCCCAAGAGATAGTTGTTGTTGGGCGAATTTCCTTTCATCTTTCAATAAAATTAGAGGGTTATTTTCAAGGGAGGTTTTTGATAAAGGGTGCCAAGATATGGGAGGTAGTTTTGGCCAAGGCACGTATTGCTAAGTTCACTTTACATTCCATAAGATATTGAAATAATCGATCTATTGCAAATGGATATGAACTTTTAAAATACTATATCAAAACTTGTTGGATCAAAAATTGATCTAAGATCCGTGTTTAAAATCCCCGATCTGATTTCAGTTTCAGAATCTGCATTACCCATTTTTTAAAGGATATAAAAATAAGCAGAGTTTATTTTTAAACTCGATCTTATTTGATTTTTTTTCTTTCTGATCCGTTTATTGTTTTAAAATAAATAGGTCTAGTTATTTTTTCACGTTCAATGTAAAATGATCTTGTTTTTTTATAAAATAAAAGGGAAATCAAATGTGGGTTGTATATTGTGTTGTTACACGATCTGAGTGAGTTTTTACAATGTTGTATTGTTATAATTTATCACTCCATCTAAAAGTCAATGGATATCTCCGTCATCGTAGATTCACATACCGCCACGGTGCCCATTGACAGAGAATTTTCGTGATTGAGTGGAGTTTGCTTGTATTTTTGTATGAGGGTAGCACTCAAGATAACGATTTATTGCAAAGCTTTTATTTACGCAGGTGTGTATTTTCATTTACTAATTTTTTATTGCTTCAATATAATTTAACTTGCATAAAGTTGGATATATTGTTATTTACGAGCATAAAATGGTTATTGGAGTTTTCTTTCTTAATAGTTGTATCTTCAGTAATTTTATGGTCTAGAGTTATTATTATTTTTATCATATGGAGAGGTGCTTTTTAGTATTTCAATGTATTTATGACTTTATTGTTAGCATATTCACTAAGTGAATTAATTTGTTAGAGTATTTAGTTAAGTAACTAATTAATTCGTTAATTAATCTTTTTGGCTCGACCATTGTTGGTGCCAAGGTCCGGATGTGAAACGAGGTAAGTTAATGTTAGGTTTATAGCCGACCGTAAAATTTATGTCAAATCTTGATGATGGATTCCCTAGTTAAAAGAAGAAATGAAAATGAAAATAACATACATAAAATTAGATTTGGTACGTGGAATTTAGTAACGATAACTAGCAAGTGTAAAGAACTTATGGATACCTTAAAACAAAGAAAATTCAATAGAGCATGCCTACAAGAAACTAAATGGAATGGTAAAAAGGCTAGAGAGATAGGAGAAGGTTATAAATTATTTTATTCGAGGGGGAGAGATAATCTTAGAAATTGGGTAGGTATTGTTGTTGAACACTATATGAAAGATATAATGGTGGAGGTTAAAAGAAAGATGGGGAGATATATTAATAAATGTTCAGATTGTCTTAGATAAAACAATATTGAATGTTATAAATTCTTATGCGCCCCAATGACCGTTAGATGAAAATGTAAAGAAACTATTTTGGGAATTATTGGATGAAGTATTACAACAAATTCCAACGCATGAAAACATATATTTAGGAGGAGACTTAAATGGACATGTAGGAGTAAAACAAGACAGTTATCCAATGACACATGGAAGTTGTTGTTTTGATAAGAGAAATGAATCAGGGAAAACTATCTTAGAATTTAATAAGGCATACGATATATCATTGACAAACTTATTTTTTTTTTAGGGAAGAAAATTTAATAACATTTAAAAAAGGAGAGAATAAAACTCAAATAGATTATTTTTTACATAGAAGAAGAGACCCGAACATATGCAAAGACTACAAAGTTATACTAGGTAAAGGCTTAACAAATAAACATAGCCTATTAGTATTAGATTTATCAATTAAAGGATTTAAGTATAAACAAGAGAAAATATGATAACAAAATATAAAATGAAAGGATTTAAAAGGATGGAAAGAGATATAATTTAGGCAGAAGTTCCTATTAAAAATGAAGTGGGATTGGGACGACAATGTTACCAACATTTGGTCAAGGACAAAGAATGGTATTGCTAAAATAGGTAAGAAAATTTTAGGTGGGACTAAAGGAAAAATATTCATTAAAAAAGATACTTGGTGCTAGAATGAGGAAATGAAAAAGATAATATAAAAAGAAATGAATAAGTTTTAAAGAGTGGTCAAAGAGTCAAAATCAATAATATATAGAAAGGTATACGAAGTTAAAAAGTGAAGTAAAATATAATATTAGAAAAGCGCAACAAAATGCACTAGATAATCTTTATAGTAAATTAGGTACCAAGGAAGGTGAAAATGAGATATATAATTCAGAAAAGAATAGAGATAGAATGACAATGGATATGGGTCCAGTTATGTGTATTAAAAACATATGTCAAACAATATTGATTCACGAAAAAGAAATTCTTGATATATGGGGAGAGTATTTTTAAGTATTATTGAATGAATAATATCCCCAAAAAGATGTCGAGAACATAGAACCGAATATAGGAATGAGATGTTCGATTGATGAAAAAGAAGTAGATATATTAATAAGAAAAATTGGAAATGATAAAGAGGTTGGCCCAGATAAAATACCCATAGAGGTATGGAGTACCCTTGGAAGTATAGGGGTATAATGGTTAACATTTTTATTTAATAAAATTTTAAAAGAAGGAAACATGTCGGATGAGTGGAGGAAAAGAACCACAATACCTTTGTATAAAAATAAAGGGGATATACAAAACTGCAGTAATTATAGAGGAATAAAAATGATGAATCACACTACAAAATTATGGGAATAGGTTATAGGACAAAGATTAAGAAATACGTCAACTATTTCGGACCATTAATTTGGATTTATGTCGGGGCGATCCAACACGAAATCTATTTACTTATTTAGATAGTTAATGGAGAAATGTAGAAGTAAGAATAAAAATTTACACATGGTCTTTATAGACTTGAAAAAGGCATATTGTTGATGTCTGAAATTGGTTTGATTCCAATTTTATAATATGAAAGCACTTAAATCACACACAAAAAACAAGAAGTTTTTAAAGTGGTTCAGTTACCAATTAGTCTACATCCACTGTAAATTGATATTACTTAGCGATTATAATAGCTCAGTGCGTATGAGATCAAAGTTGTCCCTGGAGTTGAGGGGTTTTAGTACATTTATAGGGGTGTCAAACCCTAGAGATGGAATGCATTCATATGCCAAGCGTTTACATCTTTATACAATAAATACATCTCTTGGGATTTAGAGTCTGTTGGTATTCTGAGTCAAATAACCTTTACAATTCTAGTTGGTCGGCCTTCTAGATGACTAAGCACACTTGAGGTCGAACAGGTAGGATGAGGTGCCATGTTGTACAACATGTGTACATTCTTTATTGGTTCACGTGGAAGTGTAATTTTTACATACAACATAAGACCACAATGCTCTATGCTTGATGCTTTCATGAACGTATGGAGCATCCGATCCTAGAAGTAGCTCGACATATTTTTATGGTGCTTGGTCGATAACCGACCCCCCACACTTGTAAAATTTTGCCGATATTGTTTGAAGATACAATTTTTGTAAATAATTTGAATTTTAAAGGACCGCCCAAAGGGAAAATCTATATTTTCCCACTTTTGAAACAGTCTGTCATAAGAATGTCAATCGTTGGCACATTTAATCATTACTTTCGTTATTTGTTTAGACAAGCTATAAAAGGCGGGATGCTTTTACAGACTTTGCCTTACCTCAAATCTTCGAATCGTAAAAGCTATTTCTAAACTTTTATGTGATCATTTGCTGCCATTTGTCATTTTCTTTTATAGTTCTTGATGAATCCTTAATCATCTGTAAGAATTCTTTCTTTCTCTCTAGTTTTCTGCATCTCCTTTCTTTCTGAGCCATGGTTCACATAGTTAATGATGATTTTCTAGAGAAATTTAGGGAAGAAAGTAAAACCCAAGATTCGGACCCCATCTTTGGTTGATTTAGAAATACCCCATGAGCCTACAGATGTATATTCTTTGATTGAGGGTCATTGGATCCGAACCTTATTTATAACTAAATGTGATTTCACATTTTCACTAAAGCCTTTTCTTCTTCATTTCTGCCAATATATTGACATTGTTCTTTCAAGAGTAGCTCCCAACACCTGGAGGCTTATCAATGGTGTGAATGAATTGAATGAAATGTATGGAACCCATATCGAGATTCGAGAGATCATGTTTTGCTACAAATTGGCTATTGCAGGAGAGAGCACATATTACTTGAAAACTAGACAAGCTAATAGGTATTTATTATTGAATTTTCCTGATTCCAATAAGGATTATTAGGATCATGCTCTAATAGTTAGGAATTGGCAACATGCTCCACTTGGTACTAGAGTAGACTACAATAGTCCTAGATGCCCTCAATTAGGGAATGAGATAGGTTATTATTTTAACTCTCGCATTTCTTTACTGATTTCTTTTCCGATGTATGCTAGCTGCCACTGCTTATTGATTTCTTCCAAAAGAATACAAGAGAAAGATCCCCAAACCTTGGTGAAGTAAACTTGGAACAACTCAAATTTTTATAGGTCCTTAATCAAAGGACATGAGAAGATCATCCATGACCAACTTTTGTATTTCTATAGTATAAGAGATCCGTAACCTCTTTTGTAGCTCTACCAATAACTATCGTGCCTTCAATTGTTATTGATTTAGAGAGGGATCTAGTGTCTACTTCCTATGTTACTAAGTCTGTTGGTGATGGCATTGAAGTTGCTACTGGTTACACTTCTTCTTATTTTGATTCTAATCTTCCCATTTTTATCATCCTGGGAAAAATGAAAATGCCTAATCGTCTAGAGGAGGACTCCATTACTTGTTCCAAGAAACAAGTTGACACTAATGCCCAGAAGAAGAAGGTTGAGGTTGGCAAGAATCCCCCAACTAAAAAAGGTGATGAGTCTCATCTTAAGAGACAAAGGAGAGGTCCTACTGTAAGTAGGTTGAGAAGGTTGCTGATGTCGATCAACAGGGGTTGGCTGGTAGGTCCCATTTGTTGTCAGTTCTTCTATACCCTTTATTTCTAACTTGGTTAGGAAGATAATTAAGGCTGGTAACCTCCCAGACAATAGAGTTATTGCTTCCTCCATGTCTTGATCAAAACTATCGAAGAGGGCTACTTAAAGTTTGGCCTTGGTAAGTTTTCATATCGGAGGGGGGGTCCTCTTTGGCAATTGACTCAATTGTTCCTCTAACTGATCAAGACAATGTTCCTATTGACTCAGTTGCCCTTCTTGACGACCAGGAAATAAACCCTAAAGTACAGAAGGATAAGAAAAATGTGTATACTTTTTTGGATTCTAGACTTTGTATTTTATACCTTTCTTTTGTCTTATTTTTATCTTTCTCTAATGTAAATTTCTGTAATGTTGCCATCTATCAATGAAGGAACTTTTTCTTTAATTAAATTATTTATTTCCATCACGTATCTGATGCTTAACTGTTGCACTGACTATTTTTGTTATTGATCACATGTTACTTTATCATTCTAGTTTAATGCCAAAATGTTGCCATAATCTGTTTAAGGTTGGTCACTTGGATTTGATAGATGAAGAACTAATAAACTTGCTCGGCGCAGACGCTTCTAATCAAGCAAAGGATACGTACACTTATCTCAAATTCCTTCTTGATCGGATTGTGGCTAATAATGTTGCATAGTTTAATAAGATCGAGCAGTTGCAGCATAATCATAATCGATCTAATGATCTTCTCCATGCTGAATATGAAGCCAATTTCAAAGCGCTGAATGAAGCTGATAGCTTTGAGAGAAAAATTCAAAAATATACCTCAGCTTTGAATAAGAGAGAAATTATGCTAAAGCAGGAGGTTAGAGAGGCTCAAGAAATTACAACTTTGCTAGAGGAAGAGAATAATGCTTTGAGATATGAACTTTATAGCTTGAATAAGTCTACTACTAATGGCTCCAATGAACGAGTTTTTTTCTTGGAAGAGGAGAATGCCAGTCTATTACAAGAGTTATAATTTTTATAAGGGAAGAAGACTAAGTCTGTCCAGTCGTCCTGAGGAATAACTGTTACTCGGCAAACTCTTGAAGAAAAAATAACTCACAAAACTTTGGCCATTCAAGTTAGGCAGTTAAAGGCTAAAACTTTCGCTATTTTTGATCTTTCACTTTAGTTAAAAACAAAGGAGTCTACTATTGTCGACCGAGTGATTCATTTAAAAAACAAAGATGTTGTTCTCAATAAACTTCAACATCAAGTAGAATGGTTAACTTTTCAGTTCCACAAGCAACCCAGGGAAGTATGGATGGAAGGTTACAATTAAGCCTTGTCTCACGTGGACGATCATTTGGCCTAGAGTCATCACGAGGGATATAAATGGGGATGGACCAATCTTTTTACTTTGTTGAAAGTTGACCAGAACTGGAAACTACAACGTTGGAATGATCCCGATATTTTTGGACTATTAAAATCTTCCATTCAAGTTGGATGTATGATGGAATTCTTGCTAATTCGATTCCTTAGTGTTTGATATCCAATCATTTAGGGGATTATGAATTGCATGATGAACTTGAGATAATTCACCCTCCTCGTCTAATTAACTAGCCGAGCAGCAGTTATAGGAGGATGCTACAAGATTTTAACTTTATCAATTCTCTTTATACTTTGGATGATCCTTCAGCTGTAATGGATAAGGCTCAGTTCAAGTCCCAAATCGAATCTTTTTTTGATTTTCTATTATTGTAACCTTGTAAACGTTTTCTAGTGAAATGAAAAAACATCTTTTGTTTATTTATTGCTCTTTCATATTTGTGTTTGCAATCTAGACACTTATAATTTCACCAATGATTAGTTAGTCGGCTGACCGAGTAAGTAATCTTCTTAATTACTATGTTTTCTAATTATAAGGCCTTAGATTCAATCCAACTGCATAGTTTTGATCGAAGTATTGTTATTAGTTATCAGTGGCAAACCAAGTATACTAGGGATGTGTATATGTATTCATATAGTAGGAATGTGTATGTATATACCATTATGTAACTCGATTGGGTAAAACCTCTAAGTTGTACAGGCTTTTCAATCTTGATTCACCCAAAGGAGAAATCATGCAACAAGCAATGATGATTAATCGCCTTCCGGTTCATTACCTAAAATCATTTATGAAGTAATGATCATTTGTATCAAGAGATCATTAATCGACTTTTTTTCGTGACCTAAAGTTATACAAAATGTTTCACATAGAACGTAATGGTCGTCAGTAGTAGGTGTATGGAACATGTTAATTTCGTCAGTAGAAACCCAGTCTTATAGTACAGTAGTGATCGTTTTGTATACATGTTGTGGGATGCAAATCACCATACTCTAAAAAAAATGAATAACTGAACTGAAATGAATTGGAAATCAAAACTTTTATTCAAATCTTGGACAAATAAAGATTACATAGACGTTTTCCATTACTGGTAGTGTTTTCGGATATGATCGACATTCTAAGGGTTCTTGAACTATTCTCCTTCCAAAGTTTCCAAATGAAAAGTACCAGGTTGGACGATTGCTGAAATACGATAAGGACCATGCCAGTTTGCTTTCAAGTTATTCCCTTTTTGAATCACCTTTTTAAGTACATAATCTCCTTCTTTTAAATTGGTCCACTTCATCGTTTTATTGTAAAAATAGGTAGTTCTCAATTGGGATGCAGCAAGCCTGATAGCAACATCTTCTCTCACTTATTCCACTAAATCTAGGTCCAATATCCTCACCCGATCGCTTTTTAGAGAATCAAAGTTGAGCACCTCATGACTGGATATCCCTATCCCACTTGGTACTCAACCTTAGTGCCAAACGCAATCATGTATGGCGTTTCTCCAGTGGTAGTTCTTGGTGTTATTTGGTAATTCTAAAGAATAGAATGAAGATCATTTATCCAACTACCCTTGATGCTTCTAATCTCTTCTTCAATCCATTATGCAGAATTTTATTTATGATTTTAGTCTGAGCATTGCACTATGGGTGTCCAAGCGAAGAATGAAGTTTTTGAATCTCTTATTAGTCACAATAATACTCAAATGCATCATTGTCAAACTGAGTACCATGGTTAGTAATGAAATTACATGGCATCCCATATCTGCAGATGATATGCCTCGATATGAACTGAAAAAACTTTTGGTATGGCATATGTATAATTGGCTCTACTTCAACCCATTTGGGAAAATAATATAATGTAACTACTAATACTTAAAACTCCCTTTTTTGGTCGATAGTGGGCCGACCAAGTCAATTCCCCAAATGGCAAAAGGCTAAGGTGGAGTAATTAGTGTCAAGGCATCCCCAGGTCTTCGATGAATTGCTGCAAACTTGTGGCACTTGTCATATTTTTTGAAAAATTTCATCCAATCTGCTTCATTGTGGGCTAATAATACACCTGCATAGCAATCCGTCGGACTAACGATCATCCAACTGAATGATCTCCACAAGAGCCTCATGCACTTCTTTGATTAGTTCTTCAAATTCTGATGGATGAACACATCATAGTAAGGATAAAGTGTATCCCCTTTTGTTCAAGATTTCTCTTTTCAGGACATATCCTGCTACTTTATATCTCAATTTCTTCACCTCCTTTATATTAGTGGGTAGAATACCTTTATCAATGTAGTCCTTGATTGGATCCATCCATGATGGTCCCAAACCTATGGTAATAAAGTTGATCATAAGATCTTTTTTTATGCTACTAGATGTTAGGATCTCCACCGGTATGCTTCTTCTAGGCTCAATCATGGTTGATGAAACTAGCCGAGCAAGTGAATTTTCTTGGGCAATATCCATCCTTAGGATTCTGACTAATTGGATAGCAGGAAATTTGGTCATCATTTCTAGGGTCTTAGAAAAATATCTAACCATCAAATCTCCTTTAACTCCGTATATCGGGAGAACTTGATTTAAATTAACTGAGAATCACTGTGGGCTATTACTTACTCGGCACCTAGTGAAACAGCTAACTCCAGTCCTATGATTAGTGCCTCTTACTCAACCTCATTATTTGAGGCTTAAAATTTGAATCTTAGTGCATATTCAACATCAAGATTATCAGGGGTATTGGGAATAATACCAGCTCCACTACATGTAGAGCATGAATATCAATCCACATATAATTTCCACGAGGGAATCACTATATTAAAGCATTCTGTAGACAGCACTCCATGCTTGAAAATATTTTTTCTTTTCTCTTAGTATTTTTTAGGAAGCTTTGGAACAATAGATGACTCAGGTTGGTCGTCCACAACCTTGGTTTTCCTTGAACTCTCTTTCGAAGAAGTTTGTTATTTTAAACTCTCTTTCGAAGAAGTTTATTGTTTTGAACTCTCTTTCGAAGAAGTTTGTTGTTTTGAACTCTCTTCCAAAGAAGTTTTTTCTGAATCTGTAAATTCTGCAATAAAATAAGCCATGGCTTGTCCTTTCATTGATGATCTGGGGTCATAAATTATATCATATTCAACTAATTCCACCGCCCAACACATAAGTCTTCTTGATTTTTGTGGCTTATCAAGTGTTTTCCAAAGAGGTATGTCCATGTACACCACTATCGTGTGAGCTTGGAAATAAGGCCTCACTCATCTGGATGCTTCAATCAGTGCTAAAGCCAATTTTTCTAGGTGTGGGTATCTAATCTCTGCTCCTCTGAAGGCTTTTCTTATGTAGTAAACTGGTTTCTGCAATCAATGTTCTAGTCGGATTAATGCCGAGCTGACATCAGACTTAGAAACAGTTAAATACAGATACAACTTCTCCCTCATTACTGGTCGGGATAACAGTGGTGGTGAACCCATGTATTTGTTTAATTCTTGGAATGACTTTTCATACTCTTCATTCCACGGAATTTTTTTTCTCAACACCTGGAAAAACGGTAGGCATTTATCCGTGGATTAGGACACAAAGCATTTTAGGGCAACTACTCTTCCAATGAGCCTTTGGACTTCCTTCTAACTAGTTGGAGATTGAATTTTAATCAAAGCTTTGATTTTTATAGGATTTGCTTGTATACCTCTCTGATTAACAACAAAACTAAAAAATGCTCCTTTTCGTACTCCAAATACAAACTTGGTCGAATTGAGCTTCATCTAATGCTTCTCCAACTGATCAAAAGTCTGAGAGAGGTCGATAATGTGGTCAGTAACCAATTTTCTTTTTGTGATCATATCATCTACATAAACTTCCACATTTTTTCTAATTTTCTCCTCGAACACTTTGTTGACTAACCTCTGATAAGTATCCCCTACACTCTTTAATCTGAAAGGCATTACCTTGTAACAAAAGGTTCCTCGGCTGGTTATAAAATAAGTACTTTCCCTGTCCTCGGGTTTCATTTTGATCTGGTTATAACTAGAATATGCATCCATGAAGATAAGTAGCTCGTGTCCAGTAGTTGCATCCACTAATCCATCTATCCTTGGTAGAGGGAAATGATCATTTAGACATGCCTTATTAAGATCAGTGAAATCCATGCACATTTGCCACTTATTATTTTTGTTTCTCACCATCATTACATTTACTAGCTAGTTGGAATACTTGACATATTCAATGAACTGACCTTTCTGTAATTTTTCCACCTTTAGTGTAGAGCTACATTTATCTCAGGACTGAACCCTCTACATGTCTGTTTAATCGGATTGGCATCCCGGTTGATGTTAAGCTCATGACAAATGAAATTAGGGTCAACGACATGCATATCTTCGTGGATCTAAGAGAAAACACTACTACGCTCCTTAAGGAATGAAATTAGTTCATTCTTAAGGGATGGTGCTAAGGTAGAGCAAATCTGAGGGGTCCTTTCTAGTATTTCATCATCTAGGATCAAAATTTTCGTGGTTTGCACAACCTCCAATTTAACTAGATTTATCTCCTCTCTAGGATCTAAAGTATCCAGTTGGTATGTTATAATTTTATTCATAATGTCTACCACATAACCTTGCTCGGTAGAGGTATAATATCTTTCTCTAGTCACCTTTTGATCCCCTTTGACTATGCCGACTTCGAAGTGAGTGAGGTACTTCAAGCAGTGATGAACGGTGGATGGCACTTCTTCAAGATATTTCAATCCATCCCTGCTGAGAATCATATTATAAGTAGATTTAACATATTTATCAAGAAGAAAAAAATTAATCTTCTCTATTCGGATGATCGGCCAAATGCTGAGCAAGACTTAAAATTTTAATTTTCCCAGTGGATAGACTTTTTATCTCGAAAAACTGATGAAAGGTCAATGGTTTGGTTCCAATTGACTAAATTTTAAACCCAAACTTAGGAAACAATCAAGAACCAAAAATTCAGGAGAACTTCTATTATCGACTAGGACCCTGGCAATTTTGGCTTCATTAATTCTGATAATGACTACTAGGGGGTCGTCATATGGGTACAGTACTCCGAATAAGTTATTTTTTAAAAAGCTGATAACCAACTTGTCTTTATTCACCTTGTTGGGTATATTATTATCATCGTCATTTAGGTTGATGAATTTGATGACGGAGAAAGCTTCGTTTAGGTAAGATTTTATTTCAACAACTTTGTCTCCTCCTCCTACACATCCCCCTAAAATAACTTGAAAATGAAAAGAACCAAAAGTAATCATCTTAATTTCTTTCTCTGGTTGTTTTGATTTATTCAAAATATTCGGATCATCTTAATAATCATCATGATCTCTATTTCTATCATCTCTGGGCTTGAAAGTTTGTACCAACCTTCTCTATCTTTCTTGGTTCTCCTGCAGATCGATGAATTTGCTATGTTTTCCTCGACGTATGAGCATTTCAATCTCATTTTTATGAGCGATGAACCTATCAGTGATGTGTTCATGATCTTTATGGAACTCACAATATTTAGATTTGTCTCTTATATCTGGTGGCACTTGCATCATCCCTAGCCATTTCAAATCATTGATGTTCCGATCTCCTCCAGAATGTGATGGACTCACATAGTTAAGGGAGTGTATTCAACAAATTTTTCAGGTTTGTCCTCATTTTTCTCCTTAGTTTCCTTCGTCTCTTTAGGCTATTTTTTTTATCAATTAGATTTTATGTCTATCCATGTTTAGCATCCATTGCTTCCTCGACATTCATTATTCGCCCTGCCTTGGCTATGAGTTCGGCCATGGTTTTATTTGGATCTTTTGCCAAAGCGTAATACAACTTCTCAGGAAGTATTTCTCTCATTAAAGCAGCTATGGTTTTCTTTTCTACATGATTAACAACCTCCTATTTTTCATGGTTCAACCGAGTAATATAATCCCTTGTAGTTTCTTTGACTCTTTGCCTCACATTAAGAAGTTGTGCTACTTTCTTGGCTGGTTTAACCCCGAAGAAAAAATTTCTAATAATTAACTCGATAAACTAATCGAAAGTCACCATTTGTCCTCGAGTTAAGTCGTTATACCATATTTGGGTTGGGCTAGTAATGGTACTCGAGAAAGCTTCGCATCTCATTTTGTCAGGAACATCATATATGTCGATCGCAGCTTAGTATTATTCTATGTGTAAACTAGGATCAGTCTTACCATCATACTTGAGGGTGATGGCTGGTATCTTGAATTTTTCTGGAGTAGGAAAATCCACAATGGCTTGGATGAAAGGGGATCCTTTTTGTAAAATTACATTATAGTGGATTCTTTTCCTTAACCATTTCTCCCGGTTGATCTTCTAATCATTGGATTGACCCTCTCCATAAGAGATTTTCAGTATAGGACCTATTAGAAGCTACTCGACCAAAATTACCATGCGTGTGCACTGAGCTCTCTTCCTAGGAAGTTTTCTCGGCTTGTACGATTCTTCGAACACAAGATCTAGCATTAATAGATTCTCCATGTTGATCGGCCTGATGCCCATATGATCGGGAGAATTCCCTAAGAGGACCTTTATTTGCTCTAGGGCCTAACCGATCAAAAGATGATTCTCTACTTAACCTTTCCAAGTTTCTTGGTCTTTCTTGAATGAAAGATTGCCCATCATAAGGCTCGAAGGACCTAATAGATAAAGTGTCTTCCAGACGACATGACCTATCATGAAGCAATCTTGAATGATTGCTCCTGAGACGGAGTGGAGGTATTCCTCTTCTAGGCAATGGTGCCACGGTTTATCTAGATGGAGTAAAAGATCTTGCTTGTAGTGATTGAGTCAATTGTCTTATGGTTTTTTGCATTACCTCCTGCCCTCTGGTAAGATTCGTCAGGACTCCATCTAAATCAATAATAATAGAAGGAGGAGACATACTGACATGATTATTATCATTTCGGTTATTACTTTCTGGATTATTCATGATAGAAACAAGTTGGTAGATAACGATGACAGACAAACATTCCCACAAACAGCGCCAATCTATTGATGTCTAAAATTTGATTGATTTTAATTTTATAATCAAAGATGAATAATATGAAAGCACATGAATCACACACACAGAACAAGAAGTTTTTATAGTGGTTCAGCTACCAATTAGCCTGTGTCCACTGTAAGTTGATATTACTTAGGTATTACAGTAGCTCAGTGCATATAAGATTCAAGTTATCCCCGGAGCTGAGGGATTATAGTACATTTATAGGGTTGTGAAAAACTAGAGATGGAATGCTTTCATATGCCAAATGTTTACATCTGTATACAATAAATACGTCTCTTGGGACTCAGAGTCTGTTGGTATTTTGAGCCGAGTAACCTTACGATTCGTGTTGGTCGGCCTTCTAGAGTTGTTCGGCATTCTAGATGACTAAGCACACTTGAGGTCGAACAGGTAGGATGAGGTTCCACGCTGTACAACATGTGTACCTTCTTTATTGGTCCACATGGAAGTGTAATTTTTACATACAACACATATAATAAAGTGCCTAGGGATATTATATGGTATGATTAAAGGAGGAAAATAATTCCTTAGAGTTATATTAAAGTTATTGAACATATGTATGATAACGTAAAGACTATGGTAAGAACTATTTGTGGAGAAACTAATGATTTTATTATTAAAGTGGGTCTACATCAAGGATAGGCCCTTAGTCCTTACTTATTTGTCGTAGTATTGTATAATATTACTAAAACTATACAAAAAGGTGTCCCGTGGTATATGTCATTTACGGATGATATAGGTTTAGTGGACACTTCAAAGGAGGCCTTAGCGATGATAATAGATACTTGTAGAAATACCTTAGAGTCTAGGGGTCTAAAAATTAATAGAAATAAAACTAAATTTATGGAATGTAAATATAATAATGAGGGGTTTGATAGCATAACGTTAAAGATTGAAGAACAAGTAATAAACAAAACTAATATATTTCGTTATTTAGGTTCAGTGTTGCAAAGTAATGGGGATATTGACGATGATGTTACGAGTATAATATCAGTTGGTTGGATGAAATGGAGGCGAACACTTGGAATGTTATGCGACGAGATAATAACTACTAAATTAAAAGGAAAAATTTATAGAATAGTTGTTAGGCCAGCGACCATATATGGAGCGAAGTGTTAGTCTTTAAAGAAAAAATATGAACAAAGTCTCCATGTTAGTTAGATGAGGATGCTCCGATGGATGATAGGAATTACTAGAAAGTACATGATTAAAAACTATTATGTGAGAAAAAGGTTAGGAGTAGATACTATTATGGGTGCAAAACTGCCAAAAAACTGCCAAAAACTGTTCCCGCCTGGCGTCTCGTTCGAACGACATTTCGTTCGAACGAAATCTCGTTCGAACGACATTTCGTTCGAACGAAATCTCGTTCGAACGAGATTTCTAACGACGTTCCAGATTGAACTCGTTAGAATCTCGTTGGATATCTCGTTCGAACAGAAGGTTCGTTCGAACGACATATCGAACGACATGTCAGTGTCCTAATATGGGAACTCGTTGGCAAGTTCGTTCGAACGACATTTTGGTTCGAACGACTCTATCGAACGGAAAAACAGAAAGTTTGGAAAATTCGATTTTAGCCCAGAAAACTTTATAAACTTTTATTTAAAGTTTTAATTAATTCTTTCTTAAAACAAAACGCAGTTTTTACAAAACCTAACACCCAATAAACTTTGTTCCAAGCTCCTATATATATAATATTGCATTCATACCTTGGGAGCATGGAACTATAGTTGATGACTTAGAAACAAGGCACACAAACCGACATAGTTGATGAAGCTTTATAATCTTTGCCGCTACGTCTTCTAAAAACACTTCATAGGCTTGAGAATATTACAATTAAATACTATCCTATGAATAAATGTTTTTGTCCGGAATTGAGCCAAAACTCTATATGGACTCAATTGGAAATTTGTGTAATTACAAATCTCCCCCTTTGGCTATTCCGGGATAAAAACCAAACAAAAATCCTGAAGGGCCGTCAAGCTCAACTAGACTCAAAACATAACCCACCCAAACTTGACTCAACCCAAGGATCAAATGCTTTGTCGTTTAAACAATGCCTCTTTAGAAGAAATCCTGCACACTTAAGCAAACTCATCAAATGCATAGGGAATATCAAAGTATTAAATTCGATTGAGTATTAATTACTCCCCCTAAATTAATTCTCCCCTTTATCAAACACATGACCTACTTAGAAAGACGTCTCCCCCTAAGATAAATCTCCCCCAAACTAAGATACGATAATAATAGGATTAGATACCATTTCTCCCCCTATCATCATTCTCCCCCTTTTTGTTCAGGAATAGGCAAAGGATAAAGAACTAATAAACATAAACGCATGTTGAAGCTTAAAGTGATAAGAAATGAAAGCATATGGTCAATAAAAGCAAGGCAAAGACAAACAAATATCATATATATATATATATATATATATATATATATATACTAGACATATACCAATAAAGCACTTGCATATATATATATATATATATATATATATATATATATATATATAAACACACATAACACAAAATACAATAAGTTTGCACACTCGTATGGCAAAAATGTGTCATATGGAAACGGAAGTGTTGGGGTGTGAACTAGCAACAATTAAATTTAGACCAAAACACTTAATAAACATTCACGGAGTTCTCATTTGATTGCAAACTTTATCACATTTAAATATAACCTCATGTGACAATATAAAGATTGAACTCAATGAACAAACATCACAATGCATACAAGCCTAGCATGATGATGATTCTACAAAACAAATAGAGTCATGACATTAAAGACAACTAGGATAAACGGACATTGTGCAAACCGTTGATATGCCATCCAATTCTCCCTCAATAAGCATATATATTATTTTTCTTTAGAATGAATATATCAAACAAACATAGGCCTTGGGAATTGTTTTCTTTTTAATGTCAAATATTCTGTTTTTAGGCCTTTGGATCACGTATTTCTTTTAGATCCAATAAACGGTGGCTTACTATCGCAAAGGATTTAATTCATCCTTTCGGAGCCCTTCCCCGTTCACATTTACATATATAATTTTTTATCTTACAAAGCTCACGTACAACGGATTTTGACATGCACTAGTCCTCCTAGGTCATAGATATGTAGATGACTAGATTGGTAGGAGAACACCTCAAAAAGCTCAAATATAACATGTGATATTAAGATTTCAAAAGAGCTCGTGCATGTGTGAATAGAGGCATATAGAAATAGAATCCATTTAAACAACACAAAATCCAACTACTCCATAAAATATGGTAAATAACATTTTAAGGATTGACAATCTAAACCAAAAGTTCTAGCCACATGGGAGCGTAAAAGATGGGATTCAAACACAAGTATATGCCACTTAAAGTGTGTCAAACCAAAATAAAACACAATTTTTTTTTTGATTTTTTGACATTTTTAATCAAAAATAAAGATATATACTCAAAAGAAAAAACAGAAATCATTTGTATTTTTCATTAAGCTTAAATGAAATAAATAAAACACAAATGATAAACAAAAATCTTTTTATATTTTTCAATTAATTCAAACACAAAATATAATACACAAAAATAAACAAGTCATAATTTCTAGCATGTGATATGAAATAAGGCAATGACTAGAAAATGACTAAACATGCATACATCTAGCAATGATATATAATATAAAGCACAAAAAGCTAGAGTATGCATAAAACACTAACACATTCAACCTTTAAATTTAGCAAGGGAGGTTTCATGTGATAGTAAATGAGAATCAACAAATCTTGTATCTAGCGCATTGAATAAAGATTTCCTAACCCATATAGATTTATATTTAACATGATGGGGATTAGGAAATAATGAAATGCTAGATAAATATTTCCTTGGACTTCTTTTAAGATCAAAACAATATGACCTAAGGTGACCTTTCCTACCACAATGCAAGCATGTGTAAACACGAGGAATGTTACCTAAGGTGTGACCCCTTTTAAAGTCCTTGGACAAAGTTGACCCTCTAAAACAAATAATGGTTTTAGCTTTAGCAATGGAAGAATTTGAGCATGATGTGCTAGAACCATTAGAACTACTACTAGAGTCTTGAAAATCATTTTTCATTTTTAAAATTTTAATAAATTAGACTCCTCAAAATTATGGGACTCCTTCTTTAAATTTTCAATAATTCCTAGAAGGTTAACACGCTCTCCCTCAATATGAGCAAACTTGTCCCTAAGAGTCTTTTCACGATTTTCACTCTCTTTCTTGGACTTTTCTAAAATATCAAATTTTGAATGTAAGTCCATGAGCTTTTCACGAAAAATATCTTTTTGAGATAAGGAGATTTGCAAAGACTCAATGTGAGCTTTAAAACAAGAATTTTCATTTTCAAGAAATTTAATTCTTTCTACAAATCTTTAATTCCTTTAAATTTTCGTTACATTTGTTAAGCCCATTTAATTCCTCTCGAAAATCAAAAATATCATTTTCATTTAAATTGGACAAATTTTCATTAAGACGTCCCATTGAGAGAAAAAAAATGTGAGATTGATAAAAAATTGAACCACCTAAAAAGGTAAGGAAATACAAAAAGCCGAAAAACGGATCTTTAACGCGATAACTTAGCGCTCCAGCTCTGATACCAATTTGTAAAAGCGGTGCGATCTTTTCTATTAAAATCAAAGTTGTAATTTCCTTGTTATATAAAAATACTCGATGATGCGGAAGCGTAAAGATGGTTCACAAAATAAACAAATGCCAAATTTTAATTTTCTAAAACAAAATTAAAATAGCACCAAGTGAAGTAAAATTAATCAATTAATATATTCACTTAAACCGATTAATTAATCCAAGCCCTAGAATTTTGCATAAGTCATATTTATCAATATTAGCAAATTACGCGAAACCAAATTTTAGCAAATGACTTGAATTAAATAAATTTTACCCAAAATTTAATATAAGTCCCAATTAAGGTGAGTGTGATGATTTAAACCGAATTTTATCTTGAATTATTCTAAGCATGCGTTCTATATTATTTAAGCAAGATAAAATAAACCAATCACACTACGCCGCGATGTACGAGGAAAAACCCAAGACGGGAAACAACCTCGGACGGCCCTAGCCACAAATCCACTAGATACGCAATTACAAGTACAAGACAAAAGACTTACAACACACGACTCGATCCCTCTCAAGCCCCGACGCTTCTTCTTGTAGACACCTCTTCCTAGCGGATAACCTTGGAATACCACCGCGGTCTCGGAATCCACCGATAGGACTTTATATGGTCACCGTCACCCGAGCAAGGAGCCTTTCTCTAAGTGGGTAGAAACGCAAAAAAACGTCTTCTTCTTTGATGGATGTTGAAGTAAACCAAAACTTCTCTTTGAAACGGAAGAGATAAACCGGTGCCAAACTCCAAGCAATTGATATGTATATATATGAACTTGGATAAACAATATGGGTGTAAAACTAGAGTGATAAGATATTTTCTCTTGAAAAATAGCACTCAAAACATGAACATTTTCCTTAAAACAATTTGCTCTCAAACTCTCTCTAAGAGATGAAAATGGATTGGAAAAGTTAGATTAGAAAATGTTCTTCCCACACATATTAAAGTATTAAAAAGTTGGTTAAAAATGAAGTGGGGAAGTGGGTGCAAAACTGCCAAAAAACTGCCAAAAACTACTCCCGCCTGGCATCTCGTTCGAACGAGATTTCTAACGACGTTCCAGATTGAACTCGTTGGATATCTCGTTCGAACGACATATCGAACGACATGTCAGTGGCCTAATATGGGAAGTGATTGGCAAGTTCGTTCGAACAACATTTTCGTTCGAACGAAAATCTCGTTCGAACGACTCTATCGAACGAACCAACAGAAAGTTTGGAAAATTCGATTTTAGCCCAGAAAACTTTATAAACTTTTATTTAAAGTTTTAATTAATTCTTTCTTAAAACAAAACTCAGTTTTTACAAAACCTAACACCCAATAAACTTTGTTCCAAGCTCCTATATATATAATATTACATTCATACCTTGGGAGGATGGAACTATAGTTGATGACGTAGAAACAAGGCACACAAACCGTCATAGTTGATGAAGCTTTATAATCTTTGCCGCTACGTCTTCAACAAACACTTCATAGGCTTGAGAATATTACAATTAAATAATATCCTATGAATAAATGTTTTTGTCCGGAATTGAGCCAAAACTCTATATGGACTCAATTGGAAATTTGTGTCCTTACAGATAGTACGGACATGTGCTGCGTAGACCACTAGATGCAACTATAATAAGAGGAAGGTTATTGCAAATAGAGGGTAAAAGAGAAAGGGGTCGCCCTAAGCAATTGTGGACGAAAATTATTAAGAGTAATATTAAGGCATTACACTTGAATAATAATATTGATTATAATAGAGTAGAATGAAAAAGGAGAATCTGTGTGGCCGATACCATCTGATGGGATTAAGGAAAGGATGATTATGATGAGTTTATATCTGAAGGGTTCCCCTGCCAATATACAAGGTGTGGTCTTAAAAACATTCTAAGGGTTTCAATACTTGTAAATATTTGAGTTAAATTGACCAAGTTGACTAAGCTCTAAGAGTTAGTAAGTAGTTATTCGGGAATGTGTTGCAAACATTTCAAAAAAAGTGGTGGTTATATTAAAGCGTATGAAAATTTCAAGAGCGGGAAAAAAAAGGATTTTGAGACGAGTGAAAGTACAGTTTGGGGTCCCAAGATGTGGTCAAGTAATTTTCAATACCTCTTTCATGATGGAAATTTCAAAGTCGAATTCTTAAGGGAAGTTGGCATTTCGATACAAGGGTCCTTGTCACACTCATGGATAAGGAAGGATTGATGACCTCACCTTACCACCGTCAATGTGAAAATGAGGTTTATGTGGGTACACAAATGAGGAAGTCTTATGGGAAAAGTTTATTTTTCAACGGCTAGGCTAGTTGGTTAAGTGTTAGCCAAATTCAATTTATGATGAGAGACATTAGTGTATAGTAGGTCATAGTACGAGTAGATTCGGTGTACGGTACGAGAACGCTATAGGCGCGATATTTTTAAACTTTTGAGTATAAATATATTGCATTAGAATTTCTAGGATGAAATCCCTAATTTTAGGGGGAGAAGAATGTAATATCCCTTATTTTTATGCAATAGATAACTTGAGAAATTAGCTTAGGTTAATTGCATATTGTGACATGTGATGTTGCCATTATTATATGTTCTTATGTGTTATATGAACTATTTAAGAAATCAAATTTAATACATGATAAAACAGTAAAGAAATATTGTAAGGTGAATTTGTATTATGGGCGACTATCGAATGGGCAGGGATTTGGTTTTTAGGTTTCCTTATTTGGATTATCCCCTCGGTGTCGATTTCCAATGATTGGGAAGTGGTTTCCAACAATGTCTTGTTATATTCAATTAATAAATTAATTAAATCATGTACATTTGGATTCGAATAAGCTAAACTACTAAATTACTGAGTTTGATTAGTAATTGATTTCATGAAATGTTTTGGGTTTGTTTTCAGACACATATAATGTTTGTTGTAGTCTAAAGATTTGGGTTTTAGGCCGATTGGGCTTGTATAGCAGTTGGAGAATGTTTTAGGCTTATTAAAGACGTTTTTTGTCTCATTTAGATGAGGCACATGTAGGGGTTTAACCTATATTTAAGGGTTAAATGTCTTGGGAGGTCGTTAGGGTTTCCTTATTTCAAAAATTAAAATTGGGAAGGCTTATTAAGAATTAGAGAGGAGAGACTTAAAAGAAGAGGAGGAATATAAAAGAATTAAGTATCATTTCTTCACCATTTGGGATTAAAACAAGTTTAATTCGGATTTGATTTTAATTATGTTTGAATATTATATTTTTATTAATTAGAATCTGAATTAAATCACATGTATATCTGAATTACGGGTTATAATTAGTTGAATTATATGTTGATTAGTTAAAATAAGAAGATAGACTAATGGCATAGCTGATTATTGAGGATTTCTACATTATTTATATTGGAAATTGTTCTAGGAAGATTAGGGATGGACTAAATTTTCTTTAGAATTTAAAATCCCCAGGTTAGTATTTGAATTGATAGACAATTGAATAAAATTGGCAAAATTATCTATAAATTAGGGCACTTACTTATTAGACTATGGTATCAAATGTGTATGGGCTTTCCTCTTACATATGTACAATTATGTACTTTATGTATTTAGTTTTATTCACAATCATGCTCATAATTATATTCCATTATTTTATTCCCATAAGTTTAAACTAGATCTGATTAATCTTGTTAGTGTAAATATATAGTTCTCAAACAACACAATAAATTTGTAATGCTGAATAAAAACAAAAGATGGTGAGAGATATAAGAACCGTGTATATACGTGGTTCGATCAAACATGATCTACGTTCACGGGTGAAGGGGAGGGGCATCTTTCTCTTTATCAATGGGAGATTAGTATACAGTTGCATATTACACTCTATGTTGTATATCCTTCACTGTTGCAATGTGAGGCTTTATATACATAGCCTATTATAACGTTCTGCTTCATTCTTAGCATACTCATTTTATACATTTGAACTTAGGCATGACATGTGTTCGGATTCTCGGATATACTTTCTCGACACAATAGGGGTTGCGCTAGACATTGAGAGCAAAAACTTTGATAAAGTCTTAAAAGAAAATATATAGGAATTTTCATAAATGTTCCTTCAACTGAATTTGAAAAACTCATCGACTATTGATGGTTCATTTATAAGGTTTTTTAATTTCTAATGAAGTGATTTGGTCGAGGTCGATCTTTCATCCTTCTATCCCAGGTCTTGGGGCCTTTGGTTATGGTAAAAAATTATTCCTCATATAGCAGCCATCCTACCTTATTTGATTATTTTGTGGAAATAACTACATGCCCTACATTGTTCAGGTGTAGTTCAAAAATACCCCTCACCAGTTACCCCCAGACTTTTTTCGTTCACTGGGTCGAGCCAATAAGTCTTATTTATAGTCGAACGTTGATCGTGCCACGTGATTATTGACTGGTATCATCCAAGAGTGGTTGCGACAACTGGATGTCTGCCAACACATTATTATTACTACTTCGACCGTTTAGTCGGTGTGAACTGTCTTTTCAGGAAATACGTCATCTGATGTGGAATATGTAATCATCACCGCTTGGCAACGCTGGTATTTTTGAGGCACTGATGGATATTATTATCCACCTCATGCACACCCTTGGTGAATCACTATCACCTAGTGCTTATGGGTCATTTGATTTTTCAAAATCTGGTGGTTTAATTCAAATAGTCTTTTGCCCTCCCCCCCCCCCCCCCCCCCCCCCCCCACACACACACCAATATAAAAGGATTTTCAATTTGGTTCATTTCATTTTTTGCAACTTATTAACCAAAGCTTCACATTTCACCATTTTTGCTCCTTCTTAAGAATTTCTTCGACTTCAATCTTTGTTCTCAGCTGACATGCTTTTTTTATTTTGATATTCCTTTTCATTTTTGGTCCTAGATTATTTCAATCTTAGTTTCACTTTCCACTTCATCGGAATTAGTGATCTCCTAGTTCCAATAGGGTAATATCCGAATATCTAATTACCTGCCTTCCCACTCACCATTGTTCCAGTACTTGGAGTGGCTTAAGCCATTCAACCATTCCTTATGACAGGCTTTGCAAGAAAGTCTTCAGCATCAAAGGGCTCCAGAAAGGATGGTCGAAATTCTGGAGGCCTTGGGGCCTGAGAATAATGAGCAAAGGGCTTGTAGCCAAGAGGCTTATTCATCTCATTCCCCTTGGCCCGATCTGGCTTCTAGGGATCGTAGCCTTCCCCTTTGTAAAGTCTCTCATGCTAGCCCACCTAGTCGTTCTATGACCACTCCTTCTAGGGGTAACCCATAGGGTCCATATGATCCACTACAAGAATATTGATTTTTCTCGGCATAAATTAAATGCCGAAAAAAGCACTAAAAATGCCGGTAACACTTTTTGCGGCATTTCCAGAAGTGCGGTAATATCCAATTTGGTAAAAGAACAACGGAATTTTAAAAAATGCCTCAAAAAGTTAGCGGAACTTTTGGCGGCATTTCCACAAGTGCGGTAGCCAATGTGGTAAAAGAACAACGACATTTTAAAAAATGCCGCAAAAAGTTAGCGGCACTTTTGACGGCATTTCCACAAGTACGGTAGCCAATGTGGTAAAAGAACGACATTTTAAAAAATGCCGCAAAACGTTAGCGACATTTTTAATAATTTATATTAATGCTGGTAATAACCTGTTAGCGGCATTAAAAAAATATTGATAATAACCGTTTGCAACACCTATTAAATGTTCAACACACTTTTGGTGACACTAAAAAATGTCGAGAACGATAATAGCGGTATTAAACTAAATGTTGATATTATTTTGCAATATATGACCGGGAACAAGTGTTAAAAAAATCATTTATAAGAACTATTGTACTTATGTGCAAATATATTACCATAACATTAAATTATGAGGGCGATAATGAAATTAAAATGTCATTAAATTAAAACCAAAAGCATTCATCTTAAATAAACATAATTGTTCTTGGAACAATTATACATCCATAAAATTAAATGTGTCACATGTCCAATAAGAAAACGCTAGGAAATATGAAGCAAAACAAAATTTTATATAATGTACGATCCTTTTTTATCAAAGTCAAACATCCTCTTCGACCTACAAATAAAAAAAGTCAATCGTTAGTCATTGATACTTATTCTTTCGTATTTAATTAAAAAATTAAAATAAAAATTAGTAACCTCTTACATCGATTAAATAATATTTGAAAGAAAATCTTTGAAAGCCAACGGTAACCTATTCAACATCGATATAATATTAAATTAGTAACCTCTTACATCGATTAAATAATCATCTTTAAATTGTTAAGAGATAACATACAATATTGCAAAGAGTATTTAAATAAGAGATGTATTATACGAAAATTTACAAAAGAAAGTTTACATGTTCCTATCACGAACTAAAATGCCGAAATGTGTATATAGTCTATCTATGGTATCTCCGATTGGATTATAGAAATCGTTGAAGTGAAGCTCTAAGCGTTTTTCTGTACCCCATAAATTACCCAACTTCACAATGCCTCTATTTTTAGTGGCATATTGTGCTGAAAATTTGAAAAAGTAGGTTAACTTCAATCTACACAATTAATTAAGCATATATAAATCAATTAACTTTGAGTACCTTCTTCATGTGAATGGGCGTCTTGGTTATGTAAAGGCTCACTCGCTGTCGAGCTACTATCGCTTTCACTGTCACTTGAGTTTGATCATTCAGTCGAGCTAGAATCCGAAAGACAATGGAAACTGGACTGAGATTGCGAATGAAATGGTGGTTGGAGATTGGATTGTGAGTGAAAGAGAGACTTTGAACGGGAATGTGCTCGTGAAAGGGATTTAATTTATCATTGTGATGTCATAGCAACCTGCAATAATAAAAATTCACCATGGAGTTTACAAGAGTAATGTGTGATTTTAAAATACATGGTGCGAAGGAAAATATGTATAACTAAAATCATATGATGGTTGTAATACCACTGTCAAAACAAAACTTGGTAATAAAAATGTAAAGAAGGCTGCACTATTAAGAAAAGAACGTTGCATTGTCTAGAAACAAGCAAAGCACTGTCAACTTTATATACCAATGCCAATTGAGAGTGTTCAAGAGTTAATATGTTTTATTTCAAATAGTTTGTTTTTCTCGATTTATTGTTAGTAAGTTTGCTATAATATTACATTAGATTTTATTTGATCTTTCAATATGAATGATTTGGAGCAAACTCAACTGCCAAAAGCACCACCCTTATATGTTGTACAACCACTGGAGCATACTATTCTCAGACATATGGGGTCACTCTCAAACTAACCCTCTACTAAAATCCAAAAACTGATGCTACTTGAGAGTGATTTATCTTATAACTGTATCTTTACTCAATAAGATTAAGAGATGGATTGTGATATCATTAATTCCAACATCCTTAATTCCAAAAACTGATGACTGAATTTTTTACCGACGTGTAACCTGTTTAAGGAGTACCAACAACACAATACAAATCGTATTGTGATATCATTAATTCCAACATCCTTGGGTTTTATGTAACAAATCTTTTATTGATGACTGCACAATGGTTATTCTTTGTAATGAATTCTTCCGTGGAAAAAGTCCCCACATGAACCAAAATGTGTGAAAGGAAAAAATTATACAAAACAAAAAAGACAAAATAAAAGGAAGGGGGGAGTAAAAGTGCACTTCCAAGCAACGATATGAAATAGAATGCTGGCGCATACCACTATAGTTTTCAATATTGTATTACGTTCCTTGTTTTAAGTAAATCCAACTCAAAGAAATATATAAATAATAAGTACATATTGGGTGGGTGAGTGGTTCGGTGGGGGATTACATTTTTTTAGCACTGAAAGTAGCATATCTCTTGTTTGGATCACCCTACCTAACCTACCCATTAATTTCTTTGATAAAAACTCCATATTTTCTATTGCCCAAGTTGTAGGAAAACCTCTCGAGCTTGACAGTTAATAACCCCATCATTTATGCCTCCAACTTTACTGTTCTTGGTCCTGAAGACAATTAGCCTGATATGGATAATGCATTGAATCAAGTGTCAAATACAGATGTTCAAGAGGAGGAACATGATACTTTTGTAAGTTCCAAATTGCAGGTTATGATTCCTTTGATAAACAATAAAGTTCAAAAACAAGGTTCAATAATTCACTTTGCAGATGATATAGAAATAAATAGATCAATTGATGTCCCTCCAAAGAAGATTGTGAAACATTTTGATAGAATCAAAAGAGGAGATTTATTAGGCACTGAAGTTATGGTGGTAGACTATGCGATGCTCTCCCCGCGAGGCTCCTCTATTCCAGATTACAAAAAAAATGCATCGAAGTTTTCTCAATGTCTGATTCTAATGATGTATATAGTGGCCATATTCTTCTTGAAGAGCTAAAATTACTCTCTTTAAATCTAGAAAAGAAGATAGATAGTGATAAGGAGAGAAGATAAAAACAAAAGAAGAAGCTCTCTTTTTCAGTCCCCTCTAAATTTTCAAATTTCTTTTTCGGGAATATCAGCAAGACTTTTTCAAACAACCCTAATGTTAGAAGACTTTAAAGCCTGATGAATAGCTATAAAATTCCTCTTTTAGCAGTTCTTGAACCTATGGCCAATAATAAGAAGTTAGACAGTATCAAACTTAAGTTGCTATGTGATTATGGCTATAGCAATATCTCTAATAAGATATGGGTATTCAACAGATTTGATTTATCTCTAAATTTCATTAGAGTAAAGAGCGAATGTAGATAAGCTAGGTGGCCGGGGTTGAATGGGCTGTAACCCAGTGAACGATGACTCGTGAACCCCCAATATGACATCGAAAGAAGGGAAAGTGTTTCGTTTGAAAAATAGAAATTGGAGAGGGAATATGAAGAGTGGGAGTGAATATGAAGACACACATAGAGATAATTTCCTCATTGTTTCAACTACACATCCATGGCTACTAACTCCCAACATGGGTAATGCAGTTCGAAAGCAGGGTTAAGAAAGGTCGTGTTCATAAAAATCAAGAATATGAAATCGGGGACTAATGGTCACACACTGACCGTGAAGGTCCTGAGCTCCCAAACTATGTTGGAGAAAGGACGATCGGTGTCTCAGTACCTTCGCAACACTCTCATTGTTGAATATCTCGTCGGAGATGAAATCGGGACTATCCTCTTCACATCTCGCAACCATCAAGTTGATTTGATGAAGCCTGGGGCTAGCGCTATTATTCAAAATTCAAAGATTGATATGTTTAAGGGGTCGATGAGGCTGGCAGTTGGCAAATGGGGACGTATTGAGCTAACTGAACCTGTCACATTTTACGTTAAAGAGGATAACAATCTCTCCCTAATTGATTACGAGTCGGTTAATGTTGTTGACTAGAGTCCTGATCTGCTGGTTACCAAGATGTTGAGAGATGAAGCTTTGTAAAACAAAAAGCCTTAAATGTTGTCAAAATATTCTGGAGATGTTTTTTTTTGCTACAATGGGACCCCTTTTGATCATGTATAGTTTAGAAATAGCTATGCAACTCTTTTGAAACCTGAAGGAATGGGTGACCTATCTTTTTGTTTTGACTAATATATTATGGAGGGAAATGCCCTGTTGATGGAAATGCTCTAGTCCTTGCTGGATATGGGAATTTAGGAAGAAAATTTATCTTAATTGTATGGATCCTGTGTTTCAATTAAAAAAAAGATTTACATTAGAGATGAAGACCAACTATTATCTTTTTCTACTGATAACCCTATGATGCAAGGTACTATCTTGATAACTGTGGTTTATAAATGCTCCAATGATGAAAGATTGGTGATGTTTATGACTCTCTGCCTCATCTGATCATAGGAGATTTTAATATTATCTCTAGTGATGCTAAAAATGTGGTGGTAATATGCCAGTTTACATGGCTATAGATGCTTTCAACCAAATGATCTCTAGCAATTCCCTCTTTGACATGGGCTACTTAGGCTCTAAATTTACATGGTGGAATAGTAGGATTGGTCTTGAGTCAATATTTGAAAGATTAGATAGAGGCCTTTGCAATTCCTTGTGGAGACAGGTTTATCCTCATTCTTCTATTACTCATCTTAACAGGACCTGTTCAGATCTAAAGTCTAATGGATGAAATTCTATCTTAGACGAATTGAATAGTTCTATTAAACTACGAATAAGATAAGTTCCATTTATGCGTCATTGGTTCAACCAACAACATGACGTTATTTTTTAAAATCAATGAAGATAAACTATCCAGCCTCACTATGTCATCTGATGGAATAAACCATAATCAGTTTGAGCGGAGGTCGTACATTTGTTCAGCTGAGTAGATATATTAACGATCAACACATCACACAAGTGCGAACCATCGACATTTTCGGAAAATTGAACACTACTAGTCTATTTGGCAGGTGTATACTAATGACACGTTCAGACAGTGCAATGCCAATACTGCATTAAACATCTATGAAGTTCGACTTCAAAATCAAACTCTAAATATTTATTTGGGGTTTGTCTTCAATCACCTCAGTGCAAACAACATCCTAACTAAGTCTAGCCCTAACACACTGCATAGGTAGCGGATACGTACCACGCACCCATAGCCTTTCAAACACTATAGTGATCTACATTCCAAGTAACAGCACCACAGTATCAGAGTCTATTGTTTGTTTGCTACACCAATTAAGTCGTGTGCTAAATACAGTTAATGTAATATTTGGCCTATCCACCAAATTATCTTTTTGAACAAGTTTATATAACAAGTGTAATCTAACATTGAAAATTAGTAATATAAAATGGATAGGTAGAGGAGCAATTGCTCTCTTAACCTTTGATAGTTTTCAAAATTAGTAATATAAAATGGAATGTTTTGAAAGAAAATGGGGTAACTTAAAAAAATATAACATGCTTCCTCACTTAATTTTAGATAAAATGTTAATATTAGACTTTGCTAACCTTGATAAAAAATTATGCCCCTACCCCTGCCAAAGCCGGAGTTCACGTCTTGCTAAGAGCTTGAACACTATCTTCATCACTAGCTTCACTAACCGCCATCCCCGAAAGCAAGTACCAAAAATGAACTAACCAGCATCTTAAGGAAGATAAACACAAAAAGAGCTGGGGGGATGCAGGAAAATATTATTAGTCCCATAAAAGATGTCATTTACTTTTGCAATTTTTTTTATTTAAGATGTGTTTAGGAGCTTCAATTACATGATTTAGAATTGGAATTGGAGCAAAGTTGGGTCAAATTTAAAACTAATTTTATTCAAATTCCAATTCTTAATGAACCTTAGAACTAGAGTTCTCAATCACACCCTTATGATACCTTGTGACAAGGCCAATCATATGACCATCTGAATTGGCAACATCACCGCCACTACCACCGAGATGCACTGGAGCTGTAGTTTTAATCATTGCTGGAAATTGAAGTGACCCTGACCATAGTAGTAATTTCCAACCTCTGGAGCATAAAACTAAGATACTTTTCTCTTTACACCACTAGATCCAGATGCACGATAATTACCTCTAGTATCCATTACCCTATTATGTTCAACCTGAATTTAAGATGAAATAAAAATAAGTAAAAAAAATTCAATAATTAAAAGAGAATAGTTGAAGTTTTACATAATGTTGATTCGTTTATTTGACAATTGTCATGTTATATTGAACAAAACTTATTGTAGAGCTTAAGCCTATACTAAGAAGATGTAATTGCACCAAGAATAGCCTGATGATTCACCCTACTTTTTATATTTAAAGCACTTCCAAATTCATCTCCCGGCATCTTAGTGATCGGAGAGATTTGATCGCGTGGATGCATCATAAGGGAACTCATGTTGATTATATTTCCTCTAGAATCTTAGAATTCTTTGATGAGCCTCTTGATTTTTAATATTTCAATGTTCTTGTCGATTTCATGATCATCTGACGCCGTAAGGTAACAAAGGGGGCCGAAACAGTAATCAAATTACATGCAATCATACCATCATAAAATCAGCTCACACTTTGAATCTAAATAGCCAAAAGGCATTGAGCTAAAGCTTCAAAATGAGGGCAGTGATATAAATGATATTAATTACAAGAAATTATATGGACTTCCTTAGATGTTGTCCAAGATAGGGTCAACTTGTTTTTTCAGTTTTGATAATCGTAACCAATCGAATTCAATGCTGCTTTAGCACTTAACTCGTAGGATCAATCAAAGACTAGTATTTCATAACATTTAAACAAAATAAGAAATAAAAATAATCCAATGAAGTGGAAGACCCCAATTTTAAAACTGAATGACACCTAGAACAGACTGATAAGCTCATTTCTTTGTTAGCAGAAAAAGGAGCACACCCGAGCTTACTCATTACTGAAACCAACCATTTTAAAGGCTTAACTAACAAAGAAATGATGGATGACAGAGATATTGGTGGTTGTAATCCTCGAGATACATCTGTAACTATGGGGAATTTCTGAACTCCTATGACAGCTCTTAGGGCTACGCTTTATAAACATCCTTACCTCATAGTGGCCCCTGCACAACTTTGATAAAACACTTTATGAGACTGTCTTTAGATATCCTTAGGGGCATACCAGAAGCAGAGTTCATGGCATTGCATAACAACTTAATCAAGGCTCAGAAGCATTTTAAGAGCTGAACCAGACATAAGGGTCAAAGTTAAATTTGTTTTTAATTTGAGGGCTAACAGGACACAAATTACATTGGGACTAGTATGGTATAATTTGCAAAGTGGAAATTTCTAAGAAATCTATTAGTCTCAGGAGTAGTATCTTTGGACTTACTTTTCTTTTTCCCATTATGCTTCTTTAACAGAAATGTATATCCATCATCTTTTCTAGATGATATATTTTTGGCTCCATATTAAACATGTTATCGTTTTTTCAAAACTAATGCTACCATGTGTAAAATATACCTCAAGATGTTTGCCTCTATCTTTTTGTCATAAGTAATGTTATCATGTGTTAAATACACCTCATACTATAACCAAAATCTTGGGAAATTATTATAATTTCTAAACCTTATAAATTGGGGAGTTCATATTATTCATCGTATAAGCGTGAGAAAATGTAAAGTTGCATTGAGCTTCAATGGAACTTTGAGAATGAGCAACAGATATACAGCACATAAATACACACACAACCAATACATATACACAACATAGAAGACATATTAAGTTACCTCAGATTAGAGAGAGTCGTAAGTGAGGTTGTTCCCCCAATTAGGTAACTTTTCGATCTTATCACAATCAGATATTATCAGTTCTTACATAGAGACCATGTGTGCTCTTTTTTTGCTATGGATACAAGATAAGGATATTGATTGACTCTTAAATGTTTCAGATTTTTAAGATTCTGACACAAATATTCTTCTTTCCATAAATGGCTTAGTTCATCACAGTATTCAATAACTAAATGTTCAAGTGATGCCAAAGATTGTGCAACCCCTTCACGTAGGTTAATAAGCCCAGTGATAACCGAAATCTCTAAGGTTTTTACTTATGAGGAGACACTAACCATACTTCTCAGCACCACCTCGTAGCATTATTTTATTTTTAACACCCTTAGAGATGGAATACATGGAAGTATAACCTTGACCAATTGGGGATATTATGTAGTGTAAGCTCGCGAAGGCGAGGATACAATCCTCCAACACTTCCATCAACATCTGTTAAACAAGTAAGCCATTCCTTCCAACACTTCATGTTCTCAAAGCTGACAATCTCAAGTGACGAGAAAGAAAGAACCTGAGAATGACAAGCTCCATAGAACTCTACACCAATGTTTTTTACCCCAGACATATTTTGAATTCATAACTCCCTGAGCGAGAGTACCTGTCTAACTAGCGCTAAATACATACATTACGCACAGTGCCCAAGTGTTAGGTGCATTATATTAGAGAATGAAAGATCCCCGACCCAACTAGGAAACTCTAGGCCTCCATAGAATTCAATTTTGAGATTGGTCAATCTTGCATGTGGTTTTAGTGCTTCAAGTACTTCATTCTCAAGAAATTCGCTTCGATAACCATTGAATTCACTACTCCATATCAACATTATTTCTTTACGGAATTTCTTATATAATAGATTAGCCTCCTTTGCATCTTGGACATTCTTCACATGCTGCAACCCTATAACGAAAAATGTCCCTTTGAGATTAGATATCCCCCTCAACTCGGTTAGTTGCAAAATCTTACTCTTATCAAGAATAATCTTTGACATTGTTTGCAGACTAGTCAACGTACCAATCCCTGAGGGCATCACTTGTAATTCTTTAGTATCGGAGACATCAAGATGAAGCAAATTAAATAGATTACCAATTTTTTCAGGTAACTTACTTAGTTTTCTACAACTCCGTAACAATAACGTCTCTGAATTATAAAGATCACTCACTGACTCAGGTAACCATTTGATGAGAGTCTTCGATAAATTAGTATACCGAAGATTTATTAAATTGCCAATTGAATTTGGTAGCTCATTTATGCAATAACCACTCAAATTTAACATTCGTAAGCACTGTAGCTGTAGCTTCGGTAACAATTCATGGAAAACCTTTTTGCTCTTGTAAAATTCTACCCAATATCTCGAATTATAAACTAGTAGCATTAAAAAAGTTATCAAACTCCAAGCCTTAGAAAAGGACTTAAATTTATTAAAGGTTCCATACTTTAGGAAGATGGACGATGAGTGACGAGCCTTTTCAAAAATTATTTATTGCTCATTACTTATCATCTTATCATCCATCCTAAAGCATATTTGACCAACGACAAATTGATCTAATTCATTCATGAGGTCGTGCACCACAAATTGTGATTGATCCCCAATTGAATGTTGAAAAAATGACCTTGATAATAACTCATTGAAATATTGAAAACCTATCTCCTACATTTTCTTATTTTTCTCTGCTTGTCGTAAAACCCTTCTACCATCCATAATAAAACTACTTCAAACATGTCAAACTGATAGTCCTTAGGAAATATTAAGCAGTATGTAAACAACCACTTTAGATGGGGTGGAAGATGATGATAACTCAATCTTAAAGCGGGAAGAACGTCACTCTTCTCTGCAGGTAATTCCCAGAACTTTCTATTCAGTACATTTTCCCTCCCCCAAACTAAACAACAACTTAAACCCACCCACATTTCCACCACTCAACCTCAACGCCATCAACACAACACAATATATCAGACTCTGCGTAACATATGAGAAACATAACATATATATGTACATTTTGCCTTAAAAATTAGGATGACTTACGGAAATAATAACATATGAGATAATTTGACAAGAGTTCCCTCGATAATGGTATTCAAAAATACATATCTCAAGTTCCTTGAACATAAACACAAAACATAAGCAAGCATAGCAAATATATGTTGAAGCGGGTATCATTCAACTGAGAAAAAAATACCTTTATAAATTGATAACCACTAATGCCAAAGCTGTCAAATGCCCTATTGCACCAATAAGCGCTAAAATTTTGGGTCTAGAAGGAACTTTCTAACTGCAATTTGAACAACATCCATTGAATATATGAGTGAAAATTTTATTATATACCATGACATCACACATTGACTAATAGTAGATGTAATCATCAATAAAAGGCAAGAAATATAAAATGTACTCATTCATTAATCATCAATAAATAAAGAAATAAAACTAAATACAAAAAGAAATTGACTCTCCATAATTATTTATCCATTCATACATATGATGTGAAACAAATAAAATGAATTCCTTAATTAGTCATTTTTAAAATATTAAACTAAGAAAAGAATGTCAAATTTCATAAACATCTAAGAATCCTTAACATAAAACCATTCATAATTGAAAAATTCATGTCAATTGTCATCTTTATCCATGTCAGTATCATAATCATCATTGGTCTCCTATATTTCATCACTTTCATCTATATCACTCGCATTAGCTTCCTTGTACGCCTCTGAATCATTTTCATAAGTCTCGAAAACATCATCATCACTACAATCCTCATCAATATCAACACAATATATCATCACCGTCATCTATATCAACTATGTTGTCAACAGTCATTCCCTCCACACCAGCCCTAACCCATGTAATATCCCCATCATGGTTGATTAGAGTGTCATCCAGTTGTTGGATGTTATACGGCTCAACTTCTGCATCTATTGTGTCATCTCCATAAGTATATCTACCATACATGTTATACAAATCTCTCGGTGTCATCTTCACGATAGGTTGCCAATCTTCTTCAATCGGATTTCGCACATACCAAATTTATTTGGCCTGAGATACTAATATAAATGGATCATCTGACAGTCGATTATGCTTGTATAGTGAATGTTTAAATTTCACTAACGTGAACTCAAAATCATCATTTGCCGTCCCCAAATGGGTATCAACCCAATCACACTTGAATAGCACAAACTTGGAATCATTTGAATAGTGCAATTCAAATATATCTTTTAATACTCTGTAATATTTTACATGTCGTTTGTCCTTCGCACTAGAAAAACTTTCCGTGGTGGCATCAAGCATAACTCCACTATTCTGAGTATTCAATCTTCTCTCACGCTGCTTTGTGCGAAACCTAAACCCATTTACAATGTATCCTGTGTATCTCCTAGCCCATTGGAATTATATCTAATAAATTATTTATAAAAAAACACATATGCTTGCCTTTAAAGGTTCAAACACAAATAGCAATTATTTATCAGGAGATTATATCCAAGCATATGAAATATATAGTTTGATTTGAAACTACCCAATTACAATTATTGAAAAACTAAACAAAAAAATCAATAGAAAACTCAAAAAAAAAAATCTCTCGATCACACACATATTAATTAAAGAATGGTATATATCAACTTAGGGAGAGGATCACAAGTGGACCTAAAAACCGAACTTTTTAATGAATAGCCCGTTAATTTTAATTTCTAAATTGTAATTGGTCCGCGCTAGTGACAACGGACACGCGTGTCAATTGAATATTTTTTTTACACACCCCAACCCCCACCCTCACCATGGCACCCCTTACCCCTGAGTAAACATTCCAGGAACTTAATTTTTTTTAACTAGTGGTTTTCCATGGTGGTCATAGGGGAGGGGGGGGAGGGGGGTCTCGGGTCACACGCGTGTCTGTTGGCGCGAACCAGTTATACCATAGGAATTAAAATTAACGGGTTGTTAGGTTTTTGTTAAAGTTCATTAAAAAGTTCGGTTTTTAGGTTCGCTTGTGATCCTCTCCCTATTTACATATATATGGGGATAATAATCAATTAAAATAGATATATATAACAAAATTCCGAGTACATATCAATTAAAAATTATACAAATATAGGCATGAATACAGTTGAGCATTCAAATTTCCAGCACTTTTTTCTCTCACACATCCATTAAAAATAAAGATTACACTATTTCACATACATGATTATATAATGTCAAATTTGAAGAACAAAGATGTCAAAATTCCAATCATATTTTTTGTGTGGTGTCAAAATATTTTTTGATGTCCTATAATATTTCTAACAATGAGAAAGCAGGTCCTAAAAAAAGCTTTCCCCTATGCTGTCAATTTTTTTTTTTTTTGACATCTTTCATGAGAAGGATGTCAAAAATATTTTTTTATGCACCGAAATAAAAAAGAAAAAAGAAAAAAACAACAACAATGGTGGAGAAAGTGTCGTAATGGAAGAAAAATACACCCAAAAAAACAACAACTTACCAATGATAAACCCTTAAAAGATCAAAGCCCAACTACCCCAATGGTCCCAACAACAATGTTTGTAGTGAATATCAACCTTCAAAACAATACCATGGATTGATTGGGTATGATTAATACCATGAACAGGTCTCCACCTGAGAGAGGATTATTAGGTCAAACTAATTGAGGGGGAGAGAGGTTTGGGTAGGATTACGATTGATGAGATCCTTTCGAAGAAGAAAAAACATGATGGGAGAGAGGATTGAGGTGGTAGGAAATGTGGTGTGCTTTTTCTTAACAAAAAAATAAGCCCCCGCCAAAAACTTAGGAGAGTGCGCTTTTTTTCTTAATTTAAGTGGCATTAGTTATAAAATGCCTAAAAAATACCACATTTATTTAAGCATAAATTAAAAAATGCTCTATTTATGTGCCACATCAATATAAATGTTGGAAATTTTCAATACTTATAAATAAATGCTGGTAATAAAAGTTCTCAGCATTTTTAAATAATACCATGAAAAAAGTGCCAGAAAAAATTAGTTTTCTTATAGTGTGAAACAGTTAGATATCTGTTTGAGGAGACGGCTAACGAATGGGTATAGAAGTTGTTTGTACGTCTTATTGATGAGACCAATCGAACTTTGATCGTTCGGGACGGTAGTCTATTTTTATGAACACCCTTTTGAGGACGGACTCGATATTCCCCCGAGTACAATTCATGAACTCCCTTCCTTTGTAAATATTGCCCCGTCCTAATTCTTGGAGAATCTTAATCGGTACCATGGTGTATTTAAATGTTTGTTTCGGAGTTGATCTCCCTTTGTCAGTCGGTGAATTATTGACCGTCTACAGACCTGTAGCCTCCCAAGGGGGCTAGTATACCTTTGCCTATAGGTGCAAAGTCGAGGATTTTGTTACTCCCCTTCCTTCATCTAACCACGATTAGAGATTTCACTTTCTCTACATCTGAGGGGTAGGGTTGGAGTACGATGATGAGTATGACATTACGGGGCATTTGTTCATGATCCCCAGGACCTGTACCAAGCTAGACCCAAGTGATATTTTGTTTCTCTTAGAAAATTGGTGAATTTATTTTCTTCATGAAAATTATTTATTTCTCTTTCATGATTTATAAGGATCTTTAACGAGATTCCAGATAATCCTGTCGATCAAAAAAGGAAAGTTGAGGACTTAAATCATTTGAATTTGACGTTAGCTGAAAGAATTAAATTTTTGAAAAAAGAAAATTCTCGTTTGAAATCCGCTATGGATATTTTGCAAACGGTTGAAAATCAAATGGATTTTTTCATGAGAAGTTCGTTGCCTTGGGCCATATCTTTATTAATTTAAAATTTTCCAAGAAGGAGAATGATGAAAGAGTCCTGTTTTTAAAAAAACAATTGGAGGACATTAAAAATTCTAGGGTTTGTGTTTGTGCCAAAGAGAATATTTTGATTAATGATTTTGTGGAACGTGAGAAGACTCTTAGGGAAAAGTTTGATTTTATTGAAGGTGAGCACGATAACCTTTTAGTAATTGTTAAAATTTTAAAGAAGGCTTCCCTAAAATTGGAAGAGTTTAATTCTTTGGTTGAGTAAAAAATTTTGAAGTTAAAAGTTGATTTAAAAGACTCCAGTAATTTGAGTAGTGATGGTAATGTCTCATCTTGTTCTCATGCTTCGAATGTTGAAGCCAAAATAGTTGTTTGTGTTATAGGTTCAACCAAAACCAAGGACGTTAGTATAGGTCAACCCATAGGTATCGTTCCACCCGTTTACACATGTTCACATGGTGGTAGGAAAGGTCACCTTAGTCATTTTTGTTATGATCTTAGAAAAGATCCTAGGAAATTTAAGGATAATGTCCCCTCAGTTCCTATAACCCCTTTAGTTAGTCATACACATGTTTGGGTTAAGAAATCCATTTAGGAGACGCTAGATGTTAGATTGGTTGATTTTCACATGCTCGCACATGATCCGCCACATGCTATTTCTTATGAATGATTGTTTGCATGATTAGTTTGACATACTCTAGTTATGCTTCGTGATAAATTCTTGCTATTGTTATGACGTGTATATCTTTTGTATTATATTTTTCTTTTATTGAGGCATATTTGAAAAATACAAAAAGAATTTATTTTTTGAAAAATATTTTGAAAAATTCAAAAAGATTTTCAATTTTTGTGCATTTTAGTTTTACACATTTGTTGTGGCATATTGGTGTGTTTGAATCCAAATTCATTACGCAATTTCCTTGTGGATAGTATGTTTGGTTATGACTTTAGATGCTTAGATATATCTTAACCATGTTTATAGAGTTGTTTCCAACTTGATTTGCTTAATGGATTCGACTTTGTATATGCCTATACACACACATGCACGAGCTTGTTGAATTTGGACTTCAGATGTATATTTGATCTTGATGAGATTTTTACCTATCAATCTATTCATCTACATGTTTATTTAACTATTGAGGATTTGTTCATGTAAGAACCGTTTCCCGTGAGGAATTTATTTAATATTGAAAAAAATGATGAGTGCACGAAAAATGGATGTGAGCAAATAATAATATCATCATTATAGCCACCACATAAAAGAGCCCAACAAAAACATTTAAGGCGATAAAAAAAATCATATGCCAAAATGGGTCCAATAGGATTTCTCTAAGGTGAGAAAAATAAAAAACTCAAAAGAGCTAGAAAATAAAAAAGAAATAAAATTATTTTGAGGGAGTTTGGATGGAAATATCAATGGGTTTGCACAATGACAATGTATCCTAGTTAAGTTTATTTTCTCATGACACTATTGATTTGTAGCATAATTAAAATTCTAGTCTTGTTGAATTACGCTTATTTTGTTCATTAAGTTCAACTTTATTTACCACTTAAGGCTAAAGCTTAGTTTGATAAAGTTTTGTAGTCAATTAGAACATCTTGAACATATTTGAGTGTTTGGGTTATAATTCTTCTGTTACTTGTTCATGCCCATTCATTCCATTCCACATGTTTGGACCTATATATGCGTGCCGAATTTTGTTTATGTATTTTGCTTATATTATATATGGTAGGTTTGTTTTATTTGTGAAATTTGCATTATGCTTTTGAAAAAATTTTAAAAAATCAAAAATAGTTGGTTGTGTTTTGCCTTTGAGATGATCGTTACACATGCTTGATTTACGTCTTTTCTGATGATATCTTTTCTTGGTCGTGATGCCTTGCACTTAATTTTTTTTGTTTTCACTTTTTCGAATATTTGTCTATTTCGGTAAAAACAAATTGGGACAGCAAATTAAAATGGAGTTTTTGATGACTTTGAATTATGGGGTAGTATTTATTTATGAATTATATTTTGTTACAAACTCGATGTGTCAACATGTAATATGTTTTTGTCTCATGTGTGTAGGTACTTAAAGCAAAATTTGGCACAACGATGAAGACAATGTTTGAAAGGTAAGAAGTTGAAGTTTGAAGACAGAGAATCTTATGACGTTCCATTCCAAGGTTGGGAAGGGTATTAGTATCATTGTAAAAGTATATTTGGATTTCAATTTGGTGTTTGGTCATTCTGTTTGTTTTGTATCGGAATGGTTAAAGGGGGATATGTGTAAGAAAAAAAATTCTAGGATTGTTCAGAGCATAGCTTTAGGCTAGTTTGGTATCCCATTACAAATTGTCACGAACCGTCAAGATGAACCGAACTCAAGCATCTCCATGTTTGAAGACTTCCCGGCATCCCAAAAGGTATAAAACAATTTAGAGTTTGAATTAATTCATGGAATCATATTTAGGATGTTTAAGTTTTATCAAAAGATGAACATGATTGTTTTACTTTGCTAAAATATGTTTGGACGACGACCTATAGGCGGAGTTTGAGAAAAAGTTTTTTTGATGTTTTAATCATTCAAACGACATTGCATAGTCATTCAAATGACATACAGAAGTCGTTTGAATGATCCATCGACTTAAGGCTTATTATAAATACATGTTTTATGGTTCAGAAGGTTTAAGAATTTTGCAAAAACATTACTGCATATCAATAGTAAAATTTCTTCAAGTTTTGTGTTTTCAAAACACTATTTTAATTCACAAAAGCATACTTGAATATTGTTCTTGTGAATTATTTTAGAACTCTAGAAAGTTTTGTATCTCTTGCATACACCTAGGTGGAGAGACACTCCATTATTGACTTGTGAGACCTGTGGGGATTCACTTCTAAAGACGAAGGATGAGGCTGACGGAAGTCTACGGTCCATTATGAATCTTGAGGGAATCATTGATGATTTAGGTTGAGGTCTATGTAAGCTTGCTGCGGTATATTCATTGCAGCTTTAATTGTATTTGTAAGTTGCAATTTATGTTATATAGTGAAATAAAGGTTTTACCTGAAATGGTTTTTTCCCTAAAACTTGGCCTTGTCGTATTTGTGTGGTTTGATTTATCTATTTTATCACCATAGGTGCATGCGTAGGATAAACAGATAAAATCAAACTAATATTCGCTTCCGCATTTAAAATTGGTATTGTAATTTTCATTGAAATCACCCTTTGCATTTATTTTACATTCTCACCCATGAAGAAGTATTTATATTGGCCTCGACCCTTTTTATATTCACTTCTTTATATTTGACTTTGCTTTATTGCATATGATTTGAAAAACTTATTTATGGATGATGACTCGTTCGTCGATAGCTTAACTGATGGTGATAACATTTTTTCTATGAATGTTGGCTCATTTTTTTATATGTGGTGAACAACCAGCGTTTATTCGTACTTGGTTATTTGAGATAGGATTGACGTGGATAGATAGCTATGATTTTTGGTGTGGTAACTTGCTGCACTCGGTCTTCAAACCAAATGAAGCTGATGGATTTCTTTATAATCAATTAAGGAACTGAGTTCTTATGGTCAGAAGACCAAATTATGGAGAATTATTTCTTTATACATGGTTGACAAACCATGTTACCCAAAGCAATTGTGTTGAACCTCGGTTCGTATGTGAGGGCTTTTTGTATTATTTTATTTATACACAACTGACGAACAGTGTTATTTATACTCCAAAAGTCAATTGGCGAATGGTGGTACGAATGACCATTTATGTTCCGATCACTAGTTATTTTTAAAATGAAAATTTACACCGTATAGAAAAACTCTGCCCTTATTTCTCTCCATATTCACCCCAAGTATACCCCCTCTTTTTAATTTTTAAATTAAGTGCGTGATCGGTGACAACCCTTGTTGACTCGGAGTTAACCCTATTATACTCGAACGACCTCGCTTCGCATACTGGATCGTGAGTTAACTTGGGGATCATCCGAGTTTCTTTTTTTAGACATCGTGAGCCAGGGAAATGCGTACCAGAGCTCTGTCTAGTGTTATACTTCTTCCTCCTAGTGGTGGGTCCATAACCTAATAAGAACCGAGCGCTTAGGTGGATAGGATAAGTATGATTCATTGGAGATTTGAACACATGGAGAAATGTTTTTATGTAGGAAAATCTTTCTTTATTGATAATGATGTTATTTCAAAACTATATTCTAGACAACACAAGAAAAAGAAAAAGATGAATAGTGAAATCTATTGAGGACAAGAATTGGAAATTGAAAGAAATAAGGAATAAAAGATATATCTCAATTGTCGAGTGGTTAACACCTTTTGACCGTCCTTTACTAATAATACCGCTTCAAATTATCAACATTCTAGGGGTGTAGAACGGCTCAAGCCTCATGATCTCTAAGCCCACAGGTCCCTGGCCTAAGTATGCGAGCCACTACATATTTCCCTTCCCACTTGTTTGCTAATTTTCCATGACTGGGATTCTTGGTCTACTTTGTTATATGACTAAGCATCAGATTACCAACTTAGAATGCCCTATTCTTCACATTTCAATTGTAGTAGCAGGTTGCTTTCTACCACATTGTTGCAATCCTCACTACCGCCTTCTCTCTTCATTTATCCAAAAGGTCCAGATTCATTTGGAGTCATTCATTATTTTTCTCATCCTAGAAATGATGTGCCCTTAGAGTTGGGACTTCTAACTCTATAGGGATGATAATAAGTCAGGACGAACAGAGTAGACTCTATTGGTCCCATCTTTGTTGGTCGGTAGGCCCACAAGATCGAGGCCAGTATGTCTGCCAATAGGCCCTTAGAGTTGATCAACTTTATTTTAATCCTATGTAGGAGCATTCGGTTTATGACTTATTTTTTATCATTTCTTCTCGAGTGTCTTAAAGCTGAGTAGTAGTGTTTAAATCTAAACTGATCGCACAACTACTTAATGAGGACGCTATAAAATTGTCTTGAATTGTCTATGATGATTTCATTGGGCATACCAAATTGACTGATTATAAATTTTAATAGGAATGAATTAACTTTCTGGTCGGTGATCCTCATTAATGTTTTTACTTTCACCCATTTATGAAATAATAGATATCTACCAACCAAAATTTGCAGTGACATTTCCATGTAAAAATGGTCTAAGTATGTACATACCCTATAATGCAAATGGCCCGAGGGAAATGATTGTTGTCAACTTTTTGAATGGCTGGTGGATATCATCTGCGGCTCTTTGGCATCTGTCATAATTTATCTCTTTATTAGCCAGTAATAGCCCTTTGTGAGTGATCTTTGTGTAAGAATCCTTCCCCATGATGCCCCCTGTAGGCTCTTTTATGTAAATTGGTCAAAACAATTCTCATTTCGATGAGGTGGACACATCAGTGGATTGGTATCAGCATCCCCTATGGTATAATACCTCTTATACATTAGATACTTTGTGGCCCTGATGCGCACCATTCCCGCCTCTATCGAATCATCTTGGAGTGCCCCTTGTTTAATGATCTACATGTACTTATGTATCTATCTAGTACTTAAATCTATAAGGATGGTGACATTTTCCTCTTTATTGTGGATACTTGGCTTCTCAAGGATTTCCACTAGTGGATTCCCACGATCGGTTGAGTCCATCTTTGCAAGGTAGTCGACTTTTGTGTTCTATTATCTAGGGATGGGCTTGGTGTTGAAGGCCTTAGACTACTTTGCTATCACTTAAAATTTCTTTAGATGTGATATCATATTCTTACCCTTTGCCTCATAGTCACCCACCACATGTTGTACCACCACATTCGAGTTGCTTAAAAATTCCACCAGATCGACATTAGTGGACAGTGTAAGTAGGGCCCCTTGTTGGATTTAAATACTCAATTTTGTTATTAGAATCCATGAAGTTAAATTGCAAGGCGTATTCTATATTGGCACCCCACGATGTTCCAACACTCAGTCCAGCACCACATCCTTCCGTATTTGATAATCCTTCCATATGGATCATCGAGATCGGTTTACCTTCTTCAATTTGTTGGATCGCGTGCTTAATCCCTTCCTCCGATAATTTCACGATGAAATCAGTAGTGACCTTCCCTTTTACTGCCACTTATAGTTTGTATCATATGTCGAATTCCCCTAACTCTATTGACCACTTCATGTGCCTTACGGAGACTTTTGTTTTATGGAGAACTTGACTTAGAGGAAAATCTAACAGAACCACTATTGCGTTAGCTTGAAAATACGATCGTAGCTTTCAAGATGTTATGATCAATGTGAATGATAGATTCTCAAGGATTGAGTTTCTTACCTCGACTCCCTTTAATACCCTGCTTATATGGTATACTAGACGTTGGGTTTTATCATCATCTTTGACTAGAACTTTGATAACTACCATGGAGGAAATGATGAGGTAGATGTACAACTCCTCTTTGGGCATTAGTTTTGAAAGAATAAGACGTTTGTCAGGTAGGTTTTTAGGTCCTAAAAGGCACATTTGCACTCATCCATCTAGACAAACGCCTTTTTTAATGTTTTGAAGTAGGGGATGCATTTGTCCATGGCCTTGGTAAGGATTGTACCTTTTTCACTATTCTTGGTCTCCTGATGTTTAGAACTGTTTGGATCTTTTTTGGATTGTCCTTTTTCCCCCTATATATTTCCATGAAACCTAGGATCTTGCCTAAACACACATTTTTCAAGGTTCAACTTCATCTCATATTGGTCGAGGACCCTGAAAGTCCCCTATAGGTCTATGAGGTGTTCTTCTACCTTTAGACTTTTACCATAATTTGTTTCACATAGACCTCCATTGTCTTGTATGTCTTATCCTCGAACATCCTATCGACCAACTGTTGGTAAGTTACCCCAACATTTTTCAATATAAACGACATTACCCTCTTGCAATAGGTTCCCTGATTGGTCATAAATGAGGTATTTTCCTCGTCACCTGGGTACATTCTGATCTAGTTTTACCCGAAGTATGCTTCAAGAAAGAAGAGCATTGCATGGCCCGCCATAACGTCTATAAGGGAATTAATTCTCGAGAGAGGATACAAATCCTTTGGGAATGCGTTATTCAAATTGGAGTAGTCCACACATAGTATTTACTTTCCATTTGGCTATCTCACTAGCACCACATTGGAAAACTAATCGAGGTATTTGATGTCCTATATAAAATTTTCTACCAACAACTTTCCCACTTTTACGTGGGATTCCTGATTCCTCTCTGATATGAACGTCCTCGTCTTCTGCCAAATGGGATGCTTGGCCGAACTTACTTTTAATTAGTGCGTTATTAAGGAGTCATAAATACACAATATGTCATTGTGTCTCCATGCAAATTTCATATGGTGATCTTTCAAACAATTGCTTAATCTTTTTCTCTTGTCTTCGGGTAGCATGATCCCACATATACCACATTCTTCGGGTGTCCCTTGTACATAGGAATTGGATCAAGTTCGCCACTTGAGCCCCTGCCGTAGGTTTTTCCCTTGGATCTTGATGATGCTAGAAACAACACCACGAGATAAGGTGTTAACAAGCTCAGGAAAGTGATAACAATGGCCGCACAAGAGTATATATATGTATATAGTAGGAGATGAGAAAAAGGGGATGAACATAGCAATATAAGTGGTTCGATAATTGCCTACGTCCACTATGCAAGTGAGTGTAAATATCACTACCAAATGAGGCTCTAATGGCCTTAGCAATACAATCACACCACATTCTCTCTCTACTGTAAATGCAACAGAGTTTTGGCTAGGGTTTATATGTTTTTTAGATATATTTCAAGGTAGGAGAAGATATATATATATAGTGTTTGGGAGGTGTAATCTACCCCCCCCCCCCCCCCCAAGCATGCAATGAGCATGTGTGTGATGATCTACCCAATCTAATGAAGATATATGTCACTATCACATGTAGAGAATGATGATGAAATATTCCCTCACGTGAAGGGAATGATTTGGTTATAACAGATTTGTCCACGTGTTCCAAACCATTTATGCACCTGTAAATGCTCGGCCCTCTTTTATTGGTGCAACCTCGGCTTGGAAGAGTATGAGGTTGGTGAAGTCTGACTATTTCTTAGTTCTGAGGTCATTCATGATGACCTCAGCCAGTAAGGCTGGCCGAGGTTAGGTATGTGCAGTTGTAACGTCGGCTTGGACCGATGATTACGTTGCCAGATGATTGATCCCATATAACATTACTGATCTCGGTTGATTATTGTAACGTCATCTAGGGCCGATGATGATCTTGAAGGATGGTTGAACCTATGAGTTATTACTGACCTCGGCTGATGCCCAACCGAGGTTCATGTATGAGGTAGAGGTAATGTCGATTGGGGCCGACCTTCTGAGTGATGACCTTGTTGATGGTTGTCTTAGGCTTCTGGTCACCTCGACTGTGAGATTAGCTGAGGTTAGTTTGTATGAGTAAGAGGGTGCACTTTGAGCATATCAATCACCCCTAGCCCTTAGTCTTCTATGTGATTACATGACAGAGGTGTATGTAGTTTAGGTCGAAGCTAAATTTCCCTGTGTGCTAATACTTTCTTAACACATGTCACCTGCTGAAGTGTAGCGTGTGTCCCAAGTTAATGTGATTGTGGCTTGCATTTTGGGTTCCCTATGGCAATGATGGGCCTTTGAAACTCACGCCTAATCATTTAGTGGGTTTAAAACCCCTCTATTTCTTCTCTATTTTACTTTTCCCGCTTAAGCTTCTCTCTGCAACTAAAACTTTGTCCTCAGAACCTCCATTGTTTGTTGCATTTAAAGGTCTTCTTTGCATCTAAACCTCTCCTTCTCTGTTTCGCAATTAGTCAGGTATCATTTTCATCCTTCCTTTTCCATTTTCAACCCTTATTTTTCATTTCTGAATTTTCTGATGAGGCTTTGTGTTTTTCGGCAGTGGTTTCTGCCAATACTGGTGGTTGTAGGGATAGAATAGTGGTGTGTGAGTGGTTATATCGGCAGTTGTAGGTAGCTCCGATGTTACCTCGATCGAAACCTCCGATCAACTTCTCCGGTGACCTTTTTCTTAACTGTTCTTGATGTTCTTTATTTGAAAACCTTCTAAATTCCAATTTTGATCCTTAGTTTATATTGTCTCAGTTGTGTTCCTGTTTGTGATTTTGAGTCACAAGTGTTGTGTCGTCTGCTTTATACTCAGACCTCTGTACCAACTCATAGAAGAGTTCCCTTCCCTTCGTGAGAAGACCTTTGAAAAAATAAGGCAAATAGAGCTAGACCAAGAGGAAGTTAGTAGGGATGAGGCCTTTCCTATTAGACCCATCTTTCCTCAACCTCTGAAGATTTTCTACCCTGAGTCAGCCAAGCCTGCTGAGCCAGCAGAGGTTCTAGTGGACCCAACACCCATGTATGAGTCTGAGTCACTTCCTCAGACCCCATGTATGTAGACTCTTTCCAAGAGGCCATGGATTACTCTATTAGGCAAGATGAGGTCCCTGAGCAGGATAAGGTTTTGAGTCGTGCCTCATCTCACTAAGGTGCTATCACCTCACAACATTCTTCTTATTTTGAAGTTATAGCATAAGGTGTGGCCATTCCTCCCATACTTGACGACATTCCTCTGTCGGCTGCCACCGGGGTTGAGTTTGCTCAGAGGTTTCTTGATAGTGTCCCTAAAATTGCCCAGACCGATGTTTCTAGGGATGAAGATAATGGGCATAAGAGTAATATTGATACATCTGAGGCATCCGAGATTAAGAGATTCGTCAGTGAGTACGACCTTCTAGCTTTTAGCCACCTCTATTCGATAAACTCTTGCATTAACGTTAAGAGACCTTTAAGGGGTTAAAGAGCCTTTGATGGCCGAGATGGGAAGATCTGCGTCTATGAGCAGAAGTTTAAGTTGGTCTTCCGTCTTCCTATCCACTCTTCTATCAAAGCCATAATATCCCATATAAATCTAGCCCCTTCATAATTATCCCCTAACGCCTAGAGGGTGACGATTGGGGTCATCTTCCTTTGGAGGGTTATCCACCACTCAGACCTTCCAGTTAGGGTCTTCACAGGTTATTACGTCCCTTCCTCAACCAAAAACCACCCTAGCTATTACCACTTCTTAGCTAGGAAGTCGGAGAAGAAAATGTTATTGGTTACCCTGACCATAAACCACAAATGGAAACCTCAGTATTTCTTTGCATCTATGGCATGGGAATTTAATCCCCATGAGGCTTCTGGAACGTCGGTTCCAAGAACCGCTCTAAGATGGGGGAAGGTTTCACTTGCTTCTAAAGCCGACCCTGGACTTAGCCAGCATAATTTTCAAAATGTCAAGGATCTTAAAGATCAGGGGGAGTAGGGTTGGCTAGTTAAATATGAACATCTGATGACCCCCTACTACCTCCCTCTGATAGGCCTGGGGTGGTTCTTTGACAGATCTTTGTAAGTCTCATTTTTCAAAAGTTGTGTCTCTTACTTTTCATGCCTATGATTTACTAACTCAGATACATCTTTTGCAGAGCGCCCTGACGGTATATCGGACGACCTCTAGGAAATGTCTGCTCCTATTCTAGTAAAGATGATGAATGAGAAGGCTGGCAAAAATGTGCCATCGGCTACCACCCAGAAAAACGTCGGCACATCAAAGGTCGGTGCTACCAAGAAGAGTAAGACTACAATAGACCCGGAGCATCAGAGGTCTGAAAAGACTCAGAGAGGGGATCGTGCTATTCCCATCTCTACAGATGAGGCCTTAGCTTTTCATCTTTCCCATTTGAAGATCAACGACAGTCTCATTATTCATAGTCTAAAGGCCATTAATTCTATCGGCTCTGTCATAACCGAAGATGATAAGCATTTCCTACGCTCCTTGGATGTCCATTTGCTCACCGAGTTCACTCTTCATAATCAATTTAGGTATTAGTTTTTTGTTCATTTGCTATCCTCAAGTCTAACGTAGGTCATTTTACATTTTCTAGCTCATATGCTTATTCATTTGACCCTTCTACTACAGGGTATCTTTTCCATGTACTATTTTGTTGATTGGACCTTGAAGAAGACGCCCTTGATAGATAAGGGTCAAGAGGTTGAGAGGGTCTAAGCCTCTTTGAATGCAGAGATTGAATATCTGAAGGAAGAGATAAAGGAGGTTGGAAAGTTGAAGGAAGATGTTCAGTAGAGAGATAGGGACATGGACAAGCTCAGGAAGGACCATTATTTAGCTCTGAAGGCTAAGGATGATTCTCTGCGGGATAAGGTGGCTGCTGCAATTAAGGCTGCTTTAGAGGACGCTTCAGAGAAGATCATCGAAGACTATAAAGTCTCTGATGAATTTGTTAACTTTGGCTTTGAATGCCTTGAAAGAAGTATCAAAGCAACTAGCAAATGGGCATCTTCTAAAGAAAAGGAGTCAGGGAGTCTGACTGCCTCAGATTTTGAAGGTTTGGGCTTTGGTTACCCCCGATTTGCTCAGGTCTTGCAAGAGTTTGAGGAGGCCGATGTTTTTCCTGCTGAAATTTCTCCCTTGGAAGTCACTGAGACCGAATATGCAAATCCTCAAGATGACACAACTGAGGTGACCAACGTACCTGCAGAGGCTTAAGTCTATTTTCTTGTGAAGCTTTGAGTTGCAATTTTGTTTTCCATTTTGTATCCCTTAGCTTTTGTAAACTTTGATGGACTTTTGGCACATCGAATTTGTAACTCTTGAATGTTCATTAATAGATCATTAATCTCATCTTCTTGAGATTGTATTGTTTTTCTTCCAATGTTATGCTTGAATGCCTTGCCTCTTGAATGTTGCTTAAGGTCTGAGACTACCCTCTTACAATGTTTACCTCATAATTTTCACCAAATTAATGATGTTTAAGGTCTGAGGTCATCATAATATGATGTTTCACCTCATAATTTTCACCAAAACAATGATCTTTAAGGTCTGAGGTCATCAAATTATGATGTTTAAGGTTCGAGGTCACCATAATATGATGTTTCACCTCATAATTTTCACCAAATAAATGATGTTTAAGGTCTGAGGTCACCATATAATGATGTTTACCCCATAATTTTCACCAAACTAATGATGTTTAAGGTCTGAGGTCACCACAATATAATGTTTCACCTCATAATTTTCACCAAATTAATGATGTTTTAGGTCTGAGGTCATCAAATTATGATGTTTACCTCATAATTTTCACCAAACTAATGATGTTTAAGGTCTGAGGTCACCATAATATGATGTTTCACCTCATAATTTTCACCAAACTAATGATGTTTAAGGTCTGAGTTCATCAAATTATGATGTTTCACCTCATAATTTTTACCAAATTAATGATGTTTAAGGTCTGAGGTCACCATATAATGATGTTTACCTCATAATTTTCACCAAAATAATGATGTTTAAGGTCTGAGGACACCATAATATGATAGGAGAAGACGTGTATATATAGTGTTTGGGAGGTGTAATGTACCCCCCAAGCATGCAATGAGCATGCGTGTGATGATCTAGCCAATCTAATGAAGACATCTGTCACTGTCTCATGTAGAGAATGATGATGAAATATTCCCTCATATGGAGGGAATGATTTGGTTATAACAGACTTGTCCACGTGTTCTAAACCATTCATGCTTCGGTAAATGCTCGGCCCTCTTTGATTAGTGCAACCTCGGACTGGAAGAGTACGAGGTTAGTGAAGTTCGACTGTTGCTTAATTCTGAGGTTATTCATGATGACCTCGGCCAGCAAGGTTGGCCGAGGTTAGGTATGTGTAGTTGTAACGTCGGCTTAGGCCGATGATGACGTTTCCAGATGATTGATCCCATGTAACATTACTTATCTCGGCTGATGATTGTAACTCCGGCTGGGGCCGATGATGGTCTTGAAGGGTGGTTGAACCCATGATTCCTTGCTGACCTCAGCTGATGCCCAGTCGAGGTTGATGTATGAGGTAGATGCAATGTCGACTGGGGCCGACCTTCTGAGTGACGACCTTGATGATGGTTGTCATAGGATTTTGGTTACCTCGGTTGTGAGATTAGCCGAGGTTAGTTTCTCTGAGTAAGAGGGTGCACTTTAGGCATATCAGATCCATCCTGTCGGTATTAAAGGTTTCTCATATCTTTTTCAAGGATGATAAATAGCAGTTTTAGCTCATGTATTGTTTCCTCACATCGTCCCTATTTCGTTTAGTGTCGAGAATCAAATGGTTAGGCAATTGAGCAGTAAGATCATGTCGAGGTGTCCAAGGATCATTCTCCTTATCAGTACATTATATGTGGATCGAGATATGTCCACAAGAAATTTTACTTAAATGGTGACTGATTGTTCCCCCCTTTTAATGGAGAGAGATAGTTCCACCTAACCCTCCTGAGAAGCCTAATAGTGTCTGTTATCCTAGCTTCATACGTGCTCCTTCTATCTTCATATACTCAAATCATTCATAGTAGATCAGGTCGTTCGAACTTTTTTGCATCAGTAATAATTATTTCTACCATACAGTTTGATATTTCTGATGTTATCAATAGGATATCATCATGTAGCGTGATGAGGTCCTCAAAACCATAAAGCGTGAAAATAATATCCTCATAATCTTCTATGGGTTTACTAACTTCTACTTCCAAAAGTTCCTCCAGTTGATCCTGGATAGCCTGTTATTGTTCTTTGAGGCCTTTAATGGCATATGTGACCTAGTTCTTATTCATGGCTCAAGAAAATGGCATTCCCATATACGGTGCCAATTATGTTAGTGTAAAAACATAGTTCTCACATAATTTAATAAATTTGTAATGCTGAATAAAAATAAAAGGAGGTAAGAGATAAAAGAATAGTGTATATACCCGTTTAATACATTTAATAAACTTAAGAACAACACGTGTTCGAATCCGTCGAGATACTTTCCCGCAATAATAGGGGTCATGCTAGTCATTGAGAGCAACCACTTTGCTTAAGTCTTAAAAGAAAATATACAGGAACTTTCATGAATGTGCCATCGGCTTAATCCGAAAATCCCTTCGGATGTTGATGGTTTGTTAACACAGTTTTTATGATTTTTAATTTAGGGATCCGGCCGGGATCGATTATTCATCCATTTATCTCTTGGTCTAGGGCCTTTGACTACAGTATAAAATTAATACTCATATACTAGTGTGCATCCCTTATATTACAAGTGCATTGTAAAAAATGCATGCCCTACATCATTCGGATATCGTTCAGAATTCCCCCCATCAAATCAACTTATAAATTTTATGGGGTGTCACAATTTGGGAACATATTTGGGGTGAGTTCCCATTCAAGGGTAATTTTCTTATTTTTGAACAAACCTTCATTTACATTTTGGAGTTAATGACGTTTGTAGGTAGTGTGATGGATTTTTCAGAGTCGAACCGGTTAAATTGAGCTTCATAATTCTCTAAGTATGATTGTATAGTTGTTTTTTCTATAATAAATTAGTCCTAAATATCATGTTTTAAAAATTTGTGGGATATACATGATAAATTATTTTTGATATATTTTGGGTTAGGGGTTTTGGATTTTTCCATAGATTGTCCAAATGGAAGTATTTGGAATATATAGATGTCTTTCGCCTTATTATGTATGCTCCTTTGAGTCTTGCATAATATTGGTTATATTTGTTAATACTTTTTTATGTCTAGCTTATTTGTTGCTAGTTTAATATGTTGATTCATAGCATCTTCTATTCCAATGTATCTTTTGATACACCAAATTTCTTTTTGACATCATACAAAGACTAGTGGTAAAGTGTCTACTAGTCTTAACACACAGTCACCTTTGGAAACTAAGTACCACTTCCTTGCACATTTAAAATGGATTTTTGAAATTAATGAATATTTGCTCTTGTACAAGTGTCTTTTGAAGCAAAACTAGCATTTGTCACCAACCGTGTGAGCACCCCAATTGTGCGTGTGTTCACACGACATAAATTGTCCTTTGTGATACTAAAATGTGTTCCAACATGACTTCCCAGATTAAGAACCTTGGCATGGCATTAGATCTGACCCATATGCACAGTGTCTTGTATTTTGTTATCTTTATGAATATAAGTTTCGACTTAAAATTTTTAAGAGAGATAACTATATGAAAACTCTAGGTTGATTTTAAGAGTTTTTTCGAGAGAATCGTCTACAATTCTCATTTTTTTCAATCCCTAGGTCCTTTATGGTGGTAATTAGTTATGTTGTAGAGTTTTTTTTGCGTGATATTGCACACTCACATCTAATCCTAGATAACACTTATTCAATTATCAATTTTTTTTATCACAGTTGAGGAGTCAATTGAAAGATAATATTTATTAGAGAACAACTCTTCATTTAGTTAGAAAATTTTTAGGATCTAGATGCTTGGATGATGGAATTCATCTTCTCTTTAATGGACCGTTTAGATGATTAAAATATGTGTGGTTGAAGAATTGTAAGACTTGTGAGGAACCTCAAGTCTAGGTTTATTATCTACATCATGTAATACTTTAAATTTTTAATAGAGTGCATCCTTCTAAACTTTTTTAACTGTTTTGGTGTTTTTCCCCGTAATCCGTTATTCACTTGTCCATATGATTCGGGGTAAAATATATTTCAATGCGGTGAAAAGTAATATGGTGAAATATGTTTTCATCTATTTAAAGTTAAATTTTCTTATCTATTATTGTTTAAAGTTTTATAAATTTAGGGTGTGCACTTATTCACAATGTCAACCCAACAAAAATTTAATTCTAATATAAGAAAAAATATTTTACTATTTTGCTTTCCACCGGGGTTAAAAGTATTTCATCCCGAAACTAAACGGACCCTATAAGAATCTCTTATATTTTTACACCATGCAAACTAAATCCGATCGGATCCAAACGTTAGGCGAACTAATTTTAGGTCAACTAGGACAATATAATGTTTAACATTATAAATTATACATAATTTTGGATATTCACTGAAAGGTATAGGTATTGTGATTTGAATTGGAAATCGAGTGAATATAAAAAATGAATATGAGATTAAATCATTTATATCACATTATGATTTACTAAATTATCTATTTGTAATATGAATTTATACCTTTACTACCATGTATTTGTGTATATGCCTCTACTAATTTTATTTGCACACGTTTTAGATTTCGAATCACAATTGATGGCAATATTTCCTATAAGCCCTATTCACCCCTAGGATTTTTTCACACACTCCATGGTGCCACAGTCACTCAAATTTACAAAGCAAAAAGTGCAGACTTGAGAAATGGAATGAATGAAATCGATTTTCAATATAATATAGTTTTATTTATGATTCAATATTCATTTTAAATGATTGGTTTATATTGATGTATAAAAAAAATTTAAATGGTTTGGTTCTAAAAACATAATTGCTCAGTAAATTTGCTATGAAATTTCATGATTTGCTCAACAAATTTACTACAAAATTTGTATTTCTTAGAGGTATATGATGAGATATTCTTAGATTACTTAGTAGTTGTTGATTTAAAATTAATAAAAGTCAAGTCGTAATAAGTAATATTTAAAATTTTATTCATAGACATATATAAGCCAATTAAAGGCTTTTTCAATTTAAAATTTTTTAACATTCTCACAAAAAAATGTTGAGATATTTTAAATTTTGCATATAATTGTGTAAGAAAATCTAAATTTTTGTAACAAATTGAAGAAGATATTGAACTATCTCACGTATTGTGTAATTTTTTTCTACGTTATAAATCAATAAAATAATTGCTGTCAATTAAATTTCTTAGTGTGACTTTTAATTCATAAGTGTCCATAACAAATTCTTAGTTAAATTGATTTAGGATGTCTGACACAATTAAGATACATCTTATATTTAATTTAAAATTATAATTCATATGTTTTGTTACATAAAAACATTTAAGTTTTATTAATTTTACCGGACAATATATTTATGTGCAAACATTCATGCTTAGTAAAATTTCTCATTGTGAGAAATTTCAAAATTGTTAAATTACATATTGATCGTAGATATAGTTTGATATAGGGACAATAACGGGTCGGTTCGGGGTCGGGTTTTAACTCCCCATCCCCATTAGAAAAAAACATTCCCCATCCCCTCCCCATTCCCCGTTATAACGGGTTCGGGGATCCCCATCCCCGTTTAAAACCAGTATCGGGTTCCCCACGTGTTCCCCGTTTTGATTTATTTTTTATTTTTAATTCTCATAAAATGTGAGTTTACAGTAACTTAAAAAATCATAACTAAAAAATCTGGAAAAACTAAAATTTGTGTATATACACTTCCCAACTAAAAATCGTAACTTGATTTAGGAATTTTATATACAATCTGTAACAATATGTATTGAGGTTTATTACCTCCAGAAGCAGTTTATTACCTCAATACTTGATTTAGGAATTTTATGTGCAAATCTAAAACCAATAACAATATGTAACAGTAAGGGGATATACACATCTAATAACAATATGTAACAGTAAATCAAAATCGTAACTTGACCATTTGGGTATATACACATCCCAACTAAAAATCGTAACAATAAATCCTTACCAATCGTAACAGTAACAGCGGTGTGAGGTGAGGGAGCTGCGTGCATGAGGGGATGAGCAGCGTGAGGATGAGGGGATGAGGGAGCTGCGTGCGTGAGAGAGAGAGTGAGAGAAAAGAGAGGGGAAGTGAAGAGCGGCGTGAGTAAAGAGAGAGACTAGGGTTATTTGTTTTAGATGTTTATATACTTATATATTTATTATATATATATATAAATCGGGTATCCCCGTGGAGACCAGAGGGTATACCCAAAATCGACCCGAATTTTTTTGGGGATTTTTTTTACACCCTCAACCCGACCCGATCCCCGAATTTTTGGGGATTTTTTGGGGATTTATTTCCGGTAACCACGGGGACGCGAAATTTCGAGGACAATTGTCATCACTAGTTTGACAAATCTGGATTGTTAGATTGAACTCATTGTGGAAGACGAGTCTTGTCTTTCTAGAGTCAACATAAGTGGGACAAGAGAAGCAGAAGATGGGGGAAGAAAGCAGTGTCGGTGGGAGGGGGAGATATGGGGTTACTAGCAGCCGAAGTAGACCACATCTTCGCTCTAACGGTCGAAGGGTTAGCATGTGGTTCCTTATGGGAAGACCCACAATGGGCGTAACACTTTGGCCGAGAGAAACAATGGTGGAAAAGAGTCTTTGGGTGGGCATCAAATTGGAGTCTTGACCAGCATTCAGGTTAAAAATTGGGATTAAACAAAGAGATTCTTAATAATGTATCTTATAAGAATTCACGGCATAATTCAAAAGATGAAATATATTTTTTAAGTGGAGACAAAGATAAAGAGCATACTCAAATGTGTAATTTGAATGAAACACATGGTGAACATGCACTTAGTGATATAACTAAGGTATGAAATGATGTTTACTACAGAAAATCCATGTTGGGACTAAAAAAATATCAAGGCTCTTATTAATTCAGGTGAATCCATTAAAAAGGGGAAGGAACAAATAAGACCAAAGGCAGGAGTAAAGTCATACAATTCAATCGAGAAAAGTTGGGGCAGAAAGTAGAGAGGGGGTAGAACGTAAGTCTAGAAATAAAAATGTCTATTGTGGTAGATAGTGAAAATGAATATACTTGTTTCGAGGGGAGCTGTCATGTGAGTGTCACGGTGAAACAAGTGGGGTGGGAGAAAGGGGAATTGAACAATCCCAAATTATGGCTAGAGAAGGATATTTTGATTCTAGATGATGAGTATAGGGAAATGGAGGATAAGGGGTGGGTAGAGGACCTAAAAGGGATGGGAGTATAATATGATATGAGCTTTTAGTAAGATTTAGGGGGTAGAATTCGAGGGGTTTAAAAATAAGGCTATGGCTTTATTTGAGAAAATTAGATGACATGGGTGGGGTATAATAAGAAGGCCTAGGGGGAATTCTATCATGCAGGGGTAAAAAGGAAGGAGCGAGAACTCAACACACAACAATGTTTGATTAATCATGAGGGTATAGAAGAGAATGAGGGGGGAAAAGGTATAGGAAAAGAATTAAGTTTTTTTAAATTTTTAATGAAGATTAAGTTGATTACGTGGAATGTGAGTGGTTTAAACAATCCCGAGAAATGTGGCATTGTGAGCGGGGTCATTTCAAGGTGGAAACCAGATATCATATGCACATTGGAGATAAAGTTGAGTTATATGAATGGAGATTTAGCTAGATCCATTTGGGGAGGTAGTAAGGGAAAAATGGAGTGGTATGGATGTTATGGGAACTTCGGGAGGCGTGATCATAATGTGGGACGCTAGAGTAGTTGAATTATTAGAGAGCATGGATGGAACTTGGACCTCATTTATTTTCAAGAATATGGGGGATGCGTTCGTTTGGAGTTTCTCATGGATCTATATAAGACTCGAGTAGATGGGAGTTATGGAAGGAGAGAGCTGGAGTCCGTAGTGGTTGGGGGATCCCCTAGTGTTTGGGGGAGTATTTTAATGAGGTAAGAATCACCTGAGAGAGGAGAGAGGGAGGGAGAAATAATAGATACATGAGGGACTTCTCAGATTTTATTGACGAGATGGAATTTATGGATCTTCCATTAGAAGTCGACATGTGCACGTGGACTAAAAATAGAGACGTGCCATCCTTATCTCGCATAGATCGCTCCCTTATTTCATAGGGGTGGCGAGAGCATTTCCTAGGGGTGATCCCGTCTTTTTACCTAGGTTTACGTTAGAAAATAGCTCGATACTATTGGAGTGTGGGGGATGGAAAGAAGGTAGTATCCCATTTAGATTCAAAAATATCTGGCTCAAGGAGGTGGATTTCATGGACAGAGTTAAGGAGTGGTGGAGGATAATGCTAGCTTCAGATTGACATCTTAGTTGGGGTTGCTCAAAGAGGATATCAAACGTTGGAATAGAGATGTGTTCAAAAATGTGAGGGATACCACCAAAAGGTATATGAAGGAAGTTAGGCACTTATATGATAAGGAAGGAAGATCCGACCTCTCAGGGAGGAAAAGGGGATAAAGGAGGATATTACGGGGGAAATCGGGAGAATGATTATTCACGAAGAAATCAATTGGAGATAGAAATTGCGAGTGCCATGGTTAAGGGAGAGTGATAAGAACATTAAGTTCTTTCGCAAAAGTGGATAACTCACATAGGTGCTTTAACCATATCAGGAAAATCGCATTTAGTGGGTAGAATTTGAAGAAATCAATAAGATGAGGGGGCATATCCCATTTTTGTGAGGACCTATTCAGGAAAGAGGAAGGATGGTACCCTTCTCTTTATAGGGCTAAGTTAGTCAGCATTTTGAGGGATGAGGTCGAGATGTTAGAGGGGAAGTTCACAGAGGGGGAAGTTATTAAGGTTTTAAATTCTATGAGTGGAGATAAAGCTCCTGGCCTGGATGGATCCACAATGGCATTCTTTCAGCACTGCTAATCAGTTGTTAAAAGGGAAGTGATGGCATTATTTTATGAGTTTCATGATAGAGGATACTTTTTAAAATTATGAATCAGACATTCATAACACTGATCATGAAGAAGAGGAGGTCAAAAGATGTTTGTGATTTCAGGCCTATATGCCTAATTGGGAGTGCCTAAAAGATTCTTGGCAAGGTTTTATCGATTAGGCTTAGGAACGTCATTGAATCTCTAATTTTGAAATCCAAAAATACCCTCATTGGTGGAAGGCAAATCCTCAAGTGGCTAATGAGTGTATGGAAGATAGGGTTAGGAGTGAAGAATTTGGTCTTGAATGCAAATTATACATTAAGAAGGAATATAATCGTGGCAACTAGAATTTTCTTTTGTACTTAATGAGGAGAATAGGGTTCAGAGGGAGGTAGTGCCATTGGATTAAAATGTTCATTTATAATGTCAGGCTCTCTGATTAAAAGAGTTCTTGAGGGATTTTTTCCAGCTCACGTGGACTATGTAAGGGAGACCCGTTGTCTCCAATTGTGTTCATATTTGTGATAGAGGCGTTCATTTGGATGATAGGATGTGTGATTGAGACGTAGTGGATCGGACGTTTTTGGATAGGACAATCGAGTGTGAATTCGAGTATCATACCTCATCTTATTTTTTATGATGACACGATTGTTTTCTATATGGAAAAAGTGGGATAGCTACAGGGTTTTAGATTACTCCTTATATTATTTTAGGCAGTGTCGAATCTTTTTATGATTGTGGGGAAATGTGAGATGATTCAAATTTGCGGGAAGAGAGCGGTGTGGGTCTAACAGAGACGCTTGGTTACAAGATTAGCACATTCCCCTCGGCATATCTTGGTTTACCATTAGGGGCCAATTTAAGACTAAATTTATTTAGGATTCGATCATTGAGAGAATGAAAAGAAGTTTGGCAAGGTGGCAGAATTATTATTTATTGAAATGGGGGCGATTGACCATGATTAAAAGTACGTTATCTAGTCTACTCATTTACTTCATGTCTATCTTGTTGTTACCATGTTTACTTCAAAATAATATGGAGAATATTATGAGAGACATTTTATGGAAAGGTAGTGAGGATAATTTTAAATAATATCTAATGGGGAGGGAGGAGGTTTGCAAGCCTATTAAGGAAAGGGGTGTGGGAGTAAAGAACCTAGAGTTTTTAATAAAGAATTGTTATGAAAGTGACTGTGGATATTTCCTCATGAGAAAAATAGGCCATGGTAGGCATGGTCATAGACTCGAGGCCCGCCAAGCCAGCCTAAATAAATAGGGCTTAGTTAAGGTGAATAGGCCCGTAAAGTGGGCTTGGGCATGAATTATCAAGTCGGATGAGGCCGGCTCGGCTCGATGCCCGAGAATTATATATATATATGAGTCTATATTAGTTTAGTATTAAAGTTTAAGACTAGCAAACTATAAATAAATATATAAAGTGGGAAATTTTATAAACATAAAAACTTTACCATGTTTCAACATTTAAAAAGACACGATCATTTCATTTCCAAAACCTAAATGTTAGCCGACCTCTCTCTCTTTCTCTCCATGAGAACCCACAACAATTTCTTCACATGGCGGCAACCAAAGATCCAAACCCTCCACTCTAATACCTTAATCCAACCACATGTGATCTCTTCCCCCACCTATGACCCGAAGCCCTTAATTCTAGTAGACCCATCGACCCCTGCTGCTCCATTGCAGACCCGCTAATAAAATACCAAAACCCATACCCACTAACCACATCTGGAACCCCGACCTTCTCCAAAATAAAAATCCAACAAAATCTTGACCCAACTCCGCCTACCATATCCGCCTACCATATATTGTTTTGGCTCAATTCCGGAAAAAAATATTTATTCATAGGATTGTATTTAATTGTAATATTCTCAAGCCTATGAAGTGTTTGTTGAAGATGTAGCGGCAAAGAGTATAAAGCTTCATCATCATGCTGGTTTCGTGCCGGTTTCGTGCCTCGTTTATACGTCATCAACCAAAGTTCCATGCTCCCAAGGTATGAATGCAATTATATATATATATATAGGAGCTTGGAACTTGTTTAATTGGGTGTTAGGTTTATACAAAACTGCGTTTTTATTTTCTGAAAGATTTTTAATTAAAACTTTAAATAATTTTATAAAGTTTTCTGGGCTAAAATTGAATTTTCCTACTTTCTGGTTTTTCGTTCGATAAAGTCGTTCGAACGAGTTTGTTGTTCGAACGAAAATGTCGTTCTAACAAACTTGCCAACGACTTCCCATTATGGCATACTGGAACTTCATTCGAAATGTCGTTCTAACGAGATTGTCGTTCTAACGAAATTTCTAACGATCTTCTAACGAGTTCATACTGGAACTTCGTTAGAAGACTCGTTCGAACGAGATGTCGTTCGAACGAGTTTTCAGCGGGAACAGTTTTTGGCACTTTTAAGCAGTTTTTTACCCACTTCCCCACTTGGTTCTTAACCAACCTTTTTCAGATTTTACTATGTGCGGGAATAACATTTTCCAACTTAACCTTTCCATTTTATTCCATCTCTTAGAGAGAATTTGAGAGCTAAATTGCTTAAGGAAAATGTTCTTTTTTTGAGTGAGTTTTTTTATCAAAGAGAAAGTCTTTTACCACTCTAGTTTTCACCCATAGTTTTATGTATCCAAGTTCATATATATATACATCTTGCTTGGAGTTTGGCACCCGGTTTATCTCTACACCGAATTGAAGAGAGTGTTTGGGTTTGCTTCTAAATCCCACAAAGAAGAAGTTGTTTTATGTTGATTTACCCACTTGGAGAAAGGCTCCTAGTTCGGGTGACGGTGGCCATATAAAGTCCGATCGGTGGATTCGAAGACGGCGGTGGAGCTCCAAGGTTATCCGCTAGGAAGAGGTATCTACAAGAAGAAGCGTCTAGTCTTGAGAGGGATCGAGTCGTGTGTTGTAAGCCTTTCTTTCTTGTATTTGTAAATCCGTATCTAGTGGATTTGTGGCTAGGGCCGTCCGAGGTTGTTTCTCGTCTTGGGTTTTTCCTCGTACATCACGGCGTAGTGATTGATTATTGTTTTTATTTTATCTTTCTCACTCACCTAGAATGCATGCATAGGTTAAAAAGATAAAATTTGTTTAATCACTATTTATTTTTTTTGGTGCTAAAATAAATATTGGGTAATTGTTTATTTAATTCAAGTGATGTGTTAAAATTAGTTTTGCCTATTTTGTTTAAATGAAAAATATGACTTAGGCAAATTCAAGGACTTGAATTAATTGGTTTAAGTGTAATTTAATATTTGTGTGTGTTTATTTAATTCTCACTTGTGTTTAATTTGAAATTGAAATTAATATTTTTTTTTTGGTAATTATTTTGTTATTGAACCATCACACTTCTTTACTCTTTCGTTTAGTTTACAAATAAGGAAATATAATTTTAGAAAGGTTTTATACAATCCGGGGATTCACACCGACTACAAATTGGTATCAGAGCCAAAGCGATAAATTATTTCGTTAAAAATCCTTTAAATAATTTTTGGCTAAAATGGAATTTTCCCCATTTTCAAAATTTCCTATTTTCGATGGTTCTAACTACGCGTATTGGAAAGCGCGAATGAAATCGGCACTAAAATCTATCGATGAGAGGGTTTGGATGTATGTAGTTAACGGGTGGTCTCCACCAACTTATTTAGTTGAAAATGAACGTGTTCTCAAACCGGCCGATAGATGGACTGAGAATGAGTTTAAACTTTCTAATTTTAATTCCCGTGGTTTGAATGCCTTATTTAGCGCTGTCACACCGGATGAATTCCGACGTATTATGACGTGTGAAACCGCTAAAGAAGCTTGGGATATTTTACAACTAATTCATGAAGGAACTAGTGTCGTTAAAGCTTCGAAACTCCAAAACCTCACCACTCAATTTGAAACTATCAAAATGAACGATAATGAAACTTTTGATGAATTTTATGCTAGACTTTCCGATATTGTCAATTCATCGTTTAATTTGGGAGAGAAAATACCTGACAACCGAGTTGTAAAGAAAATTTTAAGGTCCCTACCCGATAGATTTATTCCAAAAGTGACCGTTTTAAATCCTTTACCATCTTTAGCCTCTGAAATTAGAAGAGCTTGTAGGTGATTTACAAACCTATGAACTAGATATGTTTCCCTCTAAAACTGAAAATAAAATCGAAAAGGGCGTTGCTTTAAAAGCCCGAAAAGAGGTCAAACAAGTAGTAGAGAGCGAGAGTGATAGTGATAGTGACTCGGAAGACATGGCTTTGTTTGCTCGTAAATTTAGAAAATTTCTTAAATTTAACAAAGATAAATTTAAAAATGATTTTAAGAAATTTGAAACTTCTAAGCATGACAAAGGCGAGAAGATTCCTAAAGCCGAGAATATCCCTAAAGCTGAGAAGATCTCTAAACCTATGAATGAAAATTTAAATAGGGACGAGTCTAATAGATGTTTTGGTTGTGAGGGTTATGTCCATAGGGCTTCTGAGTGCCCCACTAAACTAAGGAAAGAGGGTAAACGACCCATTGCATATAATGCGACCCTTAGTGATAGTGATAAGGAAGAGGGACCCGATTCCCCCACTATGCCTAATTTTGTGGCTTTTATGGATAGTCATATGAGTGATAGTGAGAACTCATCGATTGATGAAACGTTAACACATGACACTTCCAAGGTCATTATTTATGATTATATTATTTTTTATGATAGTGAGAGTGGAGAAGAAAGAGAGAGTGAAAATGAAGAAGAGGTTAATGTGAGTGAACTTCAAAATTCTTTTCAAGAACTTTATAAAGAATCTATTAAATTGAAAAGAGCTAATTTGAAGTTAGAAGCTAGTTTAAAAGAGCGTGTCAAGGTCATTGATGATAGCATGTTGGTAGAAGACCTTAAGACACGTGAGAGGACTCTTCAAGAGAAGCTTGAATATGTAGAAGGCGAGAGAGATGGCCTTAGGGGTTTAATGGAATCCTTAAAAAAGGAGCTTCTCGCTTTTAAAGAGAAAAATGTTTTATTAGAATCTAACATTTTAGAACTACAAAATAAATTAAAAGACTCTAGTAATGTCAAATTTGATTTGGAGTGTCGTTCGGAAAAATTAAATAAAATATTATGAACGGTCCAAATTAAAAATGACACTTGCGGTTTAGGCTTCAATACTTGTAATGAATCTACTCATAAAGCCAAAACCAACGTTTTAGAATAATATACTAGGAAATATTTTAGACATCACTCCATAGATAAATCTTTTCAACATGTTTTTACTTGTACACATTGTGGTCGAAAAGGTCATCTTAGGAAATTTTGTTTTGATCTTAAACACATTCCTAGAAAATCCCAACGCAATGCAACAAATGTATTTAAAATTCCTACAACCCAAGATAATCATTCTTCATTAATTTGGGTTAGGAAATTCGACTTGGTTGCCTTGCAAAATAGGGTTTTTGATTCTCATTTACTTTCACATGCTCCCTCCCTTGCTAAATCTAAAGGATGAATGTGTTAGTGTTTGCATACTTTAGATTTTGTACTTCATGCTATATTCACATGCTAAATGTATGCTTGTTAATCATTGTCTAGTCTAAGCTCCATGCTTATCACATGCTAGAATTATGATTTTTGTTTATCTTTTGTATTATATTTCCTTCATTTTGTTTGCATTAAATAAAAAAAAATACAAAAAGATTTTTGTTTATCATTTGGTTTTTATCTCTTGGTAATTTAAGCTTAATAAAAAATTCAAATGATTTTTGTTTATCTTTTGAGTATATATTTTTTATTTTTGGCTAAAAGCTTCAAAAACTCAAAAAGATTTTATTTTTGTGTGTATTTTGGTTTGACACACTTTAAGTGGCATACACTTGTGTTAGAATTCCATATTTTATGCTCCCATGTGGCTAGAACTCTTGGTGTAGATTATCAATCCTTATTATGTTCTTTACCATGCTTACATGGAGTAGTTGGATTTTGTGTTGTTTTAAACGGATTCTATTTTTATATGCCTCTATTCACACATGCACGAGCTCTTTTGAAATTTTAACTTCATATGTATATTTGAGATATGTGAGGTGTTCTCCTTCCAATCTTGTCATTTACATATGTGTGACTTAGGAGGACAAGTGCATGTCAAAATTCGTTGCACGTGAGATTTGTGTGAAAAATGAAAACATGATAAATATAAATGTGCACCGGGAAGGGATCCAAAAGGACTAAGTGATCCTTTACAATTGTAAGCCACCGTTTTGAATGGACCTAAAAGAAATACGTGGTCCAAAGGCCTAAAAACAGAAAATATGGCATTAAAATGAAAAATAATTTGCCAAGGCCTATGATTGATTGATATATTCATTCAAATTTATCATAAATGCTTATTGAGGGAGATTGGATGGTATATCAATGGTTTGCACAACGTCCGTTTATCCTAGTTGCATATCTCATGTCATGACTCTATTTATTGGTTTGTAGAATCATCAATATGCTAGGCTTGTATGCATTGTGTATGTTTGTTCATTGAGTTCAATCTATATTGTCACATGAGGTTATATTTAAATGTGATGACGTTTTTAATCAAATGAGAACTCTGTGAACATGTTTTTAAGTGATTGGGTCTAAATTTAATTGTTACTAGTTCACACCCCAACACTTTCATTTCCATATGACACATTTTTGCCATACGAGTGTGCAAACTTATTGTATTTTGTGTCATGTGTGTGTTTATATCTATATATATATAAATGTGCGTGTGCATTATTGACATGTTTTTAGTACATATATATATATATATATATATATATATATATATATATATATATATATATATATATATATGGTATTATGTTTAGCCTTTGCCTTGCTTTCTAGTCCTTCTATGCTTATACTTTAGTTTTGGTATCTCTCTTGGATTAGTTATGCTTTTGTTGCCCATATGCTTTCATATCTTATCACTTTAAGCTTCAACATGCTTTTATATTTGTTCTTTATCCTTTGCCTATTCCTGAACAAAAAAGGGGAGAATGATATGGGGAGAATGATATGGGGAGAAATGGTATCTTATCCTATTATAATCTTATCTAAGGTTAGGAGATTTAACTTAGGGGGAGTAGCTAACTTCTTAGGTTAATCATTTTGATAAAGGGGAGAATTAATTTTGGGGGAGTATTTATTTTAATTGCTTTAAATACTTTCATATTTCCTATACATTTTATGAGTTTTCTTTAAGTGTGCAGGAATTCTTCTAAAGCGGCATCTTTCAATGGCAAAGCGTTTGATCCTTGGGTTGAGTCAAGTCTGGGTGGGTTATGTTTTTTAGTCTAGTGAGCTTGATGGCCCTTTAGGATTTTTGTTTGGTTTTTGTCCCGGAATAACCAAAGGGGTAGATTTGTAAGGACACAAATTTCCAATTGAGTCCATATATTGTTTTGGCTCAATTCCGGACAAAAACATTTATTCATAGAATTGTATTTAATTGTAATATTCTCAAGCCTATGAAGTGTTTGTTGAAGACATAGCGGCAAAGAGTATAAAGCTTCATCATCATGCCGGTTCCGTGCCTCGTTTATACGTCATCAACCAAAGTTCCATGCTCCCAAGGTATGAATGCAATTATATATATAGGAGCTTAGAACTTGTTTAATTGGGTGTTAGGTTTATCCAAAACTGCGTTTTTATTTTAAGAAAGATTTTTAATTAAAACATTAAATAAGTTTATAAAGTTTTCAAGGCTAAAATTGAATTTTCCTACTTTCTGTTTTTCGTTCGATAAAGTCGTTAGAACGAGTTTGTCGTTCGAACGAAAATGTCGTTCTAACGAACTTGCCAACGACTTCCCATTATGGCATACTGGAACTTCGTTCGAAATTTCGTTCGAACGAGATTGTCGTTCTAACGAGATTTCTAACGATCTTCTAACGAGTTCATACTGGAACTTCGTTAGAAGACTCGTTCGAACGAGATGTCGTTCGAACGAAATGTCGTTCGAACGAGTTTCCAGCGGGAACAGTTTTTGGCAGTTTTAAGCAGTTTTTCACCCACTCCCCCACTTGGTTCTTAACCAACCTTTTTCAGATTTTACTATGTGTGGGAATAAAATTTTCCAACTTAACTTTCCATTCTATTCCATCTCTTAGAGAGAATTTGAGAGCTAAATTGCTTAAGGAAAATGTTCTTGTTTTGAGTGAGTTTTATTATCAAAGAGAAAATCTTTTACCGCTCTAGTTTTCACCCATAGTTTTATGTATCCAAGTTCATGTATATACTTCTTGCTTGGAGTTTGGCACCGAGTTTATCTCTACACTGAATTGAAGAGAGTGAAAAATGTTACTAAAGCCGTTTATTAAAAATAAACTATTTAAGTAACTCCGATCTGTTTTTTTAAGAAATTATTTTCGTAAAAACCAAACTATTTGAAAACAAGATGTGTTTAATAAATCAGTATGTACGAGATCTATTCAAGAATTGAATAATAGGTTTATACAGTAGTTTAAAAATCTTAAACTCAGCACAACCAAGAATGAGATGAGGAGATGTAGAAAAATTATGTTCACGATATTTTTTACGTGGTAAAACCTCACCAATTGAGGAAACATCCACGACTCCCTCTACGGAGTAAAATGAAAAATCCACTAAAACAAATATATGAGTTACAAACTATATAACTAACATGCAAACAACTCAGTCATATATAAGTTTAGGAATGTACCCTCTGGTGTCCTTAAACTTCTCTACAGTTCAGATTGTAGATGTAGTTATCCCAGTTTGTTAACTTCTGATTTGTTCCATCACTTTACGTCGACTCTTTATTCACAAGATCTTATTACCAACACTTTTCGTGTTGTAGGTTGAAAGTGTTTGTGTAAGTGCTTTCTAACACATGCATGCACACACACACACTTATTAAGTACAAATAGTCCTAACAAATTAATAACACTATATGCTGTGATCTTTTCTTTTTCTTTCTTCTTACAAAACTTTTCACCTTATTTGGCCTTTAAATCATTCCCAGAATCCACGGATACCTTGCTAGGAAGACAGATAAGGTCTTAATCAATCTCAGAATTTAGAAAGATTTTTCGAGATTGAAAACCTCCAAGTGAGATTCCAAACTAGGTCAAAGGTTTAGTTTTACAAGAACTAGAAACAGAAAACATTTATTGTTGATTTCAAAGTAAGCAAACGTTTTAGATAAAATAATCAACAATATATTTCTAAAGATGAGAAATAAAGAATGAACCTAAGTGTAATGTAACATGAATAACTCAGATCTGAAATTTCTATGAAATCAGAAAGTAGATCTGAATAAGCGTTTAAATTGAAAAACAAGATCTAGTGAACACGAGGTTACAGCAACAAAAACAAACTTAACTCAAACTCTCAAGAACACTCAGAGAAGTGTTTTGGATATGGAGGTATTTGAAGAAGTGTTTGAGTTTGGATGGAAGAGGTTTTGACGAGCAGGGTTAGGGTTTCTAACTCTCTCTCTGTTTTCTCTCTTCTCTCTCTTCTCTCTTAATTTCTCAGAAGAAATGAAAATGGCAGAATTCTTCGAAGTCTGAGAATAGGGTCCCTTTTATAGGGTGAGGAGAAGGTTCGAGAGGCTGGCTCAGAACCAATGGCCTGGATTAAGTCAAGCCAAATTGACTTAGATCGAAGGGTTCTAATAAGGCGGTGATTAAACGAATCCTGATTGGTCTAAGAGTTGTACTAGGATTCACCAAGATAACATGCAGATCGTTGATAGCTAATGATCCAAGGGCTAGGAACAAACGTTGTTTTAACTCAGTAAAGAAAACAACTTCAGTCAATCAGACGAGGACAGGTGTTGGTCAATAACATGATAACAAACGCGTATCTAAAGTTAATTAAAACCACACCCTCAAGTTTACTCCACTTTCGAATTCTATCCAAGGTAACATTAAGCCAATATAATCAAGAAATTATATTTGCAAATTGACCACAAAACTTTTTAAGACAAGTTTTAATTAAGAAAACCTTATTTTAAAAATGTTTAAAAAATCCCAAAAAAATATTAAAATGCCAATTTAGGGATTTAAACACACTCAACATATGTACACATATTTTTATGCAATATGATATGCAATAATTGAATTCTACTGTGTGTGAGTGTTGGCAATAGGTTCTTGATCACTACAAGATAGAGAGATGAAGTAGCAAACCAACTTCTGAGGTTCTTTGGATTCTAGGTAGGACACAATTTTGTCACAATTTCCAAACTAGATGAGCACTTATACAATATAGACTCAAGTGAGTCAAAAGTATAAGTGCTTCAATCTCCCCCTTTGGAAATATGAGACAAAATCTCCTTTAAGTCATCTTGGACTCGTAGGGCAACAAGAAAATAAGAAAAACTTATTCCTATCAAAATTCTATCTACCCAATTCCTAGAAATCAAAAAGTACATAACTCAACTAAGTACGTATGAATACCCTATTACAACTGTTGAGAGTAATTGTACAATAAGAACCTGCAATAAATCACTAAAATCAAGCTGTTTAGTATATGTAAGAATTTAATAGACTCAAATTTCTCCCCCACTTTGTCTCAAAAGGATAAAGGAAAAAACTTGGATAAATAGCAAAATGATTAGTCAACATCAGTGTACCCAATTATAGTGCTTGGTGTGTCATTAGTGTACCAAAGCCCTAGATTTAGTGTCCCTTTTACATATTTAATGATACATTTAACAGCATTCAAATGGCTCTCTTTAGGGTTACTTTGATATCGAGCACATACACAAACAGCATACATAATATCAGGACGCGAGGCAGTAAGATATAGTAAGGTGCCTATCATACTACGATACTGAGTAGGATCTACAGATTTTCCATTTTCATCTTTGAAAAGTTTTAGCGTAGTACTCATGGGCGTTTTAGCATCTTTAGCACTCTCGAGGCCAAATTTCTTTACTATCTCTAAAGCGTACTTGGATTGCGATACAAATAATCCATCTGAATTTTGTTTGACTTGAAGGCCTAAGAAGAATTGTAGCTCCCCCATAAGGGACATTTGAAATTCCTTATGCATAGTTTCAGAGAAGGATTTGACTTCTGAGGGAGAAGTTAATCCAAATATAATATCGTCCACATAAACTTGAGCAATGGTGATGTGTTTGTCAAAATGTTTGACAAAAAGAGTTTGGTCATTTCCGCCTCTTTTAAAACCTTTATCTAAAAGAAAACTTGAAAGACGCTCATACCAAGCTCTAGGAGCTTGTTTAAGGCCATACAAAGCCTTTTTCAGACGAAATACATGATTTGGATGTTTAGGGTCAATGAATCATTTAGGTTATTCTACATAGGTTTCTTCAGCCAATATTCCATTAAGAAACGCAGATTTGACATCCATTTGGTATAATGTAGAGTGCATGTGGCAAGCTATTGAAAAAATCAGATGAACAGATTCTAAACGTGTAACAGGAACAAAGGTCTCGTTGAAATCTATTCCTTCTATTTGAGAGTATCCTTGAGCAACTAATCTAGCTTTATTTCTAATTATTATCCCATTTTCATCAGTCTTATTTTTGAAAATCCAACGTGTGCCAACAACCTTTTTGTGATCAGGACGTGGAACAAGATACCAAACATCATGAATGACAAATTGTAAAAGTTCTTCCTGCATAGCAGAAATCCAATGAGAGTCATTCAATGCCTCATTTACATTCTTTGGTTCCACAAGGGAAACAAAACATGCATAATGTTCATAGTTTCTGAGTTGAGATCTTGTATGCACTGGCTCACTAGGGTTACCAACAACATTATTTATGGGATGATCTTTAGAAACCCAGTTAGGTACCTCAGGTGTCTCAGTAGGTAATGAATTATCCATTGTAGAGGAGTCATTTTCTAAAATATTTGTAGACTCTTCCTCAATAGTAAATTCACCAGTGTTGCTTTCTACAGTAGTGTCACTAACAATTACATTTATGGATTCCATCAAAGTTTTAGTGCTAAGATTATACACTTGATAAGGTCTACTGTTAGGCGAATATCCTAAAAATATGGCTTTATCTCCCCGGCTCTCAAATTTGGATAAGTGTTCCCTATCTTCACATACATAACAAGTCCTGCCAAAGGTTCTAAGGTATTTGAGATTAGGCTTTTTAGTGTACCAAAGTTCATAGGGGGTTTGTTTGAAATTCTTTCTAAGATAGGCCCTATTTATAATATGGCAAGCACTACGAATGGACTCTACCCAAAAATATTTAGGTAAATTCTTGGCATGTAACATAACACGTGCCATCTCCTGAAGGGTACGATTCTTTCTCTCCGCAATACCATTCTGTTGAGGGGTCTTAGGAGCACTGAACTCGTGTTTATAACCATTATAGTCATAGTATTCTATAATACCAGTGTCTTTGAATTCACGACCTCTATCACTACGAATTCTATTCACTTGAGTATCCTTCTCATTTTCAATCCTAAGAAGAATTTTTAGGAAGGTTTGAAATGTTTCAGACTTTTGTTTTATGAAGGCTACCCAAGTAAATCTAGTGAAGTCATCAACCATAACTAGGATGTAACTGTGTCCACAAAGACTAACAGTTTGGGAGGGACCCATTAGGTCCATATGGATGAGTTCTAAGGGATTAGAAGTAAGAATATCTTTGATTTCTTATGAGGTGCCTTAACAATTTTACCTTCTTGACAGGAACCACAGATAATGTTGGGTATAAGTTTGATTTTAGGAACTCCTCTAACTATTTCCTGAGAGGTCAGACTACTAAGATTATCGTAATTTATATGACCCATTCTATTATGCCATATCTCATTGTCATCCATTCTGGCAACATTACAGATTTCATAATTGTTCATGATAGTGTAGCAATTGTCAGGAGTTCTGAATCCAGTAATTATGAATTCACCTTTTTCATTTAAAATTTTGCAATTGTTCTTTGAAAAGGTAACAGTATGATCTGAGTCACAAAATTACGATATTCTAAGTAAATTTGCCTTAAGACCTTTGACTAGAAGAACATCTTGTAGAATAGGAAGCCCATCTTCTTGGAGAGTTCCTTTGCCTATGATTTGAGATGAAACTCCATCACCAAAAATGACTTTACCACCAGCAAAGTTGATTTTGTTTAAAAGTTTAGTTTCATCACCAGTCATATGCTTAGAACATCCAGAGTCTAAATACCAACCAGATGATGTGTGTCCAGCTTTTAAAGCAGTACCAACAACATTAAACTTCATCTGAGGTAATAGATCATCTTTTCCAACCCAAATTGCCTTAGTCTTCATCTTGCGCTTATTAGCTCTTAATTGATAAAATTTTCGAGCTTTGGATTTTTGCTGAAAAACATTTTGCGCATGATTTTGAAATTTGTGAAAAACTTGGGCATTTGGTTTAGGAAAGTGCTTAGCATTCCTTCTAGTAAATGTTCTTTTAGGCTTGATCTTTCTCTTTCTATAATTAGATTTTCTATCTGGCTGTCTAGGAAGTATATAATTGTTGCGGCTCCTCCTAGAATAGTTAAAGTTTTGATAGATATAAGGATTATAGGAAGGTTTAACGAGTCTTCTAGCATAACAATCATCAAAAGAGTGACCAAATATGTCGCAGTAGGAACAATAAAGATTGCTCAGAATAGGGGTCTCCTTAGGAAAGTCTCTAAACAAAGGTTTTGAAGAGTTTTGAGGCTGAACTCTATTCCTAGGTGTGACAATCTTGAATGCAGACTCACTCTTCCTAATAGAAGGGTAGACGTATTTAGCCTTAGATGAACTTTCGTGTTTAGAGCAACTTGATTCCCCAATGTTAAAATTTTGATTTTTTGAATCAAACTTAGTTTTTAGAGAATGAAAGTCTGGGCATGTTTCAATAGGTCTTTTGCCACCTGACACAAACTTGATAGTTTCAAAATATTTTGTTTGTGTTTTCAAATTGGGGAAAAACCCTATTCTAGTTCGATCATCAGAATTGGTTTTTGATTCAGCAACAAATTCATCAAAACATTTTGAATTATTTTCAAATTTTGTAAATTTTTTGAAAATAGTTGTTGTCTTTTCTTTAGTTTGATCCAATTCTAACAATGTACCCTTGTATTTTTTCTCCAGAGTTTCATTTGTTTCTTTTAAATCTCTGAGTTTTTCATCAAACATTTTGATTTCGTTTTTATGAGTCAAACATTGGGTAGTATACTCTTCAGCATTTAGTTTAACCATTAGGCTTAGATCTTCTAACTTCTTAGTGAGATCTTTCACAATCTTTTTTCTAATCTAGTGCTTTTCTTGAGAGTTTTAGCATAAAGTGTGTGAATGTCAGGGAGGTCTTCATTGTCCGAGTCACTAAGTGTGGTGTATGGAGTGACCCCTAAAGATTCATTTGTTAAACTCACACACCCATTGACAGCGTCATTATCGCTATCTCTTTGACTCATAGACCCCGAGGAAGAATATGCAACATTCTCAGTAATCAAAGCATCTAAACCAGTATAAACATGATTCTTAATAGCAGGAGTAAAGTTACTTGAAGCATTCTCATACATAGGCATAAGCACATCATCATTATATATGATCTTGCCAAAGAAGGACATGCAAGGATCAAAAACATCAGATGACTCAGGTTCCTCCTTTTCAGAATCACTTGAATCATCCCATGTTTTGTAAATGTTAGCTCTAGTGTGTTTGTTTTGAGTGTTCAAGTTAACTCTACAGTCTTGTGCAATGTGCCCCAGTTTACCACATCTATAGCATTCAGTCTTCTTAAGGTCTGTATTAGGTCTAATGTGAGAGTCCTTGTGATTTTTGTCATGGTTTTTCTCATGAGGCATGTGATTAGAGGAAGTTGGATAATTTGAATTGCCTTGTTTATTTGCCACTTTGTTTTTAAACTTAATAATTTTCTTGAATTGTTTAGTAATTAAGGCAATTCGATTGTCCAAACACTCTATATTTGCATTCCTCATCAGAATCATATGTGGGGAATATAAGTTCAGGCTTAGTTAACTTATAAGAGAAGCTCAGATTGGAACTAGTCTGTTTCCTATGGGTTTGAGTCAATTGTTTCTTAAATTCTAGTTCCATTTCCACAGTTCTTAGTTTACTACTGAGTAATTCAGGAGTGAGATTTTGATCACACATTTCCTCAATAGCATATCTTTTGTTATCAAATTTCTGTGCTAATGATCTTATAATTTTAGGTACAATTTCATGTCTATCATAAGTCACCACATTAGCATGCAGTTTGGTCACAATATCAGTCAAGTTCATATAGAAGTCATCAAATGACTCAGTCTCAGACATAATTAAGGAGTTATACTGCTGAATAAGCATTTGGGTTTTAACATCCTTAACTCTAGTGTCTCCTTCATGAGCAGTGACCAAGGTGACCCAAGCTTCCTTAGAAGTGGTACAGGATGAGATTATTTTGAACTCATGTTCATTTATAGACATAAATATGGCATTCTTTCCTTTATTATTATTTCGAGAAACTTGTTTATCTTCTTGAGTGAACTCACTTAAAGCTTTCTTAACCCTCTCATTACTTCCTTCGTTGGCTGGTTTAGTAGGAAAAATATAACCATTTTCAACAATATCCCAGACATCATCTCCCAAAGTTCTTTGAATGAAAGCAATAATCATTACTATTGAGTAAGAAAAATTGATTCCATCAAAGATTGGATGTCTGGTCAAGTTACCAAATCTTTCATTTTTCTCGTCCATAATTGATTTTCAGAAAACAATTTCAGAAACACGGGATCTCTTTTGAAAGCAGTTTACAAAGCTCCGATACCAATTGAAAATGTTACTAAATCCTTTTATTAAAAATAAACTATGTAAGTAACTCCAATCTGTTTTTTTAAGAAACTCTTTTTGTAAAAATCAAACTATTTTAACACAAGATGTGTTTAATAAATCAGTATGTACGAGATCTATTCAAGAATTGAATAACAGGTTTGTACAGTAGTTTAAAAATCTTAAACTCAGCACAACCAAGAATGAGATGAGGAGATGTAGAAAAATTATGTTCACGATATTTTTTACGTAGTAAAACCTCACCAATTGAGGAAACGTCCACGACTCCCTCTACGGAGTAAAATGAAAAATCCACTAAAATAAATATATGAGTTACAAACTATATAAATAACATGCAAACAACTCAGTCCTATATAATTTTAGGAATGAACCCTCTGGTGTCCTTAAACTTCTCTGCAGTTCTGATTGTAGATGTAGTTCTCCCAGTTTGTTAACTTTTGATTTGTTCCAGCACTTTACGTCGACTCTTCATTCACAAGATCTTATTACCAACACTTTTCGAGTTGTAGGGTGAAAGTGTTTGTGTAAGTGCTTTCTAACACATCCATGCACACACACACACCCATTAAGTACAAACAGTCCTAACAAATTACAATAACACTATATGCTGTGATCTTTTCTTTTTCTTTCTACTTACAAAACTTTTCACCTTATTTGACCTTTAAATCATTCCCAGAATCCACGGATACCTTGCTAGGAAGACAGATAAGGTCTTAATCAATCTCAGAATTTAGAAAGACTTTTCGAGATTGAAAACCTCCAAGTGATATTCCAAACTAGGTCAAAGGTTTAGTTTTATAAGAACTAGAAACAGAAAACATTTATTGTTGATTTCAAAGTAAGCAAACGTTTTAAAGAAAATAATCAATAGTATATTTCTCAAGATGAGAAATAAAGAATGAACCTAAGTGTAATGTAACATGAATAACTCAGATCTGAAATTTCTATGAAATCAGAAAGTAGATATGAATAAACGTTTAAGTTGAAAAAAAAGATCTAGTGAACACGAGGTTACAGCAACAAAAACAAACTTAACTCAAACTCTCAAGAACGCTCAGAGAAATGTTTTGGATATGGAGGTATTTGAAGAAGTGTTTGAGTTTGGATGGAAGAGGTTTTGACGAACAGGGTTAGGGTTTATAACTCTCTCTCTTCTCTCTCTGTTTTCTCTCTTCTCTCTTAATTTCTCAGAAGAAATGAAAATGGCAAAAGCCTTCGAAGTCTGAGAATAGGGTCCCTTTTATAGGGTGAGGAGAAGGTTCGAGAGGCTGGCTCAGAACCAAGGGCCTGGATTAAGTCAAGCCAAATTGACTTAGATCAAAGGGTTCTAATAAGGCGGTGATTAAATGAATCCTGATTGGTCTAAAGAGTTGTACTGAGATTCACCAAGATAACATGCAAATCGTTGATAGCTAATGATCCAAGGGCTAGGAACAAACGTTGTTTTAACTCAGTAAAGAAACACAACTTCAGCCAATCAGACGAGGACAAGTGTTGGTCAATAACATGATAACAAACGCGCGTCTAAAGTTAATTAAAACCACACCCTCAAGTTTACTCCGCTTTCGGATTCTACCCAAGGTAACATTAAGCCAATATAATCAACAAATTATATTTACAAATTGACCACAAAACTTTTTAAGACAAGTTTTAATTAAGAGAACCTTATTTTAAAAATGTTTAAAAAATCCCAAAAAATTATTAAAATGCCAATTTAGGGATTTAAATACACTCAACATATGTACACATATTTTCATGCAATATGATATGCAATAATTGAATTCTACTGTGTGTGAGTGTCGGCAATAGGTTCTTGATCACTACAAGATAGAGAGATGAAGTAGAAAACCAACTTCTGAGGTTCTTTGGATTCTAGGTAGGACACAATTTTGTCACAATTTCCAAACTAGATGAGAACTTATACAATATAGACTCAAGTGAGTCAAAAGTATATGGGCTTTAGAGAGTGTTTGGGTTTGCTTCTAAATCCCACAAAGAAGAAGTTGTTTTATGTTGATTTACCCACTAAAGGCTCCTAGTTCGGGTGACGGGGACCATATAAAGTCCGATCGGTGGATTTCGAGACCGCGGTAGAGCTCTAAGGTTATCCGCTAGGAAGAGGTATCTACAAGAAGAAGTGTCTAGGCTTGAGAGGGATCGAGTCGTGTGTTGTAAGCCTTTCTGTCTTGTATTTGTAAATCTGTATCTAGTGGATTTGTGGCTAGGGTCGTCCGAGGTTGTTTCCCGTCTTGGGTTTTTCCTCGTACATCGCGGCGTAGTGATTGATTATTGTTTTTATTTTATCTTTAGCACTCACCTAGAATGCATGATTAGGTTAAAAAGATAAAATTGGTTTAATCACTATTTATTTATTTTGGTGCTAAAATAAATATTGGGTAATTGTTTATTTAATTCAAGTGATGTGTTAAAATTAGTTTTTCCTATTTTGTTTAAATGAAAAATATGACTTAGGCAAATTCAAGGAATTGAATTAATTGGTTTAAGTATAATTGAATATTTGTGTGTGTTTATTTAATTCTCACTTGTGTTTAATTTGAAATTGAAATTAATTTTTTTTTTTTTGGTAATTCATTTGTTATTGAACCATCACACTTCTTTACGCTTTCTCTTAGTTTAGAAATAAGGAAATATAATTTTACAAAGGTTTTATACAATCCGGGGATTCACACCGACTACAAAATCAAAACCTCACTACCTGAACGACTACCAACTCTTGCGACCTCCTAAACCGGGCAGTCCTAACTAGACAAATCTGGTTAGTTAATTTTTTACGCACTTGATTGTGAAATTATTTTATTAGATTGTACAAAATTTTATTTGATACAATATGCTGAATTTTTTATGATGTTAATACAATATGATGTTTATATATTTTTAGTGACTTTTTGGTTAATAACAGGTGTTTGGTTAAAAAAATGGTATTTGATTAAAAAAATAGAATAATAGGTCTTTGATTAAAAAAATAGTATTTTATGAAGAAAAAAACAATTTTTTGATTTAAAAAAAAATAGTATCCGAGCTTAGGCAATGGGCTTGGCTGAAAAGCTTTCTAATCTGGGCGGGCTTGGTATCATATAATAAGGCCCAATCCAGGCTCGAGAGGGCTTGGGATAGCTTAAAATTTTATAAGCCCGACCCGAGCCCGATTAGTCCTCTCCAGGCCCGGCCCATGGCCACCCCCAGGTTATGGCATAGAGTAGTGGGAGCTTGGGGGTATACATATCTTGGGTGGGGACTAGGAGTGGGGAGGTTTGCGCATGGGGTGGTATTGTGTAAGCACATATTAAAGGAGTGGGAAGATTTCTTTAGGTACACAGAGTTTTAATTAGGGAGAGGAAACATAATAAAGTTTCAGAATGATAGATGGGGCAAGAATGGATCGCTTCAGGAGTAGTTTCCAAGTATCTTCAGTTTAGGGGTCGATAAAGACAGTTTGGTTGCGGATAACATGATGGTTACTGGTGATCTAATTGTGTGGAATCCTAATATCAGAAGACGGTTATGGGATTTGGATCTAGGGAAGGCTGAGGAATTTTTTGACTTGTTGGGTTTGGCTGCATCTGACGAGGGAGGATAATGTATTGAGATGGAAAGAAGGAGGCAACGAGGTTTTCTCAACGAGTGGGTATAATTCCACCTTGAGAGATAATGGGAACCAAAGAGCTTATTTCCCATGGAAGCAAATGTGAAAGGAAAAGGCTCCCCCAAAAGTGATGTTCTTTGTCTGGTACTACAACAAGACAGGCCATATTGATGACTGAGGGCTTGCAGAAGAAAAAAATATTAATGGTTAGTTGTTACTAGTTGTGTAAGGAAGCGAAGGAGAAGACCAATCATTTACTCTTGCACTGCAGGGTGACGATAGGCATGTGGGATATTATCCTAGTCCTAAGTTGGATCACGTGGGGAATGCCTTAGATTGTGAGGGCGTTATTAGAGGTTTGGCACCCCCCCGGGTTGGAAGGGGAATTGTAAAGTGTGGTGTATGTCCCCACATTGTATCTTTTAGACTAATTGAGAGGAGAGCACTAGGAAAAAAACATTTTGCGACACAATAAGTGTATCGCAAAAGGTTTTAATTATGTCACAAAATACTTTTTGCCACGGACGACCATATGTCGCCCTTATGTCGTAAAATTCCTGTTTGGGAATGTATTCAACAACACAACATCTATATCGCGGAATGTATTCACCATTATTGATAACGCTACATGTCACGATTTATAAAAATATATATTAAGATTTATTTTTTATATTAAACAATACCTCACCTTTCGTAACATAATGGTGTGTTGCGAAAGGTTATCTATTAGGCGACATAGTGCATATGTCGTGGAATGTCATCTATTATCGACATGCTATATATGACTTGGAAAGCCATATATTAGGTGACATGCTATATATATTGTGAAATTTCATCTCTTAGGCGACAAGCTATACATGTCGCAAAATATCATCTATTAGGTAACATGCTATACACGTCGCAGTAAGTCATCTATTAGGCAACATAGTGCATGTTGCAAAATTTCATTTACACCACTAAAAGTCAGTATTCAAAATATGATTTTATTTTCAACAGCACCCACATTATGACGAGATAAGAGGTTTTGTTTTTGATAAATAATTTCAAAAGAAGAATACAAGATGAGTATATATACATTTTTTCATTCATATAACTAGTATAAATGTGCATTAATAACAATTTAGCATTCAAACTATCGCTCAAAATGACATCATATTTAATTCTACAATTATTTTTTTAAAGATAATGCATCCCATTCAAATATAATTATTACTATAACAAATGTTCAAAATAAGAGCAATTGCTAAAAAGAAATACATTTTGCCAGAAATTATGGGTCATCCAATCGACTAACCCGACGTTGTCTAGTGAAATACATCATCGAATTGTGACAAGAAACAAATACATATGTGTTTACCATAATTGGATTACATAATATGAACAAAATTCTACTTTTATCAAAATTCTGCCTCTTTTCGATATATTTGATAGTCATTTTACGTTTTCTATCTCCGACGCTCAATATCCAAATTCGTGTACATTTGAGTAAATCAATTTAGAACACTTATTAATTTTAGGAAAATTCAGCAGAATTTCCTTTGCTTATTCATGAAATCCAACCTGTTTTGACGTTTAAAATAAACTCAATGAAAATAATAAAAGCCATAACTAAATAATCAACAAATCCCTTCCAATGATTTAACATAAATAAGCTTATAAATAGCTCAATTGATATAAAGGTTCACCGGAGTCATGTCCATGCTTAAAAAATAATGGTCTCATATGTGTTGTTTGGGCCTCTTTCCGGGCAGTTTTGTTGTTATTTTAAGTTTTCACACTTCAACCCCTAATTCTCAATATGTTTTCAAAACTTGTATGTTCGAGTTATTCAATTTAGAACACTTAATATTATCAAAACATTTTGGTAGAGTTTTCTTTCTTCAATCATGAAATCCAAATTGTTTTAACATTTAAAATAAATTCAACGACAAGAAAAAAGGCATAACTAAACAATTAACAAATCCCTTCCAACGATTTAACATATATAAGTGCATAAATATAATTCAATCAATATAAAGGTTCACGGGACTCGTGTCCATGTTTAAAAAATGATGGTCTCATATGTCTCCCATGACCAAATAATAGTCTTAATTTAGTCCCATAATTGGTGTTTGTGCCTCTTTCTGGGTGGTTTTGTTGTTATTTTAAGTTTTCACGCTCCAACCCCCAATTCTCAACATGTTACCAAAACTTGTATGTTTTAGTAAATTAATTTAAATCATTTAATGATGTCAAAAAATTTTGGCAGAGTTTTCTTTGTTTATTCATTAAATCCAACATGTTTCAACATTTAAAATAAACTCAAAAACATTAACAAAAGCTGTAACTAAACAATCAACAGATACCTTCCAACGATTTAACATATATAAGATTATAAATAACTCAAAAGATATAAAGGTTCACTGGACTCGTGTCCATGTTTAAAAAATAATGGTCTGACATGTCCTGCATGACCTAATAATAGTCTTACTTTAGTCCCATATGTGGCTTTTGTGCCTCTTTTCGGGTGATTTTGTTGTTATTTTAAGTTTTCATTTTCCAATCCCTAATTCTCAACATTTTTTCCAAACTTGTATGTTTGAGTTAATCAATTTAGAGTACTTAATAATGTCAGAAATTTCGTTAGAGCTTCCTTTGTTTGTTCATGAAATCCAACATATTTTAACATTTAAAATAAACTCAACAACAACAACAAAACCCATAACTAAACAATCAAAAAATACTTTCCAACGATTTAATAGAAATAAGCTCATAAATAACTCAATCGATATAAAGGTTCACCGGACTCATGTCCATATTTAAAAAATAATGGTCTCACATGTCCCGCACAGCCTAATAATGATCTTACTACAGTCCCGTATGTGTTATTTTTGCCTATTTTCGGGCAGTTTTGTTGTTATTTTTAGTTTTAACGCTCTTACCCCCTAATTCTCAAGATGTTTTCCAAACTTGAATGTCTGAGTTAATTAATTTATAACACTCAATAATCTAAGAAAATTTTGATAGTGTTTCCTTTCTTTATTTAGGAAATCAAACATATTTTAACATTTAAAATAAACTCAACAACAATAAAAAAAAAATGCATAACTAAACAATCAATAAATCCCTTCTAACGATTTAACATAAATAAGCTCATACATAACTCAATCGTATAAAAGTTCAATAGACTTGTGCCCATGAATAAAAAATAGTCCCACATGTCCTACATTAATTAATAATAGTCTTAGTTTTGTCTCATATGTGTTGTTTGTGCCTCTTTTCTGTCAGTTTTTTTGTTATTTTAAGTTTTCATGCTCCAACTCCCAATTCTCAAGATGTTTCCCAAACTTGTATATTTTAGTTAATCAATTTATGAAACTTAACATTTTCAGGAAATGTCGAGATATTTTTCTTTGTTTAGTCGTGAAATCCCACATGTTTTAACATTTAAAATCAACTCAATGATAAGAAAAAAAGGCATAACAAAACAATCAATAAATTCCTTCCAACGATTTCACATAAATAAGTTCATAAATAACTCAATCGATATTAAGGTTCATGAGACTCGTGTACATGTTTAAAAAAAATGGTCACACATGTCCCACATGACCTAATAATAGTCTTAATTTAGTCCCATATGTGGTGTTTGTGCCTCCTTCCGGGCGGTTTTGTTGTTTTTTTAAATTTTCACACTCCAACCCCAATTCTCAAGATGTTTTCCAAACTTCTATGTTTGAGTTAATTAATTTTGAACCCATAATGATGTCAAAAAAATTTGGCTAAGTTTTCTTTAGTTATTGAAATCCATCATATTTTAACACTTAAAATAAACTCAATGACAACAACAAAATTCGTAACTAAATAATCACAAAATCCCTTCCAACGATTTAACATAAATAAGCTCATAAATAACTTACTTGATATACAAGTTTAGTGTACTCGTGTCCATGTTTAAAAAATAGTCTTACATGTCCCGCACGGCCTAACAATAGTCTTACTTTAGTCTCATATGTTTTGTCCGTACCTCTTTTCGGGCGATTTTGTTGTTGTTTTATGTTTTCACGCTGCAACCCCAATTCTTAAGATGTTTCCCAAACTTGTATGAACACTTAATAATTTTAAAAACATTTGGACGAGTTTCTTTTGTTTATTCATGAAATCTAACCTGTTTTAACATTTAAAATAAACTCAACGACAACAAAAAGAGCCATAACTAAACAATCAACTAATCTCTTCCAACGATTTAACATAAATGAGTTCATAAATATCTGATTCGATATAAAGGTTCACAAGACTCGTGTCTAAGTTTAAAAAATAATGGTCTTGGATGTCTAACACGACCTAACAATAGTCTTACTTTAGTCCCATATGTGGTATTTGTGCCCCTTTCTAGACAGTTTTGTTCTTATTTTAAGTTTTCCTGCTTTGACCCCTAATTCTCAAGATGTTTTCGAGAGTTATATGTTTGCTTTAATCAGTTTAGAACACTTAATAATTTTAAAAAAAATCGGTAGAGTTTCCTTTGTTTATTCATAAAATCGAACCTGTTTTAACATTTAAAATAAACTCAACGACAACAACAAAAGCCATAACTACAAAATTAACAATCCATTCTAATGATTTAACATAAATAAGCTCATAAATAACTCAATCGATATAAAGGTTCCGCGAACTCGTGTCCGGGTTTAAAAAATAGTTTCACGTGTCCCACAAGGCCAAACAATTGTCCTACTTTAGTCTCATATGTGGTGTTTGTGCCTGTTTTGGGTTTTCGGCCCATAACATAATATTTTTATGCCAAAGTATGGATATTTATATTTATTGTCAAATTCTCAAATCTAGAGTCTTGTGACTACACAGTCTGTTCGTACGTTTTACATTAGACCCGTGCGAGGTGCTCATACCTCTAATGGTGTTGTTTGGGAGATATTTGGGGTTTTCACCCTCTAACGATATGTTTTTAAGCCTAAGTCTGGATATTTATAAATTATCATCAAATTCTCAAATCGGGAGTCCTAAGATTACGCGGTGAGTTCCTACGTGTTAAATTGGACCCGTGTGAGGTGCTCGTGCCACTTACGGGGCCGTTTGGGGCCTGTTTATGGTTTTCATCTTCTAGCGACATGTTTTTAAGAATAATTTGACACAACATAGAATGTTTGTGCTAGGTGCGTACTTACGGATCAAGTACAAGCCAGTCACTCAAGTAATAACAAGGTAAGTCGGGGACGAGTCCTCCGGGAATAGGTCGTAAAATGATTGACGAATGTAAGGTCAGCTTTGAAGATCTAGGTTTCGACTCGAGAAAGAAAGAGAAAGTTGATTTTTGTTTTCAAAAAAATTTTATTTACCTAAGAAAATTACGCTAAGAAAATGCGAATTTAACTAATAAAAGCAAAAACTTGGAATTTGGCTTTGAAAACACTTTTGAAAAAAATGGAGTTATCATCCAATCCCCCGAATTGTAGGATATCTCAGATAAATGTAAAATTTTTAAAAACTACTTAATTAATTGAAAGAAAGACATAAACTAATTCGAAGTACCAAACATGTCAGGGTGTTAATTCGCACAATATTTAGTCAACAAATTATTTGATGCAATAAAATTACCCACATATATTGTATTGTCAAAGAATCTGATTGCCTACAACAAATGGAGTTAAGAGATCTGCGATATTAATACCGGTTAAATTATAAAACTCAAATGATTAATTACCTAGTTATATTGAGTTTTATATTTAATATAAAAAACCTGGGTTGGTTTCATATTGCCCAACTACCTATGAGTTTAGCTAGACATTATTTACGTAATTAGTCATTATTAGGCATGCAATCATTATGGAATAACTATAAAGAAGAGATGAAATTATATTACCTGCTTGAAGAAATTAAATCTCATGCAATGAATTCACACCAACTGAAGAAAATCAAAAAACGAATGAATCTTAACTGAATTTGATTATCAAAATTATAATTCTTCTTCTCCAATTAGTTGTAGTTCACAAGTTGCCTAACTATGAATATAATTCGGTTAATTAGACTCCTAATGTCCTGAAACATGTGCCAAAATTCGTCCAAAGAAGTTTAGATAGACCAAAATTACATTAGCAAGAATCTAGGAAAAGATAAGAAATTTCACTTAAGACCGAACCCTTAACCCTAGCCAAACCCTTAAGGGCCAAAACGAACCCTCAAGGGTGAATTGGTTCATTGATTGAACCAGTTCAGTCACATGTTTTGTCTCAGCTTTTCCATTTTCTTCTTAATTACAGTTCTGCCCTCACATTTCTTCTCAACTTCGAATGATCGTAATTTCTTCATAGTAGCTCAAATTGAGGTGCCATTGCTTCTAGTATTCTTGTGACATCGAGCTCTTAAAATTTTTCGTTTGCTCATTCTCTAGGTTTTGGCTAAAAAATTACTTGTTTGCCATTGACTTTCCTTTCTCGTAATTCTTTCACTGTTTTGATTTTTCTCTCTCATCCAATTGCACGATTTACTTGTAAAAAAAGAGAAATAAACAAAATATGAAATACTCGCCAAAAAGGTTAGTAGAACAAATAAGATACAAATTCGGGATGAATGCAATGTTCGGGACCGTAAAAATACTAAAATTAAGGGGATAAATATGGAAAATTTGTACCTAATTAAATCACTTTAACTTGGAACATTATTAGTCCCGAGCAACATAAAAGAATATAAAATAGGGTATAAAAATACCTCTAAATAACTAGGGGATATAATACATTTTTTGCGGACAAGTAATTGCATTTAGCGTATGTAACAAGTTGTCAAATCCCTAGATTACCCTAGTAGGACGAGTGATGTCTCGTGAGGGTTTATAGTGACTTTACCGACAAAATTCATTTTGTACCACATGGTACGACTCAAAGAAAATATCAAAATAATAAATAACTGTATAATTTAAATTCCAGGAAAAAAAAGTCACAATAAATTTTTATTCGATAAATCTCAATTCATAGTGTGTGTCTGCGAAGTCGAAAATTAATCACTAATTTCCACCTATTGATCATTGTGTTACTTTTCAAAAATTCGCTTTAACTCAATTTCTCACGGGATGCACTTATAAATGAATCACTCGGAGTGTGACTTTTTCTCTCAATGTGCATGAATTTAGGAGTAAATATCATGGACATGAGTTCACGCACACAAATTGAAAGACAAAAAATTTTATGGTGAAAACATCTCATGAGCAAAATACGATCTTTGAAATGCGAAAAAAAATCATTCTTTATTCGCACCATTTTATCTCTTTATTATATTTTTGTACTTTTAGCTCTCCATGAAGTAATTAACTTCATTATTCGAACTCAGTTAAGACTTTTTCGGGTCAAGGGCAATTTGGGTAATAATGAAAATATTGAGAAATTTTCGGAGTTGAAAAATTTTCTTATGAATTGTCCGTTCGCAGTTTTCGAGTCTTTGATCATTTTTATCTTTTTTGCATTTTTTTTATTTTTATTTCATCATTTGTTTTAATTTTTTTGTCCCTTTTTATGTACCATTTGAACTTGATTTATGAATTTTCTGATTTTCACAACTCCAGGATAATTTTGGTTTTTCGAGTTAACAAACGAAAGGTGATATAATTTTTAGGCTTAAGTTGGATTTCTAAAGGATATTTTTCATGACTTTTTAGGACTAATATTTTTGGGTGAACAAATGATGGCCTAACTTCATATGCCCGAATTATTAATCAATCTACCATATAATTCTCGAGATCATTTTTTATTTTTGAGATATTTTTAGCGCGTTTTCAAAATAATATTTTCACTTACTTTTTATAACCAATCAAACAAATATTTAGAGATCAATGACAAATTTATCACTGAAAAAATGTTTGAGTCATTTTTAATTCGGATTGATTTAATTACTCGAAAACGAGGATAGACACAAAAATCTCATCAGGTTAAAATCTCCACACTTATTTGTATAAATCGTCAATTTGGCTAAATTTACAATTTTGATCAATTTCGGCTTAGTACAACGGATTTTTACAAATTCAGACTTCAAACAAAACTTTAGTGATCTTTTTGAGGATTTTAAATTCCAATTTTTATTTATTTTGAAGAAAAAATATTTTTGCCTTTTGAAAATTTTAAATTGTTTTTTTGGAGTTTTTGACATTTTTTGAATATTTTGGGGCATTTTAAAATTTGTGAAATTCTAAAGATGCACTTGTATCTCTCTTAACTTAGACTTTTACATTGTTCTCAGTGAAAATGACTAAAATCTAAATAAGACAAGAAAGAGTGAAATATAAATAAAACAAAATTTAAAATGCATATAGACATATATACTCAAACACAATATCATTGTAAGGACATTTTTGTCCATTATCAATTTGTATGTCGTACGCCGTTACACCGTTGAAGAAACTCAAGATCGCATCTACATCAACGGATCCGAATATCAAAGCATCTTCAACATCATAGCCTCTGCGAGAATGAACTTGGTAAAATTTTGTTTCTACGTTCCTTAAAGTTCATATTTAGTATTGGGAAATTTTTATAAAATGTTTTTTATAAAAATAAGAAGTAAGTTTTTTCGAGCAAAATGAGGCTTTTAAGAGGATTTTATTTTTCTGGGAAATCCGGACCGATCCGCTTGCTGCAGATCCAGTATACCCTGGACCGCAAGAGAACCGATGAAGGCCAAAATAAAAGAACCGATCCGCTTGACCGGACCGATCCGCCTCAGAACAGGACCGGTCCGACTGGGATAAATTCGGCCAGATTCGCTGCAGATTTTTTAGGCTCAAAGTTTTCCTATTTAAAGCCAACTTCGGGGAGTTATTTTTTAAGACTTTTCAACACGATTTTCAGAGTCCTAAATACTCTAAGTCTTCACCTTTTTGATGTGCCAAACATCTTTTTGATTCACACACAAAAATTCCAATTACTTTTGTGAATCTTTTGGAACCCTAGAACATAAACTTTATTGTTGTTCTTCTTTGTGGAGAGATCTTTACAACTGAGGGCTGCGTGTCATTGCTGAGGGAGTCTCTATAAAGTTTTATGGTTGCGTGTCATTGAGGAGAGCTGCGGTTCTTTCTTCGTTGTTTGGGCTGCGAGTCCTTGGAGGGTGCTGCGTGTATTCTCTTGCTGAGTTCAAGACTGCGTGTCTTTGTGGGTTGGCTGCGCGTTGATCCATTGCAGATTTCTCTATGTAATTGTAAGTTGCGGCTTGTATATTCATAGTGAAATAAAGGTTTTACCCGAAAGGGTTTTTTTCCTGAATTCTGTGTCTCAGCATATTTTGTGTCGCATGCTTTATTTATTTATGGGTTGACACACGTACCTTTGATGCATGTTTAGGGGGTGAAATTAAATAAGTGTGCTATATTTGAAATTTGCGAAGTTAATCAATTATCACGCGTTCTCACTCATTAACAAGATATAGAATTATACATAGTTTCTTTGAAAGATACATCCTACGTAATAAAAAGAAAACATCCACAAGAGCTAGTAAGAAGGGTCGAGCATGTCGGGGTGATGAGCATAAGGGTCCCGGAAGTAGTTGGGCTTTTAAGAGCTCGGCCCATGCTGAGGCAATATAAGTCATCTTGGAGCCGGAACATCGTTCGTGTGTCCCTCTTGTAGTCGGCTCGCTCATCTTAGTACTGGAAAATGAAGTTGTCGGGATGGGGCTCAATGTGGTCCATTCGAGTATTGATGATCATCGTGTTGTAGGCGTGTTAATCAAAGTCTCCTTCAAAGTTTGGATCGGCCGGGTCGGTGTCTTCTTGGGCAGCCTCATTATAGTTCCCCCCATCCTCTTCATTCTCTTCGTCACATTCCTATGCCTCTCCCTCTTCGGAACCTTCCTCACCCATTTCAATGCCTTTTAGAATGGACTCACGCGGAGGTGAAGCATTTTGACCTTCCTTGTTGCTTCAATCAAAGGAGGTGGCATTTATTGGCTTTGGCACACGAGCTTAGTGGCCCCATGGAAGAACCCCCATTTCGATGCATAGTGTGGTGATAAATGGGTGTATGGGAGAGAAGTTGTCTTGGAGGGGGCAACATGGCAGTAATCTCATCAAAAAAGATATAAGTGAGGTGTGACAACCCGCTCACCAAAATAAGGGGTGGCCAGCCCAATACTCCAATATAACGGAATCATAGATGGAATCATTCTCAGCATCACCATAAAAATATAGAGTATCCAGGATAACCACCCAATATTTCAGAAAACGGGTTGCCAAAAATTTTGAATTTAAAGTAAATAAAGTTAAACAAACAACCCATTTCCTGAAAAGATAATGGAACCCACTAGGATGTATATATATACACACTATAACAACAGGTAACAAATAAGAGGACCAAATATGTTATCGGTCCGCTGATTCATACAACATTATTAAACAATTTCAATAAATTTATATATTATATTACATTAATCAATTACAAAAGCTTGGGCCTCGCCCGAGTGAAAGAGACCCGATCTTAACTAGAATACAAAAAAATGAAAACGTTTATACCAATTGTATCCTGTAATACCCGCAATGCATCACGGCTCGCCGAAGACATCGGAATAGGAATTCAAGTCAGGCATCCTTATGGCGGAGTACCTGAGCGGAGACAAGACGCATATGCAACAAGAACTGTAAACGGGTCAGGGGCCGGTTCTATATGATTACCAGATGAATAAAGAGTATGACAGTTATGAATAAAATCATGCTAGAAAGAATAAAATATATCTACATAGTTCTAAAACATAACTAAGACAGAAAAGAAAAGCATGGGTAACATAAATTTAAAAACTTCCATTTCATTATTATGTTCCTTATCAGGAACTCATAATTACAACATTTATGCTCTTTACTAGAATTTCATTCCTTATCAGGAAAATATAATTATAATTTTAAGCTCTTTATGGACTTTATTTCAAATACATGCCCATCCTGGCATTACCATTCCTTAGCAAGAATATAATCAACATTAAATGCTCTTTGTGGCATTGTATTGTGCTCTTTGTGGCACTTCTTCATGCTCTTTATGGCATATAATCCATCAAGTCCCACTTGATGATGAATAGTTATATATATATATATATATATATATATATATATATATATATATATATATATATATAACGATTCTAAGACCGCCCCTCCGAGTTTCCCCACTGGGCGCGCCCCTAAATGACCATCATCTTCCAGGGCCTATCTATACAAGACAACCTGGGCACCTATCGCCATACGTCGAGAAGCGGCCATATGCCTGCGGTAGAGTCAAGACCACACCCAGAATCTCCTCACCAACGCAGAAAACATAACATATCGCTCATATGGCCTATGGACTATATCCACCCTGCATTCATTAGCCAGGGGGCATCACCAAGAGCGCGAACTTCCCTTATGATGTCATTTAGAGAGGTGTGTATCAACCATTTTATTTACCATTTTCAAAAATCAAGTAAATTATCATTTACCGAATTCATGATTAAGTAAATTATCATTTACTAAAATCAATACCATTCCCATGTATATGTTTCATTTTATCCGAAACTATTTCCATTTACTTTATTTGTAAATAATATAACTTATTATCCGGAGTCACACGATAAATTATATCGTTGCTACAACCTCCAAGGAGTAATTGAAACTCTTAATTACCTCCAAACATTTTAGAGTGTTATTTTATAACCCTAATACTATCATACCTCAAGGAATGAATGAACTTATAATTTATTCTCCCAACTTACTTTTATGGGGTTATTATCAACCATCAGGGCTAATATAGTTCGAATTAGCTCCTAAAGTCTCCCAATCATAATTCTAGGAATCCCAGTTTCATAATAATTAACTAGAAAAGAATGCCCTGACATCAATTGGCATATCCCCGAAAAAGTCCCCACATACCCCATTCCTAGTGTAGGGAAAGTACTAACTCAATTTTAACTCTAGGACACCTAGTTTACTTCATTAAAGAAGGTTCTTAGGCCCTAGAATTAAAGAAAATGAATTTGGGACAAAACTAAGAAAATCCCTCAAAATGCAGGGCTTCCGAATCGATTCGGCCTAGCCGAATCGATTTGGGTTCAAGAAAGCGAATCGATTCGGACCATCCGAATCGATTCGGTTAAGAAAACCTGCCTTTTGCATAAATGCCGAATCGGTTCGGTCAACCCAGACCTGAAAACTATCCCAAGGCAAATCGATTCGGCCAGGCCGAATCGATTCGGTTCTGCAAAATTTCCTAGTTTTGTTCTAAGGGTTGAGCCCTAATTTCCAAACGTCAAATCTCTTCCATTTTTACACAAAACCAACAATATTTATCTACCCAAAATCATCCCAACATGATTACTAACTAAAAAAATCCACAATTCCATTATCAAAACAAAGATTTAGATTTAATTCCCACAATTTCCTCATTTAAACCATAAATATACATACATAACTAATCATACAATTTATATATCTTAAATCACATATTAGCAATTAGAAAACTTGCCTTAGGGTTGCAAATTCAGATTTCTTGGTGGTAGAAGCAATCTCCCATCTTCAATCTTCATTTTCTCTCTTCTTTCTCCACTTTTCTCTTCTTCTTTCTCTCTCTCCTTTTTCTCTCTATATTTAAGACATAATTTAGGGAATTAGGGGATTTAGAAGACTAAATCGTGGCTTACGTTAAAATTCCCAACTTAAATGGTTAACACCACATTAAAATGACTCCCAAAATACGCATATAAGCTAAAACCAGTTAAAAGTGCCCGAAATACAAAAATGCAATATGGCACTTATTTTGACTGTCTCGCACCTTCCGAGACTAACTACACCCTCTAAACTGACATCCGAAAATTTTATAAATTATTTTGAGTTCCAATTTCATTTAAACTATCGTGCCATTTATATACATGACACTATAAACATGCAACCTGATGATATTTACTTCCACATGTTGTAAATATGCATCAGTCTAGTAAATATTAACTTTCAATTCATTCAATTAATATTTACTCCAGTCCCCACATTTTATATAATTGCCTTATGCGGTAAAATTAATGTAAAATGAGCCTCCCAGAATCGAGGGTTGTTACATGAGGCTTAACTTAGCCTGCATGTCGAACAAAAAATATAAGAAGCTTTTGTCTCTTAAACGGATGGCCGAGTCATTCTTTGTCGGGAGGATAGTGCCACATGTGAATAAATTGTCCAAGCAAGCATTGGCAGGGAGTTGTTTGGAGGGGAATGATTCGCAGGTCCATGTGGTATCGGGGGCCCATCGGCTTGAGAGTTGGATATGAGGGATGTCCGTGCATCGATATGGGTAGGCGTAAGACTTGAAGAATTTGACACATGCATCTTGCCCTTGATTATATGGAGGGTGAGTTTCATCCTTACTCCATCAGTATAGGCTTTATAATGGCCATAGGACATGCGGACAATTAACCTGTAGAATTGCGAGACAATGGCCTCATAGACGGGTTCCGAGTCGTTGGACAATCACACTTTCCAAGCAAAACGAGAGAAAATGGAGGTGACGTTCGCGGGTAAATCTTTCCAAACGATTTTCCTAAGCAAACACGATGCATTGGTTGCTGAAATACTCGACACCAATTCCGTTCTTTGACAGAACGGAACGTTTGTCGGAATTCATTCTCCTCCTCCACTTCGATTGAATTATATTTCTTGAGAAATAGTTTAGGGGCCATGTTGAGATATGGGAATTTTGGGAACAACTTGAAAAGAATTGTACGGGAAGAGAGCAGGTTTAATGTGTGAGGAGGAATGATGGAGGGGTGGGGTATTTATAGGTAGGAGGGGGTGTGAAAGGGTGGGAAATGCAGGGATATTGAAAAATGAAAGGTTTTGAAGGTGGGGGGATTTTTTTTGGATGTATTTTCATGTGTGGAGGGAAGGGGGGTGAATTGGGAGGGATATGTTGGAGGGAAGTGAGAAAAATGGAATAAGATTGCGAGTTGGCAGCAGTGTGGAGCGAACCGGTTCCGTTCAAAAGTATGTCGGCAACAAACCCTCAGCTCTAAGGGTTCAGTTTTGGGACAAAACCCCTTTGTCGAAGGTTAGATTTTTTGAATACCAAATTTTCACATTCCGATTTTTCTATCACAAATCTCTCACTCCCTCGGGCACGAGGGTTCGATTTCCTAAAACACTCAACAAGTTAAAACGAAAATCACCATTTTTTATAATAAAAAATATATATATATTCAAAGTCACAGTGCATTCATTTTTTTCACTCTCGTCCGGAGCTCGAAAAAACTGAAGCCATTCTTCTTTTACTAAAAAAAAAAGGTTTCATTAGGAAAAAGTTTTACTTCGAAAATATTTTTAGCATTAATTTTTTAATTTGTGTGTTTGATCGTATTGATGGTATATGTATGATACAGTTATCCTACTTTTCATGAAAACCTTTTTCACAAAGAGGAGGAAGGAAGATAAAAGTTGAAATATGGAAAAGATAAGTAGCTATACATTTTTCATGGAAAATATTGATGAACAAATACTACCAAAAGTTGTAAAACAATAAAATATTCTTAGGTTCTAAGAAAACACATCAGTATCAAACATACAATCACCATTCACAATGCACAATGGGCAATGCTGTGAAAGCTAATTATACTTTTTCAAAAGTAACCTTTGCCTTTCATGTCCTACATATCACAAAATGGTGAAGGCTAACTTTTGACCCATTTTGTTTCATAAAAAATTCTCTTTTTCGTATGAATGAGAAAATATTAGCATTTGTGATAAAAAATAGAAATTTAGTTCATACGAATAACATTTAATCATATGAACTCAAAATATATTGATACGATTAAATGTTAATCGTATCAACTCAAAATAAGTTCATACAATTAAATGTTAATTGTGTCAATTGATACATTCAAATGAAAATCATATCAACAATTTAGAGACGTTCTAGCCATTTTGTATAGTGATCATTCCTCTACCATATCTGTATACATTTTGCCCTTATTCAGTCCACAGATGTAAGCTAACGATTCTCTACACTTACACATTTTCTCATTTTTTTTTTCACCATTATGGATGTTTTTAATTTCTCATTTTTTTTTAATACTCAAAAGAATAAAGCAGGAAAATTATATTAACCTTCACATTCTTTGTAAAAAGATTATTCTTTGTGTGCAAACTAATTTGAAATGTCTCAATATCACGGATTAAACAGGAGACATAGCATGTCAAAACTCCTAAAATAATGGAGACTGTAGGAGACTTAAATTGATGTCGGGGGCTTGCAACCTGATTCACATTCCAAAAGAGAACCCAACAAAAGTTGCAGATGGAACTGCCCCTCATCGTACTATATGTATCAGTAGAGCAGCTAGTACGCCAGCTTAGAGGACTATCCAAGCTTGTTGATACATTCCCCTTGTCTTCTAAATCTCCTCCTCTCTATGAAAATTTGGAATTTAAGTGAATAGTGATTTGGAAGGGTTACAATTTCATAATTTTTATTTCAATCTGTAGCTTTTCATCTTTTCAATCTAAGTTACACTTTCACCATTCAGTAATTAATTCTGTTAGCTACGAGAAAGTGAAAAAGCTTTGAATGTTCTTACTTAACACAACATATATTTTTTTTTTGTCCAGCAGATTATTTTCGTAAAAACATTTCTACTTTGCTAAACAAAAAAAGTTACTCGAATTTTGGTATTCAATATCTCTCGGTACAAATCTGGAGAAAGCATGGGATATATTTAGGGTCCGTTTGGTTGGCATAATTTGCCTAGGCAAATGCTAAAAAGTTGACAAACATGAAAATTTGTCCACATTTTGGCTGTTTGATTGCATAATTTGCCTAGGCGTTATTTGCCAATGTACAACACCTCCTATGCACAATCTGTGGGCAAATTTTGCTTACCTATTTGAGTGGGAAATATTTGCCCACAAATTTGCCAACTTCTTAAACGATTTTAATGTTTTAAAAAAATAATTTAAAAACTGTTTTAAATAATTAAAAAACTGTCATGAATATTTAAAAATTGTTTTGTAATGTTTCAAAAACTGTTTTTAATATTATAAAAAAATGTTAAGAAAATGTTTACAATTTTTTTAAAAAAACGTATTAACAAAATATTGTAAAAACTGTTTTTAACATTTCTAAAAACTGTTGTGAATATATTATACAGTTTTAAAGTTTTAAAAAATAATTTTAAAAACTGTTTTAAATATTTAAAAAAACTGTTATAAATATTTAAAAACTGTTTTGTAATGTTTTGAAAACTGCTTTTAATATTATAAAAAATTGTTAAGAGAATGTTTTACAAATTTTTTGAAAAACCGTAATATAAAAATATTGTAAAACAATTTTTAACATTTTTAAAAACTGTTTTGGATATATTATAAAAACTGTTTTAAAGTTTTAAAAAACCTTTTTTAAAACTGTTTTAAAGAGTTTAAAAAAACTGTTGTGAATGTTTAAAAATTGTTTTGTAATGTTTTGAAAACTGCTTTTAATATTATAAAAAATTGTTAAGAGAATGTTTTACAAATTTTTTGAAAAAACGTAATATAAAAATATTGTAAAGCAGTTTTTAACATTTTTAAAAGCTGTTTTGGATATATTATAAAAACTGTTTTAAAGTTTTAAAAAACATTTTTTAAAACTGTTTTAAAGAGTATAAAAAAACTGTTGTGAATGTTTAAAATTTGTTTTGTAATATTTTAAAAACTGTTTTTGATATTACAAAAAATTGTTAAGAGAATGTTTTACAAATTTTTTAACATTTTTGAATATAATATAAAAATATTGCAAAAATTATTTTTAACATTTTTGAATATAATATAAAAATTGTTTTTAAATAAATTAATTGGATTGACTTTAATTTCGCCTAATGTTGTTTGATAGCGTCATCTGAATTTGCTAGGCAAAATTTTGCCATGCCCACGCTTTTGCTCACTAACAACCAAACGGACCCTTAGGTCTTTTTAGCATGGTTAAGGATTTTTTGGTGCAAATAAAAAAGGCATGAACTAAACGTGTATTAAAAAAAATTTGAGAAACTATTTGGTATATGCCCTATAAATCCTACTGATGTAGATAGAAACCAGAAGAGTTAAATTAAGTTTACAATACATCCTTGTGTCACTTCCACGAATAAAATGGCTTAAAACTTCCCAGTCTCGAATTAAGAATTATATTGACTTTTTAGAGCATCTGAAATTAAGATTTTAGTGTTCTTTTATAGATGTAATGAAAAAATCATATTTCACGAGTGTACAAAGTCTTCATTTTGGTTATTAAATGAGTGCATTCTTAAAAAAATTCAATTATTAATCAAAATTATTAATTTGAAGTGGAGAGAGTATTTATTTTGAAATAAAATTACAAATTACAATATGCCAGAACTCGATAAAGCACGGTTTGAAAATTTGTTTTGAAAAAATTTCTTTCGAGGATAAGAATTTTTTTAATGGAAGAGTTTGCACTCATTTTTTTCTACCTTTTCACATCAAACACAACTAAAGGGCCATTTAAAAGTCATTTTTTTATATATTCACACAGATGGCAGTTTTGATGTAAATAGTGGTATGAGAGCTTCTGGGGGTCTTGTGGAGGATGAAGAAGGTGAATGAATCATGAGATTCACGGGAAGGCTGTAAGGAGCCGCGTGTCCTCTAAGAGACGAATTTGAAGGCATTTTCCATGGACTAAATGTAGCTTTGAGGGAAAAGTGGAAGGGCAATTGTCTCAAGACCGACTGTCATGAGGTCGCGAAGCTTATGGAATCGGGAGATACCGAAAACCACCCTCTAGAAAACAGTATCGAAGATTTCCGGGAAGTTATTAAGGCCACTAAAACCAAGATCATCCACATCTACCGAGAAGCAAACATTCAAGCGGATTGCATGGCTAAATTCGCAAATGAAACAAATGAGCTCTATATGTAATATCAAGGAACTTCGGAACAACTCCTTGTCATGCTTGAACATGCGGAGAGGAACGACCCGTGTGTCTAGGCCCGAGTGCGTCTTCCCCTCCATACTGTTTTTCTTTTAATTTCTTATTTGTAACAAAAAAAAAAAAACTAAAGTTTCATTATTTAAGTTTTATGTGTCACTTTTAACCTCGCATTAGAAGAAGGAATTCCATGCAATGTTAGGATTTTTTCATGAAAAATATTATTTTACCAAAATCATTAAATTTTGAATAATTCTAGAAAGACCCCAAAATGAAAGTAAAAGCAAAACACACGACGTTTTCAAATACACATGGAATGGAGTGTGAGACTTACATGGATTCGATTTAAATAATTTTTTATTTACATTACCCCTTTCAGATGATATTGTATTATTTTTCATGAAAAATTCCAACTTTGCATGGAATTCATATTTCTAATGGGAGGTTAAAAATGAAACATAAAACTAAAAGAAAAATACACTAAGTTTCCAAATATACATTGAATGGAGTGTGAGACTTACATGGATTCAATTTAAATAATATTTTTTTTACTTTATACTTCTCATATGATAATTTTTTTAGAGACACCCCTCAGAGGAACCCTATGAGTAAGTGATATTTGTGTATTAATAGTCCAAACATGCCCTATCAATGTATTTACTCTAATGAATTATTGAATAAGAGTCAGGCTCTCGTGTGGACCTAGTTTGCGGACCAGCTACCGTCCAAAAATTATCTTGGGACCACTTCATCTTTTATATACTATTGTCTTTTTCTAAGAATATAAATTTCTACCCCAATAGATTCTAAAGTATATTAAGCTTATTTTAAAATCTATTCTTAATCTGGAAGCCTAAGTGTAGAAGTTTCAGGGCAAACTATCAGGCTTCTACCGTCACTATTGTATTAGAATTTGAAATAGTGGGGATTATCTGTATAAATATTTTCCTTTGGGTATTTAGAAATTTCAAGAGGTTTTGAGAAAAATATTCAAGTCTTAAATACCTTACAGGGTACTGAGGTTTTATCAATCTAGTTTCTTTTTATATTTGATTAACAATATATATTAAGTTGTCTTCTATAAATTCATCTAATTCGTTGTCACCATAGGATGACAGAAATCTACAATACGTTCTAGGGGCAGCTGTCTCTACGTTTTTAAGAAGAGGACATAACCCTCTTGCTCTAATTAAAATAGTTCTTGTTTCACCTAACCTTTTGCGTCTAATGTATTTTAATACATCTATAGTATCTTCAAGTATTCTAGTATATTCTTGATATTTTTCTAGTCTTAAAAGTTCTTATGTGAACTCTTCAGTTCTTAATCTTATTTGAAGAGACCACAGAACTCTGTTCTAATTATTTCTATTCTAGGTATTTCACGTACTAACCACTCAATAATTTGGTCTATATATTTATAAGTACCTCATGCATATATTAAAGCAGTTTCTAAGGGGTCTGTAGAAGTCCACTCTTGGATTTCTCTCGTTAAGTCTAGATTTGTTTGATTAACAAAAGCTAAAAAGTCTGTAGTGATTTATAGGCTCATGCAAGTTTCTTTGGATTATAACAATAATATGTCAAATAGCTAGAGGTTTGTGTAACACTCCTTATTTCTACATATTTTAAATTAATTAATTCAAAAATTAATTAGGAAAATATGTTTTATTTAAATTACGCGAGTGAAGTAATTTAATGTGATTTAATTAATAAATTTGATTATTAAATATTAATCGATAGATAGATACTGATTAATATTTTGATGAAATTTACTAAGTGTGAATAGTAAATAATAAAGGATTACCATTATACGGCATAGCGAGTGATATGTGCATATTCTAGTTTATCTCACCAGGAGTCATGTGTAGACTATTTTGAGGTGAGGAATGATAAATATATTTTAAGTGACTCGGATGAAAAATTAGAGGTCAAGAATCATTATAGATGGGTCGAAATAGTCGGAATAGTTTACCGGGGGTATAGTTTGGGCCCCGGGTCAATTTTGAACCAAATCGGCACATATTAAGGGCGTTACGATCATTTCTCTAAAAGAGGTCATGGGACTTACGAAAATTAGAGCCATATATCTGATATTTAGATATTGGAGTTAGGGATCATAATACAAAAGAGTAGAGAGGCCATTCGGGATAAGAGAGAACCATTTTGCCAAAGCCTAAAGAGAAAATTAAGAAGGTGGTGAGGGGTTTCTTGCACCTCAAGATAATTGGAGAAGAAGAAATCAATCATCAACTAAGAGTCATGAAGTTAGATTAATCAATATAAGGTAAGTGTTTATTGCAAATTGAATTAAAGTTATAATACCCGTGTGTAGGGATTTCATGAATAGATTGATTTTTATTTCAAAACCTTGATGAAGACTACCAATTGATTCCATGTTTGGTAAACTTGCATGTAGTTAGGGTTTATATCTGTAGACGACTGTAAATCATCAGATTTTTTATTGTTACTACAGATTTAAATATGGGTTTTAAATGGAATTTAATGGATAAACACAAAACTAGTTTATGAAAGAGTTTTGGGGGTTTGATTCATTCTTGATTGTTTCAGTGAAGTTTTAATGTGCTTGAAACGTTAGAAATCATCATAACTCTAGTAGAAATAGTTAGGAATAATAGATTATGAAATCGGTGAAGAATTTATGAGATCTCGGTATCAAAAAGGTGTAAAAACGTTGCTGCGAAACAATAACTGATTTGCAGAAAAACGGACCGGTCTAGTCCTGGTAATCGGATCGATCCAGCCTTAACAGAAAATGAATCGGTCCAGTCCTGGGAAGCGGATCGGTCCGGTGCTCAAAATTTCTGAAATTTTTCCTTTTCTCTTGCATTCCTAAATGGACTTGGTGGGGGAATACTTGTGCATTTGTGAAAATTATATTGGAAGATATATTATTTTATAGTATGCCTAAGAGGGGAGTATACTTAATTCGATATTGGGATCGATGATGATCCGGAACAAATCGAAGTTAAAAGATATTGGGGTCGAGGAGTATCCGGACTAATATACTGTAGGAGGGTAGTTAGACTGGGGTCTATGAATAACTGGAAAGGGTGAGGCGTGACCCACTCCAATGGACGCTGCCTGCAAGGTCTTCAAGGTCTCCTGGTGCAACTTCTGAAGAAAACTTCTCCTTCTGGTAACAATGGAACTCAAGCTTCAACTCACTCCCTACAAGAAGATGAACTTTAACAAAAAAAATAGTAATTTTCTCAAGGGAAACACCTGAGAGTGATGGCTGTCAGTGGGGAGTGAAGGAACAAGGCACTCAGCACTAAGAGAATGAGCAGGTAGAGAATACTAGGTAGGTCTGGTGATATTTTAGCAGAGTAACAGTGCAATTTCTATTGTCTCTCTATTGACCTTGCCCAGAGGTCTATTTATACATGGGCGTTAGGGGTGAGCTGGCATTTTTTGGGCGCCAAAATTGAGAGAGTTGGTGGGGAACAATGTCTGAAGTGTACCATTTGTCCCTACCTATGGAAGCCTGCTTGTCCCCTCTGCAGGCGCCACCTGGCGCCGACCAAAGTTCAAAAAGCACATATGTCCCCTAACGGAGACAAAATATCAGATTTGGTAATTATCCTTTGAAACGGTAACTTGTGGTGCAATTTTGCAAATCTTGAGAGAGAGGACCTTAAGGACTCCTTTCCTCTAAAAAATGTTGTTTTTCTTGAGAGGGACCTTGAGGACCCCCTCTTCTGGAAAAGTCATTTCTTTGTAAAGAGTTTATTTCTTGTGAGTAGCCAGCTCTTCGGTTGCTCACTTCACTTGTGACTAAGTGTGCAGTGTGTGTAGTCTCGAGTGACTTCTAGGTCTTCCTACTAGTATTCTCTCAATCCTATAGTGCTAAGTGGTTGAGCTTGCTCAACATACCTTGTTCCTCATCCGCCAAGCCAAAACTCCCAAGAGGTCCCAACGCGCCTGTTCGAGCCCTGCTTGCTCGACTAGGCAACCTGTACAAGAAAGTAAAGTGTTAGTGCTGTTGTTCATTTAGAGACTGATGTTTCATGCTGAGGAGTTGTTCGTGATAGATACTCTCTCAATATGAGTTTCCGTCGAGACCCCTGTAGCAGCACTTCTTGAATAACATTTCTGCAGCGACCCTTACGGTGGCGCTAAGCCTTGCAGTGACGGTGACTCTCTCGACTGTAATTACTGCAGTGACCCTTGCAGCGGCGCCGACCCTTGCAGTGGTACTTCTTAATTTTGGATTTATGTGGTGACCGTCGCGGGCACCTCTCGAATGTTGTTGCTGTAGTGACCCTTGCTATAGTGGCGTTGACCCTTGCAGCGGTGCTGACACTTGAAGCGGCGCCGACCCTTGCAGCGGCTCAGACACTTGCAGCGGCGCTGACACTTGCAGCGGCGCTGGCACTTGAAGCGGCGCCGACCCTTGCAGCGGCACTGACACTTGAAGCGGCGCTGACCCTTGCAGCGACGCAGACCCTTGCAGCGGCGCCGACCCTTGCAGCGGCGCCGACACTTGCAGCCGCGCCGACCCTTGCAGCGGCGCCGACCTTTGCAGCGGCGCCGACCCTTGCAGCGGCGCTGACACTTGAAGCGGCGCTGACCCTTGCAGCGACGCTGGCACTTGAAGCGGCGCTGACCCTTGAAGCGGTGCAAACCCTTGAAGCGGCGTGGACCCTTGCGGAGGCGCAGACACTTGCCCTGGCGCTGACACTTGCAGCGACGCTGGCGCTCGCAGCGGCGCTGGGGGTTCCTGCTGAATATGAGTTTCTATCGGGACCCTGGGGTGGTTCCTTCTCAATTATGCGTTTCTGCCGGGACCCTGGGTGGGTTCCTTCTTAATACGAGTTTCTGTCGGGACTCTGGGGGGTTCCTGCTCAATCTGAGTTTCTGTCGGGACTCTGGGGGGTTCCTGCTCAATCTGAGTTTCTGTCGGGACCCTGGGGGTTCCTGCCCAATATGAGTTTCTGCCGGGACCCTAGGGGGGTTCCTGCTCAATATGAGTTTCTGTTGGGACCCTGGGTTTCTTCTCAGTATTTCTAATAAAATAATATTTTTACTTTTTTATAGGTAGACACCCTTCTATATTAGCCCCTCGTGCAAATTTTTTTAGGTTGGGTAGACCAAAAAAGCTTTATACACCATAAAGTCGATTTTTGTTTTTTTTTATTTTGAGGGACTCTAGGATTCCTTCATCATTCCCCCTTAGGGTAATTAAATGTCCTGTCACTTCATCCCAAGTTTTGTAGATGAGGCCACTTATAGTGGACCTCCTTATCTGGGTATCAACTTGGGCGGAGGGGTTACTCGCGGTGAGCCCCTCGTTCTTGGCCTGCTTCTGTGGCCTTTTTTCTAGGGCGGAGGGGTTGCGCACCGTGAGCGCCTCACCCTTGGCCTTCTTCTGTGGCCTTCCATCTTGGGCGGAAGGGTTGCTCGCGGTGAGCCCCTCGCCCTTGGCCTTCTTCTGTGGCCTTCTATCTTGGGTGGAGGGGTTGCTCGGGGTGAGCCCCTCGCCCTTGGCCTTCTATCTTGGACAGAAGGGTTGCTCGCGGTGAGACCCTCACCCTTGGCCTTCTTCTGTGGCATTCTATCTTGGGCGTAGGGGTTACTCGCAGTGAGCCCCTCGCCCTTGGCCTTCTTCTATGGCCTTCTATCTTGGGCGGAGGGGTTACTCACGGTGAGCCCCTCGCCCTTGGCCTTCTTCTGTGGCCTTCTATCTTGGGCGGAGGGGTTACTCGCGGTGAGCCCCTCGCTCTTGGTCTTCTTCTGTGGCCTTCTATCTTGGGCGGAGGGGTTACTCGCGGTAAGACCCTCGCCCTTATCCTTCTTCTGTGGCCTTCTTTCTTGGGCATAGGGGTAACTCGCGGTGAGCCCCTCGCCCTTGGCCTTCTTCTGGGGCCTTTCATCTTGGGCGGAGGGGTTACTCGCGGTAAGCCCCTCGCCCTTGGCCTTCTTCTGTGGCCTTCTATCTTGGGCGGAGGGGTTACTCGCGATGGGCCCCTCGCCCTTGGCCTTCTTCTGCAGCCTTTCATCTTGGGCGGCGGGGTTACTCGCGGTGAGCCCCTCGCCCTTGGCTATTTTCTGTCAAACTTGCAATCTTGGGTAGGTGGAGTCACTCTAAGTGGGTCCCCACCCTCCAAGCTTATTTTATTATTTATTCACTTGCTTGAGGACTTCTCAATATTAGCCCCCTCGTGCAGAAGTGTGTCTTGTAATGTCGAGAGACTTGTGCACGAAACTGTCGTACCTTTCATTTATACTTGGCAGTTGCTCAAGACTGTGAGCACTCCGGTGCCCTTGGAGCCTTAGGTGCTAAACTGTCGCACTTTATATTTATACTTGACGCTTGATCAAGGCTATGAGTGCTCCGGTGCCCTTAGAGCCTTAGGTGCTAAACTGTCGCACTTTATATTTATACTTGATGCTTGCTCAAGACTGTGAGCGCTCCGGTGCCCTTAGAGCCTTAGGTGCTCAACTGGCGCACCTTATATTTATACTTGACGCTTGCTCAAGACTGTGAGCGCTTCGGTGCCCTTGGAGCCTTAGGTGCTCATCAGGAGCACCTTACATTTGTATGTGACATTTGCTCAAGACTGTGAGCACTCCAATTCCCTTGGAGGCTTAGGTGCTCAACTGGCGCACCTTATATTTATACTTGGCACTTGCTCAAGACTGTGAGCGCTCCGGTGCCCTTGGAGCCTTACGTTTATACTTGGAATTTGCTCAATACTGTGAGCGCTCCGATGCCCTTGGAGCCTTAGGTGCTCATCTGGAGCACCTTATGTTTAGACTTGGCACTTGCTCAATACTGTGAGCGCTTCGATGCCCTTGGAGCCTTAGGTGCTCAACTGGCACAGCTTATATTTATACTTGGAATTTGCTCAAGACTGTGAGCGCTCCGGTGCCCTTGGAGTCTTAGGTGCTCATCTGGAGCACCTTACGTTTGTACGTGGCATTTGCTCAAGACTGTGAGCACTCTGATGCCCTTGGAGCCTTAGGTGCTCAACTGGCGCACCTTATATTTATACTTGGCACTTTCTCAAGACTGTGAGCCCTCCGGTGCCCTTAGAGCCTTAGGTACTAAACTTTCGTACTTTATATTTATACTTGGTAGTTGCTCAAGACTGTGAGCGCTCCGGTGCCCTTGGAGCCTTAGGTGCTAAACTGTCGCACCTTATATTTATACTTGGTAGTTGCTCAAGACTGTGAGCGCTCCTATGCCCTTGGAGCCTTAGGTACTAAACTGTCGTACCTTATATGTATATTTGGAGTTGCTCAATACTTTGAGTTACTCCTTTTTATATGAGAGCCTCAAGATTGAACTTCCCGCTTCTAACTGTGGGGTATTTGCATATGACATGAGCAAGTCAAAATTTTGAAGCTCCCCTCTAACTGCGGGGCACTTGCATATAACTGAGCAAGTAAAAATTTAGACGTTGCCCCTCTAACTGCGGGGTACTTGAATATAGCTGAGCAAGTTTAAAATTTTAAAAGTTTCCCCTTTAACTGAGGGGTACTTGCATATAACTGAGCAAGTTGAAATTTGGAAGCGGCCCCTCTAGCTGCGGGGTATTTCTTGCATATAGATGAGCAAGTTTAAAATTTTTAAAATTTTCCCCTTCAACTGCGGGGTAATTGCATATAACTGAGCAAGTTGAAATTTGGAAGCGGCCCCTCTAGCTGCGGGGTACTTCTTGCATATAGATAAGCAAGTTTAAAATTTTTAAAAGTTTCCCCTTTAACTGCGGGATACTTGCATATAACTGAGCAAGTTGAAATTTGGAAGCGGCCCCTCTAGTTGCGGGGTACTTCTTGCATATAGCTGAGCAGTTTAAAAAAAAAAATTAGCGCAGCCCCGTGTGACTGTGCGGTACTTTTAGTGCAACCCCATTTTGTTATGCATATTCATTTCTTGGGAAGTAACTAAGAGATGGTTTATCCCTTCTCCTTCCACAAACTTTGAATAAAATTTCACATATATCATAAATAAAGAAATAATTATTTCTTTATACAAAAACTTTCCCTTGGTCTGCAAGGTCCTTGTTCCAAACTTTTCTTGGGAACATTTTTTGTCTTTATAAGAATAACAAGTTTAGAGAGGGGTTAGACCCGCTTCTCCCTATTTTCTGAAAACTGATCAATTACATTTTTCTTGAGAACAGAGGTTAGGACTTGTTCTCTAGGCTATAAATCTGTATGGAATAATAATAAAAATGTAGATTTTTATTATTATTATTATTACTAGGAGGATAACCCCCTACTGGTCAGGTGACAAAAAAAATAATTGTTATGTCTGTAAGGGCTTTATTCAGTATACTTTTCCCTTGGGATGGACATTCCTCCAAGTATAATAAGGAAAGACCTCCATGTCATGGACCCTCTTCTAATCTAGTAGATGTTCTACTATTCTATGAAGAAAGAGAAAACATTAGTCCGTGTACCTTTTGTTGAGCGACTCTAGGCCTTTCCGCCTATATTCCGATTGCTTCTACTTTTTGAGTTTAAATGCTTCAGGCGGTTTCTCGTGCTAGGTATCAGTCATGGGAAGTTCTCTGTATGGGATACTGGCCATCTCGGGTTCCTCGCTTAGGATCTGTACCCCTGGGGGTTCCTTGTCAAAGGCATCACAGAATTTGGGTTCCTCACCCATAGCGCTACTGGTGGGGATTCCTTGCGAAAAAAAAACATCTGTGGCAGTGGGGGTTCTTTGCTGATGAGGGTTCCTCGCTTGGAGTCCCCAAACCCCTTCTTCACTGGGTTCGTCGTTGGAACATATAGCTACTAGTGGTTCCTCATTCGAGGTGTTGCCCATAGGGGTTATTCTCTTGGAGATTGTACATGTGGGTTCCTCGTAATCACAGTCAATCAAGGTGGGTTCCTCGATGGCATTACTGTCCATGGGTTCCTCGATGACATTACCGTCCATGGGTTCCTCGACCGCTGTCGTGAACGAGGGGTGTGTCGACCTCTCATTTCGTCAAGGGTTACTTCCACAAATCATGCGTTGATTGATGATGGTTCCTCGACGATGGCTGGTATTTCTATGGGTTCCTCGCCAACTATGGCTGCCATGGGCAGCACGCTACCGAGGGGGGGTATCTTGCGACCCACTACGTTAGTGGGGAGTGGGTTTGCAGCCTTTGGGTTCCTCACGACCCACCCTATTACTGGGTTCCTTACCAATTCTACCGTCAACAACTTTGAGGGTTCCTCATGCGCAGATGCTTTGGGACTTAGGCTTTGCTCTCCCCATAGAATTTCAACTATGGGACCCACTTCCAAGGGTCCCTCGCCAATAGATGCTTCTTCCATGGGTTCCTCGTGCGCTGGATCTATGTCCGTATTAGGATGTTCTGCTGCCACAAGTTTTTCGCTGACAAGGGATTTTACTTGGGGTTCCTCGCGAGTTGGGTTTCTACCATAGGCTTCCTCGACTATTATAAGTAGTTCCTTATTTGATTTTCCATTCGGCGGTGGTGTTATAATGCTTCCTCGATGGCATTATAGCCCTTGGGTTCCTCGACCGCAGTAGTGAATGAGGGGTGTCTCGACCTGTGACATCATGGTGGTCTCTCGTCAGTGGCTGGGGGTCTCGACCTGTGACAGCGTGGTGGTCTCTCGTCAGTGGTTGGGGGTCTTGACCTGTGACAGCGTGGTGGTCTCTCGTCAGCGGATGGGGGTCTCGCAGTCTGGCATCATGTCTACGAGTCCCTCATCATAAGCTGGGGGTCTCAACGTCGGCGAGAAGGGGGTCTCGACGTCGGCTGGTGATTTCTTGCATGGCAACGCAGATGTTGATGCTCCTGGAGTTTCTTCGCGACACGTGTTATTTGCTGAAAAAATTTTGCGAGACCCATTTTGTATTATGGGATCCTTGCCGCAAGCATCATTGGCTCTTGGAGTTTTGAGTGAGGGTGTCTCGACCCCTATTATGTTGAAAGGGGGGTCTCAACATCTGTTGAAATTGGTGTTGGTTCCTCGCGCTTTGCACTAAACATGGGGTTCCTCGCGTCACCCAACCAAGGGTTCCTCGCCGAATCAGGTAGAGGCGGCTGGGGGTGTCTCGTCTCCTTGTCCAGATAGGGACTCACCGCGAGATAGGAGGCGAGGGTCTCTCGCCCCATTCAAGACCTCGCGCGCTCGGAGTCCACACCCCAGGGTTCCCCGCCTGCTATTTCTACACATGAGGGTCTCTCACCCGTGACGGGTTTTTCTATAGGTTCCTCGCGTAATGATTGCTCCTCTATAGGTATCTCGACATATCACAACGTTGGCAGCGGCTCCTCGCGCGCTGGTGTAAATATGGGGAATACTCCGTCGAGTCAGTCTATGGTTGGGAGTGTCTTGGTGATTGTGAGTTCCATTAGGGGTTCCTCGTGTCCCATAGTCGAGGGTCTCTCGCCCAATCCACTGTTGGCGTCTGGTGGTATCTTGACCTTGGGTGTCTTGGCATATGTTGGCGCTGACGGGGGTATCTCGACCTTAGATGTCTCGACGCCCATGATTTTTTTTTTAAGAAGGGGGTCTCGACCCGTGGTTTGCTGCGAGGTGACCCTACGTCCGAGGATCCCTCGCCAGTTACCTTGGATTCTTCGAAAGCCCTAGTTGCTTTGGGCGGTGGTGTCTCGATGCCTTTGAATTTTTCAGGAACAGGGGTCTCGGCCTATGACAGTATGGTGGCCTCTTTTCAGCAGTCGGGGGTCTCGCGACCTGGCCTCGCATCTACGGGTCCCTCATCACTGCAAGGGGGTTTCTCGTCATCTTGTCATGTCAAGGGTTCCTCGACCCAGGTTGTCTCGACCCTTTGTGATGTTGATGATTTTTTGACTGGTCGTGTTGCGTTTGGGGAGATCAGCGATTTGCTATTTGTTTCTAGTGGGGGGTCTCGACCTCTTATCACGTCGAGGGTTCCATGACCCAGGGTGTCTCGCCCATTATTGGCGTCATGGAGAGTATGATGCTGCTTCCATGGACACTTTATTGATGACGAGAGGTACCCAGGGCTCCTCGCCCTGGGTTCTTAGTGATTTGTTGTTTCTACAGGGGTCGCCACTTCCATTCCCTTCTTGGCGGTGGGGGGTGTGTCGTCGACTGTTGGTACTATGGGGGTGTGCTGCAGGCCAAGGGTTCCTCGCGACCCCCTTTCCAGTGAGTTCATCGCGACCCCCTCTCCAGTTAGAGGTTTTCCATCTTTTGGGATTTCCACTATGGGACCCACTGCCGAGGGTCCCTCGTCGTTAGCTACTACCATGGGTTCTTTTCTTAAGGGTTCCTCATTGTTATCATTGAGCGAGAGGAGTTCCTCGACCATACCGAATTCCTCGCCAAACACTTAGGGTTCCCTAGGTTCTGCTAGTGAACTTGACGATTGTCACAACTTGCTCTAGCGTCGTCCTTTGCGGCTGAGCTACTTCTGTGAGAATCGCTGCAGGAACGGCTGCCCCTCCAGAGGGGGTTACTGCTGGTGTTACACAATCTTAACCCAAACTTGCCAAGACTCAAAAAACATACTCATAAGCCTCTACCACCGGAGCTGCTGTCGGTGAGCTGGTCAGCCCTCCCGGAGGAGCAGGTACCTTTGATCCGATCACCACCGCATCCACCTGAGTGGTCTGGTCTCTTTGAGATCCATTCCCAGATGGAATGTCATCAAACACTATCTTCTTAGAAACATGAAAACCTTCTTTGTCCATTGAAGTGAGGATACCTCCCCAGCGGAGTCACCAAATGTAGGAGGGTAGTGAGACTGGGGTCTATGAATAACTGGAAAGGGTGAGGCGTGACCCACTCCAATGGACGCTGCCTGCAAGGTCTTCAAGGTCTCCTGGTGCAACTTCTGAAGAAAACTTCTCCTTCTTGTAACAATGGAACTCAAGTTTCAACTCACTCCCTGCAAGAAGATGAACTTTCACAGAAAAAATAGTAATTTTCTCAAGGGTAACACCTGAGAGTGATGGCTGTCAGTGGGGAGTGAAGGAACAAGGCAATCAGCACTAAGAGAATGAGCAGGGAGAGAATACTAGGTAGGTCTGGTGATATTTTAGCAGAGTAACAGTGCAATTTCTATTGTCTCTCTATTGACCTTGCCCAGAGGTCTATTTATACATGGGCGTTAGGGGTGAGCTGGCATTTTTTGGGCGCCAAAATTGAGAGAGTTGGTGGGGGACAATGTCTGAAGTGTACCATTTGTCCCTACCTGTAGAAGCCTGCCTGTCCCCTCTGCTGGCGCCACCTGGCGCCGACCAAAGGTCAAAAAGCACATATGTCCCCTAACGGAGACAAAATATCAGATTTGGTAATTATCCTTTGAAACGGTAACTTGTGGTGCAATTTTGCAAATCTTGAGAGAGGGGACCTTAAGGACTCCTTTCCTTTAAAAAATGTTGTTTTTCTTGAGAGGGACCTTGAGGAACCCCTCTTCTGGAAAAGTCATTTCTTTGTAAAGAGTTTATTTCTTGTGAGTAGCCAGCTCTTCGGTTGCTCACTTCACTTGTGACTAAGTGTGCAGTGTGTGTAGTCTCGAGTGACTTCTGGGTCTTCCTACTAGTATTCTCTCAATCCTATAGTGCTATGTGGTTGAGATTGCTCAACATACCTTGTCCCTCAGCCGCCAAGCCAAAACTCCCAGGAGGTCCCAACGCGCCTGTTAGAGCCCTGCTTGCTCGACTAGGCAACCTGTACAAGAAAGTAAAGTGTTAGTGCTGTTGTTCATTTAGAGACTGATGTTTCATGCTGAGGAGTTGTTCGTGATAGCTACTCTCTCAATATGAGTTTCCGTCGAGACCCCTATAGCAGCAGTTCTTGAATAACATTTCTGCAGTGACCCTTGTAGTGGCGCTGAGCCTTGCAGTGACGGTGACTCTCTCGACTGTAATTACTGTAGTGACCCTTGCAGCGGCGCCGACCCTTGCAGTGGTACTTCTTAATTTTGGATTTATGTGGTGACCCTCGCGGGCACTTCTCGAATGTTGTTGTTGTAGTGATCCTTGATGTAGTGGCGTTGACCCTTACAGCGGTGCTGACACTTGAAGCGGCGCCGACCCTTGCAGCGGCGCCGACACTTGCAGCGGCGCTGGCACTTGAAGCGGCGCCGACCCTTGCAGTGGCGTGGACCCTTACAGCGGCGCTGACGCTTGAAGCGGCGCTGACCCTTGCAGCGGTGCGGATACTTGCAGCGACACTGACTCTTGCTGCGGCGCTAACACTTGAAGCGGCGCCGACCCTTGCAGCGGCGCGGACACTTGCAGCGGCGCTGACCCTTGCAGCGGCGCTGACACTTGAAGCGGCACGGACACTTGCAGCGGCGCTGACCCTTGCAGCGGCGCCGACCCTTACAGCGGCGCGGACACTTACAGCGGCGCGAACACTTGCAGCGGCGCTGACACTTGAAGCGGCGCCGACCCTTACAGCGGCGCCGACCCTTGCAGCGGCGCTGACACTTGCAGCGGCGCCGGCACTTGAAGCGGCGCCGACCCTTGCAGCGGCGCTGACACTTGAAGCGGTGCTGACCCTTGAAGCGGCACGGACACTTGCAGCGGTGCTGACCCTTGTAGCGGCGCCGACCCTTGCAGCGGCGCGGACACTTGCAGCGCCGCTGACCCTTGCAACGGCGCTGGCACTTGAAGCGGTGCCGACCCTTGCAGCGGCGCTGACACTTGCAGCGGCACTGATCCTAGAAGCGGTGCTGGGGGTTCCTGCTGAATATGAATTTCTGTCGGGACCCTGGGGTGGTTCCTTCTCAATTATGCGTTTCTGCCGGGACCCTAGGTGGGTTCCTTCTTAATACGAGTTTATGTCGGGACTCTGGGGGGTTCCTACTCAATATGAGTTTCTTTCGGGACCCTGGGGGGTTCCTACCCAATATGAGTTTCTGCCGGGACCCCGGGGGGTTCCTGCTCAATATGAGTTTCTGTCGGGACCCTGGGTTTCTTCTCAGTATTTCTAATAAAATATTATTTTTACTTTTCTATAGGTAGACACCCTTCTATATATACATATGCATATCATTTACTGTGGGATTGTGGGATATTCGGACCAATGTAAATGAGACGATGATTGGGGTTGATGATTAGCCGAACTAATAATCCTTATAGTATATATTGTGTGAACTATATATACTTCATGATATTCTACTTATGTGTGAAAGTAGACTTTTAGATGATATATATATATATATATATATATATATATATATATATACACACATCTAAATGATAAATTAAGTAGACAGAAACTTAATTTTAAGATTAAAAATAGATTGGGAATATCTAGAGTAAATTAAGTAGTGAAACTTAATTGTGAAAGTCGGATGATAAATCTGAAATGCTTTATAAATTAAGTAATGAGACTTTATTATGATGATTAAATATAATACATGTTAATGTTATACGAAAACTGAAATACGCGAGGATGTTAATAATAAAGCCTGCTGTATAGGCAGTAGGGGAGAGTAGACCATTGATTAGACCAGTAATATACTTTAGTCACGATAGCTTGGGTATGATGGCTAGTTAGGCTAACACTACACCAAATCTGCCCATTTGTCAAGGTCATTGACCTTGACAAATCCACCTTGTCAAGGTCAATGACCGTGACATTTCGAGGCGAGACAACTTTTTTTGTCACGGTCGTGTCACGGTCATTGACCTTGACACAAAACTCGCGTTTTGTGTCACGGTCGTGTCGCGGTCAATGACCGTGACACGTTTGTCACGGTTATAAACCGTGACAAAGCCGTTACCCTTTTTAAAAAATTGTCACGGTCAATGACCGTGACAATTCTGGGCAGAATTAAAAAAAACTGTTGGGTAGTATGGCCACTGCCACTGCCCAGCAGTATATTTGTACCTGTTATAGCAATGTTGTACCTGTTCCAAACATCATATATCCGAACAAACTAAAGATAATGCAAATATATATTCAAATAAGAAACTATTTAAAAAGAAACAACATCACCATCATTTTATCTCAAATCTACAAACTATTTGCATGGAAAAGAGATTTTGTACCGCGACGCTCGGGAACACCTCCTTATCCTTCCCTTCTCGTCCGAATAGCCACATAAGTATAGAGCATATGTGGACTACCCTTAGGGCCACTCCCTGTCCCCTAAATTGAAATAAAGTAAAATTAGTATCCGCCCCTCAAATATAGATAAATATAAATCATAATTGAAATCGAAATCGAAATTGACATATAAATATAAATACATTACCTGTAGTGTCACTCAAACAGCTAACTTGAGCTCATATGGCACCTCCTTCCAACTAATGTACCCCGGGAAATCGTGTCAATTATAATTCTCTTCATATCTAAACACTAAGAAATACCATAATCCTATGGAGTTATGTGTTGCAAATTCCTTCCAACCGTTGTGTAGACAAAAATCAGCAGTTGAAGTTGTCAATTCCACCTTTCAATGGTCTCCCATGTTTTGCTAGAAGTTCCAAGTGGTGGGGTGGAATTGACAACTTCAACTGGTGATGTTTGGCTACATAACGGTTAGGAGGAATTTGCAGAGCATCGCTCCATAGGATTATGGCATTTCTTAGTGTTCGGATAGACGAAGAGATTCAGTCTCCTCTCCACAAATAGGACACCCCACATAACTATGTACTAATCACCTATTAAAGGTAAGAAGCGTATATTCATGGATTAGTATAAACAAAACTTAGATGTAGTTGGAATATTTATGTATTAATCTCCTCTCCACACACGCACACTACACAAGAGTGAAAATGATAAAGTGTTGATCAAGTAAAAGCATTAAAAATGGATGTTTCGGTACAAATTGAAATATTTATTACAAATTGAAAAATTATTTCAAATTCGGGTTATCATAAAAAATGGATTGATATTCGGTAGGAGCGGCCAAGTCATCCACACTACTATTTAGACGCCTTGGCGCGTGTTGGACAATTGGCCATGGCTCGTTGTTGATATATTCCGAGTAAAACACTTGCTTAACCTTTTGAAATGCACAAACAAACGGCTCATCGCTCACGTGGTCGTTGCTCTTCAACTTGGACAAGTCAACCATGATCAAATTGGTGACAGGATCAACTTTACAAGCATTTTTATCCTCAACTATTACCCATTCACAGTAGAATACAACCTCTTTGAAGCTTATATAATCCAATTCAAATATATTTTGGATTACACCATAGTAAGTCATTTCAGCTTCAACGAGGTTTTTATCTTTTGCGCTCGCTCGAAAGAAAGTAAGAGCCTTGTATGAAATTCCCGAGTTCTGTACATTTGTACTTTCCTCGTACACTTTAGCGCCGAAAATGTAACCGTTCAATAGATATTTTTTGTACTCTTGTGCCACGAACAAGGGTCCAGTGGCTAGACGAGCAAGCCTTGATGTCGCATCACCCATCTTTAGGAGCTGAGAATATAGATAAATTAATTATATTAGTGGTAAAATTTGAGTGTAATGTAACGTTATATAACATGTGTTTTCATTATAATTACCTCTTGTGTCAACCATAGCCTAAATTCGATGTCTGATTGTACCATTATTTTTCGTCTTTTATTGTTCTCACAGGCTTCATATTTACTGCATATTACAAAATTAATCATGTATAAAATAATCTCAAATAATGTTAAACATTATAATATTCGAAACTTACTTTTTCCATTCTTTGACATCTTCATGTGTGTCAAATAGATAACGAGCTACTTGTTCATGTTGCAAACTCGTTAATTTCACTCGTTTTCCCATCACATTACCACCATCATTGAGGAATTCATCAGTGTCATCAACGTTGGTCGAGTCAGGCATATATTCCCGAGTATATATTGATGACTCCACGGTGATGTATTCCTCTGCAATTGATCCTGCAATATATCGCGTATTCTTGACGTAATCTTTAAAAACTTTCATCAATCTTTCAAACGGATACATCCACCGATATCTAACTGGACGACAAAGAAGTGCCTCGTCGCATAGGTGTACCAACAAGTGAACACTTATGTCAAAGAATGCTGGGGGAAAGTACTTCTCCAATACACAAATCGCTTCGTTCACAGCCAATTTTGCGGCCACTATGTGTTCTCGATTCACTACTTTCTCACACAAGAGGGAGAAGGTAATACTAATTTGCATAATAGCCCTACGCAAATCCTTGTGCTTGGAGAAACAGTGCTTAAACAATAAAGGAACCAATTGCATGATCACATGCCAATCGTGGGACTTACACTTATGTAAATCATGAGTAACATAATTCACAATCCTTTGCAAGTTGGACGAAAAAGTAGATGGGCCCTTCAAATTAAATATTGTGTCTAGAAGCACCTTCCTTTCCTCACTCGTCAAAGTAAACGCACCAGGGTGAATTATTGTCCTTCCCCTACTATCTTCTTTCAACCATAGTTGTGGTTTAAGTTTTAACGTTTTAAGGTCTTTTCGTGCATTTTCTCCATCCTTTGAATGACTCCCCCCAAGGCAAGTACCCACAATATGTTCAGCGAAGTTCTTCTCTGCATGCATCACATCCAATACATGGTGCACCGGGTTTTTCTTCCAATAAGGCAAGTCAAATAAAATTGACCTCCGAGACCATGCCTTTCTTATCTCAGTTTCATTCCCAGTTAGGGTCTTCTTATGCTTGACATTCTTAAATTTGGGATTCTTACCTGGCATATTTGGGCCACAATCAGAAGATTTACTTTCAATTTTTGAACCCGAAAGTTGTCTCGGCGGTAGCCTATGTTCAACTCCGCCCAATAAAAAATTGGAACCTTTCTCAAATCTGAAACTATGAGCTGGGGGTAAAAACCTCCTGTGGTAATGGTATACATTTTTTAAGCTAAAGGAAAGACGAAGAGATTCAGTCTCCTCTCCACAAATAGGACACCCCAAATAACCATGTACTACACATCCGGATAATGTCCCATAAGCTGGAAAATCATGAATTGCCCACATCAACATAGCTTTCAGCGTAAACTCTTCTTTTCTAAAAGAGTCCAATGATTGTACACCCTCTTCCCACAACTCATTTAATTCTTCTACCAAAGGAGCCAGGTATATATCAATGTCTTCACTTGGTGCCTTTAGCCCAGGTATCAATAAAGCCATCATCGAAAATTCAGGTCTCATACACTGTGAAGGAGGGAGGTTGAGTGGGGCTAGGATCACTGGCCATACACTCTGATTGGTGCTTAGATTTCCAAATGGATTGAAACCATCTGTTGATATAGCCAAACGAATGTTGCGTTGTTCTCGAGCAAAATCGGGATACTCATAATTCATCCTCCGCCAGACAGTAGAATCAATAGGATGACGCATGATATTACCCCCTACTTCTACCCTAGCATGCCAAGTCATTGCCTCTGTAATCCATGGTACTGTGAAAAATCGCTTTAATCTAGGCCCAACGAGAAAATATTTCAGTACTTTTTGAGGAACTTTTGAGCTTGTGCCTTCCTTACTAGTAGATTGGACATATCTAGGTTCATCGCATACCGGACAACGATCGAGATTTTCATACTTCTTTCGGTATAGTATGCAGTCATACACACAAGCATGAATCGATTTATTCTTCATTCCTAAACCTTTCAATCTGTTCTTAATAACAGGATAGCTATTTGGAAGTGTATTCACCTTGGGTAATAAGCCCTTCACCCATTTCAGAATTCCCGTCACGCTATTGCCAGACAAACCGTACTGCGTCTTTAAACTGTGCAAACCAACCATGTCATGTAAAGTTGTTTGATCTTTCTCACAGCCGGAGTATAACAGTTAGGTCGCCTTAAATTTTAAACTTTGGTAGTCATCGTCATGTTTTATCGTGTTATCTTCACGAGCACTTGAATCTTCTACATCATCAGTAACCTCATTCTCCTCAGCTTCATAAACTCCGTACGCATCATCAACTAAATCCTCTAACATATTATGATCTATGTCGTCCCCTTCTTCATCTATTCTACTTGTTGAAGGTTGTTGTGAAGGTTGGTCGGGGACAAAAGGAACTTTCAATTCACCGCGAAAACTCCAAAATCGATAACTATCTTGCATACCCGATCTTAACAAATGTAGTTCAACTATTTTCCACTCAAACACCTTACCATTCTTACACCTAGCACACGGACACATAAACTCTTCATCATTACGACATCTCTTTGCATATTTCACACATTCGTTAGCACCTCTGCGAAACACATCCCCCATTCTATTAGTCTCACCCATCCACTCTTTGTATTTCGGATATCCCATCACAGCTACCACAACTAAACACCTATTAAAGGTAAACAAAACTTAGATTTACAGTATGTTTTATTTAATTATCCCATCATTTAATTATCCTATTAAAGGGTAAGTGGTCCTATCCCATTCAAGAATGCATTTTTCAGTAATATACTTAACAGCTCATGCACATTGTTACGATTTGAAAAAAATTCGCCAGCATATACCCTTAGTTCTCCAAGTACACGACGTAGATTGGCAGGTGTGAGTGTTATTTCAATTGGTCAATTAAAATAACAGTCACACTTGTCAATCTAGTATGTACCCAGAGAACATTAAGATACGACTGCAGAACTTCCTCCAAAAGTAACAACTTTAAGCCAATAAGAATATTATACAGTCTCAAACTGTCCAAACGGGACAATTCGAGAGATCTCATTACAGGGGTAATGACTCTCGAACGGGTCTAAGGGTTATTGAATGCGTACGCATAAGAACTAGAATGCTAGTATCTATGCGCACTATGTTTCAAATAAATTCATTGCTGTAAAATAAATGTTATTAGTACAGATAAAAAAAAATGTTAATAGTACACATTTTAACTTAAAATATTATGGCAAGTTGAATGATGGTGTGCTAACCCTAAAAAATGTTTGATTATATATACATGTGTGCAACATATATATATATATATATATATATGAGGTGTTTTAAGCAATTTTAATTTTACTTTTTATGTTTTATGAATTTATATACCACGGGTAAATTATTTCAATAACTTATTATTTTGTTGTAAATTTATTATAAATCTTTACTCTAATTAAATTTAGAGGTGGTAATTTAAGTGTGTTATACAAGAACTTATACAAAACCATATGTAATTATGAAAATATATTTGTCACTTTTTCTACACGGTAAGCAATTAAATATGATTATTTGTGTCATATATAAGTAAAATCGGAGTTTATTATTTGTGTTTTATGATCATGTCAATTTTTTTTGGTTCGTAACAAAGGATCAGCCTTAATTCACTAACTTCGTATTGCATGCAAGTCGTCTTAATATATTCGTCAAAAATAATTTTCACTAATTAAATTCAATTCATCATATATTACTGAAATCGAGATAAAACCCTAAGCCAAAATTAGTCAACACCCACCCCCTGCCCCCCTCCACCCCTCCACCACCCCCTCCCCCACCACACACCACACACACAAACACACACACACACCCCCACCCCCTGCCCCCTCCACCACCCCCTCCCCCACCACACACACACACACACACACACCACACCACCCCCTGCCCCCCTCCACCACCCCCTCCCCCACCCTGCCCCAACCCCCACACACGCACACACATACACACATATATATATACACATACAAACATAAATATACACACAAATATATATATAAATGGAAGAGAGAGAGAGAGAAATTGGACCTGAAATTAGAGAGAGAGAGAGCAGCATCGAGAGAGAGAGAGAGAGAGAGAGAGAGAGAGAGAGAGAGAGAGAGAGAGAGAGGAACGGTGGGAGGGAAAAAAGAAGGGGGAAAGGGTTTTTGCTGGAAAATTTTTCACTGTCGTGTCAAGGTCATTGACCGTGACAATTAAATTTGTCTCGGACTTGTCACGATCATTGACCATGAAAATTAGTTGTCACGGTCGTGTCAAGGTCAATGATCGTGACATAAAACGCGTGTTTTTTGTCATGGTCAATGACCTTGACAAGGCTGGCCGGCTGAAAGGTGACAATTTTCCCATTTTGGTGTAGTGTAAGTATAGAACATTAGGTGTGCATATTAGATGAGAGGTGAAGAGACTCAATAGAGTGTGTGTGAACCTACCATGGGTAATCAATAACCGATTTTAATTGCGATAAATTATTTGTTAAATATTTTCAAACTGTTTTGAGGACTAACTCTTTCTGTAAAAATGTTTTCAAAATCTTTTAAGTGTCCAGCCACAAGGGAACCTTACTTAAGTTCATTCCAAGGATTTAGAGTTGTAGCACTGTAGATGCTTACAGGATCATTGAGTATCCGACTCTTTCATTCAGATCTAGCATAGGATATTATTCATATGTTTCAAATGTAGACTTGTTGTCAGTTGACTCCATTATAGTTCCAGATTTATATCACTTTTACTTTGTAGTTGGATTGCGAATATTTACTTGGTTATGGTTATAGCCGACGGTTTATTTAGCTTGACTTAGTTTCTTTTACATATTAGTGTTGGTTTGGATTCTAGTATCTTGTGTATGTTGTTTTAGTTTTCAAACTATTATATTATCCTGTTTTATTTGAAAGAAAATTTGGCACCGATTTAATTAACTTAGATGGTTAGTAATTAATTTTTTTTTGACAGTGATGCTGAGAATGAACCGTTTGAGAAACCTGTTTTAAATTGATGAAGCCTGATCACCCGATGTTTAATTAGACGGGGTGTCACAGATGGTATCAGTGCACCAGGCTCTAATGTCCAAAGAATCTATATGGATTACTACATTTTCAGCGTATCGTTTGTTTGACATAGAGACCTATTATTAGGATTGTTGCTTATATCTTTATGTGCCTTGAGATATCATGTTCCTGTTATTAAATTTTGTATAAAGTGTGTGCTTATACGATTCGATCTATTTTCAGATGTCGTCGAGGAGAGAGCGAGCTGATAAGGCTACAGTCAGAGATGAGGTGGAGGAGGATCCTCGGGAGGAGCAGGTACCGCCACCACCACCATAGATGACTTCTATTACTCAGGTGGCAGTGATAGTGGCTCAGGCAGTAGAGATAGCTATGAGGGCCATGGTATCCCACTTCCCTCAGCCTCAAGCTCAGCAGCCCACAGAACCAGCTATTCCGGCCCAGCTAGGGCCAACCACTTGTCATAGCATCAGAGAAACCTTCCAGAAGGGTTATCCGCCCGAGTTTCAGGGTGGGACGAATGTAGTGGAGGCTTGTCTTTGGAAGAAAAACATTCAGTCAAACCTGCGCGTGCTAGATTGTTGTGAGGTTCAGCATAAGATGTTGGCCGATTTCAAGCTGACAGGGGAAACCCTTCAGCGGTGGGAGTCAGTGACCACAGCTAAGGAGAGAGAATCGATGACTATTTTGGAGTTCTGGGTGCGGTTTGACCGTAAGTAGGGACGCATAGATGAGGAAGAAATTTTATGAGGTATGTTGGGGTGACATCTCAATTGTGGATTATGAGGAGCAGTTCACAAGCCTAGAAAATTTTGTACCAGATGAGGTGAGCAAACAAGAGAGGAAGAAGGAAAAGTTTATCGATGGCTTGACTTGGAGGATCAGGCAACACTTTATTAGTAATCCCGCATTGACGACGTATATTGATGTTGTTAATGTGACACTTTTACACTATCAGGACTTCTGTTTCCATCGTAAGGGAAGTAAGAGGGGAGCAGAGTTTATGCAGTAGGGAAAGATTGGGGGGAGCAGTGTTAGTGGGACATCACCCCAGCAGCAGCAGATAGGGGGCACACATGGGCAGAACTCCTGGCAAGGGAACTCTACCAAGAAGATTAGATTTGATGGGTATCTATCAGATAGACAAGTCCAGTAGGGTCCCCAGTAACAGTAGCAGGTCCCTCGGGGTCATCAAGGCCAAGGGAACCAAGGGGGTGGCCACCAGGGACAGGGCCACCAGGGCCTACGTCAAGGCTAGTAGGGCCAAGGTCAGAGGCAGTTTCAGGGTAGTGTTTCACAAGTGGTCATCAGGGTTACAAGAGTAGGGCTTGTCCACAGCTTATTGGGGCACACCGTCAGGTTTCTCAGCAGGGGCAGCAGGCTCCAGCTCTAGCACCAACCCCACCCCACCAGTAGGGCCAGATGCATTAGGGGCGTGTATGCAATGTTCAGGATGTGCCTATACCTCTAGCGCCACCTGCAGTAGCGGGTACGTTTTCTATTCATGGATATGAGGGGAGAGTACTATTTGACACTGGAGCATATCACTCATTTATTAAGACTAGATTTGCATGAGTCGTCGGTTTATTAGAGACAGTCGACAGTCTCCTTATGTGTGTAGATTCACCGATGGGTAGTGGTTCATTTATTTATGCGATCTTTGGAGGTGTCGATATTATGATTGGGAGACTGATCTTAGAGGCAGACCTCATAGTGTTAGATATGGAGGGGTATGACGTGATTCTAGGTATGGACTGGTTAGCAGGCTATAAAGCGACGGTAGATTGCTATGAAAGGGTGACTTTATTTTGAATTTCGGGACAGGAAATGTTCCTGGTGGCGATGCCTCTTCCTGAGGGAGGATCGCGCACTCATTTATATTAAATCGAGGAGGAAAACTCGCAGGAGGTGGTCATTCCCTTAGATTCAATTCTTGTAGTGAGGGATTTTGAGGACGTGTTCCAAGAGATACCAGGTCTACCATCGGTCCGGGAAATAGAGTTTGTCATTGACTTACACCGGGTACGAGATCGATTTCCAAAGCATCGTATCGCATTACCGCCTTAGAGATGAGGGAGCTGAAGGAGTAGATTCAGCAACTCTTGGGTCAGGGTTTCATACGACAAAGTACATCGCCTTAGGGCTCTCCAGTGTTGTTTTTGAAGAAAATGGATGGTTCACTTTGCCTATGCATTGATTATAGGGAGTTGAAGAAGGTAGAGATATGTAACAAGTATTTTTTACATAGGATTGATGATTTATTTGATCAGTTAAGAGGGGCTGCACACTTGTCCAAGATCAATTTGACGTTAGTCTATCACCAGTTGTATATTCGAAAGGAGGATGTTCCTAAGACCTCTTCCCTATCACGATACGGGTCCTACGAGTTTAAAGTGGTGACATTTGGTCTCACAAATGCACCTGTAGTGTTCATGGATCTCATGAACAGAGTATTCTGGGAGTTTCTGGATTGGTTTGTGGTAGTATCATCAATGACATCCTAGTTTACTCAGGGATAGAGGAGGAGAATGACAAGCATTTAAAGATGATTCTGCAGACGTTATGGGACCATTAGTTGTACGCCAAATTCAGTATATGTGCATTTTGGATTCGGGATGTATAGTTTCTCGGCCATATTGTGTCCGACATGGGCATAGTTGTTGATCCAAGTAAGGTATCAGTGGTGAGGGAGTGGGGGCAACCCACTACACCGAGAGATTCGTAGTCTCTTAGGCTTGGCCAGATATTACCATCGCTTCATCAAGGGGTTTTTAAAGATTACTGGTCTTTTAACAAACTTGACTCGTAAGGGATTACCATTTTTGTGGAGCAACCAATGTCAATTGGTCTTTGATGACCTAAAAGATAGATTGACTTCAGCACCCATACTTGCATTGCCTAGGAGTGGGGTAGAGTATCGGCACTACACCAAAACTGACGATTGGTCACGGCCAAAATCCCTGACCAAAGTTGTGGGTCGCGGACTTGGGTCGTAACCATTTCGAGCGTGACCATTTTTGTGGGTCGCAGCCCAAGCCCGTGACCAAAAAATGGTCACGGCCGAGAAGGGTCACGGTAAATGGTCGCAGACTTGGACCGTGACCCACGCCGTGATGGGTCGCGGACCTCATTCGTGACCCACAACTGTGACAAATTCGTTGCGGCCAAAGTTCGCGATCCACAACCGTGACAAAAAATTTTTAAAAAAAATGGTCGTGGTCCTCATCCGTGACCCATAATCGTGACAAATTGGTCGCGGGGAAAGTCCGCGACCCACGACCGTGACAAACAAATTTAAAAAAAATTGGTCGCGGCCCAAGTCCGTGACCCATTACCATGACAAAATATAAAAAAATGATCGCGGACTTTGGCCGTGACCCACAACCGTGACCAAAACAATAAAAAATAAAATGATCGCAGCCCAAGTCCGTGACCCATAACCATGACGAAAAAAATAAAAATGGTCATGGACAAAGTCCATAACCATATTTAACTATAATTTTATAAAAAAATGTATTTGTTTGGTCCAATCCTAAAATTGAGGGTTCTGTGAGTGCACCGTCGGTTGCTACGTGTAACGTTTGACGCGTACGAGGTGTTACAAATATTTATTATTGGCAAAACAATAAAAAAAATCACAAATTGTGAATCGAGAACGTTGTTAATAAACAAATATATATACAAACTTAAAAATATTACACGTCTTAATAATTCACAGACCAAAAAAAAATTGGACAGAGTTTCCTCTATTTTCTTGACATTCCAAAACCTGTTAATATAAAACCTGCTTATTATAAAGCCCCCACGGCCATAAAATTCAACAATCAAATTATAAAAGGCCGCACGACCATAGAACTAAACAATAAAATCCCCCACGGCTGTAACACAAAAACAAAATCCTGAATGTCCACAACATATAAACAATCTTCATGCTGTAAACCATTGCCTCCTTCATTTGTTCCGCGTGAAAAAATCCTACAAATGATAGGATACATAAAAAAAATATCACTAACCAAGTAGTTTAACAAAAAAATTGATCAAGCTGAAAAATTGCATATATGAGTTAAAATTATCAACATATCAATATTCTTAAGCCTAAGTCTAGAAATATACAAATTATCATCGTATTCTCAAACCGGGAGATCCACGGTTGCGTGGTCAGTTCCTACGAGTTACATTGGTCCCGTACGAGGTGTTGGTGTCACCCATGGGGCCGTTCGGGGGCTGTTTCGAGTTTTCACCCACTAACACCATATTTTTAAGCCTAAGTCTAGAAATATGCAAATTACCATTTTATTCTGAAACCGGGAGTTCCGCGGCTGCATGGTCAGTTCCTACGAGTTACATTGATCCCGTGGGAGGTGTTGGTGCCACCCACGGGGACGTTCGGGGGCTGTTTCGAGTTTTCACCCTCTAACGCCATGTTTTTAAGCCTAAGTCTAGAAATATGCAAATTATCATCGTATTTTCAAACGAGAGACCCGCGGCTGCGTGGTCAGTTCCAACGAGTTACATTGGTCCCGTGGGAGGTGTTGGTGCCACTCACGGGGACGTTCGGGGGCTATATCGAGTGTTCACCCTCTAACGCCATGTTTTTATGCCTAAGTCTAGAAATATGCAAATTACCACCGTATTCTCAAACTGGGAGTCCCACGGCTGCCTGGTCAGTTCCTACGAGTTACATTGGTCCCGTGGGAGGTGTTGGGGCCACCCACAAGCCGTTCGGGGGCTGTTTCGAGTTTTCATCCACTAACGCCATGTTTTTAAGCCTAAGTCTAGAAATATGCAAATTACCCTCGTATTCTCAAATCGGGAGTCTCATGGCTATGGGGTCAGTTCCTACGAGTTATATTGGTCCCGTGTGAGGTGTTGGTGCCACCCACGGGGCCGTTCGGGGGCTGTTTCGAGTTTTCACCCTCTAACGCCATGTTTTTAAGCCTAAGTCTAGAAATATGAAAATTACCATTGTATTCTCAAACCAAGAGTCTCGTGGCTGTGTGGTCAGTTCTACGAGTTACATTGGTCCCGTGGGAGGTGTCGGTGCCACCCACGGGGCCGTTCGGGGGTTGTTTCTAGTTTTCACCCTCTAACACCATGTTTTTAAGCCTAAGTCTAGAAATATGCAAATTACCGTCGTATTCTCAAACCGGGAGACCCACGGATGCGTGGTCAGTTCCTATGAGTTACATTGGTCCCGTGGGAGGTGTTAGTGCCACCCACGGGGCCGCTCGAGGGCTATTTCGAGTTTTCACCCTCTAACGCCAAGTTTTTAAGCCTAAGTCTAGAAATATATAAATTACCGTCGTATTCTCAAACCGGGAGACCCGCGGCTCCGTGGTCAGTTCCTACGAGTTACATTAGTCCCGTGGGAGGTGTTGGTGCCACCCACGGGGCCGTTCGAGGGTTGTTTTGAGTTTTCACCCACTAACGCCATGTTTTTAAGCCTAAGTCTAGAAATATGTAAATTACTGTCATATTCTCAAACCAAGAGTTCCGCGGTTGCGTGGTCAGTTCCTATGAGTTACATGAGTCCCTGGGAGGTGTTGGTGCCACCCATGGGGCCGTTCAAGGGATGTTTCGAGTTTTCACCCACTAACGCCATGTTTTTAAGCCTAAGTCAAGAAGTATGCAGATTACAGTCGTACTCTCAAACCGGGAGTCTCGGGGTTGCGTGGTTAGTTCCTATGACTTACATTGGTCCCGTGGGAGGTGTTGGTGCCACCCACGGGGCCATTCGGGGGCTGTTTTGAGTTTTCACCCTCTAACGCCATGTTTTTAAGCCTAAGTCTAGAAATATTTAAATTACCATCGTATTCTCAAACCGGGAGACCCGCGGGTGTGTGATCAGTTCCTACGAGTTACATTGGTCCCGTGGGAGGGGTTAGTGCCACCCACGGGGACGTTCGGGGGCTGTTTCGAGTTTTCACCCACTAACGCCATGTTTTTAAGGCTAAGTCTAGAAATATGCAAATTACCGTCGTATTCTCAAACCGGGAGTCCCGCGGCTGCGTGTTTTAAGCCTATGTCTAGCCATTGGTGTTGAGAATCCGATTTCTGCACAAGATGGTGAACCTCACTGTGGTGGCACCTCAGCACTTGGTACCCTTGGGTTGTTTCCTCTCGACATTATCTACAAAAATTAAAAAATATACGTGACTAAATAATTATAGTAATATGAAATTATAACTAATTAATTAATCTTAATTAGATAGATAGATAGATAAATAGATAGATAGATAGATGCCTTTTCAAAGTAAGACTTTAGAATAAGTTCAATGTGTCTGATCTCCATCCATTATGTATTAGTTTTTAAGAACCTATGAATTTTTGCATGTGGCCAACTAGGAGGAAGGGTATCTATGATTGATGTGTATATGTCAGTGACATGAACTCGAAATCCCTTATTTCTCAATTTGTTACCAAGATTCAATTTTACATGCATGTGGCGTGAGACATCACAGTCTATGTCAATGCTCTCTGTACGCAGTTGTAACCATAATGGGTGGATTTTTTTTCCACCATCTCCAACAACGTAACCAAGGTCAGGGCTATGTCTGGATTATATGTGTGAAATATATTTTGTATAACGTCATCCCAATTTTTTGGTAGAGAAAATATATTTTGAGGCACTATATGGGAGACCTTGTCGTTCACCCGTATGTTGGTTAGAGGTGGGGTACAACAAGTTGTTAGGACCCAAGATGATTCACGATACTACTGCCAAAATTGAGTTGATTCAAGGATTCATTCGTATAGCTCAGGATATGGAAAATAGTTATACTGACGCCGACATGAGACATGTGGAGTTAGAGGTTGGTGAGCAGGTGTTGGTTCGAGTATCTCTTATGAAGGGGATTATGAAATTTGGCAAGAAAGGGAAGTTAGTACCGAGGTATATGGGGTCGTTTCCTATTATATAGAGGGTGGGACTGGCAGCATATAGACTGGGACTTCCAGAGCATATTTAGCGGATACATGATGTGTTCCATGTGTTATCACTGAAGAAATACAGGAGGATCGAGAGGGCCTATTTGCACGTTCCACTTGCGGAGATTGACTTACAACCAGAAATGTCATATGAGGAGAGGACGGTGGCTATTCTAGACCGTGGTGAGCATAAATTACGGTCCAAGGTTGTGCCCTTGGTACGAGTTCAGTGGGATCACCACAATGTTGACGAGTCGACTTTGGAGCGATAGGATGACACGCGAGAGCAGTATCCGAAGTTATTTACCGTAGGTATGTCCTAATTTCAAGGACAAAATTCATTTGTAAGGGGGTAAGTAAGTAACACCCTGTATTTTTGCGTATTTTTAAATTAAATAATTAAAAAATTAATTAAGATAATACGTTTTATTTAAATTACGTGAGTGAAGTAATTTAATGTGATTTAATTAATAAATGTGATTATTAAATATTAATTGAGATATAGATACTAATTAATATATTATTGAAATTTACTATGTGTTAATAGTAAATAATAAAGGATTACCATTATATGGCATAGCGGGTGATATGTGCGTATTCTAGTTTATCTCACTAGGAGTCATGTGTAGACTATTTTGAGGGGAGGAATGAGAAATATATTCTAAGTGACTCGAATGGAAAATTAGAGGTCGCGAATGATTCCGGATGGGTCAAAATAGTCGGAATAGTGTACTTGGGGTATAGTTTTGGTCCTGGGTCAATTTTGGATCAAACCGGCACATATTAAGGGCATTACGGTCATTTTTCTAAAAGAGGTCATGGGACCTACGAAAATTAGAACCATATATCTGATATTTAGAGATTGGGGTTAGGGCTCATAACATAAAAGATTAGAGAGGCCATTAGAGATAAGAGATAACCATATTCCCAAAGCCTAATGAGAGAATTGAGAAGGTGGTAAAGGGTTTCTTGCACCTCAAGACAATTGGAAAAAGAAAATTGGATAAGAAACAGTCAATCATCAGCTAAGAATCACGAAGTCACATCCATAAATCTAAGGAAAGTGTTAATTCCAAATTGAATTAATGTTATAATACCCATGTGGAGGGATTTCATGAATAGATGATTTTTATTTCAAACCTTGATGAAGAGTACGAATTGATTTCATGTTGGGTTTAATTGCATTTAGTTAGGGTTATATCTGTAGAGGATTGTAAATCAGAAGAGTTTTGATTATTACTACGGATTTAAATCTAGGTTTTGAATGGATAAACACAAAACTAGTTTATGAAAGAGTTTTTGGGGGTTGATTCATTCTTGATTGTTTCGATGAAGTTTTAATGTGTTTGAAACGTTAGAAAGCATCCTAAATCTAGTAGAAATAGTTAGGAACAATCTATTGTGAAATTGGTGAAGAATTTATGATATTTCGGTATAAAAAAGGTGTAAAAATGATGCTGCAAAACAAGAACTGATTTGCAGAAAAATGGACCAGTCTGGTCAAGTCCTGGTAAGTGAATCGGTCCGACCTTAACACAAAACAAACCAGTCCGGTCCTTGGAAGTGGATCGGTCCGGTGCTCAGAATTTCTAAAATTTTCCCTTTTCTCTTGTATTCCTAAATGTATGTGGTGGGGGAATACTTATGCACTTGTGAAAATAATATTAGGAGATATATTATTTTATAGTAAGCCTATGAGGGGTGTACGAGAGTGAAGTAAACTCATAAATATATGGTAAAACAAAGTGAATATTAGAGATAAAAACTTCACATACTAGTATAAATAATTTGGTTGTGTGAATACCTATTATATTGACACTTAGGCTATGTGAATACCTAAAGTATTCTTAATTTAGTATTGGGTCAATGACTATCCAGACCAATACATAAAAAATTGATTTGGGGTCGATGATGATCTAGAACAAATCGAAGTTAAAAGATAATGGGTTCAAGGAGTATCCGGACCAATATACATATACATATCATTTACTTTGGGGTCGAGGGACATCGGACCAATGCAAATGATAGGATGACTGGGGTCAATGATTAGCCGAACCAATAATCCTTATAGTAATATTGTGTGAAATATATATATATATATACTTCATGATATTCTACTTATGTATGAAAGTAGACTTGTAGATGATATATATATATACACATACATCTAAATGATAAATTAAGTAGAGAGAAACTTAATTTTAAGATTAAAAATAGATTGGGAATATCTAGAGTAAGTTAAGTAGTGAAACTTAATTATGAAAGTCGGATGATAAATCTGAAATGCTTTATTAATTAAGTAGTGAGACTTGATTGTGATGATTAAATATAACATATGTGAATGTTATACAAAAACTTAAATACGTGAGGATGTTAATAATAAAGCGTGTTGTATGGGCAGTACAGGAGCATTGACTATTGATAAGATTGGTTATATACTTTAGCCGAGATAGCTTGGTAATGATGGCTAGGTGGGCTAAGTATAGGACGTTAGGTGTACACATTAGATGAGAGGTAAGGAGACTCAAGGGAGTGTGCGTGGACCTAACATGTGTAATCAATAACAGATATTAATTGTAATAAATTACTTGTTAAATGTTTTTAAACTGTTTTGAGTACTAACTCTCTCTACAAAAATATTTTCCAAACCTTTTAGGTGTCCAGACACATGGGCGCCTTACTTGAGTTAATTCTAGGGAATTGGAGTTAGGAACTATGGATGATGACAGGATCATTGAGTAATCGACTCTTTCATTCAAATATAGCATAGGATCTCATTTTTATGTTTCATATGTAGACATATTGTTAGTTGACTCCATTACAGTTCCAGATTTGTATCAGTGTTACTCTGTAGTTGGATTGCAGATTTTTCTTGGTTATGGTTTTAACCGACGGTTTATTCATCTTAACTTAGTTATTGTTAGATGTTAGTGTTGGTTTAGATTCTAGTATCTTATGTATGTTGTTTTAATCTTAAAACTATTCTATTATCCTGCTTTATTTGAAAGAAAATTTGGCACCAGTTTAATTAACTTAGGTGCTTAGTAATTAATCTGTTTTTTGGACCGTGATGCTAAGAATAAACCATATGATAAACTTATTTTAATTGGATGAAGGCCTGATCACCCGATGTTTAATTAGACGGGGTGTCACATTTTGGTTCGAGTTTATACCTTCCTTCTGGTTGTAATATCTTATCTTTTTTCCTTCATTTATTCAGTTTTACTATTCTTCTCCGGTTTAGGCCTCTTGTAACTCTCTTTTTATGTGTCGCACCTAAATCCACTATTTTGGCATTGTACCCGTTTCCTGCCTTTAGGCCACTACGTCTAACGACCACCTGACTAACGGCTCATGAAAAATCATCACCTGATGGCGGTTCAACAGTATAACACCTACATACTACACTAGAGGTTCCACACAATAATCCTCTATGAACAGAAAGTTGCAGACATTCTGAGAATAATAATAACATAACATAAGAGATTTTTAGAAAAGAAAATATTTTTATTACATTGCATAAGTAAATATAACTCTCCCCCTCTCCCCTAACTATGAGAGGTTTACTCACTCATATATATATATATATATATATATATATATATATATATATTACACTCTCTCTTACTTACTAAGCTTACTCTCTCTCTTATCAGATATTTCCCTTCTCCCCTCTGATTCCCCCTTACACACATACTGAGCGCTCATTTTATACGCTTCAAGGGCACATACAACTGGCTACCGGAGGCTGGAAAGCTAACTAATTTAAAGCTATACAAATATTAAACTCTATAGCATTTTGCTTTATATAAAGTAATTCTAATAAATGTGACAGGTCTTTTGTCTGGATCTAATTCTCTTTTTGAAAAATGAGGCCATCTGATGGCCCACGAGTCACCTTTTTTAAATGAGTCCACTGTCTTGTAATAACGCAAAGGAATCTTTTACTTTTTCAAAAGGGTCAAAATAAGAGCATTTTTTGTCCTCAATAATTCTTCAGCTAACGAGGGCCCTTCTTTGTCTCATTTGTGTCTTTTTCTACCTTGTCTTTATTTGGTAGAGCATTATTGTTGAAGAATTCATCAATGAGTCATACCACTTTGAGGCTAGCTGTAAAAGCTATCTCTACCATTTCCTTGTATTCTTTCTTGACCCTTCCATTGAATGGTTCATCACCTTGGATAATGAGGTGTTTTTTATGGTATGCAGTGTACCATCTATCTTCACTTGTTAATATCTCCATGATTTATATCGTTTCCATAGCTTGGGCAATCTGGAGTTCGGACTTATCAGCAGTTAGATCTTTAGTCTCGTCTTCGGATAGAATCTCAACATCTTCAAATGAATAACTGGAAAATATAATGAGTCTAAATGCTTAAACTCTCATTCCTCTATGGGAACTTAGAGAAATTTGGTAGATTCTGGCAAACTGGGGAAGAAAGTCTTCTACCTTCTTGATGTACTCATGGGCTATTTTCCCAACAATAATAGAGTCTTCTACAGTCTTTATCTAGACGAGTCCAATGAACCCATGGTCTGCTAAAGTTATCTGAGCTATAGCTACTTGTCTAAAAAGACAAATTTTTAGAACGTCTTTGAAGAAACACCTAATCATTAAGGCATCTCCATTAATCTCGGATAATAACATATTAAAATGTCCAATAATGTTATTAACTTCTTTCTGATAGTCTTCTGAAATTAGAAGATTATTATAACCAAACGGTATAACAATTTTAGTCTTAAAAGTCTTTTTCTAATAACAAAAATTATCAGTTGGTCTAATTTTGGAGCATTCTCCAGAAGTCTGAACATATGTTTGATTCTAAGGTCTAGGATTAGTAATACTACTAAGTTGAGTAACTGCAAGTCTTTGAGTTCTCATGAATCTGGCAATAGCTACCAAATTCTTTTTAAATTATATCCATAGTTTATTCTTTACATTCCACCATAGGGCCTCTATAAGAGTATTCTCACCATCTGAAAAATTTCATCTAAATTTTATCATTTATGGGTATCTGTGGTCTGATTTATATTGGGAAAATATATCTTCCCAATAAGTCTATTATGGAAATTAATTTCATGTCTAGAATTTTCAGGAGAAACTAGAATATCATCAATGTTCTACATGATTGGTCTTTCGTGAGAGTCTTGAATATGAGTTTGTCTTTACGTTACACCATCATTTGGTCATACACGTCTAAGATAGTCTGCAACATCTTCTTTGTTTAGTCTATTTGTTCCAGAGGAACTCATTGTCTCTAAGTCTTCTATTTGCAACATAAAACATGAAGTCATATTAGTGTTGACAAATATTGGTTCTCTAGATATGATGTTTGGAATGGTATTTTTACTTCCCTTAATATTTAGAACAGAGAAGTCATAACCACTAAGCAATTGTTGCTATCTAATAAGTCTATTATTCCTTGATTTGGACAAATCTAAGTCTCTGAATTTTACTGCATAAGAAGAGTCAGTATAAATAGTAAAATGTTTTGTTATAAGAAAAATCATATATTTTTCTATAGCCCTTACTATTGCTAATACTTCTTTTTCATGGGATGTATATCTTGTTTCTGGATTTATAAAAGTTTCAGAACTATATCTATAAAGTTTCTTCTTTTTAGTATGAGGATAATGTCAAAGTATACTGATCCCCATTATTTGTGAGAGGCATATGTGTTTACTATGAATTGATCTTCAACATTGTCTGTTCCTTTTAATTTGGAAGTTGTCATTTTGAAAAAAGGTCTTTAATAAAGTCTTCACCATAATTAAGCAATTCTAAAAATGATTGTAATTATTTTCTATCTTCAAGTTGGTCTAGAAACTCAAGAATATTTTTAGTTATGTGTTCTGCTAAGGATATTTTTTCTTTATTAATATGCATTCCCACATAATCTATTTCAGTCTGAAATAATTGCATTTTCTTTTCTAAAATAACAATACCATGTTTATCTAATTCTAAAATAATCTTCTTAAGATGGTCTACATGTTTTATCTCAGTCTTGTTGGCTACAAGAATATCATCTATGTAAACAATACAAAATTCTGAATAATGTCTATCTATTATCCATTCTTCTTTGGAATACTTGAGGATCATTCAAGTATCCAAATGACATAACTAACCATTCATATTTTTCTTAGGGAACACTAAAGGCTGTTCAAGTTATACTATCTGGATACATCTTTTTTTACCAAACGCCTGATTTATAATCAAAATTACTGAATTAAATTATGTGTTCAATTAGATTAATTAGGTTGTTCTTGTATGGTATTCGATGAGTGCAGTATTTTGCATGAATTATGCCCAAATCTAGACCTTGTTAGGCCCTTTGTATTATAAATAATGAGCTTTTAGAGTTTTTTCATAAATTAAAAGAAAAATGCAAGTTTGAATAGAATTTGAGTTAAAAATGAAATTTTTGTAGCTCTAATTGTAAAATCATAAAGTTCTTCCTGAAATTTAGTTGAATTTGGAGTTAAAACAGAAGAGTTATGAATTTCGAGGTCTAAAATATAAATAAGGGTACATTAGTAATTTTTAAAATTTTATGGGGATGAATTTAAATTAATTTAAGTTATTTATATTTTTACAGGTACCTCTGAATTTTGATTAAGATTCGAGGTCATTTGGTGAAGATATTAAGATTATGGAAAGAATTGAAAGAAGAAAAGAATGCTGGGGCCAAAAAGCATTAAAGAGGAACTTTGAAAATTGCATTGGGTTGTATATTATTGAAGAAGATATATTAATAGAGAAGGCTCTTAGCCTGGTGGTTCTGTGTATATTTTAAAGGCAATATGTCAAGGGTCTAATTCCCCCCTGACACCAATTTTTTAGTAAAAGGCATGCCTAATCATCGCCCACAACAGCAATCGAGTCAGCGCCATTTGGCAGTCAATGCCCATGTCATCAGGCCAGTCCATATCATCTGATTACTCAGCTGCCATGTCATCAGTTGGTCCACATTCAACTACCACATCATCAAAGCCATATCAATCAAAGTTATCAGGTTTTTTACTCTATCAAAATCTCCACAGATAAAGATGAAATCCAAAAATGACTCCCACTCAGATTTTGTCAACTTGGTTAATATATTTTAAAATTTGTTTTTACCAATTTAAAAAGAAGTCTCATTCCTTCCAAGTAGCTCACCCCTAAGCCTATAAATAGGACTCTTGGGTTCATCATTGACAGAGAGTTGTAGAGAGCCACTTTAGAATAATTGTTGGTAGTTTTGTTTTATTTATATTTCAGGGCCAATAATTATTTTATGGGAGGAATTTTGTCAAGAATATTTGTGACATAACATTTGTAAGTCTGTTTATTTAATGAAAATTGGTATTAATTCTTGTAAATTTATTATGTCTACAATTATACTCGCTTAATTTCTTTACTAGGATTAGGTGAAATTTATCATGTTTAATTAATTGTGTGAGATTGAAATTCGTTTTTGTTCCCGATATGTGTGCTAAATACTTTAAAAAAATGGTATTCATTTAAAACGACACGAGAGTGCGTTTTAAACCTTCGACATTGTTTGAAAAAAAAACATTCTTTTTAATTTTAATTATGAGTACTTTTTGATGGGTTATACTTTTATTAAATTGATTGATAGCCCATGCTTAAAGACTATATTGTGAAATTTAAAAGTGAACTTTTTAAGGGAATATGGATTTTCGCCGTCTAAATTTAGAGACATAAAATTTTAGAGTGAATTTTAACCGTGTTATTTTTCGAATTAAATGCGACGAGAGTCAATTGAATTTGAGTTATAAAATCAGGAATGACGAATTTAAATTATTGTGCAGTGTTAGTTTAACGTGATAAATGGATCCAACGTACTAGTTTTCTCGCACACTTGATTATATCTCTCGTACTCCTATTTTTTTATTTGTGTTGCTTAGTTTAATATTACATCTCTTCTTAAAACCCAATCAGCCTAGTTGGACAGTCACAATAATTTTTAACGAAAAAATTGATAAACCCTTGTGGGTTTGACCTGTACTTACACTCGCTATTCTATAATAGTCCGTGCACTTACGGGATTTTATAAAATTGACAACAATTTTTTTGGCGCCTTTGCCACGGATTTGTTCGATTTTTTTGAAAAAAAAGTTGTGACTTTCGGACTAGTTTTTTTTTACTTTTCGCATTTTTGTCAGCAAAAATTCATCCAAATAAAAGTAGAAATTTCTGGAAAAAAAAATCAACAACAATATTTCTATTTTTCTGGGTAAAAGAAAATTGATTTAAGTTTTGTTTTTAATAAATAGCACTATTAGCACTAAGTTTATCCTACAATACATAAAAAAGTGCAAAAACCCGAAAAAAAAAATAAAAAAAAAATCGTGGAAATTTCCACATCCGTTTTTTTCCACTAAAAAAAAAATCAATTTTTTTTTTCCAACAGTAATTCTGTTTTTTTTCGAATATAAAAAAACTGGTTTCATAATTGTGCTTTATTTTTTTTTTGTTAAATTAACCACTAGTGCGTGTGTCGTGTTTTTGTCATTCTCTTTTCTTTAATTTTTTTTGTGTGTCGCACTTTACGTTTGGTGTAGTTTCTTTTATTTTTTTTCCAGAAGCATATTAAAAAAAAGTGAAGAAAAATTCGAAAAAGTGTTCAACGGTGCGTGAACGTGAAGAAAAATTGTGCAATCTTACCACGAGCAGAAAGGACTCTTGGGAACGACTGAAACGTAGGCGGTGGTTCCCTCCGATAACGTCAACTTAAACTTCGGCACGACGTAAACAAGTGACCTTAAAAAGTCCACGCCGGAGGTACGTTTTTGTGTGCTCCTACGTGGTTTAATTTCGTATTTTATTTAGCACGTTGCATAAATTGACTTCGGGGCAAGAACCTATGTGAAAGATAAGGTGTGGATTTTATCACCCTTCCTTGGCCCAAAATTTTTTAATTAACCCAATAATTGCGTATCCCGAGCCATCACATTTAATTTAAAATCAAGTATACATAGTCCTTAGGATATCACATAACTCATAGGAAACCTCTTAACGAGGCTAGAATTAAAAGCTACTCCAACGCGAACTTATCAAATCGATCCCGTCTCACCTTGTCTAGGATTTGTGGATTTTAATGTGTCTTCGCACCGATCACCTACCTGGAGGAAAAAAATGAGATTTGAGGCTATAAGCGTAATTGGTCGTCTTTTAAATTCTCCCTTGTTAAAGAGTAGGAGTTGTCTAATTATGGATATTAATTTGGAGACCCATGTTGTCGTCAATTAATCTCGAAAAAACTTGATTCGAAAATATAAAATTCCCCTCACCTAAATTAGATAATTCAATTTGCTTTGTGTTAGCTAGGAATTACATGGTTTGAGTCAAATTTATTTATTTATTTTTATTTTCTTCACATGAAAAAAATCAAAAAAAGGAGAAAATTTTGAGTGAGCTCAGTGTATGCGAAGTTGGTTTTGAGATCATACCGGTCATTTGTCGAGTGTGGAGTCTAGCTTTCCCGATACTTATGTAGGTAGATTTTTTATTTTCACCAAAATGGGAGATGAGTTAGCAGCACGTGCCCTTAAAGATTACCTTTACCCGACCAGGTTTAGTCAGCCTACATGGATACTTCTACTCGAGAACGCCTCCAATAATTCCCAATTCCATTCGGGAACAATCCAATTATTACCCATGTTTTGAGGTATCGAAAAAGAGGATCCCTACCTTCATGTGCGTGAATTCGAGGAGATATGTGGAACCATTAAGTACCAACAACTCTCCGATGAGATTGTGAAACTCAAATTATTCCCATTCCCGTTGAAAGGCACAGCTAAGAGTTAGTTTAACTACTTGAAACCCGGATCCATGACCACTTGGAACCAAATGAGTGTCGCCTTCCTGCAAAAATTCTTTCCCAATCAAAAGATGGCATCGATATGTCGTGCCTTCAATACATTTAGCCAAAAAGAAGGAGAACCCTTGTGGATGTATTTGGAGAGATTCAAGGACTTGCTACTGCAATGTCCGCACCATGGGATCGTGATGAGACGTCAAGTCCAAATTTTGTATGAGGGGTTCGATTGTACTACTCGATTCACGCATGAGTCATTATGTAACGGTGATTTTACCAAGAAAAGTGAGGTAGACGCGTGGTTATTCCTAGAAGTCATAGCGAACAAGTCCTAGTGATGGGCACCCAATAGAGAATCTAGGTCCACCACGTCCAATAAGGGTTTCGCTCACCAAGTCGAACAAAGTTATGATTTAAATGCCAAAGTTGCCACATTGGCCTGACGTTTAGAAACTTTGGAGATGAGCAAAGAGGGTAATATAACCGCATCTGCGGTCGTTCAATATATTGGTTCCCCTATGTGTATACTTTGCGATGCAGTCGACCACTTAGTCAAAAATTACCCTACCCTTCCGGCTCACAAGCACTCATCGAGCAAGCCAATGCACTCTATCATCATAGGTCAAAGTATGACCCATATTCCAATGCGTACAATCCAGGGTGGCGAGACCACTCTAATTTTTCATGGTCCAAGGGTCAATACAAAGAAAGTGGAGCTCAATCTTCTGGTAATCCACCTCCGAGTTTCCAAAAGAATGCCCCCGAACCATCATATCCTTCTTCCCAAAAGATCCAAGCTTTAGAGAATACGATGAATTTTCTTACCCAAAGTACCCGCCAATTCCAGAAAACCACTCAAAATGTCCTCCAATCCACCCAACAGAGCTTGCATGCAAACACTCAATCCATAGCCAAACTCGAGGTTCAAGTGAGTCAATTAGCGAACGCGCTGAGTGAGAGAAATAAGGGAACATTTTTTAGTCATCCTGAGCCGAATACTAAAGGTAACTTACCTACGGGTCAATATTTTATGCGAGATAACATCGGTTCATCACAAACCCAAGAGGATATCAAATCAATCATCACGCTTCGATCTGGTAAGGAGTTCGAATGGAATGTCTCACCACCCTTCGAGAGTGAATACGAGAAACGTAAAGAAAAGGAAGATTCACATGTGGATCCAACTTTCTCCCCACCCTTATTTTTTGAGCCATCTGTAGAGACCTGTGTTCCAAAAGCTCCATTTCCCCAGTGTTTGGTGCCCCAAAAGAAAAAGGAACAAGTTGATAAGATGTTGGAAGTATTTAAGCAAGCACAAATCAATATCCCACAGCTTGATGCTATACAACAAGTCTCATACTACGCCAAATTTCTGAAGGACCTTTGTACCTTCAATAGAAACACCAACGTGCCTAAGAAAGCTTTTCTCGTCGATCACGCTAGCTCGATCATTTCTTATAGAACTCCCGTCAAGTACAAGCATCCCGAGACACCGACGATCTCTATCAAGATAGGGGAACATCACTTTGAGAAATTTGTATTAGACTTAGGAGCAAGCGTGAACCTTCCGCCGTACACCGTGTATGAGAAACTAGGTTTAGGGGAGTTAAAGCCCACTAAGATGAACTTGTCCTTGGCCCATCGATCCATTAAAATACCTAAGGTGTTGTAGAGGATGTATTGATTAAAGTGGGTGCGTTTATCTTTTCGGTAGACTTTGTGGTCTTAGACACGCAACACGTACTAAACTCATCCACAAAAATCTCGATCATCCTCAGTGGACCCTTTTTGGTCACCTCCGACATTGTCATTCGATGTCGTAGTGGGCAACTGAACCTATCATTTAGGAACATGACCATTGATTTGAATGTTTTTAATTTAGAGAGGTCATCATCTGATGAGGGAGAGAATGAAGTCAAGTGCATTCAAGAAGTGAACGATGTCATTACTACACGGGATAATGACCCAACCGATCTACGTGCTTGGCCACCTGACTTGTCTCTAGATATGATTCTTAAAGATTTTGAAGAAGAATTCGGTCCGGTTGATGAGGGTCTTACTGTTGAAGTCCAATCGTCGTTAGACTCATTTCGTTACTTAGAGGAAAGATATTGGGACAATAGAATAAACCAATTCTTTCTCTGTGAACACAAGCTCGATCCTTTTGAGTGTATGTTGATATGTGAGATTTTATCTACTAGTGATGAGATTGAAAAAATCATTCAAGCATTTCCACCTGGTGATGCATGTTTGGTGTGGCCATATTGTCCTATTCCACCACGTCCACCTGTGTCATTTGAGTGTTGGGATGAGATGGAGGAAATGAGTAGAGGATCATCCGATTTAGAGCTAGATTTATTCATTCTCGAGTTTGAGGGAAACCTGCTTAGCGTGTCACTCAGAATTTCATTACGATTGTCTCTGCGAGGCTGACCATCTCTGTAATAATGTGATTGTGCATTTCAATAATTTCACTCAAAATACTCATTATGTGCATTCATGTGTATACTTTGTCGATTGGGTTGAGTCTCAATTGTTTAGACTTTTGATTTATGATGAAAGGAATGTGAGATTGGTTGGAAGTTGGTAACACAAGTGGAAATTCACGGATAATATCATCATATTACTTATGTACTTTATTTTCTTTATCCATATTTCTAGTTTGAGCATACATTGAGGACAATGTAAAATTTAGGTTTGGGGGTAACAATGGTATTTTTTTTTTGCAAATAAAAAAAATCAGAAAAATTTCAAAAATCCAAAATCATTTTCAATATAATTGAGTCTTGAAAGGATTTCTTAATATATAATTAATTCATGGATCTCTCAACTTATGAAATTTTGACACATTAGCCATATAATATGATCGAAAATGGATATTGAGGCGAAAGTTAATATGCTTAACGAATAAATATGGAGATTTTAGCCTAGTGAGATTTTGTGTCATTCACGATTTTCGAGAGATTTAAATCAATCCGAGTTAAAATAACTCAAACATTCCTTCAGTGATAAATTCGTTGATGATCTCAATTTATTTATTTTGCTCGATTACTGAAAACAAAAGGTCAAAATGTGAATCTTAAGCACTAGAAGTTTTAGTAAGTCATCTTGAGACACAAATCAAATTAACAAAACTTGAGAAATAAGGTTAGGCCTTCGTTTGAAAGCCCAAAATTATGCCTAAACTCCAACATTTTTACATTATTCCGTTGCAAGCCTATTTGAGCCAAAAAAAATAAGCCTTTTGTTGAAAACTCATTATCCTACCCAACTTCAAATGAGTGTTTAAAGCCCTTAAAAAGAAGCCATACCCATCCTTTGAGAATACTAGGGTAAACAATTACGGTAAGGAAAAAGTCCCAAAAATGAAAGAAGAATAAGTTTGAAAAGGATGATGTGTGAAAATAAAAAAAAAAGAATGAATAAAATGGAAAAAAAATGGAGTGTATGAAAAAAATGGAGGTTAGAAGAAAAAGTTTCTAAACGTCAAAATACCGATAAACCTCTATATTCTCAAAAGTTTTGAACTCCAAAAGCCATTCTATCTAGCCAAAATCAGGGCCTACAATACAACCAAAGAAAGTCGTAATTGATCTCAAGTGAAGTTAGTTAAAATGTGGAGAGAAGATGAATAGAATCTATGTTATGATTCAACGTTTTCAAAAAGTAATCGATTTTCTATTCATGAGATCATATTCATCCATTATAAAAAAAAAAAAAAATTGATCATGTATATGTGAAATTTGTTCATTTAAATTTACTATTTTATTCACATATACCGAGAGAAAATAACCGATTTCTGAGTGTTCGATTGTGAGTCCATACCGTGAGATTTTGAATCAAAACGAACTTTTGGATAAGAAATGTAACGATAAAATCTTTTGAAATGGACTGATGATGCTGGAATTAGCACCACCAGAGAAGGTGTTTTTAAGCTCAATTTAAGAACAACAATGGCAGCACAGTTATATAAATGGCAAGAGAATGAGATGAGGAGAAGGGGGGAGTACACCAGGATATAAGTGGTTCAGCCTAGTATGGCCTACCTCCACTGTGTGTGCAATCTCACTACAATAAGGCACTAATGGCCATGGATAAAATCTCTCAAGCTTTCTCTCTCTACTGTGTATCTGACAGAGTTTCAGCTAGGGTTGAATATATGGGATATTTGGGTTCCTTTGCAAGGTAGAGGATGACCTCTATATATAGTACCTAGGGGGTGTAATGTACCCCCCATGCATGCAATGAGAATGTGTGTGCTTACCTCACCAATGTGGGAGTGCCATCTGTCACTGTCACATGTAGAGAATGATGATGCAATATTCTCCCCATGTGTGGGGAATAATCTTGTTATAACTGATTTGTGTCCACGTGTCCTTATCCATATGTCAGCAGGTGCTCGGCTATCGCGTCTGGGGTATGACCTCGGCCTTGGAAGAGGCCAAGGTTGGTGAGTCTTGGTATTTGTTCAGTCCGAGGATTCCATGGAGGTCTCGGCCTGATCCTAGCCGAGACAACAAACAGGGTCAGCGTGGTTGTTACTTAGTCGAGGCACTCTCTTCAGTTTTTCTTCTTTAAAATATTCTAACAACCTTCTTACCCTCTTTAAGTACTTGGCCATTCTTTCGTTTTTGGCCTCGTATATCCCCAGTACTTGATTGACCACCAACCTTGAGTCGCTATGGAGTAGGAGTCGCTTTACTCGAAGAGTCGTTGCCAATAAGAGACCTGCTATCATGGCCTCATACTCGGACTCGTTGTTTGAGGCTTGGAAGTTGAATCTCAAGGAATATTCAATGTTGGCGCTATCTGGAGCCGAGAGTATTAGCCCCGCACCGCTTCCACTATCACAGGAAGAGCCATCAACAAAGAGGCTCCAGACGTCTGTATCTGATGAGAAGACCCATTCTTCCATAATTCCTCTCTTGAAGAGGTATCGATCCTCTTCGTTCTCTTCTACTCTGCTCCGGGATTTCCCTGCGATGACCTCTTCTGAATTTTGAAAGGCACTACGGTTTATCTCTTCGCCGTCCTCTAGGCCTTTCTCTGTCTCGGCCTCTTCCCAGGTGAATTCTGCGACAAAGTCTGTGAGGGCCTGCCCTTTGATGGCTGTCCTAGGCTAGTAGGTAAGATCATATTCCCCTAGTTCGATGGCCCAGGTCATCAACCTCCCGGACTTCTCAAGCTTATGCAGGACCTGCCTTAGTGGGAGTCAGTGAGGACTACCATGGAGTGAGCTTGGAAGTAAGGCTTCATTTTTCTTGAGGCGTGTATTAGGGCATAAGACAACTTCTCCATGCGGGGATAATTTTGTTCAGACCCTTGAAGGGCCTTACTGTTGAAGTACACAGGACTTTGGATCCCATCCTCTTCCCGTATGATGGCCGCACTGATGGCTGATTCAGAGACTGCCAGATACACAAACAACCTTTCTCCTGCGATGGGCCGAGACACCAATAAGGGAGACCCTAAGTAGGACTTGAGTTGGTTGAAGGATTTTTCACACTCTTCGTCCCATTGGAAGTCCTTTCTTAGAACTTTAAAGAATGGAAGACACTTGTCCGTTGCCCTAGAAATAAACCTGTTAAGGGAAGCCACTCTTCCCGTGAGTCTTTGGACATCCTTGATACTCCTAGGCGTCTTCATGTCGAGTAATGCCTTGATTTTCTCAGGGTTCGCTTCAATTCCCCTCTGGTTAACGATGAACCCCAGGAACATCCCAGCTCCTACTCTGAAGACACACTTTGCTGGGTTGAGTTTCATTCTGTACGAGTCCATAACATCGAAGGTCTTCTCAAGGTCCGCTCCGTGAGTACAAGCTTTCAAGCTCTTCGTTAGCATATCGTCTACATACACCTCCATGGTCTTACCTATTTTCTCTTCGAACATCTTATTGATAAGACGTTGATACGTTTCCCCTGCATTTTTCAGACCGAAAGGCATCACTTTGTAGGAGTATGTCCCTTTATCAGTAATGAAGGCTGTCTTCTCAGAGTCTTCAACATCCATGAAGATTTGGTTATAGCCTGAATAAGCGTCCATGAAGCTCATGAGCTCGTGCCCTGCCATCGCGTCCACCATCTGATCTATTCGAGGTAAGGGATAGATGTCTTTTGGACAAGATCTGTTCAGGTCAGTGAAATCCACATACATTCGCCACTTCCCATTGGCCTTAGGCACGATGACTGCATTTGAGAGCCACTCCGGATAGGTAACCTCTCTTATGAACTTGGCCTCTTCCAACTTTTTGTACTCTTCCCGGATGACATCTTATTTCTCCCTGGAGTAGACTCTTTGTCTCTGCTTGATCGGTTTGGCATCTCTGGTTACGTTGAGCTTGTGGCTCATCACCTCAGGATCGATGCTAGGCATGTCTGTGTGACTCCATGCGAAGACACTCTGTCTCCTACTGAGGAAGTTTATCAGCTCTTCTTTGATTCCTGGATCTAGGGTCTTACCGACCTGGACGGTTTTTTCCGGCTCGCCCTCATTGAGGATGATGGATTCTACCTCTTTCGCCGCTTCTCCCTTCTTCAACTTTGTTTCATCCCTTGGGTCAAGAGTGTCAATGCTATAAGTGGTGGTTGCCCTCTTATGGGCTTCTCTCTCTTCGGTCGAGTTGAAGTAACACTCTCGCGCTGTGGTCTGGTCCCCTTGCACTTCCCCTACTCCATAAGGAGTCGAGAATTTTAGCATCTGATGGACTGTCGACGACACAACTTCAAACTTTTTAAGGGCCACCCTTCCTATAATGAGGTTGTAGGTCAAGAAAACGTTCTCATCCTTAACGAAAAAGTTTATCTTCTTGGTCAGCCTCTTAGACCACTCATCACCCATTCGTACGTCCATCTCATACATGCCCAAGGGGTGGACCTTTTCGCCACTGAAGCCTATCAATGGGTGATGATAGGGCACCAGCCTTGCTCTGCTAAGACCTAGGCTCTTGAAGCAAGGCCAGAACATCACGTCTGCTGAGCTCCCCCCGTCTATGAGGATTCTCCGTACCTCGCACCCATGCACCCTTGTTGTTATGACCAAAGGGTCATCATGGGGGGCTAAGATACCCTTGAAGTCAAGTCTGGAGAACCCCACAATGAGGATGTCCATGCCTACCTTCTTCCTCTTCTTCACTGTATCGGAAGACGTTAGATTCATAACTTCAAGCTTGGCCACTGACCTGGCCTCTGCTACATGAGACTTCCTATCTGCTACTTCAGAGCCACCTCCTGTAAATCCCCCACATATGGTGCTAATACCGAAGGAGATCGTACCGACCCTCTTCATCGGGGTGTTGTCATCTTTTGGCGAAAGATCCGGGTCATCTTCGTTATCTCCTTCTGAATCATCGTCTCTTCTGGCCGGGACATTACCACGGCATCTGTCATTTCTTCTTTTCTTAGGGTCATCTCTTCCACCCTTTAGATCCTTACCATCCACATACTTCCTCAGCTTTCCAGATTTCAACCTCTTCTCAATCTCATCTTTTAAAGCGAAACATCTATCCGTGATATGGCCATGATCCTGATGGAACTCTCACCATAGGTTTTTGTTCCTCTTATGTGGTGGGGCCTTTAGTTTCTCTGGCCATCTCAGAGTTCGGTCAGTCTTAATCTCATTAAGGATGTGATCGCAACTTACAGTTAGGGGTGTATAATGAACGAACTTGTCATCACCTGACCTCTTCTTCCCCTTTTTCTTGCCTTGGGACCTCCCAGTGCCACCGCGGTTCTCCTCCTCATACTTGGCGGCCATTGCCTCTTCCGCATTCATTACTTTCCCTGCGGTTGCTAGCAGCTCCGCCATAGTCCTAGGGGGTCTTCCGCCAGTTTCCACAATAGTTCCCCTTCTGGAGGCCTCCTATAAGGGAGGTTATGGCTATGCTCTCTTCATAATCTTCCACCTCCAATTTCTCTTTATTGAATCTTGCAATGTAGTCTCTTAGGCTCTCACCCTTGGCCTGCTTGACATACAGCAGGTGGGTAGTCTTCTTTTGAGGTCTCATCCCAAAGAAGAAGTTGTGGATGAATCGCTCAGCCAAGCCTTTGAAATTCTCAATTGAGTTCTTCGGAAGAGAGGTGAACCAACTGTGTGCAGCCCCTGTTAAGGTCCCAGAGAAGGCTCTACACTTCATCTCATCGGGTATCGAGTAGATGTCTGCTGCCGATTGATACATCTCGATATGATGCACAGGGTTAGTGCTGCCACCATACTTGGGAGACACTGTAGGAGGCTTGAACTTAGCTGGGGTTGGGAACCCCACTATCCTAGCCATAAATGGGGAGCCCTCTGAGTAACCCCTTTGTAATGGGTCCCTGCTTTTAATGAGGTCTCCTATCTTCTCCTCAAGTCGTTGGATAGAATCATTCCATGGTCTTCGGCCATCGACTTGGCTGAGGTTATCCCCTACCATCTCCCTAGGATGGACCGAGGGTTCCCCTGCCATGACACGTTGGCTGTTGACCTCTTCTTGTTCCCTGCCTCTTCTTTCACAGGGTCGGCGGAGGCCTGGCCGACTCTGCCTGTTCCCTCTCTGAGAACCTTCTGCGCTCCTTGATCTCGACAGCCTCTATCTTAGGTCATTCATCGGGCCCAATCTCTCGAAGGCTGAGCCTATGCTCAACCTATCAAAGGCCGACCCTCTTTGTTGGGCCTCTTCACCTCTTCGGTCGACACAACCTTGACTTTGCCTAAGAGGTCGTACAGTGTTATTTGACACCTCATACGGCTCCCAGCAGTCCTCTGGGGCTTCTTCCGCCTCTAGATCATCATACCTGTCCTCTGGGCAAGGGTTTCCTTGCCTCCCCAGGCGCAAGCGCCTAGGGTCAGCAACGTCCCTTCTCTGCTGGGGTGTAGGCTGGTCCTTCATTGGTCCCTGGGGTGGTCCCCTGGCGTCAGGATGAGGCTGAACAGCCTCCGGAGTGATCATATCCGGTGAGACTCCAGGTGGCCTCATCATAGTTTGGCTGAGCTGCGCAAATTGCTCCTGCATAGCTTGTTGTGTTGCAGCTAAGGATCTCAAGGCTGCAGCTACCTTCGCCATTTCGGACTGGGGGCGCCTGACTGGAACTAGGCCCTCCACCCCTGGGTGGCGGAAGAGGCGTTGGTAAGTCTGGTTCCATATGTTAACACTGTAGAGATTGAGTAGCAGATGAGCTTAGTACCTCACAGGACCTCTTTTAATGGTGAAACAGCTCCACGCTAGGGGGAGGCCTGGTTCACCACCAGAGTCTCCGATGAGGTTAAGCAGAAAAAGAGGAAGAGATAGCTTCTCGTTCCCACAGACGGCGCCAAAATGATGATGCTGGAATTAGCACCACCAGAGAAGGTGTTTTTAAGGTCAATCTAAGAACAACAATGGCAGCACAATTATATAAATGGCAAGAGAATGAGATGAGGAGAAGGGGGGAGTACACCAGGATATAAGTGGTTCAGCCTAGTATGGCCTACGTCCACTGTGTGTGTAATCTCACTACAATAAGGCACTAATGGCCATGGATACAATCTCTCAAGCTTTCTCTCTCTACTGTGTATCTGACAGAGTTTCAGCTAGGGTTGAATATATGGGATATCTGGGATCCTTTGCAAGGTAGAGGATGAACTCTATATATAGTACCTAGGGGGTGTAATGTACCCCCATGCATGCAATGAGCATGTGTGTGATTACCTTACCAATGTGGGAGTGACATCTGTCACTCTTACATGTAGAGAATGATGATGCAATATTCTCCCCACGTGTGGGGAATAATCTTGTTATAACTGATTTGTGTCCACGTGTCCTTATCCATATGTTAGCAGGTGCTCGGCTATCGCGTATGGGTATGACCTCGGCCTTGGAAGAGGTCGAGGTTGGTGAGTTTTGGTATCTGTTCAGTCCGAGGATTCCATGGAGGTCTCGGCCTGATCCTAGTCGAGACAACAAACAGGGTCGGCCTGATATGAGGTTGAACTGGTGGCATGACAAGGTTGCTAGTGACTTCTTGCAGGCTCGGCCTATGTATGGCCGAGGTTGCCATTTCAAGGCATATGCGAGTGCTGTTGATCCTCATGACGTCCCTTAGAGAGTCTCATAGTAGTGTCGGCCTGGGCCGACCTTGATATGGCCGAGGGGCGATATCGCGTGCCCAAGACTCGTCCAACGTCTGCCATGATCTCAGCCGAGGTTGGTGTCTCTAGTCCAAGGTTGGTGTCTCTGGGCCGAGGTTACACTTGGGGCATATCATGGACGGTTATATTGGCTATGCAAACACACACACGATAAGTTGAGATTGAGAAATGAAGTTCCACTATATTTATGAAGTTTGCATTCAAACGTGGTTATATTACCTTTAAGTCTTTTGTATTAAGTCAAGTTTTTAAATTTTGTGGGTATATTCACTACAAACCCTCACAAGACAAAACTCGTCCACTAGAGAAACCTAGGGGTTTGAAGGCTTATTGCAGATGCTAAGTGCAATCGTGATTCCTAAGAAAGTGAGTTAGATTTTAAAATTTTAGTTTTGCTCGAGGACTAGCAAAGTTTAGGTTTGGGGGTATTTGATGAGTGAAATATTTTTCATGAATTATTCCCAAATCTAGACCTTGTTAGGCCCTTTGTATTATAAAAATAATGAGCTTTTAGAGTCTTTTTTGTAAATTAAAAGAAAAATGCAAGTTTGAATAGAATTTGAGTTAAAAATGCAATTTTAGTAAATCTAAGGGTAAAATTGTAATTTCAAAAACTTTATGGGGCGCAAAATAATTTTTTAATCTTTATCTAGGCAAAATAAAGTTCTCCCTAAATTTGGTTGAATTCGGAGTTAAAACAGAAGTGTTATGAATTTCGAGGTCTAAAATACAAATAAGGATAAAATGGTAATTTTTTTTAACTTTATGGAGCTGAATTTGAATTAATTTAAGTTATTTTATATTTTTACAGGTACCTCTGAAGTTTGGTGAAGATATGAAGATTATGGGAAGAATTGAAAGAAGAAAAGAATGTTGGGGCCAAAAGCATAAAAGAGGAACTTCAAAAATTGGATTGGGTTATATATTATTGAAGCAAATATATTAATAGAGAAGGCTCTTAGCCTGGTTGTTCTGTGCGTGTTTTAAAGGTAATAGGGAAGGGGTTCAATTCTCCTCCCTCACACTAACTTTTTAGCAAAAGGCATGCCCAGTCATCGCCCACATCAGCAGTCCAGTCAACGCCATTTGGCAATCAATGCCCACGTCATCAAGTCAGTCCACATCATCCGATTAATCTGCTGCCACGTGATCAATTGGTCAACATTCAACTACCACATCATCAAAGCCATATCAATAAAAGTTATCATATTTTTTACTATATGAAAATGTCCACAGATAAAGGTGAATCCCAACAAGACTCCCACTCGGATTTCGTCAACTTGGTTAATATATTTTAAAATTCATTTTTACCAATTTAAAAAGGAGTCCCATTCCATCCAAATACCCTACCCCTAAGCCTATAAATAGAACCCTTGGGTTCATTATTGATAGAGAGCTGTAGAGAGACACTTTAGAATAATTGTTGGTAGTTTTAGTTTGAGTGTTTTATTTAAATTTGATGGCCAATAATTATTTTGTGGGAAGAATTATGTCAAGAATATTTTTGATACACAATTTGTAAGTCTGTGTATTTAATGAAAATTGGTATTCATTCTTGCAAATTTATTATGTCTACAATTATGCTCGCTTAATTTCTTTACTAGGACTAGGTGAAATTTATCATCTTTAATTAATTTTGTTCATGATTTAAATTCGTTTTTGTTCCCGATATGTGCTAAATACTTTTAAAAAAATCGGTATTCATTTAAAATGACACGAGAGTGCGTTTTAAACCTTCGGCAGTATTTGAAAAAAAAAATCAATTTTTTAATTTTAAGTATGTGTACTTTTGATGGGTTATACTTCTATTAAATTGATTGATAGCCCATGATTAAAGACTATATTTTAAAATTTAAAAGTGAACTTTTAAGGGAATATGAATTTTAGCCATCTAAATTTAGAGACGTAAAATTTTATTGTGAATTTTAACCATGTTATTTTTCGAATTAAATGTGATGAGAGTCAGTTGAATTTGAGTTATAAAATTGAGAATGACGAATTTAAATTATTGCGCAGTGTTAGTTTAACGTGATAAATGGATCCAACGTCCTAGTTTTCACGCAGACTTGATTATATCACTCGTACTCCTATTTTTTTGTTTTTGTTGCTTAGTTTAATATTACATCTCATCTTGAAACCAAATTCGTCTAGTTGGACAGTCACAATAATTTTTAACGAAAAAATTGATAAATCCTTGTGAGTTCGACCCGTACTTACACTCTCTATTCTATAATAGCCCGTGTACTTGCGGTATTTTATAAAATTGACAACAATATCTTATAAGAGTCAAACTCACAATTCTTATTAAGGTTTCTATGATCTATGATCATACATCTTTTTTATCTCATTCGTTCAGACTTAGTTTGAACATAGAAGGAAAAGCTATTATGTTTATTTTTTATTTGACCAATAATGCTGAGCGTAGGCATTTCATCTATGTCTTTTTTTAATTCTTCTTTATTTTTTTGTGAATATTCTTTCTTATAGATTCCACCATTAATAGTGGCATCTGGGTTAATAGGGATAATTTCACAATAGCTTTGGTCTTTATCCCACTTAGCAATGGGATTTTCTCCTAAAGTAGGCTCAACTAATTGTCTAATCTTTTCTTTTTCTACTTCTATATCCATCTTTTTTTGTTTGGATATCGCTTGGACCTTTAATAAGATTTGTTGGGCTTGATCTAAAATGTCTTGTTGTATAAGCGCTATTTGCTTATAACACTTTTAGTTTGGACACTTACATTCATTTTGTAAGGGTTTAGTTATTTATAGGGCTTTTTATTGGTTTGTAGGTCTAGGTCCACCATGCTCAGTTGAAGAACTCTGATGTTTTATTGGTCCATAATTGGGTTTGACTTGCATAAGGTCAAAGGCAGTTTTGTGATCTATTATAAGGGCTTGAATATTAAATTCATCTTTATCACTAATTAATATATTATCATTATACTGATTATAAGGATGATATTTACTAATAAAGTCTTGTCCTAAAATAACGTTTCCTATGAAACTAGGACGAGGATCCATTATCCAATACTGATGATTAACAGTTTGGATAGTCTGATTTCCTAATTTAAAATAAATAGGAATATTATGTAAATATAAGGTAAATTGTTCTCCATTAGCTACCTTACCATGGATCTCTTGATTACTGTCTAAAAAATAATCTTCAGGAAAGGCATTAGCCTTACAAATACTCTGTGAGCATCCTGTATCTATAAAGGCTGAAAATCTTTTAGGATAATCTTTATGTTGTATGAATAATTATACAAAACAAGAATGTGGTTTAGCAGATATTCCTAAATTATTCTTTTCTAGAATATATATTCCTTTTTGAGGTTTTTTTAATGAATTCTAATGGTGTTAGGTCTTCTAAACTACTATCAGGGCAATTATCTTCTGAATCATAAGAAAATTCCTTTCCTTTTAAGTCTTCATTTTCTTGTAATCTCCTGGCTATATTTATATCGATGTCTTGATAATATGTTTTAATATCTTAGTTTATTTTAGCATCATACTCGGTAGTATAAATTGCTCTAAATCTAGTTCTTTAACATTTTTTATGGTAGTATAATTAACAAATAATATAAACCATAAATAATTATGTTTGTATAATCTCAAAGCATTATATCCATCTAAATTCTTTTTTGCTACATTTAATTTTAAATGTTCAATAATATTTTTCATCAAAGTAGCATCTAGGTATATATGTTAGTAACTCGGGATTACTAACTTTCCATCTTTTCTTTAAAAAGGGGCTTAATATACATTTATACCAAGCTTATTCAAATTTTATATATTCCTCATCTTGATCATTAATTTACATCATGTATAAATCTAAAGTATCTTGTGAGTCTTCATACTCATCAGTTTCACTATTATAATCTTCAAAATCATTGCCTGTTTATGCACTATAAATACTAGTATTATCATCATCTTCTATGTCTGATATTTCTATAGCATATAGAATGTCTAATTCTTCTTGATCTGTAAAGTCTAATATTGTATTAATAATCTTAATAATTTCTTTATCTTTCTTGTTAGGAAAATATTTAGTAAAGTGTCCTTCTTTGCAACAAGTCCAACATTCTTTGGTAACAATCTTAGATCGAGCTACTCCTTTTTCCTTTCTATAAGTAGGAAACTTCTTATGCTTACTGGTGTTCTTCATAAAATATCGTATTTGGTTAAATCTCTTTTTCTTAGATCTAGAATTTCTTTCTCTAAAGGTAGTAGATGGTCTGAATCTATATTTCTTTGAAAAACCTAACGGTATAGCCTTAAATTTCTTTTATTTCCAATCTAGCTTCTTTTTTAATTTCTTAGATTCACTACCACATCACCATTGGATTGGAGCAATGTCTCTTTCATCTTTAATTGGAGGAATCTATTTGAAAGTGTCTTCTATTAAATTTCCTTGAGTCATATCTCGTCTTTTAGATATGATATAGTCTTTTGCAAAATTAATTCTTTCACCAAGCAAGTTATTCTTAACTCTAGCTACTCCTGGCCAATTCCTATATTCATTAATTAGGATTTGTCCTATGGCTGGTATCTTTCTAACATATTCATCTTTTAAGGTCTCTCCAAATTCTTTAATTTGGTAATATAGTTGTTCATAATTATTGTTATATTCATTAATCTTATCAAATTTGCAAATACTAATAAGTGTTTACTTAGTTTTTGATAAGTCTTGTTCATTGATTTGAACTAAATGTCAATAAAATTGTGAAATAAATAATTGGATATATTCTATAATTGATATTTCTTCTAGGGTTTCTTTCACTTTCTCAATCTTAGCTAAGGATTCTTCATCTGTATCTTTTCATAAACTATTTAAATAACCTTTTGTAATACCTCTAATGGATTGCTTAGCGTATTATTTACATGAACTTGCATCCCATTGTTCATTAGCTGCAAAACACATATTCATTTTATTACGCCATTCATCTAAGGCTTTCTTCCTATCTGGGACATTATCTAGATTAAGATATATCCCAACTGGGTTTATGACTTGACTTTTCATAGTCTTAACAGGAGTAAAACTCTTGTCACTAGTTGAAAAGTCTTTTATGTAATCAGTTTTAGTCTTTACTAAATTGTTTGAGTATATAGGAATATTTATTCCTATTAGTTTACTAAAAAGTCTAGGAGCATCATCTAGGCTACTATTGGTTCCTATCTTTTATTTATTAAGACTTACTTGTGTAGATGGCATTAATCTTTCTTCTCCTTCTTCCATTAGTCTTAGGTTTCTAAGAAGTTCTTATAGGTATTCTTAGATTCTTGTAATTTTAATCTATTGTCTTGGGCTATCATGTTGAATCTGTCTCTATCTTGGATCCTAACATAATGACTTTTATTAAGATGTTCTTTAAATTTCTTCATGTCCAGTTCTGAGGGTTCATGTCCAATGTTTTGGATTCTAGCTTTTCTTTAACTAAGTCTTTTTTTATAATGATCTTTTGGGTGCAATTATTGGGGCTTGTCATAACAAGTTAGAACTAGCTTTACTACTATATTCTCCTTCTAAAGGATCATTGATAATGGCTTCTCCCATATTTCTAAATCTAATTTCTCCCAAATTGGATAGTAACATTTTCAGTTACATCGTCTTGATTAATAAACGAAGGTTTATTCTTTATAGTCTCAGTTTCTTAAAATTCTGGCAATTGTCAAAGGGTCTTAGCTTTTTCTTTCAAAAGTTCAGTATTCCTAATACTGTAAGTATGATTGTAGTCTGAATTATTGGTTCTAATTAATATTTCTTTATTAAGTCTACCGCTAGGAATTCCCCGATTGCATTCCTTCATAGGGAAATTGGGAGAATTTCACATAGCTTTGGAATTCTATATTTATATTTGCATATGGGATAATATAGTCTTTATATCCACTAGCATATAACATTAACTTAAAATGTTTGTCTATGTTTACGGTTACTATAAATGTCGGAATGACATTAAAGTATCCTATATTGTCTGATATTTCTAATTGGGATATCCCCAAAAGGATTTTCTCAAAATCTTTACACCTTTTATCTATTAAACAACATAATATGTTGATATTATTTTAGGTCTATGCAATCCTTTGATTCTTTCTTGAAATCCCAAAGGTTAGGAACTCTAACTTTCTATCAGTTCCTCTTGCTCTTAGCCATTATGAGTAAAAAAACTTGAAGCTAAGTATATGACTTATCTAACAAATGATATCCACAATGATAAGTCGTGTTATAATAAGGAGTCTTAGGAGTGGTCCTTCTTTAAATAAGTCTATGTATCTAACTACTGGAAGTCGTCCATTATGTATGGAATCTTCAACAATTTTTCAGTCAACTTCACCCCATTTTTTCCATTGGAGAGGATTGGTGAAATCTCTCTCCTTCAACTATGTTATAACATTAGTGGATGAATCTTTAAGTCTTTGGAGCATAAAATTACTATATCCAATATTTGGGATAGGTCTAACTATCTTACTAGCCTTATCTAAACCATCATTTATGATTCTTCTAGTTATGGTATTTCCTTCCTTAGTTTCTATATAAGGTGGTTCTCTAAATTTACAGGTGGTTACCTATTTTTGTTCAAGTTTTTTTCAATTCTTTTTAAAGAGTATGAATAATCTTTTTGTCTCTTTATCTGACAAAAAATTTCCTATTTAAAGGTCTTATTCTCTTTTCTTGCATTATTATTAATATCATCATTATGTTTAGCAAGAGTATTAACAAGAGAATTACCAACTTTTGTAATATAGTCTTTTACTTCATCTTGTTGTTGCACATATTCTTGTGTCATTCTAGCTTCTATAGTTTCTACAGTTTTTTCTATTTTATCTAAACGTGTTAAAATAAATGGAGAGTCTAATTCTGCTTGGGAAGGTTTATTATATATAACCTTAATTCCCTGAATAATTTCTTCATATTTTCTTTTTCTTGTGCCATATCTAGCCTAAGTTCATTAACAATAGTATCCATTATGGATAAATTACGGCTTTCTATATTGTTAAGATAATTTTCTAAATTTTGTAGGAATTTAACAAAGTCTGTATAGAAGGTGGCTAATCCTTCTGTCTTAGCCTTTAAATCTGTAAGAACACAAGTCTCCGATTGAGTCTCAATGTTGTGTTGGCTCAATTCCGGACAAAAACATTTGAGTCATACGATAGTGTTCAAGTATATCCATTCAAGCGTATGACGTGTTTGTTGAAGACGTAGCAGTAAAGATTAAAAAGCTTCATCATATCCCGAGTTTATTGTGCCTTGTTTCTACGTCACCAACATTGTTCCATTTTCTCCTAAGGTATGAAGGCATTACACACACACACACACACATATATATATAGGAGCTTAGAACAATGTTTATTGGGTATAATTTTTATTTTAAATTGATGTTTATTCTTAGAAGGTTTCTTTAAAACTTTAAAATAAAGTTTCTGGGCTAAAAATCGAATTTTAAGCATTCTGGAAGTTCGTTCGATATTGTTGTTCGAACGAGTTTTTCGTTCGAACAAGTTGGGCAACGAATTTTCCCACTTGGCCACTGGAACTTCGTTAGAAGTGTCGTTTGAACAAGACTTCGTTAGAACGAAAATCTCATTCGAACGAGATTTCTGGCAGGAAATTATTTAGCAGTTTTAATCAGCTTTTCCCTATATTCCTACTTACTTTTACCCACTAACTCTTGACAGAAGTTATATGTGCGGGAACCAAGTTTGAAAAATTAACTTTTGACATTTTCTAAAGACCTTTTTGAGAGATTTTTTTTAGAGAGAAAACTTCTAAGTTCAAAAGTTCATGTTTTAAGTGTTAGCATTTTCAAGAACATTACTAAAAAAACACTTTAGTTTACACCCATAGTTTTTTTATTCCAAGTTACCATATACATATATACCTTGCTTGGAGTGTTTGGCACCGGTTTTATCTTTACCGAGTAGAAGAGTTCGTTTGGGTTTACTTCTACATCCCTCAAAGAAGAAGTGTCGTTTTGGCTGCGGCATTCTCACATGGTGAAAGGCACCATGTGTGGTTGACGGTTATTCCTAAAGTCTCATTGGTGGATTCCAAGGTTCCGGTGGAGTTCCGGATTTTCAACTAAGCAGAGGTTGATACAAGAAGACACATCAGGGAATTGAAGGGAGTCGAGTCAAGTTGAGTAAGTCTTTTTTCTGGTATTTGTAAAAATACCATACTTAGTGGACTTAAGGCTAGGGTCGTCCGAGGTTGTTTCCCGTTGTGGGTTTTTCCTCGGATATCGCGGCGTAGTGATTGTTTGTTTATTTTATCTTTTGCAAAATTCACATTAGATGCATGCTTAGGTAAAAAGATGAAATTTGTTTAAATCACTACTCATGCTTAAGTTGATGTTAAAATTAATTTGGGTAATGTTTAATTAATCTAGTTCAAGTCATTTATTTTATTGGATAAAATTTGGTTTGGCCTAATTTGCAAAAATGAATTAATTAATTGTTAGGAAAATTTCTAGGACTTGGATTGAATTAAGTTGTTTAAGTGAAAAATGTATTTGTTGTTTAAATTAATTTCACTTCTTGTTTGTTTAATTTTAATTTTAAAGAAATTAAAATTTGGGGTTTATGTGCGTTGTGTTGAGCCATCTTTATTCCACATCTAAAAGAAAATTACTTTTGGTAAAATTTAAAGTAAAAGATTATAAAATTGGGGGTCCTTTCATTTCCCAACAATTGGTATCACAGCAGGATCGCTAAATTATTGCGTTTAAGATCCTTTAAATATTTTTTACTACAATGGAATTTTCCCCATTTTAAAAAATTTCTATTTTCGATGGTTCTAATTATGCGTATTGGAAAGCGCGTATGAAATTGGCACTTAGGTCTATTGATGGAGGGTTTGGTTGTCAGTCGTTAATGGGTGGTCCCCACCTACACATTTAGTACATAATGAGCGTGTTCCCAAACCTTCTGATAGATGGAGTGAGAATGAATTTAAACTTTCTAACTTTAATTCTCGAGATTTAAATGCCTTGTTTAGCATGGTCATACCAGATGAATTTCAACGCATTATGACATGTGAAATCTCTAAAGAATCTTGGAATATTTTACAACTCACTCATGAAGGAACTAGTGTCATAAAAGCTTTTAAACTCCAAAACCACACCACTCAATTTGAAACCATCAAAATGAATGAAAAAGAAACTTTTGATGAATTTTATGCTAGACTTTCCGATATAGTTAATTCATTTTATAATTTGGGAGAGAAAATACCTGACAACCGAGTAGTAAAGAAAATTTTAAGGTCCCTACCCGATAGATATTCCTAAGGTGACCGTGTTAAATTCTTTACCCACTTTAGCCTCTATGAAATTAGAAGAGCTCGTAGGTGATTTACAAACCTATGAACTTGACATGCTTCCCTCTAAAACTGAAAAGAAAATAGATAATAGCGTTGCTTTGAAAGCCCGAAAGGAGGAAAAACAAGTAGTAGAGAGTGAAAATGAGAGTGACTCGAAAGATATGGCTATGTTTGCTAGGAAGTTTCATAAATTTCTTAAATTTAATAAAGAAAAATTTTAAAATGATTTTAAGAAATTTTAAAAGTCTAAGCATGACAAAGCCGAAAAGATCACCTCTCCTATATACTTCATCTTAGATGCATTTTTAATCTTTGCATAATGATTGCTCTTAGATGAACAATAATTAGATTCACCTCTCCTATATACTTCATCTTGCTTGTACCTTATGCTTCAAATCACTTATATCTTATGGATGTATAGAGAAGTCTAATTATTGAACCATTACGGATATTTCTTAATACACTATTATTTTTGTGGGTAAAAGAAAACCCTTTAAAAGATCGTATTTATAAAACACACCCTAAAAGATATTAGGGTCCGTTTGGTAGCCTTATTTGCCCATGAAAAATGACAAATAAGCTGACAAATGGAGGATATGTCAACATTTTAATCCGTTTGGCTGCATAATTTGTCATGGCAAAATTTTTCATGGGTACCCATATTTTACCATCATTTGCTCACTTTTTGTGAATAAATTTTACTTATCAATTTGATTGAGAAAAGAATTTCAACAAATTTGCCAACTATGAATGAATACTTTTTTTTATGTTATTATCAACTGTTTAGTATTGTTTTAATAATTATTGTATAAAATTATTCTAAATAATATAAGAAAAATGTTTAAAATATTTTAATAAACTGTTTGAAAAAATAATTTTCTAAACTTTTTTAAGAGCTATTTTAAATATTTTAAAAATACTTTTTAAAACATTTTTTAAAAAATTGTATTAAAATGTGTTTAAAACTATTTTTAGAAAATAATTTAAACAATTGTTTTCAAATACTGTTTTGAAAACTGTCTTTAAAAATTATTTTTTAAAATTGTTTAAAAACTATTTTTTGAAAAAAGATTTTAACAACTATTTTCAAATACTGTTTTGAAAACTGTCTTTAAAAATTATTTTTGAAAATTGCCTTCAAAAATGTTTTAGAAACTTTTTTTGAAAAACTGTTTCTAAAAATTTGCTTTTAAAATGATTTAAAACACTGTTTTAAACACTTAAATATTATTTTAAAAAATGGTTTATATTTTTTCATAACCGTTAAAATTAGTTAAATGTTTCAAAAAATTTATTAATTTTCTGTTTTGGTAAAATCTATTTATTTTAGTCAAATATATTTTATGTTAGTTAATTTTTTATTTGTTTTTGAAATAATTAGTTTAGTTTTTAACTTACTGGGTTAACTTTAATTTTTGACTCATTAGATTATTTGACAGTCTAATGTGGAAAAACTTAATATTTGCTTATAAAATTTTTGTAATGACAATTTGTGTGATAGAAAATTTTATCTATTTAGCTATTTGACAATTTCACAATCAAGTGGACTGTTGATACCAAAATTAATATGCTGATATAGACGAATCATAAGAAGACACGTGTCGATCTACATGGCACAATAGCAATGAGGAAGTTTATTTTCCCGACCAACTCCAACGCTCCGAGGAACTCCAACACTCCGAGGAACTCCTGAACGACGAGCAACTAAGGCGGTCCGAGATGCATCTCGGCCACAGCATTGATTGCCAGATAATCAACAGTTCAACTATTCATTGAATGCTTATCATACAGACGTATACTCTTAAAGGGCATTAATTGTTTACCCTTTCACATGTACAACCTAAGGGCTATAAGTGCATTGTATCACCCTCATTCTAAGGGACCGGATTTTCTTGATAGAATTACATATTGAGAACTCCAAAACACTTGGAAATAACAGAAACAGTGGACGTAGGCCATTCTTATAAGGCTGAACCACTTTAAAATTCTTTATCTCATTTACATTTATCTGTGATTAAATAATTAGAAGCAATCTAATTTTTTACATCAACAGATTGGCGCCGTCTGTGGGAAGCGACTGTTATCGTTTTTCACCAAGAATCATTCATCATCAATGGCAGATAATCCGGAATCCAGCAATCGAAATGCTGGGAACGTTGGGAATCCTCCAAATCCCTCTGCACCATCAACTACTCCAGATTTGGCTGGAATTATGACGAATCTGGCTCAAGGACAAACCGCCATGCAAGAAACAATACGACAACTCATACAAACCCTTCATGGCGGAGTACCTGCACATTCAGGACAGAGAAGTGGTCAGAGACAAACTTATTTACTTTCTTCACGATCCAGGCGTACTGAGTCATATCGTAATGAGGAATCTGATGATTTCTCTTATCAACCTGGGCGAACTTCGTCAATACGGGCCACAGATACTGAGCAACATATTACTCTCTCTCCAGAGAGACCCAGTGCCCTGGAAAGATTGAGCAGGGTATCTCCTTTCAGCCGATTAGGCCCTAGGAGGAATAGGAGTCCACCTAAGGCCATGTTGAGGAGTTTTCGACAACCATCAGATCTAAGAGAAGGATCAGCACAATCACGGCCAGTTTCTTGTCAAGATAGATCTCAGGAGGCCACGTCAGAACAATCAATTGCTCGAACTAATAGGCCCGAGGAAGAAAATGATGCGTGGAAAGGTTCCATTCAGCGGTTGGAGGATAGATTGGGAGAAATGGCTAAGGCGAAGAATCCACTACAATGAACTTTTGTTTAAGGGACACCTTTTGTACAGGACATTGTGGATTTTCCTACCCCGTCAAAGTTTAAAGCCCCTGTGGTGACCCCTAAATACGATGGAAAGACAATTACTGTTCTTCACATAGAGCAATATCAAGCTGCTGCCGACATCTATGCTGTCCCCGACGAGATGAGATGCAGAGCATTCTTAGGAACTCTTACAGGATCTGCCCAGATATGGTACAACAATCTTCCTCGGGGTAAGATTTCAACTTTCTTTCAATTGGCCGAGTTGTTCATCGGCAATTTTTATTTTGGAGCAAAGCCAGTAAAACGAGTAGCACACTTGTTAAGTGTTAGACAAAAATCTGGTGAGAGTACTAGAGATTACATAACTCATTTCAATAACGAGAAGCTGAAAGTCATAGATTATGAAGAAAAGATAGCAATCACCGCCCTGATGAGTGGGTTGTTGCCTAACAAATTGTATTACACTTTGGCCAAAGATCCACCTACAACTATGTCAGAGTTGATGGCAAAGCGGCCAAAATCATGAATGCCGAGGAGGCTATGGATGCGAAGAAGAATATGGATAAAGAAACCAAGGTGTAAGTCGACAAATCTAAGAAGAAAGAGCATAAGGGCAATGGCAGGGACAAGCATTCCAAAAATAATAAGTCGTCATGGGAAGTCCTGAAGAAATTCGATAATTATACTCCTTTGAAAATGGGTATTAATCTTGTCTTGGAAGAAATCAAGAATAAAGAAGAAGTAAGGTGGCCAAAGAAACTGAGGTCAGACCCTGACAAAATAAATAGAGATAAATATTACGATTTTCATAAGGATCATGGTCATATGACTAAAAATTGCATAGCCCTCAAGAAAGAGATTGAAACGCTCATTAGACGAGGAAAGTTGTCAAAGTATGTTGATCGTAGAAATGAAAGAAGAAATGAAGACCGAGCAAGAGAGAGATCTAGATCTCCTCGTCGGGCAGAAGAAAACAGGAAAAGAAATCATGAAGATGATACAGAGGATGACCCCGATCTTCCCAAAAGTCCAAGGCAACCAGAACGCGAGGTATTTTCAATACGTTTTGGAACATTTGATTGTAATGTTATTACAGGCGGAGATGCAGGAGGAGGAGATCTTACTGCAGAAAGAAAAGCTTACCTCGGTGAGGCTCAAGCTTGCTCATACATTCAACGGATAAATTTGGCAGAGGAGGATCGCCCGAGGAAGATAAATAAAGAGAAGCTAGTCATTGGTTTTTCAAAAAACAACCTTGCAGGTGTTCTTTATCCTCACGACGACCCTTTGGTGATCAAAATGAGGATGAAAGAAGTAGTGATTTCAAGGGTTCTGGTAGACAATGGTAGTTCGGCATACATCATGTTCTACTCATGCTTTGACAGTTTAAATTTAAAATTATCTCAATTGGAGCCTTATCACAGACCTCTCCTGGGTTTTGCTGGCGAGAAGGTTTTTCCATTTGGGACGATCAAGTTGGATATATTCATTGGAACTTGTCCTGCTTGTCGAACAGAAAGAATACGCTTCTTTATGATGGATAAGAATGTGCAATCAGCTTACAACATCATCATGGGAAGAGTTGGTTTTAAGAAGTTCGAAGCAGTTCCATCTACAGTACATCAGCGCTTAAAATTCCCAACAAATTTTGGAGTAGGAGTTGTGAAAGGTGATAAAAAAGTAGCTCGGGAATGCTATTATTCATCCGCCGAGCAAGAGGAGTTTGAAGAGTCAAGGAAAAAGACTACTACCTACTAGGTGGATGAAGGTACAGAAATTGAAACACTGGATCCCAGAGATGAATCCCAACTTGTAAAAGGACAGGTGGTGGAATCTACAGAAAATGTTATTCTGGATGATGAACACCCTGAACGAACAACTCGGATAGGTTCGTCGTTGGATGCTTCAATAAAACGGGAGTTAATAACTTTGTTGAGAAACAGAAAGAAAACTTTTGCATGGAGTCATGAAGACATGCCAGGAATAAATCCAAACTTCATATGTCATGAGCTCAATGCGCATAAGGAGATCAAGCCTGTAAAGCAGAGAAGAAGAGTATTTAGTCCCGAGAAGAATCAAGCTATACAAGAGGAGGTCGAGAAGCTCCAGAAAGCCCAATTCATTGAAGATGTGAAATATCCAGACTGGTTAGCAAATGTGGTGATGGTAAAGAAGAAAAATAATAAATGGAGAATGTGTGTTGATTTCAACGATCTCAACAAGGCATGCCCAAAGGATCACTTTCCATTGCACAGAATTGATCAACTAGTGGATGCTACCTCGGGACACGAGCTGCTCAGCTTCATGGATGCTTACTCTGGCTACAACCAGATCAAAATAAAACCTGAAGACATGGAAAGTACTTCTTTTATTACCCCTAGGGGAACTTATTGTTATAATGTTATGCCTTTTGGTTTGAAAAATGCAGGAGCGACATACCAGCGGCTGATGAACAAGGTTTTTGTCGAACAAATCAGTTGCAATATGGAAGTCTATGTCGATGATATGCTGACAAAGAGCAAGAAAGCTGTTGATCATCTAGTTGACTTAGGTCAGACCTTTGATCAACTGGATAAATACCAAATGAAGCTCAACCCGACGAAGTGCACATTTGGAGTATGAGAAGGAATGTTCCTCGGGTACATCGGCAACCAGCGAGTCATTGAGGCGAATCCAGAAAAGATCAAATCTCTTTTAGGGTTGCGATCTCCAAAGACGAAGAAAGAGGTGCAGAGTCTTACAGGACGAGTTGCAGCGCTTAACAGATTTGTATCCCGAGCAACTGATCGATGCCTCCCATTCTTCAAAACACTTCAAAAAACTTTCGAGTGGAATGATGAATGTGAAAAAGCCTTTCAAGACTTGAAGAAATATTTGTGAGCACCTCCACTGTTGTCCAGACCAGTAATGGGAGAAAAGTTATACTTGTACCTGGCAGTATCAGATAATGCAGTCAGCTCGGCATTGATTAGAATGGAGAATGGAGTCCAAAAGCCAATTTATTACACAAGTAAGGCTTTTCGAGGTGTAGAGTTCAGGTACCCAAAGCTAAAAAAAATTGGCATTGGCATTAATTGAGGCAAGTAGAAGAATGAGGCCATATTTCCAGGCCCATACCATCGTCGTGTATACCGACATGCCATTGAGACAAGCCCTTCATAAGCCAGAAAAATCAGGGAGACTGATGTGCTGGGCAATAGAGCTCGGTGAATATGATATTGTGTATGAACCCAGATCATCATTAAAAGGGCAAGCTGTAGAAGACTTTATAGCAGAGTTTACATATCCTGATACCCCCGAGGAATAAAAGTTGCTCGCTGATCAACCTGTGAATGTTATAGGATCAACAAACACAAGCTCAGACCAACTCCGGTCGGTAAAGGGGCGGGTGGATGTTAAAAAATCAACAGACATAAGCTCAGACCAACTCCGGTTGGTAAAAGAGCTTGTGGATATAGAAGGATCATCAAATTCGAGCTCAGACCAACTCCGGTTGGTAAAAGGGCAAGAAGAGATGATCGACGAGGACCGAGAAATACCAGGGGAGGATGAAAGGAAACAGCAAATATTTCACCGAGGAACTCTGTCAGATAAGAAATTTGAAGACGAATTACCTACATGGAGATTATATGTAAATGGGTCATCTTGCACAACAAGTTATGGAGCAGGGATTGTTTTGAACATCCCAGACGAGATTGACATGGAATACGCCCTGCGATTCTAATTCAAAGCTTCCAATAATGAGGCGGAGTATGAAGCCATGATAGCAGGTCTTAATTTAGCAAAGATTATGGAAGCGCAACAAGTGATGGTATTCAGTGATTCTCAATTAATTGTGAATCAGGTGATGGGGACATATGCAGTTAAAGGAGAATTAATGGCCAAGTATCACGCAAAGGTGATGGAGTTGTTGGCAGAATTTGATGCCATTCAGTTGATCATAATACCAAGAATGGAGAATGCACGAGCAGACGCACTGGCCCGACTAGCATCAGCTACTCGTACCGAGCTGCGAAGAACGATATCAATTGAAGTATTAGAAAGTCGGAGCATAGATGAAGACCTGACGATGAACATTATTACCCTTGATTTAGGACCATCTTGGATGGATCCCATCAGGGCATATATTGAGGAGGGAGAATTATCGGAGGATAAGCTCGCTGCCAAGAAATTGAAGTTTAAAGCTGCTCGGTATGTACTAACTAATGGTGTTTTGTATAGACGAGGAATTATGGCAGGTTTGCAAAGATGTGTACACCCCTCCGAGGTGAAAGAATTGATTGAAGAGATCCATGAAGGGTCCTGTGGAGCCCATGTAGCAGGTCGGACGCTTTTACAAAGGGTGATGACACAGGGATACTACTGGCCAACGATGAGGGATGATTGTATAGCCTATGCTAAGAGATGTGATAAATACCAACGTTTTTCCTCTATTCGACGAAATCCACAAGCATCATTGACACCCATAACTTCCCCCTGGCCATTTGCCATGTGGGGAATTGATTTGGTTGGACCACTGCCAACGACCCGAGGAAGATTCAAGTACCTCGTTGTCGCAGTGGATTATTTTACTAAGTGGGTAGAAGCTGAGCCTCTGATTGATATGACATACGAGAAGGTGTACCAATTCGTTTGGAAGAACATCATCTGCCAATATGGTCTCCCTCATGCCTTCATCACAGACCATGGAACACAATTTGATAACGAGGAATTTGCCGCCTATTGTCATCAGTCAAACATTTTGAAGGTTCATTCAGCACCAGGCCATCCTCAAAGCAATGGACAGACTGAAGTGACGAACAGAACATTATTAAATGGTTTGAAGAAGAGGCTAAGTGAGGCTAAAGCTAATTGGATTAATGAGCTACAGTCAGTATTGTGGGCTTACCGAACAACTCCCCGAGCAGCAACTGGAGAATCACCATATATGCTGGCATTTGGAAGTGAGGCTGTAATACCTGCCGAGTTGGGTCTTCCAACACACAGAGTGCTGAATTTCAATTCCCCAGTCAGCGACTTAATGAGGAGATTAGATTTGGACATGCTCGAGGAAGTTAGAGAAGAGGCAGCCATTAGGAATGCTGCTTACCAACAACGAACAACCCTGTTCTACAACAAGAGGGTGAAAAAATATGACTTAAAAGAAGGAGATTACGTGCTAAAGAAGGTCATTTAGAAGCACAATAAGTTGGAAGCAAACTGGCATGGACCTTACCGAGTTACAGAAGTTATTCGACCAGGAACTTACCGAATAGCAACTCTAGAAGGAGAGGAATTTAAGAATGCTTGGAATGCTGAACACCTGCGCAAGTATTATCAGTGATGTAAAATGTAAAGTAATTCCATCAATATGAATAAAACGATGATATTTCGCCATCTTCTCTCCTTTTATTAAAAGTTTTTCGGGGAATACTAGTGTGCAACACTACGCTGCTCGGCAGTAAAAACAACACGATAGTTCAAGCTCAGACCAACTCCGGTTGGTAAAAGGGTGAGAACAAACCATACTCCTTTGGTTAGGAGGCGTACACTAGCTCAGACCAACTCCGGTTGGTAAAAGGGAGAGTGGACACGATAGTTCGAACTCAGACCAATTTCGGTTGGTAAAAGGGAGAGAACACGACATTCCTAAAAGTACCAGCTCCGGTTGGTTAGGAAACCATACTCCTTTGGTTAGGAGGTTGACACTAGCTCAAACCAATTTTGGTAAAAGGGCAAGTGGACATGATAGTTTGAGCTCAGACCAACTCCGGTTGGTAAAAGGGCAAGAACAACATTCCTAAAAATGCCAACGTGTTTGGCTAGGAAGCAAAATACTCCTAAAAATGCCAATCTCGGTTGGTTAGGAAACAAGATATGCTCTCAAATGCCAACTTATGTTGGTCGTGAGGTAAGATTATTACAGAAAATACAAAAGTTTCTCGAAGAACAAAATATTCCAAACTGAACCAAGTATGGTTGGTCGGGGATAAAAACCCACTAACTATAATTGGTCGACAAACACAATTTAACAACCTTGGTTGGTTGGAAATTTTTTAAACATTTTTATACTCATTACTTTATTATTAAGTGATCGAGCAACATTACTGATACTTGTAACTTTTTTGGTCGATGAACCACACCATATTGTTATGCAAGCACAAATATAAAGTGTTTGACAAATACAAGACAATAGCAATACAAATTTGCAAACAAAAATGAAACTCTTTCATTGAATTCAAAATGAATTACACAAATTTATTACATTGATATTAAATTGTGTACTAACTGTTACATCAAAAATTCCTATTCTATTGGATTTTTTCCCTCAGCTTTCGATACAGGTTCCTCGCCAGCAGGCGGATCATTTAAAGACTGAGGAGAATTGATGAAGTTCAAATCCTTCAGCATCCCGACGTTCATCACAGAAGATTGATCTAGAAGATGCTCGGGACGAGATACCTCGATCTGAGAATGAAGATTGTAGTCACCGAGGTATTTTGCAATTCAGCTCCGAGGAATGGCACGAGCTGGGATCCATTCCATGTCCAAATTATATGGTGGCACAGGCAAGTCAAGTACCCCAGGATCATAATAGTCCCACAGATAGTGTCCTTGTTCGAGCTTCAGCACGCCCAAGGCATTCATCCAGCCTTGTTTGTAGCCCTCATTATTGGCATTCTGGATACAATCATCCAAATGGAATAGTGCTTCGTTGTATCCAGCCATCCAGAACTCCCTGGGCTGTTTGTGAAATTGAAATGTTAACCTTTCAAGCTTCTCGTGAAGACTCTGGATGAAAAGTTCATTAGTCTCCAACACTAATTTCTTTGAAGAGAGTAGTTTTTCCAGTTCTCTAATTTTCTTTGACATGTCAGACAAAGCTTGATTTTTTGCCATCAATTGGAATGCTTGGTTTTACAACGCTGATTGAGTACGAGCTTCTTCAATGGTACGATGAAGAACTCTTGATCGTCCCCGAGCAGGTTGAGTATTTTGTTCCTCGACAACATTCTGAGCAACTCTTCCTCGTCCACGAGAACCTCTTCCTCGTCCCCGAATAGTAGTAGAAGGCCCAGATCTTCTCAAAGCCTCTAACTCTTCTCGTAACTTGGCATTTTCCACTTCTAAAAATGAGAATCCTTCATCGGTGACTGGTACCCGAGCAGTGGAAGATGAAGCAGCAGACCTCAGCTGAGCTAGTTCTTTTTGCAGATTATTATTTTCTTTTTCCAATAGCTCAGCGATTTGCCTGTGCGCTTCGACATCTGCTTTCAATGTTCTCTCTCTCACTTCATAGCCAGAAAGCATCTTGTCATAGCCTTTATCAGCACTAAATTGTTTGATTTTCTTCTCATACCCTTCGTGCAAAAGAGCTGAAGACTCTTTATACTGCTGCTGAAGTTCATCGAGAATACCTTGCAAGTCTTCAATCATTTTGTAATAAGCCACATTGTTGGCTACAGCACGATCAAGAAGACATTTCAAGCATTGATATGCCTCCACTGCTTGGTCTGAAGCATCTCGACCAAGAATCTCTATAATCTGGGAATTGTCCAAATCAGTGTGGCCAGCCTTAAAATATTCATTACATTGTCGAAGCAGAGTTGTGTCATGGGCAGACATCAATTCCATTCTAGCCATAAACTAGTAAAGAAGAGAAGGCAAGAGTTAATAAAAAAGCAGACAGCACATCAACAACATAGAGAAATAAAAAAAGGTGATTTTTTATTACATCATAGAAAGGAGTACAGTTTTCAGAGTACAGAGTATAAGTGACAAAAGAAAAATAAATACCGAACAACTTCATACCTTTTCCTTGTCTCCCAAGACTTTCTCGGGAGGCTGGGATGAGGAGCTCGGTTGCTCGGTGGAAATAATGAGTTGGTCAGCTAGGGCTGGAACTTGTTCAGGAGGAGTAGGCAGAGATGAAAGCTCCTCGTCGGCAGACTGAGTAAGGATTGGATCACCCACTACCATTGAAGATTCTTCAGAGGCAGCTTCGTCCCCTTCTTCATCTTCAATATTTGGGGGAGGACCAGGGAGATGTTGTTGAAATAATTCTGAGTCCTCATCAACCTTTAATTCTTATAGGGAAGCCACCCAACCATCTCGGAAGTATTTCAAACTCCCATACTGCACCTGGGACATCATTGCTGCTACCCGCCTGTTCCACCCTTTGTCCCAACCAGTGTGGAAAGATTTTTTCACCACCAACTTTCTTTTCATTTTCTCCGAGGAGATCTTCTCGGATAGAAGATCCTCGGTGGATTTCAACTTAACTTCCACCTCCTCCTTCTGACGATCCACTTCTCGCAGAAGGGACAATTCTTCTTCTGCCATTTTCATCTTGTTTTCAAGCTCCCCAAAGCTCTTGAGCTTCTCGTCATACTTCTTTTTCTCTCCCTCAAAATCTTTCACCTTATTTTCCAAACCCTTGGAAACTTCAACGAGTTGCACCTTCTCTGCCTCAACTGCAGCCAACTTCTTCTCCCATTCAGCCTTATCCTCGTCATACTTTTGATGGGACTCCTTCAAAGATTTGGTCAAACCTAGTAAAGCATCCTCCACTCCGGACGAGGAGCTAGAAGCCTTGATCTCTTCATCCTTCTTCACAATGGTGTTAAAACAACTCACCAGCTGAAAAAAAGGAGATAATGATAAGTCATCACAGAGATACAAGTATTGATGGAAAGAAAGAAAATTTAGAATATGAGAAACTTACTGAAGCAATGTGACGAGTAGCTAGGGATGTAATCACATCCCTAGACATATTTTCCTCAATTTCTTAGACTTCAGGAATGGTCCAAGTCTTCACCGAGCTCATAGCTGAGCTCGGAGGAATAATAGTTGGAACACCAGCTCCACTAACTTGGAGCTGGGGAATGGTTTCAGCTAAATTGACCGAGGAGGATTTCTTCAGTCTCCTCGGTGGCATTTCAACAGTTTCAACCAAAGAAGAGCTTTTGGTTGGGGAGATGGTGACCACTTCCACAGGTGCGTCCTTCTTGCTCGGAGCCACCGGGGGCTTCTCGGTAGCCTTCAGAGGAGCAACAGAAGGGGCAGCATCTACTTTCTTTATCCCCTTTGGGACGCCAGTCTTGTTTCTTTTTCCATCTCCAGCAGAGGTAGTCTCCTCAAAGATAGCAGGAACTCTTCTTTTGCCCATTTTCTGACTCAGAGGAATGTGAGATTCTGGAGAAGAGTCCTCAGGAACTGACACTGGATCACTAGTGCTGACCACAGGACGAGAAGTAAAGGATGATGTATAGCTCCTATACTGCAACAAATATGAAGCAGACCTGATGTGCTCGTCTGCAACTCTCTGATGCAAACTCCAGATAAGTTTCAAATGCTTAATATTTACTTCTGATTCTTTTGGAGTTTTTCTTTTGCTATCAACTGCAAAAAAATACATATTGAAATGTCAATCACACATTTATTCAAACATAATGAAATCATAATTTCAGAAATAAGATGAAATGAAAATAACCTATCCCATTGCCATATGGAGGGCATCTGGGACCTTGATATACTTCATCTCCAATCAGAGGGGCATGTTGCTAATTTTTGATAACTGCCCCATGTTCAAAATAATCCCTATTAGCATCAGGGAGGTTGACTACTAAAGCCCTATTCAAAAATCTAGTTTTTAAATAAAAAACATTATCTAGAACAGCCCATCTGTAACAATACATAATCTCAGGAATTCCTATACGGGTTCCGTGAGTTTGATTTAACCTATACACCCCATTAACTATTCTCCATGTGTTGGGGGCTATTTTTGCAGGAACAACATCGAAATAATGACGGAACTCTAAGCACAAAGAGTTTGGTGGAAAAGAAAATCCACATTCAGCAATAAAGAGGCTGGGGAACCAATGTCCCTCAGCCAAACGAAAATAATTTGAAGGCTCAGAAAGATCCTGTGACACCCCGACTAATTAAATACCGGGTAGCTACTCCTTTATTAAATTAATTCAAAATGCCAAGTTGGTCCAATTAATAGCATCACTGTCGAAAACATTTTAATGATTACTAACCACCTAGTATTTAAAAAGTAAGTTGTCAAATTTTAATTAAAGTCTGATTAACATGCAACAAGTGTAATGAAGAAATAATAACATCATTCACCATAACGAAGTAAATGGAATGACATCACATAATGTAAATAAAGTCTGGAGGAAAACTCCTCACTACAAATCCCACAACTGAAATAAGTAACGAAATACTGAATCAATACATGCCAAAGTCTGAAAACTGTAATGGAAAAGTAACTCTAATGGAACTGGGGAACATGCCCTAAAACTAAAGAATACTGAATCCGGAATCCAAATGATAAAAGCGTCTAAAATTAAATCCATGTAGCTTCCACAAACAGCTACAACTCGTCACCTGAATAAGTATCCTATGCATGGTGTCCTTGTGGCTGGGCACCTAAAATGGTTTTACAAAAAAATAGATTTGAAAGCAAACGGGTCAGAGCCCGAATGTGGAGATATTTTAAAAACCTGCAAGTTCTTTAAAAACATTTAAAACATTAAATGTAAAGTACACGTTAGGACGAACACCCACATGATATTCTCACCTCTCGTCTAACTGTGCACTCCTAACGTAAGTACCCATCTAAAACGACACAAACCACTAGTTAAGTGACATCATATCTAGCTAGACTGTCATAGGTCCTACCCTTATTACTCGATTCCATTAACAATATAACGATCTCAGTTAAATAGGTGCTTAACGTAATTTCAGGTTCTTATACAAAAGTAATACTCGTTATAGATTAGTGCTCTATGTTATTCCGTAGTTACACACAATACCATATGAAAGTTCCCAGTTTATTAAGTGTATATTTTCCACAACATAAATATACAATATAAGCACCCCGAGACTAAGCTGCGGTGCACACATACTCTGCTATCCATCCCAGTACATCACGTACATAAGGATCACATATTTCGAATCTCTCAGGAATAGTTCAGATAACACAAATCACAAATAGTGGAGGCGAACACAGTCACATCACATGGGGAACGCACATACCTGCACTCCCACGATCAGCAGACTTATTAACATCCCAATAAGTCCTTCTCTGACCTATGTTCATCGAGGTAACCAGTCTAAATCCGGGAAACACAAGGATTAGAGGGCCCTAAGCGAACGCAAACCTCCCGTGATAGCAAGTATGGTAGGTATGTCATACACACAATTCATATACCAATACTAAGTAAGCACACATCTTAGAAATCCCGTAATTTAATTGTAGTACTTATCGCATTCTCGTACCAATCTTAATATATATACAACTTATATAATTCCGGTCCATAATTACACGCGCCATAATTTATTCTCACGTCGTGGTAAACACTCACGTCTCAATCCCATATTAACCATTATGTAAATCACTCGTATATAATTTACTCCTCAAGATAACCCAAATGTACCAAACCTATTAATACATCATCAAAGGAATGTTATCTCTAACCTCGAACAAGTTTACGGGACTCCCAAAATCAAAACAGGCCAAAAAGGCCTAAACTGTCAACTCGTTCGAAGTCTCGTTCGAACGAGGCTGTTCGAATGAGATTCCAGTTCGTTCGAACGAACTGTACCTTCTAACGAGATCTCGTTCGAACGAAGTTATCGAACGAAGTTCCCTTTCGTTAGAAGAGACTGGTCAACTCGTTAGAAGCTCGTTCGAACGAGCTCGTTCGAACGAGCTGGGAAGGTCTTCTAACGAGGGACCAGTTTCGGCTCAAATTTTTCCCAATCTCGTTTTTCACCATTTATACTCCTCAAATCTCCTCTAAAATTAGTCCCAACGATTGTTTTAAGGTCTCTAATCACTCCTAAACCTTTTATAGTCACATCCAAACACGTTTTTAAAGGATTAATTCATCCTAACATCAATCAATTTACAAATCTCTACACTTTTCCCCCAATTTTTCAAGAACATGAACCCTAAACTTTTAAGTCCTCAATTAGTCCATTCTAAATCCGTTTTTCTTACATCCAACATATATTAATACCAGAATAATCATCTCTATATGATTCTACATGCAATTTGTCCTCAATATTCAAGTTCTAAGTCCAAACAACATGGGTTTTCATTTATCTTCCAATAACAATTGTAAATCTTCAAATTATCTAACATGGAGGAAACATTCTATGAATTAAAAGAAATTAAATCACTTGCCACGATTGTCTCTGAATTTGGTGTTGATTTTATAAAGATTTTCTGCAGAATTCCTTCTCCTTCTCTCCCTCTCTAAGCTTTTTCTCCAATGGCTATGGTGGCCAGGGTTTTCTTATGGAAAGTAATAGAACCTTATTCTAATAACCTACGTAACCTATTGGGTTAACATGGGTTGGTTAGTGGCTTTGTGGGTCAAACCCACATCAAATTTACTTCTCTAATTTTCGTCATTTTTAATTCCTAAAAATACGAAATTACCAAAATACCCTTTATATTGCCGGTATGGCCTAAAAATACCCCGGGACCCAAACTACACCCCCGGCTAGTGTTTTCTGACTATCTCGACCCTTCCGGAAGCGTTGGCGCACTCAAAATGACCATACGGTTAATAGAATTTAAAATCACTTTTATAATTAAAATAATTATATCCCGACGCGACTGTCACACGCGTCCCAATAAAATGACCAGATTGCCGTATATCAATCTCACGACAAATTTCATAATTCAATATTCATATAACATCGTATATACTCAATATAGTCAAATACCAACTCACATCTCACTAGTATTTTATCCGGATTAATTTCCAATTAATTCTCATTTAATTAATTAATCCCAAAAATAAATATAGCCAAAAATACGGGGTATTACATACTTCCCCCCTAATAACTGAATTTCGTCCCGAAATTCGAATCTAGAAAGTACCTGCTAAAAATAACTCTGGATAACGTTCGCGCATCTCATCTTCGCGCTCCCATGTGGACTCCTCGATATTGTGATGTCGCCACTGAACACGCACTAACGGAACTATCTTTGACCGCAGCTTCCTCTCACTTCGGTCCAAAATAGCAATCGGCCCCTCCTCGTAAGAGCTATCCGGCTGTAGATCGATGTCCTCCATAGCAATGTGAGAATGGGACAAATTATCTCTAAGGTATTTCCTTAGCGAGGAAATATGAAACACATCGTGAATCCGATGCAAATGCTCCGGTAACCCAAGTCTATACGCAACCGGTCCGATCCGCTCAATAATGGGAAACGGCCCCACATACCTCGGTGCCAACTTCCCCTTCTTCCCGAAACGAATAATCCCCTTCATAGGAGATACTCTGAGCAAAACCTGGTCCCCCACTTGGAACTCCCTGAAAAATCTCTTCGCATCAGCATAACTCTTCTGCCTGTCTTGAGCTACCCGAATGCGACTCCGAATCAACTCAATCCTTGCCGAAGTATCCTGAATCACTTCCGGCTCAAGTAGTTTGTTGTCCCCCACCTCTAACCAACATGCTGGGGAACGACAAGGCCTATCGTACAATGCTTCAAACGGAGCCATGCCAATAGTGAACTGATAGGAGTTGTTGTAAGCAAACTCCACCAGTGGAAGATACTGCTCCCATCTACCCCCGAAGTCAATAATGCACATGCGTAGCATGTCCTCCAACATCTGATTTGTGCGCTCTGTCTGCCCATCGGTCTGCGGATGATAAGCCGTACTCAACCGCAATTCCGTGCCCATGGACTCCTGGAAGCTCTCCCAAAACCTCGAAACAAATATCTTGTCTCTGTCAAACACGATATTTAGGGGTACACCATGAAGTCTCACAACCTCTGAAATGAAGAGCTGGGCATACTGTCCCGTAGTGTAGTCAGTCCTTACGGGTAAAAAGTGAGCGACTTTGGACAACCTGTCCACAATTATCCAAACGGAGTCGTGACCCCTCTGTGACGTAGGCAACCCCGTGATAAAGTCCATGGATATGCTTTCCCACATCCACACCGGGACCTCCAACGGCTGTAGCAGTCCTGCCGATCTCTGATGATCCACTTTTACAAGCTGACAAGTGGCGCATCTCGAAACAAACTCAGCGATATCTTTCTTCATACCGCTCCACCATTACTGGCGTCTCATGTCTTGGTACATTTTGTCCCCTCCGAGATGTACCGCGAACCATGAGCCGTGCGACTCTGCCATCACCTCGTGTCGTAATTTCTCCCCTTCCAGAACTACCAATCTCCCATTGAAGCGTAATCCCCCGTCTGAGCTGAGGGTATAGGACTCGGCTCCCTCTGCTAGTAATCGAACTATCTGTTCCTGACAAAACGAGTCATTAGCCTGTGCCCGTACTACCTTCGTGACAATCTGCGGTGTAACGGTCATCACAGACATGAAAGATCGGGCCACTGCATCCTGGTGTCCCAACTCCTTCCACTTTGCCTTCCACACCTCTGCCACCTCATCTGCTGGCCTACGGCTCAACGCGTCTGCTACCACGTTAGCCTTACCTGGGTGATACTGGATATCGAACTGGTAGTCTTTCACAAATTCAAGCCACCTACGCTGCCGCATATTCAACTCTTTCTGTGTGAACAGGTATTGTAGGGACTTATAATCCATGAACAGTTGGAACTTCTCCCCTAAAAGATAGTGCCTCCAAATCCGTAGGGCAAATACCACTGCCGACAACTCCAAATCATGCGTGGGGTAATTCCTCTCGTGAGTCTTAAGCTTACGGGAAGCATAAGTTATGGCCTGTCTCTCCTGTTGCAATACACCTCCAAGCCCTTACAAAGACGCATCGGTGTAAACCAAATACTCAACTCCCGATCTCGGAAATGCTAACACAGGTGCTGAGGTCAATTTATCCTTCAATTCATCGAATGCTAACTGACAGGCATCACTCCAGATGAATGGCACACCCTTACGAGTCAGATGTGTCAAAGGACCCGCTATCTTCGAAAATCCCTAAATGAACCTCCTGTAGTATCCTGCTAGGCCCAAGAAACTACGAATTTCAGTCGGTGTCGTGGGCTGTCCCCATTCCCTCACCGCGGATACCTTCCCCGGATAAACAGATATTCCCCGGTCGGAAATAATATGTCCCAAAAACTGGACCTCCTTCAACCAAAACCCGCACTTCTCATATTTTGCATACAACTCGTTCTGATGGAGTGTCTGCAAAACTTGCCTCAAATGCTCGGCGTGCTCCTCCTCTGTCTGGGAGTAAACCAGAATATCATCAATGAAGACAATGACAAACTGATCTAGGAAATCCCTGAACACTCTGTTCATCAAGTCCATAAACACTGCTGGAGCGTTGGTCAAACCAAAAGGCATAACCCGAAACTCGTAAGAACCATATCTCGATAAGAACGCAGTCTTCGAGACATCCTCCTCCCTGATACGCAACTGATGGTATCCCAATCTCAAATCAATCTTTGAGAAGAAAGAAGCTCCCCTCAACTGGTCGAATAAGTCATCGATTCGAGGCAACGGATACTTATTCCGTATCGTGACCTTATTCAACTCTCGGTAGTCCACACACAATCTCAGTGAACCGTCCCTCTTCTTCACAAACAAAACTGGAGCGCCCCAAGGTGAGGTACTCCTGCGAATAAAGCCCTGGCCTAACAGCTGCTCTATCTGCTCTCGTAGCTCTCGCATCTCTGCCGGAGCCATACGGTACGGTGCGCGTGCTATAGGCCTCGTATCTGGCAATAGGTCTATAACAAAGTCTATCTCTCGACTGGGGGGTAGGCCTGGTATCTCCTGAAACACATCCGAATATTCCCTGACAACCGGGCTCGAATCTAAAGGAATCACAACCTCCTTAGAGGTATCCTCCTCTATGTAATACATATGAGCGGTCGATCCTCCCTCTGGGCGAGGCATCGCCACTACGAACATCTCTTGCCCCGGAATGGCAAAAACAATGCTCCCGCTGAAGCAATCAATCATGGCCATATAAGCTACGAGCCAATCCATACCGATAATCACATCGTGAACATGCATATCTAATACCAACATATCTGCAGGTAATATCAGACTACCAATCTCTACCCCCACTCCCCGGCATATAAAGAATATGAGTGACCCACTCCCCAATGGTGAATCGACACACGTCAATGTGCTCTCTGCCGTAGCTAACAATCCTAAGGCTTTCGCGAAATGTGTAGCTATAAAACAATGTGTAGCACCCGTATCAAACAATACCCGACCCATAGTGCCATGGATAGGAAACGTACCCTCAATCGCGGGCGGTGCCTGTGGAACTGATGCCTGGTGGACGTTGTAGACACGTCCATACTGTAGCTGCCCCTGCTGAACTGGGACTGCTGGAATGGGTGGCAATGCTGCCATCTGTGGTGGTGCGGGGAGAGCGGCGGTAAACATAGGCCTCTGCGACTCCTGGCGAGCACCCTGCTGCTGCTGCTGTGGGGCCCTGTCCCTATCAGGACAATCCTGTAGTTTATGGCCAGTCTTGCCACAAACAAAACACTTCCCTGGGAAGTTCCCTCCTCTCTGCCCCTGCGGTCCCCGACCCTGGTGGCCGTTACCATTCCTCCCTTGGCCCTGCTGAAACTGCTGCCCATTCTGCCCTTGTTGGCCCTGACGGCCGTTTGGACCCTGATGACCCTGACGGAAATCTTCATGTCCCTGTCTGTAGTTCCCTGATCGGAACCTCTTCTGATCCCCTTGCTGAGAACCCTGCTCACCCTGTCTCTGCCCCTGAATAGATTGTGCCCCACCGGCACCATGCCCTCCTGTCCTGCCCTGATGGCTAGACTCTCCCGACCTCTTGCCCTCAGTCATATGAAAGCGGTGGTCATGGCAGTGTAACAAATCAGCGTTAACCACATCAGAATACGTGGCCAACGAAAGGTTCCCTAACAGATGCTGACGGATCCTCCATGTCAACCCGTCGGTGAATTTCTCAATCTTCTTCTTCTCTGTTGGTATCTCATCCGGAACGATATTCAACAGATTTGTGAACTCGGCCTCATACTCGGCCACGGTCTTACCCTATTGCCTCAGACTCATCAATTTCCTCCTCATTTCCGTGTGAACAGCCGACGGAAAGTACTTGCGGTCAAACCACACTCAGAAGTCCTGAATAGTGAGAGTATCCCTTTCCTCCACGGTGGTAATAGACTCCCACCACTGCAGTGCAGATCCAACTAGCTTGAAAGTAGCTAGCAACTGCTTCTGAACGTCCGTGCACTCATACATCTTTAAGTGCCTCTGCATATCCTTCCTCCACTGGCTCGAGACTACCACATCTGAGCTACCTGCAAACTCTGGCGGATGCCCTTTCTGAAAAGCGTCACGTACACGTTCCCAAGCAGACGGGAATGTATTTGCCTGTACTGGCGCGACAACCGGCGCCTGAGGTGGTGCCTGCTGGACTACGTCAATTGCGGCATTTACCGCTTGGACTACTATAGCTGCAACCTCAGCGGCGTTCATCATGCCCTGAACTGGAGGGGGCTGGGGTTCGGGCGTTGCATCCCTGGGAACTCGTCGTGCACGTCGTGGAGGCATCTGAAATAAGAACAAAGTTTATAAGTCCGCTGTTTATAAACTTAAAATAGCTAAAGAACGAAGCATACACAAAAAGAGTAAAACAGTCCTAAAATATAGGGCTCTATATCAAAGAACTTAGCGGAAACATAATAGCCGTACAGATCCTAAAGGACACTAGAACCTGGTGCTCTGATACCACCTGTGACACCCCGACTAATTAAATACCCGGTAGATACTCCTTTATTAAATTAATTCAAATGCCAAGTTGCTCCAATTAATAGCATCACTGTCGAAAACATTTTAATGATTACTAACCACCTAGTATTTAAAAAGTAAGTTGTCAAATTTTAATTAAAGTCTGATTAACATGCAACAAGTGTAATGAAGAAATAATAACATCATTCACCATAACGAAGTAAATGGAATGACATCACATAATGTAAATAAAGTCTGGAGGAAAACTCCTCACTACAAATCCCACAACTGAAATAAGTAACGAAATACTGAATCAATACATGCCAAAGTCTGAAAACTGTAATGGAAAAGTAACTCTAATGGAACTGGGCAACATGCCCTAAAACTGAAGAATACTGAATCCGGAATCCAAATGATAGAAGCGTCTAAAAGTAAATCCCTGTAGTTTCCACAAACAGCTACAGCTCGTCACCTGAATAAGTATCCTATGCATGGTGTCCTTGTGGCTGGGCACCTAAAATGGTTTTACAAAAAAATAGATTTGAAAGCAAACGGGTCAGAGCCCGAATGTGGAGATATTTTAAAAACCTGCAAGTGCTTTAAAAACATTTAAAACATTAAATGTAAAGTACACGTTAGGACAAACACTCACATGATATTCTCACCTCTCGTCTAACTGTGCACTCCTAACCAAAGTACCCATCTAAAACGACACAAACCACTAGCTAAGTGACATCATATCTAGCTAGACTGTTATAGGTCCTACCCTTATTACTCGGTTCCATTAACAATATAACGATCTCAGTTAAATAGGTGCTTAACGTAATTTCAGGTTCTTATACAAAAGTAATACTCGTTATAGATTAGTCCTCTATGTTATTCCGTAGTTACACACAATACCATATGAAAGTTCCCAGTTTATTAAGCATATATTTTCCACAACATAAATATACAATATAAGCACCCCGAGACTAAGCTGCGGTGCACACATACTCTGCTATCCATCCCGGTACATCACGTACATAAGGATCACATATTCCGAATCTCTCAGGAATAGTTTAGATAACACAAATCACAAATAGTGGAGGCGAACACAGTCACATCACATGGGGCACGCACATACCTGCGCTCCCACGATCAGCAGACTTATTAACATCCCAATAAGTCCTTCTCTGACCTATGTTCATCGAGGTAACCAGTCTAAATTCGGGCAACACAAGGATTAGAGGTCCCTAAGAGAACGCAAACCTCCCGTGATAGCAAGTATGGTAGGTATGTCATACACACAATTCATATACCAATACTAAGTAAGCACACATCTTAGAAATCCCGTAATTTAATTGTAGTACTTATCGCATTCTCGTACCAATCTTAATATATATACAACTTATATAATTCCGGTCCATAATTACACGCGCCATAATTTATTCTCACGTCGTGGTAAACACTCACGTCTCAATCCCATATTAACCTTTATTTAAATCACTCGTATATAATTTACTCCTCAAGATAACCCAAATGTCCCAAACCTATCAATACATCATCAAAGGAATGTTATCTCTAACCTCGAACAAGTTTACGGGACTCCCAAAATCAAAACAGGCCAAAAAGGCCTAAACTGTCAACTCGTTCGAAGTCTCGTTCGAACGAGGCTGTTCGAATGAGATTCCAGTTCGTTCGAACGAACTGTACCTTCTAACAAAATCTCGTTCAAACGAAGTTCCCTTTCGTTAGAAGCGACTGGTCAACTCGTTAGAAGCTCGTTCGAACGACCTGGGAAGGTCTTCTAACGAGGGACCAGTTTCGGCCCAAATTTTTCCCAATTTCGTTTTTCACCATTTCTACTCCTCAAATCTCCTCTAAAATTAGTCCCAACGATTGTTTTAAGGTCTCTAATCACTCCTAAACCTATTATAGTCACATCCAAACATGTTTTTAAAGGATTAATTCATCCTAACATCAATCAATTTACAAATCTCTACACTTTTCCCCCAATTTTTCAAGAACATGAACCCTAAACTTTTAAGTCCTCAATTAGTCCATTCTAAATCCGTTTTTCTTACATCCAACATATATTAATTCCAGAATAATCATCTCTATATGATTCTACATGCAATTTGTCCTCAATATTCAAGTTCTAAGTCCAAACAACATGGGTTTTCATTTATCTTCCAATAACAATTGTAAATCTTCAAATTATCTAACATGGAGGAAGCATTCTATGAATTAAAAGAAATTAAATCACTTGCCTCGATTGTCTCTGAATTTGGTGTTGATTTTGTAAAGATTTTCTGCAGAATTCCTTCTCCTTCTCTCCCTCTCTAAGCTTTTTCTCCAATGGCTATGGTGGTTAGGGTTTTCTTATGGAAAGTAATAGAACCTTATTCTAATAACCTACGTAACCTATTGGGTTAACATGGGTTGGTTAGTGGCTTAGTGGGTCAAACCCACATCAGATTTACTTCTCTAATTTTCGTCATTTTTAATTCCTAAAAATACGAAATTACCAAAATACCCTTTATATTGCCGGTATGGCCTAAAAATATCCCGGGACCCAAACTACACCCCCGACTAGTGTTTTCTGACTATCTCGACCCTTCCGGACGCGTTGGCGCACTCAAAATGACCATACGGTTAATAGAATTTAAAATCACTTTTATAATTAAAATAATTATATCCCGACACGACTGTCACACGCGTCCCAATAAAATGACCAGATTGCCGTATATCAATCTCACGACAAATTTCATAATTCAATATTCATATAACATCGTATATACTCAATATAGTCAAATACCAACTCACATCTCGCTAGTATTTTATCCGGATTAATTTCCAATTAATTCTCATTTAATTAATTAATCCCAAAAATAAATATAGCCAAAAATACGGGGTATTACAGATCCTCCAGAGTTACCCAAGATGGAATAGAAAAATCAGAGCTTAATTTCTCAAGAGATTCAATAACATAAGCCATGGCGGATAAAAGAAATGAAGAAGAAGGAAGAAGATCTTACAGGAAAAAGGGAGATCTGTTGACAACGAACGAAGAAAAGGATGAACGCACAAGAGAGAGAAAGACTATGGAAAACTCGAAAGCAGAAATTGGAAAAGGTAGAAGACGATGGGATTGCCTATGAAGCTTAAATACTTTGCCTTGGAAAGCGGCGAAAGAAATGATTACAAAAAAGAAACTATTACGCTACCGGCGGCTAAAAGGACAAAAAGTGCGCGAAGATCGAAGCGCTTATAAAAATTCAAAAAGGCGGATTCTGCGAATTTGGAAGGACATTCGAATACGGAGAAAATGCTCCTAAAAACCAGGAAAGTCATTTAATATTGCCATATACCGAGAAATAATGTTCCATACTCCTCAAATTTCGAAATATGAAACATTAGGGGCTTCTGTTGATACTAAAATTAATATGCTGATATAAACGAATCATAAGAAGACACATGTCGATCTACATGGCACAATAGCAACGAGGAAGTTTATTTTCCCGACCAACTCCAACGCTCCGAGGAACTCCAACACTCCGAGGAACTCCTGAACGACGAGCAACTAAGGCGGTCCGAGCTGCATCTCGGCCACGGCATTGATTGCCAGATAATCAACAGTTCAACTATTCATTGAATGCTTATCATACAGACGTATACTCTTAAAGGGCATTAATTGTTTACCCTTTCACATGTACAGCCTAAGGGCTATAAATACATTGTATCACCCTCATTCTAAGGGACCGGATTTTCTTGATAGAATTACATATCGAGAACTCCAAAACACTTGGCAATAACATAAACAGTGGACGTAGGCCATTCTTATAAGGCTGAACCATTTTAAAATTCTTTGTCTCATTTACATTTATCTGTGATTAAATAATTAGAAGCAATCTAATTTTTTACATCAACATGGACCCTTATGGGTTTGTTGAAAAACTTATATCCATTTCTATTTTTAACATGGTAAGAGCCTGAACGACACAACCATGGATGTAACAATTTTTTTTATTAGCATAACAAGTGGTGTTCGAACTACCTTTACTCGTATCTTGATTAATTTTTGGGAAACTTTAAATGAATCGCCTCTTAGCCCCCCTGGAGACCGCATTTTAACCTTTTTTTAAGCTTCTTATTCTTTTGTTCATATAAAAACAGTTTTTATAAGAAAAAAAAACAGTTTTTATAATTAAAAAAAAAAACAGTTTTTATATTAAAAGAAAAAAAAATTTTCCTATTAATATAAAAAAAATAGTTTTTTTATTAAAATTAAACAGCTTTTAATCAAAATAAAAAATATATTTTTTTTCATAAATAAAGAACAATATCTTTATTAATAAAAAAATCTATAAAACGATTTTTTTTCAATAAAAAATATCGCGATTAATTAGTGTAACATTCCCGAACACATTCTTGAACCCAAATAATTTGTTGAATGTGGGTTCGCGTCAGCGACACTAATTAAACGCGATATTTTTTTCAATAAAAAATTAAAAAATATCGCGATTAATTAGTGCTGCTGACGCGGACCCACATTCAACAAATGATTTGGGTCCGGGAATGTGGAGCCGCACCAGCGACACTAATTAATCACCTAGTGTCGGTGGCGCGGACCCACATTCCCCGACCAAATCATTTGTTGAATGTGGGTCCGCGCCAACGTCACTAATTAATCGCGATATTTTTATAAAAAATATCGCGATTAATTACAACTGCTCGCCCGAACCCACATTTCTGAGTCCACATTATTTGTTGAATGTGGGTCCGCGCCAGCGACACTAATTAATCGCAGTATTTTATTCAAAAAATATCGTGATTAATTAGTGCCGCTGGCGTGAACCTGCATTCAACAAATGATGTGAACTCGAGAATGTGGTTCTAAGACATCAAATTAAATAGTTCTTTTTTTATTAAAATTTGAACAATATTTTTTTAAATGTTGTTTATAATTAAAAAAATAGTTTTATAATGTTTTTTTTATTAGTAAACATAATTTTTTTAATTTTAGAAAAAAAATATTTTTAATTTTAATAAAAAACTGTTTAATTTTAATAAAAAACTGTTTTATTATATTAATATGACTTTTTTTATATAAAAAAAATGGTTAAAACAAATAATAGAAAACTAAAAACAAAATGGTAAAAAGACAAAAAACTATCTCGGGACGATTTCTAGATGCGGTTCATGTAGAAGCTCTTAATTTTTGTTCACACTTTGTGACTTTTTACTAGGGGTGTAAGCGGTACGGTTTGGTCGGTAAATAGCAGATACCAATACCAAAACCAAACTCTAGATGGTAAAACCAAACCGTACCAGTTTACCACCCGGTACACCAAAATCAATACCAAAACCAAACCGGCTGGTATTTCGGTTTTTTCGGTAATTTCGGTTTTTTTCTGGTTTCGGTAAATTCTGGTTTTTTCTGGTTTCTGGTTTCGATTTTTTCTGGTTTCGATAAACAACACTAAAAGTCCCAAAAAACCAAAAACAAAACCAACCAACTTTTTTAAATATTAAAACCAAAACCAAAACCAAAACCAAAACCAACCTTTTTAAATATTAAAACCAAAACCAAAACCAACTTTTTCTGGTTTTGGTAAATTCGGTACGGTAATTTTGGTAAATTTGGTACGGTACAGTAATTTCGGTACGATTTTTTCTGGTTTCGGTAAATTCGGTACGGTATGGTAATTTCGGTACGATTTTTTCTGGTTTCGGTAAATTCGGTACGGTAATTTCGGTAAATCGGTTTTTTAAATATTAAAACCAAAACCAACCAACTTTTTTGCGGTAATTTCGGTTTCGGTAAGACTGGTTTCTGGTATTTTAATATATGAAAGCAAAACTATTTTTTTTCGGACCAAAACGGTACGGTACGGTAAAAACTCGTACCGCTTCCGCCCCTACTTTTTATTAAGAATCGAATTAAAGAGGAAACACAATCAACTCTAAATCTGTACCGGAGACAGTCGTACTACAAACCCAAGGCGTTAAGCATTGATGTTACATGAACACTAAACCTAACCTACCGTACTAAATAAAATCTTGGAAAGAGCATGTAAGTAAATGGTCGGAGCAAGCGCATCAGTTGGTGGTGATAAAGATTCCCATTAATGGTAAATAAAGAAGGAAGGGTCTAGACTACTCACTAGAGTAGAGCTGGTTGGTTCTGTTCCATTGAGTCCAAGTGATGTGACTCAAAGCTGTTTTCTTCAGGATTTCACACATTTATACAGCTACACACTACTGCTGCTACTACAATACACTCTAGGTTTTCACTATTATTTACCCAATAACAGAGGTCAACTACCTCCTCTTTTCATCTTGTTTAGTTCGAGTAATTCTGGGACACATTGGTTAATGTGTTTTCATGATGCATTTGAATTTGATGGTACGTGAGGTATTAGTTTATATATTTTGATTGATTACTGTGTCTGTTTAAACTATGAACAGAGTGTAAAGGCTTGGTAAAATTTCTAGTGGTTTCGAGTCCCCGTGGAGATCCGTTTATCCGCATGTGAGAAAGTAACATTTGAACCGGCACTGGGACTGGGAGACAGGGACACGCGACTAGGAGACAGTGACACGAGCAAGGACGGGACGGGACTCACTTTTAATCCTCGATTCGAATTCGGTAGGGTTCGCGCAGATCCCATTACAATTTTCGGGGATATATATATTTTTTTTATAGGGTTTGATTATTGCCGCTCATCAAACTTTGCATGCACTCTAAATCTTAATATAATGATAAAATTATTCCTGTTATAAAATGCAAATCTTTTTTCATATGAATTTTAAGTTTTTTTTAAACAGTTCTTATATGACAAGACTTCAATCTTATTTTTTTTTTATTTAATAAGACACGATCAAATAAGAGCAACACGATATATTCCGACATAAAATTTTATTTTTTTAAAAAATAATTTTAAAAAATGACACGACATATTTTTTTTTAACTAATACGATCTAATTAAAACGTAATACGATACGACATGAAATTTCATTTATATCTAACACGAACACGACTCAAATAAACGTGACACGACACGATAGAGAATCTCATTTTTTTTATGTAACGTAAACACGACTTAAAAAAAAAGTAACACGACATGGCTTAAGAAGCAAAACTTCACAAGACTTTATTTCAACACTAGTTTAAAAAGCTTTATTTATTTTGTGTCGTGTTACGTTTTAATTAGATCATGCTAGATAAAAGAAATAAAATTTTGTGTCAGGGGTGTATCGTGTCGCTTTTATTTAGGTCGTGTCTTGTTAAAATAAAAAGATTATGTATCGTGATGTGTCATGTCGCATTTTAATTGGATCGTGTATGGATTTGTTATAAAAATAAGATTTTCGATCTTGTCGTGTCTCTTTTATTTGAATCGTGTTTGTGTTAAGTAAAAAATTAAATTTCATATCATCTCGTATTGTGTAGTTTTGTAATTAAATTGTGTTTGTGTTGGATAAAAAAATGAGTGAATACTAAAGTGTAAATCAATTAATGAATGAATTGTCAATTCATTGAATGAACTTGTACAAATATAAGGAAAATGATAAAATATATTTTATTCAACCCACAAACACAAGCACGATCGAATTAAAATGCGACACAATACGAAATCTTTTTTTTACGAAACGCAAATACCGCCAAGTAAAAGCGACACAACATGATTTTTTTTAAACACATAATAATTTTTTTACCAAATACAAACACGATTTTTTTACCAAGCACAAATACAAACATACTTTCAAGTAAAACATAAACATCACATCGGATCATGTTTGGTAAAAAATTTTTTAAAAAAAATCATGTTGTGTAGCTTTTATTTGGCCATATTGGTACAAAAAAATTAATATTGTGTCACATTTTAAATCAGTTGTGTCGTGAAATCTTTTTTTTTTTACAAAAATTGAAACATGACCAAATTAAAATGTACACAATACGAAATCATTTTTTTTTTACCAAAATGGCCAAGTTAAAGCGACACAACATGATTTTTTTTGCATATGCTTTTTTGAAAATTTGATGTCTTAGCAACGGAATTGGTTAGTGCCGCTGGTGTGAGTACATCCATTAAATTATGTGGGACCGCATCAGCGGAACTAATCGACCGCGTCTTTAAGAGAAGCGTAACGAGGTTGCTATTTGAGAAGAGTTTCGTGTCAGGTCATTTTTATTTGAGGTGTATATGTGTTAAGTAAAAGATAAAGATATATGTACAATCTATTTTTTTGGTGTCTCAATAAAAAAATGGATCTCACGTTAGTGACTCAAACAACACAACACAACACAACACAACACAACACGAAATCTTGTTTTTTTTTATCAAACACAAATAAAGACCAATTAAAAAGGGACACAACACGTAACACAACATTTGTGTTGTGTTAAATAAAAAAGTAAAGATGGTGTGTTAATGAAAAACAAACATTAACAATAAATGGTATTGACAAAATATAATCTTTTTTTATTTTGCAATTATGATAAATTTAACATTATGAAAAATATAAATCTTCAATATTTGAAAAAATAATGTTTTATGAAAATTAGGAAAAAAATTAATAATAGGAGAAACCCATTGGTAGTTTATTACTCTAATATAATAATATATAGGGTATAGGGTCCTTTAAAATAAATAGGTAAAAAAGTAAATTTTTTAAGAAATATAAATTTAATTAAACTAGACAAATCCATTGATAGATTGTAAGCAATTTTTTTTTTTTGTTAATAACCTTCCATTAGGAATAATAAATAATAAATTGATTAGATTATTGTTAACCATGAACATCAAATAGATATGGTGGGTAAAATAGTCATTCAACCAACAATTTGGAGTGCCTTAAGAGTTTGGTGGAGTGCCAATAGCCATACCCTTTTGATATAGTATATATTTTAGAGGATTGTATTGAGTAGTTGCTCGAATAGTTTTTAATATATATTTAGCCCATTTTTTTATTTTGTTCTAAAAGTCCTTTACCACATAAAAACATTGAAAAGCATGTTTATGCAAATATTATGAAATTTGTAGAATGAACCATGTGTTAGACCCATTTAATAAATTTGTAGATTTGGTATTTCACAGTGAGTGAGCATCCGGATAGGTGTGCAACGCTACTACCTACACATATCATGGTAAACTTTATGATATTTTTTATTTGTTCATCCAATTTTATAGAAATTGAATGCTTACATACATTATTACATACCAATTAGATACCAGCTCTTTATTACATACCAATTCTTCATTACACACCAGGTACTCTTTACTTTAACTAAAGTAGTTATATAATTGATATACATTATCTATTAAATCTGTTAGATGATAGAAGGAGTACGGGATAATTATTGGTTTTGTTTGATTTGGTTGTTGGATAATTATTGGTTGTTGACTTGTTGTTGGATAGTATGTTAGAAGGAGTATGGGATAATTAGAAGGAGTACGGGATATGATGATAACTTGTTAATGTCTAGACTTAAACTTAAAAACATGGCACCAACACCTCTCACGGGACCAATGTAACACGTGGGAACTGAACCCGCGATCACGGGACTCCCGGTTTGAGAATACGATGATAATTTAAAAATATTAGGACTTAAGCTTAAAAATAAGGCGTTAAATAGCAAACATACGAAACAACCCTCGTACGGACCCGTGAGAGGCACCAACACCTCTCACGGGACCAATGTAACACGTAGGAACAGACTGCGCGACCACGGGACTCCCGGTTTGAGAATACAACGATAATTTTAAAATACGCGGACTTAAGCTTAAAAATAAGGCGTTAGATAGTGAAAATCCAAAACAATCCCCGAACGGCCCTGTGAGAGGCACCAACACCTCGCACTGGAGCAATGTAACTCGTAGGAACTGATCGTGCGATCACGGGACTGCCGGTTTGAAAACACGAGGATAATTTGAAAATATAAAGAATTAGGTTTAAAAACATGGCCTTAGATTGCCAAAACCCGAAATAGCCCCCGAACAGCCCTGTGAGAGGCACCAGCACTTCGCACGGGACCAATATAACTCGTAGGCACTGACCGCGTGATCACGGGACCCCCGATTTGAGAATAGGAGAATAATTTGCATATATAAGGAATTAGGCTTAAAAAATGGCATTAGATAGTAAAACCCTGATACAGCCCCCGAATGGCCCCATTAGAGGCACTAACACCTCCCACGGGACCAATGTAACTAATAGGAACTGACTGCGCAACTGCGGGACTCACGGTTTGAGAATACAAAGATATTTTGCATATTTCTAGACTTAGGCTTAAAAACGTGGCTTTAGAAGGTGAAAATTCAAAACAGCGCCCGACCGGCCCCGTGGACGGCACAAACACCTCCCACTGGACTAATGTGACTCGTAGGAACTGACCGCGCAGCCGCGGGAATCCCAGTTTGAGAATACGATGATAATTTGCATCTTTCTAAACTTAGGCTTAAAACATGGCGTTAGAGGGTGAAAACCCGAACAGCCCCGTGGGTGGAACCAACACCTCCCACGGGACCAATGTGACTCGTAGGAACTGACCGCGCAGTCCCGGGACTCCCGGTTTGAGAATAAAATAGTAATTTGAATATTTTTAGACTTAGGCTTAAAAAGATGGCATTATTGGGTGAAAATGCAAAACAGCCCCCGTACGGCCCCGTGGGTGGCACCAACACCTCCCATGGGACCAATGTGACCCGTCGAAACTGACCGCACAGCCTCTAGACTCCCGGTTTGACAATACAACGGTAATTTGAATATTTTTAGACTTAAGCTTAAAAACATGGCTTTAGAGGGTTAAAACCCAAAACAGCCCCTGAACGACCACGTGAGTGGCACCAACACCTCCCACGGGACCAATGTGACTCGTAGGAACTGACCGCGCAGTCGCGGGACTCTCGGTTTTAGAATACGATGATAATTTGCATTTTTCTAGACTTAGGCTTAAAAACATGACTTTAGAGCGTGAAAATCCAAAACAGCCCCCGAACGGCCCCGTGGACGGCACAAACACCTCCCACGGGACTAATGTGACTCGTACGAACTGACCGCGCAGCCGCGAGAATCCCAGTTTGAGAATACGATGATAATTTGCATATTTCTAAACTTAGGCTTAAAAATACGATGTTAGTGGGTGAAAACCCGAAACAGCCCCCGAACGGCCTCGTGGGTGGCACCAACACCTCCCACGGGACCAATGTAACTCGTAGGAACTGACCGCGTAGCCGCGGGACTCCTGGTTTGAGAATACGACGGTAATTTGCATTTTTCTAGACATAGACTTAAAAACATGGCTTTAAAGGGTGAAACCCCGAAACAACCCCGGAACGGCCCCGTGGGTGGCACCAACACCTCCCACGGGACCAATGTGACTCGTAGGAACTGACCGCGCAGTTGCGGCACTCTTGGTTTGAGAATACGACGTTAATTTGCATATTTCTAGACTTAGGCTTAAAAACATGGCTTTAGTGGGGGAAAACCCGAAACAGCCCCCGATAGGCCCCGTAGATTTCACTAACACCTCCCACGGGATCAATATAACTCGTAGGAACTGACCGAGCAGCCTCGGGACTCCTGGTTTGAGAATACGATGGTAATTTGAATTTTTCTAGAATTTCGCAAAACATGGCGTAAGTGGGTGAAAACCCGAAACAACCCCCGAATGGCTCCGTGGGTGGCACCAACGCCTCCCACGGGACCAATGTGACTCGTAGGAACTGACCGCGCAGCCGCAGGACTCTCGATTTGAGAATACGACGATAATTTGTATTTTTCTAGACTTAGGCTTAAAAATATGACTTTAGAGGGTGAAAATCCGAAACAGCCTCCGAACGGACCCGTGGGTGGCACCAACACCTCCCACGGGACCAATGTGACTCTTAGGAACTGATCGTGCAGCCACGGCACTCCCAGTTTGAGAATACGATGGTAATTTGCATTTTTCTAGACTTGGGATTAAAAACATGGCTTTAGTGGGTGAAAATCCAAAACAGCCCCCGAACGGTCCCGTGGGTGGCACCAACACCTCCCACGGGACTCCCGATTTGAGAATACGATGATCATTTGAAAATACAAGGACTTAAGCTTGACAATAAGTCGTTAGAGGGTGAAAAACGGTTAATCCCTTCTTTACTTCCCAGTTTCGCTAAAAAGTCCGCCACCTGGTTGCCTTCGCTATATATATGGAAGTTGCTGACTCCCAGACCACCTCCATTTGTAGGCCTTGTAATGTCCTCCCATTTACACCATCGATGCCTATTCTCCCCATAATTTGAACTCTAAAAAAACTTTGCCATTAGATTTTTCATCCTTTCAATGACAACTTTAGGAGGGGACATAGCTGATATTTTCAATAAACACACACAAACTGGATAGGTACCAGATAAACATACCGCACACACAAAGCTAAAATTTTTTAATGAAAAATCATCTTCAAAGATTAAAAATATTCTAAATCCTCGAAGTTCCATCCAACTCTACATAAGTTAGAGTAAACTAAACTTAAAACAGAAGGATAACAATGATACCAGACAAAAGAAGTGACGGATGAAAGTATAACTTAAACTAAGTGTGGTAAAAACATCTTTACATAAATGTGCATATGTTTCAAAATAAGGTAGTACTTAAAATCAAACTGAAAACCAACAGCAATTTGAAATAATCTCCAAAAATGAAGAATCCTGAATCCACTTATGCTGGAATTTGAAGGCCTTATGGATAAGATCAGCCGTAATGGTAATCTGCATTATCAGTGGACTGTGATCAAATCAACTTTTGTTAAGATGATGAACAACTTCTGTGATCAGAACTAATATTCAAGTGAAAATATTTTCACTTGATAAGGACCATAGATCAACCACTAAATCTAGTCAATAAAGGAGAAAATTTATTAGTTATATACCAGTAATTTGTGTATGCAACTATATACCAAAACCCCTAAAATGCTGAACATTTAATCAATTAGGAAGCTATGCGGACCACTAATGGATCGATTCAGTTAGGCAGCGAGGTAGAACATAACACACTCGCACATAACTGATGCCAATATAGCAGCTATATATGGCTATATAACAACTATATAAAGAAGCTATATAGTAGCTATATATGCCCATATATAGAAGCTATATATGCCCATATATAGCCGCCATATATGAGCCTATATAACTGCTATATATGGCTATATATAGCTGCAATATAAGGCCATATATAGCTGCTATATATGGCCATATATAGCAGTTATATAGGCTCATATATAGCTGCTATATATGGCCATATATAGCAGCTATATAGATTGAAAATAAGATGAAGAGGACGAAACCATGAAACAACCCCCGTAGGGTCCCGTGAGAGGCACTGACACCTTTCACGAGACCAATGTAACACGTAGGAACTGACTGCCCGATAATGGGACTCCCGATTTGAGATTACGACGATAATTTGAACATATGAGGGCTTAAGTGTGAAAACAAGGAGTTAGTGGGTGAAAACCCGAAATAGCCCCCAAACGGCCCCGTGGGTGGCACCAACACCTCCCACGGGACCAATCTGACTCGTAGGAACTGACCGCATAGCCACGAGACTCCCGGTTTGAGAATACGACGATAATACCTAAGCATAAAAACATGGCGTTAGAGGGTGAAAACCCAAAACAGCACCCGAACGACCCCGTGGGAGGCACAAACACCTCCCACGGGACCAATGTAACTCTTGAGAACTGACCGTTTAGCCACGGGACTCCCAGTTTTAGAATACGACGATAATTTACATATTTCTAGACTTAGGCTTAAAAACATGGCGTTAGTGTGAGAAACCCCGAAACAGCCCCCTAACGGCCCCGTGAGAGGCACCAACACCTCCCACGGGACCAATGTAACTCGTAGGAACTGACCACGTAGCCGCGGGACTCCCGGTTTGAGAATACGACGAAAATTTACATATTTCTACACTTAGGCTTAAAAACATGGCGTTAGAGGGTGAAAACTCGAAACAGCCCCCTAACGGCCCCGTGGGTGGCACCGACAACTCCCACAGGACCAATGTAACTCGTACGAACTGATCCGCAATGCGGGACTCTCAGTTTGAGAATACGATGATAATTTTAATATTTTTAGACTTAGGCTTAAAAGCATGACGTTAGAGGGTGAGAACTAGAAACAACCCCCGAACGTCCCCGTGGGTGGCACCAACACTTCCCACGGGACCAATGTAACTCGTAGGAACTGACCCCGCAGCCGCGGGACTCCCGGTTTGAGAATACGACGGTAATTTGCATACTTCTAGAGTTAAGCAAAACATGGCGTTTGAGGGTGAAAACTCAAAACAGCTCCCGAACGGCCTCGTGGGTGGCACCAACACCTCTCACGGGACCAGTGTAACTCTTAGGAACTGACCCCACAGTCGCGGGACTCCCGGTTTGAGAATACGACGATAATTTGCATATTTTTAAACTTATGCTTAAAAACATTGCGTTAGAGGGTGAGAACTCGAAACAGCCCTCTAACGGCACTGCGGGTGGCACCAACACCTCCCACGGGACCAATGTAACTCGTAGGAACTCACCCCACAGCCGCAGGTCTCCCGATTTGAGAATACGATGGTAATTTGCATATTTCTATACTTAGGCTTAAATACATGACGTTAGAGGGTGAAAACTCGAAACAACCCCCGAACGGCCCGTGGGTGGAACCAACACCTCCCACGGGACCAATGTAACTCGTAGGAACTGACCCCACAGCCACGGGTCTCCTGGTTTGAGAATACGATGGTAATTTGCATATTTCTAGACTTAGGCTTAAAAACATGACGTTAGAGGGGGAAAACTCGAAACAGCCCTCGAATGGCACCGTGGGTGGCACCAACACCTCCCACGAGACCAATATAACTCGTAGGAACTGACCCCACAACCGCGGGTCTCCCGGTCTGAGAATACGACGATAATTTGCATATTTCTAGACTTAGGCTTAAAAACATGACGTTAGAGGGTGAAAACTCAAAACAATCCACGAATGGCCCCGTGGGTGGCATTAACACCTCCCACGGGACCAATGTAACTCCTAGGAACTGACCCCGCAGCCGCGGGTCTCCCGGTTTGAGAATACGACGATAATTTGCATATTTCTAGACTTAGGCTTAAAAACAGGATGTTAGAGGATGAAAACTCGAAACAGCCCCCGAATGGCCCCGTGGGTGGAACCAACATCTCCCACGGGACCAATATAACTCATATGAACTGACCCCGCAGCCGCGGGTCTCCCGGTTTGAGAGTACGACGGTAATTTTCATATTTCTAGACTTAGGCTTATAAACATGATGTTAGAGGGTGAAAGCTTAAAACATCCCCCGAACGGCACCGTGAGTGGCACCAACACCTCCCACGGGAACAATGTAACTCGTCGGAACTGACCCCGCAGCTGCGGGTCTCCCGATTTGAGAGTACGACGGTAATTTGCATATATGTATTCTTAAGTGTAACATGGCGTTAGAGGGTGAAAACTCGAAACAGCCCCCGAACAGCCCCGTAGGTTGCACCAACACCTCCCATGGGACCAATATAACTCGTAGGAACCTTTCCCACACCCGCGGGTTCCCGGTTTGAGAATTCGAAAATAATTTGTATATTTCTAGACTTAGGCTTAAAAATATGGCGTTAGAGGGTGAAAACTCAAAACAGCCCTCTAACGGCCCCGTGGGTGGCACCAACACGTCCCACGGGACCAATGTAACTTGTTGGAACTGAACCCGCAGCCGCGGGACTCCCAGTGTGAGAATACGATGGTAATTCACATATTTCTAGACTTAGGCTTAAAAACATGGCGTTAGAGGTGAGAACTAGAAACAACCCCCGAACGGCCCCATGGGTAGCACCAACACCTCCACGGGACCAATGTAACTCATAGGACTTGATCCCGTAGCCGCGGGACTCCCGGTTTGAGAATACGACGATAATTTTCATATTTCTAGACTTAAGTAAAACATGGCGTTAGAGGGTGAAAACTCCAAACAGCCCCCGAACAGCCCCGTGGGTGACACCAACACCTCCCCGGGACCAATGTAACTCGTAGGAACTGACCCCGAACCCACGGGTCTCCCGGTTTGAGAGTACGAAGGTAATTTACATATTTCTAGACTTATGCTTAAAAACATGACTATAGAGGGTGAAAACTCGAAACAGTCGCCCAACGGCCCCGTGGGTGGCACCCACACCTCCCACGGGACCAATGTAACTCGTACGAACTGACCACGCAGCCGCGGGGCTCCTGGTTTGAGAATACGATGATAATTTGCAAATTTGTAGACTTAGGCTTAAAAACATGGCGTTAGAGGGTGAGAACTAGAAGCAGCCCCGAACGTCCCCGTGGGTGGCACCAACACCTCCCACGGGACCAATGTAGCTCGTAGGAACTGACCCCATAGCCGCGGGACTCCCGGTTTGAGAATACGATGGTAATTTGCATATTTCAAGACTTATGCAAAACATGGCATTTGAGGGGAAAACTCCAAATAGCCCCCGAACAGCCCCGTGGGTGGAACCAACACCTCCCACGGGACCAATGTAACTCGTAGGAACTGACCCCGCAGCCACGGGACTGCCAGTTTGAGAATACGACGATAATTTTCATATTTGTAGACTTAGGCTTAAAGACATGACGTTAGAGGGGGAGAACTAGAAACAACCCTCGAACGTCCCCGTGGGTGGCAATAACACCTCCCAAGGGACTAATATAACTCGTAGGAACTGACCCCGCAGCCGTGGGACTCCCTGCTTGAGAATATGACGGTAATTTGCGTATTTCTAGACTTAAGCTTAAAAACATGGCGTTAGTGGGTGAAAACTCGAAACAGCCCCTGAACGGCCTCGTGGGTGCCACCAACACCTCCCACGGGACCAATGAAACTCGTAGGAACTGACCCCGCAACCGCGGGACTCCCAATTTGAGAATACGACGATAATTTGCATATTGTTAGACTTAGGTTTAAAAACATGGCATTAGAGGGTGAGAACTCGAAACAGCCCTACAACGGCACCGTGGGTGGCACCAACACCTCCCACGGGACCAATGTAACTTGTAGGAACTGAATCCACAGCTGCGGGTCTCCCGGTTTGCGAATACGACAGTAATTTTCATATTTCTAGACTTAGGCCTAAAAACATGACGTTAGAGGGTGAAAACTCGAAACAGCCCCCGAACGGCCCGATTGGTGGCACCAACACCTCCCACGGGACAAATGTAACTCGTAGGAACTGACCTCACAGCCGAGGGTCTCCCGGTTTGAGAATACGACGATAATTTGCATATTTCTAGACTAAGGCTTAAAAACATGGCGTTAGAGGATGAAAACTCGAAACATCCCTCTAATGGCCCCGTGGGTGGCACCAACATCTCCCACGGGACAAATGTAACTCGTAGGAACTGACCCCACAGCCGCAGGACTCCCGATTTGAGAATACTATGATAATTTGCATATTTATAGACTTAGGGTTAAAAACATGGCGTTAGAGTGTGAGAACTCGAAATAGCCTTCGAACGGCCCCATGGGTGGAACCAACACCTCCCACGAGACTAATATAAATCGTAGGAACTGACCCCAGAGCTGCGGGACTCCCGGTTTGAGAATTAGACGATAATTTGCATATTTCTAGACTTAGGCTTAAAAATATGGCTTTTGAGGGTGAAAACTCGAAACAGCCCCCGAACGGCCCCGTGGGTGGAACCAACACGTCCCACGGGACCAATGTAACTCGTAGGAACTGACCCCAGAGCCGCAGGACTCCCGGTTTGAGAATTCGACGATAATTTGCATAATACTATACTTAGGCTTAAAAACATGGCGTTAGAGGGTGAGAACTCGAAACAGCCCTCTAACGGCCCCGTGGGTGGCCCCAACACCTCCCACGGGACCAATGTAACTTGTAGGAACTGAATCCACAGCTGCGGGTCTCCGGGTTTGCGAATACAACGGTAATTTGCATATTTCTAGACTTAGGCTTAAAAACATGACGTTAGAGGGTGAAAACTCGAAACAACGCCCGAATGTCCCGGTTGGTGGCACCAACACCTCCCACGGGACCAATGTAACTCGTAGGAACTGACCTCACAGCCGAGGGTCTCCCGGCTTGAGAATACGACGATAATTTGCATATTTCTAGACTAAGGCTTAAAATCATGGCGTTAGAGGGGGAGAATTCGAAACAGCCCTCTAACGGCACCGTGGGTGGCACCAACACCTCCCACGGGACCAATGTTACTTGTAAGAACTGACCCCACAGCCGCGGGTCTCCCGGTTTGAGAATACGACGGTATTTTTCATATTTATAGACTTAAGCAAAACATGGCGTTTGAGGGTGAAAACTCGAAATAGCCTCCGAACGGCCCCGTGGGTGTAACCAACACCTCCCACGGGACTAATGTAAATCGTAGGAACTGACCTTAGAGCCACGGGACTCCCGATTTGAGAATTCGACGAAAATTTTCATATTTCTAGACTTAGGCTTAAAACATGGCGTTGGAGGGTGAAAACTCGAAATAGCCACCGAATGGCCCCGTGGGTGGCACCAACACCTCCCACGGGACCAATGAAACTCGTAGGAACTGACCCCGCAACCGCGGGACTCCCGATTTGAGAATACCACGAAAATTTCATATTTTTAGACTTAGGCTTAAAAACATGGCGTTAGAGGGTGGGAACTCGAAACAGCCCTTTAACGGCACCGGGGGTGGCACCAACACCTCCCATGGGACCAATGTAACTTGTAGTAACTGACCCCACAGCCGCGGGTCTCCCGGTTTGAGAATACGACGGTAATTTGTATATTTCTAGACTTAGGCTTAAAAACATGGCGTTTGAGGGTGAAAACTCGAAACATCCCCCGAACGGCTCCGTGGGTGGAACCAACACCTCCCACGGGACCAATGTAACTCGTAGGAACTGACCCCCTGAGCCGCGGGACTCCCGGTTTGAGAATTCGATGATAATTTGCATATTTCTAGACTTAGGCTTAAAAACATGGTGTTAGAGGGTGAAAACTCGAAATAACCCTCTAACGGCCCCGTGGGTGGCACCAACACCTCCCACGGGACCAATGTGACTCGTAGGAACTAACCCCACAGCCACGGGACTTCCGGTTTGAGAATTCGATGATAATTTGCATATTTGTAGACTTAGGCTTAAAAACATGGCGTTAGAGGGTGAGAACTAGAAACATCCCCCGAACGTCCCTATGGGTGGCACCAACACCTCCCACGGGACAAATGTAACTCGTAGGAACTGACCCCGCAACCGCGGGACTCCCGGTTTGAGAATACGAGGGTAATTTGCCTATTTCTAGACATAAGCAAAACATGGTGTTTGAGGGTGAGAACTCGAAACAGCCCTCTAACGGCACCGAGGGTGGCACCAACACCTCCCACGGGACCAATGTAACTCGTAGGAACTGACCCCATAGCCGCGGGTCTCCCAGTTTGAGAATATGACGGTAATTTGCATATTTCTAGACTTAGGCTTAAAAACATGACGTTAGAGGGTGAAAACTCGAAACAGCCCCCGAACGGCCCCGTGGGTGGCACCAACACCTCCCACGGGACCAATATAACTCATAGGAACTGACCCCGCAGCCGTGGGAATCCCGGTTTGAGAATTCGATGATAATTTGCATATTTTTAGACTTAGGCTTAATAACATGGCGTTAGAGGGAGAGAACTCGAAACATCCCTCTAACGGCACTGTGGGTGGCACCAACACCTCCCACGGGACCAATGTAACTTGTAAGAACTGACCCCACAGCCGCGGGTCTCCCGATTTCAGAATACGACGGTAATTTGCATATTTTTAGACTTAAGCAAAACAAGGCGTTTGAGGGTGAAAACTCGAAATAGCCTCCGAACGTCCCCGTGGGTGGAACCAACACCTCCCACGGGACTAATATAAATCGTAGGAACTGACTCCAGAGCCGCGGGACTCCCGGTTTGAGAATTCGATGATAATTTACATATTTCTAGACTTAGGCTTAAAAACATGGGGTTTGAGGGTGGAAACTCGAAATAGCCCCCGAACGGCCCCGTGGGTGGAACCAACACCTCCCACGGGACCAATGTAACTCGTAGTAACTGACCCCAGAGCCGCGGGACTCCCGGTTTGAGAATTCGATGATAATTTGCATATTTTTAGACTTACGCTTAAAAACACGGCGTTAGAGGGTGAAAACTCAAAACAACCATCTAACGGCACCGAGGGTGGCACCAACACCTCCCCCGGGACCAATGTAACTTGTAGGAATTGACCCCACAACCGCGGGTCTCCCGGTTTGAGAATTCGACGATAATGTGCATATTTCGAGACTTAGGTTTAAAAACATGGCGTTTGGTAGTGAAAACTCGAAACAGCCCCCGAACATCCCCGTGGGTGGAACCAACACCTCCCACGGGACCAATGTAACTCGTAGGAAATGACCCCGCTGCCGCGGGACTCCCGATTTGAGAATAGGACGATAATTTGCATATTTTTAGACTTAGGCTTAAAAACATGGCGTTAGTGGGTGAGAACTCGAAACAACCCTCTAAAGGCACCGTGGGTGGCACCAACACCTCCCACGGGACCAATGTAACTTGTTGGAACTGACCCCACAGCCGCGGGTCTCCCGATTTGAGAATACAACGATAATTTTCATATTTCTAGACTTAGGCTTAAAAACATGGCGTTGGAGGGTGAAAACTCGAAATAGCCCCCGAACGGCCCCGTGGGTGGAACCAACACCTCCCACGGGACCAATGTAACTCGTAGGAACAGATCCCAAAGCCGCGGGACTCCCGATTTGAGAATTCGATGATAATTTCCATATTTCTAGACTTAGACTTAAAAACATGGAGTTAGAGGGTGAAAACTCGAAATAGCCCTCTAATGGCCCCGTGGGTGGCACCAACACCTCCCACGGGACCAATGTAACTCGTAGGAACTGACTCCGCAGTCGCGGGACTCCCGGTTTGAGAATACCACGATAATTTTCATATTTGTAGACTTAGTCTTAAAAAAATGGCGTTAGAGGGTGAGAACTAGAAACAACCCCCGAACGTCCCCGTGGGTGGCACCAACACCTCCCACGGGACCAATGTAACCAGTAGGAACAGACCCCGCAGCCGTGGGACTCCCGGTTTGAGAATACGACGGTAAGTTGTATATTTCTAGACTTAAGCAAAACATGGAATTTGAGGGTGGAAACTCGAAATATCCCCCGAACAGCCCCGTGGGTGGCACCAACACCTGCCACGGGACCAATGTAACTCGTAGGAACTGACCCCGCAGCCGCGGGACTCCCGGTTTGAGAATACGACGATAATTTTCATAATTTTAAACTTAGGCTTAAAAACATGGCGTTAGAGGGTGAGAACTCGAAACAACCCTCTAAAGGTACCCTGGGTGGCGCCAACACCTCCCACGGGACCAATGTAACTTGTAGGAACTGATCCCATAGCCGTGGGTCTCCCGGTTTGAGAATGCGACAGTAATTTGTATTTTTCTAGACTAAGGCTTAAAAATATGGCTTTTGAGGGTGAAAACTTGAAACAGCCCCCGAACGGCCCCGTGGGTGGTACTAACACCTCCCACGGGACCAATGTAACTCGTAGGAACTGACCCCAGAGCCGCGGGACTCCCGGTTTGAGAATTCGATGATAATTTAAATATTTCTAGACTTAGGCTTAAAAACATGGCGTTTGAGGGTGAAAACTCGAAACATCCCCCGAACAGCCCCTTGGGTGGCACCAATACCTCCCACGGGACCAATGTAACTCGTAGGAGCTGACCCCAGAGCAGCGAGACTCCCGGTTTGAGAATTCGACTATAATTTGCATATTTCTAGATTTAGGCTTAAAAACATGGCGTTTGAGGGTGAAAACACGAAACATCCCCCGAACGGCCCTGTGGGTTGGACCAACACCTCCCACGGGACCAATGTAACTCGTAGGAACTGACCCCACAACCGTGGGTCTCTCAGTTTGAGAATAGGACGATAATTTGCTTATTTATAGACTTAAGCTTAAAAACATGGCGTTAGAGGGTGAAAACTCGAAACAGCCCTCTAACGGTCCCATCGGTGGCACCAACACCTACCACGGGACCAATGTAACTCATAGGAACTGACCCCGTAGCTGCGGGACTGCCGGTTTGATAATACGATGATAATTTACATATTTTTAGACTTAGGCTTAAAGACATGGCATTAAAGGGGGAGAACTAGAAATAACCCCCGAACGTCCCCGTGGGTGGCAATAACACCTCCCACGAGACTAATATAACTCGTAGGAACTGACCCCGTAACTGTGGGACTCCCTGATTGAGAATACGACGGTAATTTGCGTATTTCTAGACTTAAGCAAAACATGGCGTTTGAGGGTGAAAACTCGAAATAGGACCCGAATGGCCCCGTGGGTGGAACTAACACCTCCCACGGGACCAATGAAACTCGTAGGAACTGACACCGCAGCCGCGGGACTCCCGGTTTGAGAATACGACGATAACTTCATATTTTTAGACTTAGGTTTAAAAACATGGCGTTAGAGGGTGAGAACTCGAGCAGCCCTCTAACGGCACCGGGGGTGGCACAAACACCTCCCACGGGACCAATGTAACTTGTAGGAATTGACCCCACAACCACGGGTCTCCTGGTTTGAGAATACGATGGTAATTTGTATATTTCTAGACTTAGGTTTAAAAACATGGCGTTTGAGGGTGAAAACTCGAAACATCCCCCGAACGGCCCCGTGGGAGGAACCAACACCTCCCACGGGACCAATGTAACTCGTAGGAACTGACCCCCTGAGCCGCGGGACTCCCGATTTGAGAATTCGACGATAATTTGCATATTTATAGACTTAGGCTTAAAAACATGGTGTTAGAGGGTGAAAACTCGAAACAACCCTCTAACGGCCCCGTGGGTGGCACCAACACCTCCCACGGGACCAATGTAACTCCTAGGAACTAACCCCGCATCCGCGGGACTTTCGGTTTGAGAATACGATGATAATTTACATATTTGTAGACTTAGGCTTAAAAACATGGCGTTAGAGGGTGAGAACTAGAAACAGCCCCCGAACGTCCCTGTGGGTGGCACCAACACCTCCCACGGGACCAATGTAACTCGTAGGAACTGACCCCGCAACCGCAGGACTCCCGGTTTGAGAATACGACGGTAATTTGTATATTTCTAGACTTAAGCAAAACATGGCGTTTGAGGGTGAGAACTCGAAACAGCCCTCTAACGGCACCGAGGGTGGCACCAACACCTCCCACGGGACCAATGTAACTCGTAGGAACTGACCCCACCGTTGTGGGTCTCCCAGTTTGAGACTATGACGATAATTTGCATATTTTTAGACTTAGGCTTAAAAACATGACGTTAGAGGGTGAAAACTCGAAACAGCCCCCGAACGACCCCGTGGGTGGCACCAACACCTCCCACGGGACCAATATAACTCATAGGAACTGACCCCGCACCACGGGACTCCCGGTTTGAGAATTCGACGATAATTTGCATATTTTTATACTTAGGCTTAAAAACATGGCGTTTGAGGGTGAAAACTCGAAACAGCCCCCGAACGGCCCCGAGGGTGGAACCAACACCTCCCACGGGACCAATGTAACTCGTAGGAATAGACCCCAGAGCCGCGGGACTCCCGATTTGAGAATTCGACGATAATTTCCATATTTCTGGACTTAGGCTTAAAAACATGACGTTAGAGGGTGAAAACTCGAAATAGCCCTCTAACGACTCTGTGGGTGGCACCAACACCTCCCACGGGACCAATGTAACTCGTAGGAACTGACCCCGCAGTCGCGGGACTCCCGATTTGAGAATACGATGATAATTTGCATATTTGTAGACTTAGGCTTAAAAACATGGCATTAGAGGGTGAGAACTAGAAACAGCCCCCGAACGGCCCCGTGGGTGGCACCAACACCACCCACGGGACTTCCAATTTTAGAATACGACGGTAATTTGTATATTTCTAGACTTAAGCAAAACACGGCGTTTGAGGGTGAAAACTCGAAATAGCCCCCGAACGGCCCTATGGGTGGCACCAACACCTACCACGGGACCAATGTAACTCGTAGGAACTGACCCCGCAGCCGCGGGACTCCCGGTTTGAGAATACGACGACAATTTGAATATTTTTAGACTTAGGCTTAAAAACATGGGGTTAGAGGGTTAGAACTCGAAACAGCCCTCTAAAGGCACCGTGGGTGGCACCAACACCTCCTACGGGACCAATGTAACTCGTAGGAACTGACCCCAGAGCCGCGGGACTCCCGGTTTGAGAATTCGACAATAATTTTCATATTTTTTGGCTTAGGCTTAAAAACATGGAGTTAGAGGATGTGAACTCGAAACAACCCTCTAAAGGTACCCTGGGTGGCACCAACACCTCCCACGGGACCAATGTAACTTGTAGGAACTGATCCCACAGCCGCGGGTCTCCCGGTTTGAGAATACGACAGTAATATGTATATTTCTAGACTTAGGGTTAAAAATATGGCGTTTGAGGGTGAAAACTCGAAACAGCCTCCAGCGGCCCCGTGGGTGGGGCCAACACCTCCCACGGGACCAATGTAACTCGTAGGAACTGACCCCAGAGCCGCGGGACTCCCAGTTTGAGAATTCGACGATAATTTTCATATTTTTAGGCTTATGCTTAAAAACATGGAGTTAGAGGATGTGAACTCGAAACAACCCTCTAAAGGTACCCTGGGTGGCACCAACACCTCCCACGGGACCAATGTAACTTGTAGGAACTGATCCCACAGCCGCGGGTCTCCCGGTTTGAGAATACGACAGTAATATGTATATTTCTAGACTTAGGGTTAAATATGGCGTTTGAGGGTGAAAACTTGAAACAGCCCCCAGCGGCCCCGTGGGTGGGGTCAACACCTCCCACGGGACCAATGTAACTCGTAGGAACTGACCCCAGAGCCGCGGGACTCCCGGTTTGAGAATTCGACGATAATTTGTATATTTCTAGACTTAGGACTAAAAACATGGCATTTGAGGGTGAAAACTCGAAACATCCCCGGAACGGCCCCTTGGGTGGAACCAACACCTCCCATGGGACCAATGTAACTCGTAGGAACTGACCCCAGAGCCGCGGGACACCCGGTTTTAGAATTCGACGATAATTTGCATATTTCTAGACTTAGGCTTAAAAACATGGCGTTCGAGGGTGAAAACTCAAAACAGCCCTCTAATGGCCCCGTGGGTGGCACCAACACCTCCCACGGTACGAATGTAACTCGTAGGAACTGACCCCAGAGCCGCGGGACTCCCGTTTTGAGAATTCGACGATAATTTGCATATTTCTTGACTTAGGCTTAAAAACATGGCGTTCGAGGGTGAAAACTCGAAACAGCCCTCTAATGGCCCCGCGGGTGGCACCAACACCTCCCACGGGACGAATGTAACTCGTAGGAACTGACCCCAGAGCCGTGGGACTCCCGTTTTGAGAATTCGACGATAATTTGCATATTTCTTGACTTAGGCTTAAAAACATAGCGTTTGAGGGTGAAAACTCGAAACATCCCCCGAACGGCCCCTTGGGTAGAACCAACACCTCCCATGGGACCAATGTAACTCGTAGGAACTGACCCTAGAGCCGCGGGACACCCGGTTTTAGAATTTGACGATAATTTTCATATTTCTAGACTTAGGCTTAAAAACATGGCCTTCGAGGGTGAAAACTCGAAAGAACCCTCTAACGGCCCCGTGGGTGGCACCAACACCTCCCACGGGACGAATGTAACTCGTAGGAACTGACCCCAGAGCTGCGGGACTCCCGGTTTGAGAATTCGACAATAATTTGCATATTTCTAGACTTAGGCTTAAAAATATGGCGTTAAAGGGTGAAAACTCGAAACAGCCCTCTAACGTCCCCGTGGGTGGCACCAATACCTCCCACGGGACCAATGTAACTCGTAGGAACTGACCCTAGAGCCGCGGGACTCCCGGTTTGAGAATTCGACTATAATTTGCATATTTCTAGATTTAGGCTTAAAAACATGGCGTTTGATGGTGAAAACTCGAAACAGCCCCCGAACGGCCCCGTGGGTGGTACCAACACCTCCCACGGGACCAATGTAACTCGTTGGAACTGACCCCACAGCCGCGGGTCTCTCGGTTTGAGAATAGGACGATAATTTGCATATTTATAGACTTAGGCTTAAAAACATGGCGTTAGAGGGTGAAAACTCGAAACAGTCCCCGAACGGCCCCGTGGGTGGCACCAACACCTACCACGGGACCAATGTAACTCGTAGGAACTGACCCCACAGCCGCGGGACTCCCGGTTTGAGAATACGACGATAATTTACATATTTGTAGGCTTAGGCTTAAAGACATGGCGTTAGAGGATGAGAACTCGGAACAACCCTCTAAAGGTACCCTGGGTGGCACCAACACCTCCCAGACCAATGTAACTTGTAGGAACTGATCCCACAGCCGCGGGTCTCCCGGTTTGAGAATACGACAGTAATTTGTATATTTCTAGACTTAGGCTTAAAAATATGGCGTTTGAGGCTGAAAACTCGAAACAGCCCCCCAACGGCCCCGTGGGTGGGACCAACACCTCCCACGGGACCAATGTAACTCGTAGGAACTGACCCCAGAGCCGCGGGACTCCCGGTTTGAGAATTCGACGATAATTTGCATATTTCTAGACTTAGGCCTAAAAACATGGCATTTGAGGGTGAAAACTCGAAACGTCCCCCGAACGGCCCCTTGGGTGGAACCAACACCTCCCATGGGACCAATGTCACTCGTAGGAACTGACCCCAGAGCCGCGGGACTCCCGGTTTGAGAATTCGACGATAATTTGCATATTTCTAGACTTTGGCTTAAAAACATGGCGTTTGAGGGTGAAAAATCGAAACAGCCCACGAACGGCCTCGTGGGTGGCACCAACACCTCCCACGGGACCAATGTAACTCGTAGGAACTGACCCCGCAGCCACGGGACTACCGGTTTGATAATACGATGATAATTTGCATATTTGTAGACTTTGGCTTAAAGACATGGCATTAGAGGGGGAGAACTAGAAACAACCCTCTAACGGCCCCGTGGGTGGCAATAACACCTCCCGCGGGACTAATATAACTCGTAGGAACTGACCCCGCAGCCGTGGGACTCCCAGTTTGAGAATACAACGGTAATTTGCATATTTCTAGACTTAAGAAAAACATGGCGTTTGAGGGTGAAAACTCGAAATAGCCCCCGAATGGACCCGTGGGTGGCACCAACACCTCCCACGGGACCAATAAAACTCGTAGGAACTGACCACGCAGCCGCGGGACTCCCGGTTTGAGAATACGACGATAATTTCATATTTTTAGACTTAGGCTTAAAAACATGGCGTTAGAGAGTGAGAACTCGAAACAGCCCTCTAACGGCACCGGGGGTGGCACCAACACCTCCCTCGGGACCAATGTAACTTGTAGGAACTGACCCCACAGCCGCGGGTCTCCCGGTTTGAGAATACGACGGTAATTTGTATATTTCTAGACTTAAGCAAAACATGGCGTTTGAGGGTGAGAACTCGAAACAGCCCTCTAACGGCACCGAGGGTGGCACCAACACCTCCCACGGGACCAATGTAACTCGTAGGAACTGACCCCACTGCCGTGGGTCTCCCGGTTTGAGAATATGACGGTAATTTGCATATTTCTAGACTTAGGCTAAAAAACATGACGTTAGAGGGTGAAAACTCGAAACAGCCCCCGAACGACCCTGTGGCTGGCACCAACACCTCCCACGGGACCAATATAACTCGTAGGAACTGACCCCGCAGCCACAGGACTCCCGGTTTGAGAATTCGACGATAATTTGCATATTTTTTGACTTAGGCTTAAAAAAATGGCGATTGCAAGTGAAAACTGGAAACTGCACCCGAACGGCCCCGTGGGTGGAACCAACACCTCCCACGGGACCAATGTAACTAGTAGGAACAGACCCCAGAGCCGCGGGACTCTCGATTTGAGAATTCGACGATAATTTCCATATTTCTGGACTTAGGCTTAAAAACATGGCGTTAGAGGGTGAAAAATCGAAATAGCCCTCTAACGACCCTGTGGGTGGAACCAACACCTCCCACGGGACCAATGTAACTCGTAGGAACTGACCCCGCAGTCGCGGGACTCCCGGTTTGAGAATTCGACGATAATTTGCATATTTGTAGACTTAGGCTTAAAAACATGGTGTTAGAAGGTGAGAACTAGAAACAGCCCCCGAACGGCCCCGTGGGTGGCACCAACACCACCCACGGGACCAATGTAACTCGTAGGAGTTGACCCCGCATCCGTGGGACTTCCGATTTGGGAATACGACGATAATTTGTATATTTCTAGACTTAAGCGAAACATGGTGTTTGAGGGTGAAAACTCGAAATAGCCCCTGAACGGCCCTGTGGGTGGCACCAACACCTACCACGGGACCAATGTAACTCGTAGGAACTGACCCCGCAGCCGCGGGACTCCCGGTTTGAGAATACGACGATAATTTTCATATTTTTAGTCTTAGGCTTAAAAACATGGCGTTAGAGGATGAAAACTCGAAACCACCCTCTAAAGGTACCCTGGGTGGCACCAACACCTCCCACGGGACCAATGTAACTTGTAGGAACTGATCCCACAGCCGCGGGTCTCCCGGTTTGAGAATACGACAGTAATTTGTATATTTCTAGACTTAGGCTTAAGAATATGGCGTTTGAGGGTGAAAACTCGAAACAGCCCCCCAACGGCCCCGTGGGTGGGACCAACACCTCCCATGGGACCAATGTAACTCGTAGGAACTGACCACAGAGCCGCGGGACTCCCGGTTTGAGAATTCGACGATAATTTGCATATTTCTAGACTTAGGCTTAAAAACATAGCATTCGAGGGTGAAAACTCGAAACATCCCCCGAACGGCCCCTTGGGTGGAACCAACACCTCCCATGGGACCAATGTAACTCGTAGGAACTGACCCCAGACCCGCGAGACTCCCGGTTTTAGAATTCGACGATAATTTGCATATTTCTAGACTTAGGCTTAAAAACATGGCGTTCGAGGGTGAAAACTCGAAACAGCCCCCTAACGGCCCCGTGGGTGGAACCAACACCTCCCACGGGACCAATGTAACTCGTAGGAACTGACCCCAGAGCCGCGGGACTCCCGGTTTGAGAATTCGACGATAATTTGCATATTTCTAGACTTAGGCTTAAAAACATGGCGTTTGAGGGTGAAAACTCAAAACAGCCCGCGAACGGCCTCGTGGGTGGCACCAACACCTCCCACGGGACCAATGCAACTCGTAGGAACTGACCCCACAGCTGCGGGTCTCCCGGTTTGAGAATACGACGATAATTTGCATATTTCTAGACTTGGGCTTAAAAACATGGCGTTAGAGGGCGAAAACTCGAAACAACCCTCTAACGGCCCCGTGGGTGGCACCAACACCTACCACGGGACCAATGTAACTCGTAGGAACTGACCCCGCAGCCACGGGACTGCCGGTTTGAGAATATGACGATAATTTGCATATTTGTAGACTTAGGCTTAAAGACATGGCATTAGAGGGGGAGAACTAGAAACAACCCTCGAACGTTCCCGTGGGTGGCAATAACACCTCCCGCGGGACTAATATAACTCGTAGGAACTGACCCCGCAGCCGTGGGACTCCCAGTTTGAGAATACAACGGTAATTTGCATAATTCTAGACTTAAGAAAAACATGGCGTTTGAGGGTGAAAACTCGAAATAGCCCCCGAATGGACCCGTGGGTGGCACCAACACCTCCCACGGGACCAATGAAACTCGTAGGAACTGACCACGCAGCCGCGGGACTCCCGGTTTGACAATACGATGATAATTTCATATTTTTAGACTTAGGCTTAAAAACATGGCGTTAGAGAGTGAGAACTCAAAACAGCCCTCTAACGGCACCGGGGGTGGCACCAACACCTCCCCCGGGACCAATGTAACTTGTAGGAACTGAACCCACAACCGCGGGTCTCCCGGTTTGAGAATACGACGGTAATTTGTATATTTCTAGACTTAAGCAAAAAATGGCGTTTGAGGGTGAAAACTCAAAACATCCCCCGAACGGCCCCGTGGGTGCAACCAACACCTCCCACGGGACCAATGTAACTCGTAGGAACAGACCCCAGAGCCGCGGGACTCCCGAGTTGATAATTCGACGATAATTTCCATATTTCTAGACTTACGCATAAAAACATGGCGTTAGAGGGTGAAAACTCGAAATAGCCCTCTAACGGCCCCGTGGGTGGCACCAACACCTCCCACGGGACCAATGTAACTCGTGGGAACTGACCCCGCAGTCGCGGGACTCCCGATTTGAGAATACGACAATAATTTGCATATTTGTAGACTTAGGCTTAAAAACATGGCATTAGCGGTTGAAAACTCGAAACAACCCTCTAACGGCCTCGTGGGTGGCACTAACACCTCCCACGGGACCAATGTAACTCGTAGGAACTAACCCCGCATCCGCGGGACTTCCGGTTTGAGAATCCGATGATAATTTATATATTTGTAGACTTAGGCTTAAAAACATGGCGTTAGAGGGTGAGAACTAGAAACAGCCCCCGAACGTCCCTGTGGGTGGCACCAATACCTCCCACGGGACCAATGTAACTCGTAGGAACTGACCCCGCAACCGCGGGACTCCCGGTTTGAGAATACGACGGTAATTTTCAAATTTCTAGACTTAAGCAAAACATGGCGTTTGAGGGTGAGAACTCGAAACATCCCTCTAACGGCACCGAGGGTGGCACCAAAACCTCCCACGGGACCAATGTAACTCGTAGGAACTGACCCTAGAGTCGTGGGTCTCCCGGTTTGAGAATATGACGGTAATATGCATATTTCTAGACTTAGGCTTAAAAACATGACGTTAGAGGGTAAAAACTCGAAACAGCCTCCGAACGACCCCGTGGGTGGCACTAACACCTCCCACGGGACCAATATAACTCGTAGGAACTGACCTCGCAGCCACGGGACTCCCGATTTGAGAATTCGACGATAATTAGCATATTTTCAGACTTAGGCTTAAAAACATGGCGTTTGAGGGTGAAAACTTGAAACAGCCTCCGAACGGCCCCGTGGGTGGAACCAACACCTCCCACGGGACCAATGTAACTCGTAGGAACAGACCCCAGAGCCGCGGGACTCCTGATTTGAGAATTCAACGATAATTTCCATATTCCTGGACTTAGGCTTAAAAACATGGCATTAGCGGGTGAAAACTCGAAATAGCCCTTTAAAGACCGTATGGGTGGCACCAACACCTCCCACGGGACCAATGTAACTCGTAGGAACTGACCCCGCAGTCGCGGGACTCCCGGTTTGAGACTACGATGATAATTTGCATATTTGTAGACTTAGGCTTAAAAACATGGCGTTAGAGGGTGAGAACTAGAAACAGCACCCGAACGGCCCCGTGGGTGGCACCAACACCGCCCACGGGACAAATGTAACTCGTAGGAGTTAACCCCGCATCCGTGGGACTTTCTATTTGAGAATACGACGGTAATTTGTATATTTTTAGACTTAAGCAAAACATGGCGTTTGAGGGTGAAAACTCGAAATAGCCCCCGAACGGCCCTGTGGGTGGCACCAACACCTACCACGGGACCAATGTAACTCGTAGGAACTGACCCCGCAGCCGCGGGACTCCCTGTTTGAGAATACGACGATAATTTTTATATTTTTAGGCTTAGGGTTAAAAACATGGCGTTAGAGGATGAGAACTCGTAACAACCTTCTAACGGTACCCCGGGTGTCAGCAACACCTCCCGCGGGACCAATGTAACTTGTTGGAACTGATCCCACAGCCGCGGGTCTCCCGGTTTGAGAATACGACAGTAATTTGTATATTTCTAGACTTAGGCTTAAAAATATGGCGTTTGAGGCTAAAAACTCGAAACAGCCCCCCAACGGCCCCGTGGGTGGGACCAACACCTCCCACGGGACCAATGTAACTCGTAGGAACTGACCATAGAGCCGCGGGACTCCCGGTTTGAGAATTCGACGATAATTTGCATATTTCTAGACTTAGGCTTAAAAACATGGCATTTGAGGGTGAAAACTCGAAACATCCCCCGAACGGCCCCTTGGGTGGAACCAACACCTCCCATGGGACCAATGTAACTCGTAGGAACTGACCCCAGAGCCGCGGGACTCCCGGTTTTAGAATTCGACGATAATTTGTATATTTCTAGACTTAGGCTTAAAAAAATGGCATTCGAGGGTGAAAACTCAAAACAACCCTCTAACGGCACCGGGGGTGGCACCAACACCTCCCCCGGGACCAATGTAACTTGTAGGAATTGACCCCACAGCCGCGGGTCTCCCGATTTGAGAATACGACGGTAATTTGTATATTTCTAGACTTAGGCTTAAAAACATGGCGTTTGAGGGTGAAAACTCGCAACATCCCCCGAACGGCCCCGTGGGTGGAACCAACACCTCCCACGGGACCAATGTAACTCGTAGGAATAGACCCCAGTGCCGCGTGACTCCCGATTTGAGAATTCGACGATAATTTCCATATTTCTAGACTTAGGCTTATAAACATGGCGTTAGAGGGTGAAAACTCGAAATAGCCCTCTAACGGCCCCGTGGGTGGCTCCAGCACCTCCCACGGGACCAATGTAACTCGTAGGAACTGACCCCAGAGCCGCGGGACTCCCAGTTTGAGAATTCGACGATAATTTGCATATTTCTAGACTTAGGCTTAAAAACATGGCGTTTGAGGGTGAAAACTCGAAACAGCCCCCGAATGGCCTCGTGGGTGGCACCAAAACCTCCCACTGGACCAATGTAACTGGTAGGAACTGACCCCACAGCCGCGGGTCTCCCGGTTTGAGAATACGACGATAATTTGCATATTTGTAGACTTAGGCTTAAAGACATGGAATTAGAGGGGGAGAACTAGAAACAACCCTCGAACGTCCCCGTGGGTGGCAATAACACCTCCCGCGGGACTAATATAACTCATAGGAACTGACCCCGCAGCCGTGGGACTCCCAGTTTGAGAATACGACGGTAATTTGCATATTTCTAGACTTAAGCAAAACATAGCGTTTGAGGGTGAAAACTCGAAATAGCCCCCGAATGGACCCGTGGGTGGCACCAACACCACCCACGGGACCAATGAGACTCGTAGGAACTGACCACGCAGCCGCGGGACTCCCGGTTTGGGAATACGATGATGATTTAATATTTTTAGATTTAGGCTTAAAAACATGGCGTTTGAGGGTGAAAACTCGAAATAGCCCCTGAACGGCCCCGTGGGTGGCACCAACACCACCCACGGGACCAATGTAACTCGTAGGAACAGACCCCGCCGCCGCGGGACTCCCGATTTGAGAATACGACGATAATTTTCATATTTTTAGGCTTAGGCTTAAAAACAAGCCGTTAGAAGGTGAGAAATCGAAATATCCCTCTAAAGGTATCCTGGGTGGCACCAACACCTCCCACGGGACCAAGGTAACTTGTAGGAACTGATCCCATAGCCGCGGGTCTCCCGATTTGAGAATACGACAGTAATTTGTATATTTCTAGACTTAGGCTTAAAAATATGGCGTTTGAGGGTGAAAACTCGAAACAGCCCCCCAACGGCCCCGTGGGTCGGACCAACACCTCCCACGGGACCAATGTAACTCGTAGGAACTGACCCCAGAGCCACGGGACTCCCGGATAGAGAATTCGACGATAATTTCTATATTTCTAGACTTAGGCTTAAAAACATGGCGTTAGAGGGTGAGAACTCGAAACAGTCCCCCAACGGCCCCGTGGGTGGGACCAACACCTCCCACGGGACCAACGTAACTCGTAGGAACTAACCCCAGAGCTGCGGGACTTCCGGTTTGAGAATACGATGATAATTTACATATTTGTAGACTTAGGCTTAAAAACATGGCGTTAGAGGGTGAGAACTAGAAACAGCCCCCGAACGACCCTGTGGGTGGCACCAACAACTCCCACGGGACCAATGTAACTCGTAGGAACTGACCCCGCAATCGCAGGACTCCCGGTTTGAGAATACGACGGTAATTTGCACATTTCTATACTTAAGCAAAACATAGCGTTTGAGGGTGAGAACTCGAAACAGCCCTCTGACGGCACTGAGGGTGGCACCAACACCTCCCACGGGACCAATGTAACTCGTAGGAACTGACCCCACAACCGCGGGTCTCCCGGTTTGAGAATATGACGGTAATTTGCATATTTCTAGACTTAGGCTTGAAAACATGACGTTAGAGGGTGAAAACGCGAAACTGCCCCTGAACGACCCCGTGGGTGGCACCAACACCTCCCACGGGACCAATACAACTCGTAGGAACTGACCCCGCAGCCACGGGACTACCGATTTGAGAATTCAACGATAATTTGCATATTTTTAGACTTAGGCTTAAAAACATGGCGTTTGAGGGTGAAAACTCGAAACAGCCCCCGAACGGCCCCGTGGGTGGAACCAACACCTCCCACGGGACCAATGTAACTCGTAGGAACAGACCCCAGAGCCGCGGGACTCCCGATTTGAGAATTTGACGATAATTTCCATATTTCTGGACTTAGGCTTAAGAACATGGCGTTAGAGGGTGAAAACTCGAAATAACCCTCTAACGACCCTGTAAGTGGCACCAACACCTCCCACGGGACCAATGTAACTCGTAGGAACTGACACCGCAGTCGCGGGACTCCCGGTTTGAGAATACGACGATAATTTGCATATTTGTAGACTTAGGCTTAAAAACATGGCGTTAGAGGGTGAGAACTAGAAACAACCCCCGAACGGCCCCGTGGGTGGCACCAACACCACCCACGGGACCAATGTAACTCGTAGGAGTTGACCTCGCATCCGCGGGACTTCCGGTTTGAGAATACGGCGCTAATTTGTATATTTCTAGACTTAAGCAAAACATGGCGTTTGAGGGTCAAAACTCGAAATAGCCCCCGAACGGCCCTGTGGGTGGCACCAACACCTACCACGGGACCAATGTAACTCGTAGGAACTAACCCCGCAGCCGCGGGACTCCCGGTTTGAGAATACGATGATAATTTTCATACTTTTAGGCTTAGGCTTCAAAACATGGCGTTAGAGGATGAGAACTCGAAACGTCCCTCTAAAGGTACCCTGGGTGGCACCAACACCTCCCACGGGACCAATGTAACTTGTAGGAGCTGATCCCACAGCCGCGGGTCTCCCGGTTTGAGAACACGACAGTAATTTATATATTTCTAGGCTTAGGCATAAAAATATGGCGTTTGAGGATGAAAACTCGAAACAGCCCCCCAACGGCCCCGTGGGTGGGACCAACACCTCCCACGGGACCAATGTAACTCGTAGGAACTAACCCCAGAGCCGCGGGACTCCCGATTTGAGAATTCGACGATAATTTTCATATTTCTAAACTTAGGCTTAAAAACATGGCATTTGAGGGTGAAAACTCAAAACATCCCCCAAACGGCCCCTTGGGTGGAACCAACACCTCCCATGGGACCAATGTAACTCGTAGGAACTGACCCCAGAGCCGCGGGACTCCCGATTTTAGAATTCGACAATAATTTGCATATTTCTAGACTTAGGCTTAAAAACATGGCGTTCGAGGGTGAAAACTCGAAACAGCCCTCTAACGGCCCCGTGGGTGGCACCAACACCTCCCACGGGACCAATGTAACTCGTAGGAACTGACCCCAGAGCCGCGGGACTCCCGGTTTGAGAATTCGACGATAATTTGCATATTTCTAGACTTAGGCTTAAAAACATGGTGTTTGAGGGTGAAAACTCGAAACAGCCCGCGAACGGCCTCGTGGGTGGCACCAACACCTCCCACGGGACCAATGTAACTCGTAGGAACTGACCCCACAGCCGCGGGTCTCCCAGTTTGAAAATAGGACGATAATTTGTATATTTCTAGACTTAGGCTTAAAAACATGGCGTTTGAGGGTGAAAACTCGAAACAGCCCCCGAACGGCCTCGTGGGTGGCACCAACACCTCCCACGGGACCAATGTAACTCATAGGAACTGACCCCACTGCCGCGGGTCTCCCGGTTTGAAAATAGGACGATAATTTGCATATTTCTAGACTTAGGCTTAAAAACATGGCGTTAGAGGGTGAAAACTCGAAGCAACCCTCTAACTGCTCCGTGGGTGGCACCAACACCTACCACGGGACCAATGTAACTCGTAGGATCTGACCCCGTAGCCACGGGACTGCCGGTGTGAGAATACGACGATAATTTACATATTTGTAGACTTAGGCTTAAAGACATGACTGTAGAGGGGGAGAACTAGAAACAACCCTCAAACGTCCCCGTGGGTGGCATTAACACCTCCCACGGGACTAATATAATTCATAGGAACTGACCTCGCAGCCGTGGGACTCCCAGTTTGAGAATACGACGGTAATTTGCATATTTCTAGACTTAAGCAAAACATGGCGTTTGAGGGTGAAAACTCGAAATAGCCCCCGAATGGACCTGTGGGTGGCACCAACACCTCCCACGGGACCAATGAAACTCGTAGGAACTGACCACGCAGCCGCGGGACTCCCGGTTTGAGAATACGACGATAATTTCATATTTTTAGACTTAGGCTTAAAAGTATGGCGTTAGAGAGTGAGAACTCGAAACAGCCCTCTAACGGCACTGGGGGTGGCACCAACACCTCCCCCGGGTCCAATGTAACTTGTAGGAATTGACCCCACAGCCGCGGGTCTCCCGGTTTGAGAATACGACGGTAATTTGTATATTTATAGACTTAGGCTTAAAAACATGGCGTTTGAGGGTGAAAACTCGAAACATCCCCCGAACGGCCCCGTGGGTGGAACCAACACCTCCCACGGGACCAATGTAACTCGTAGGAATAGACCCCAGTGCCGCGTGACTCCCTATTTGAGAATTCGACGATAATTTCCATATTTCTAGACTTAGGCTTATAAACATGGCGTTAGAGGGTGAAAACTCGAAATAGCCCTCTAACGGCCCCGTGGGTGGCACCAACACCTCCCACGGGACCAATGTAACTCGTAGGAACTGACCCCGCAGTCGCGGGACTCCCGGTTTGAGAATACGACGATAATTTGCATATTTGTAGACTTAGGCTTAAAAACATGGCGTTAGAGGGTGAGAACTAGAAACAGCCCCCGAACGTCCCCGTGGGTGGCACCAACACTACCCACGGGACCAATGTAACTCGTAGGAGTTGACCCCGCATCCGCGGGACTTCCAGTTTGAGAATACGACAGAAATTTGTATATTTCTAGACTTAAGCAAAACATGGCGTTTGAGGGTGAAAACTCGAAATAGTCCCCGAACGGCCCCGTGGGTGGCACCAACACCTCCCACGGGACCAATGTAACTCGTAGGAACAGACCCCGCAGCCGCGGGACTCCCGATTTGAGAATACGACGATAATTTTCATATTTTTAGGCTTAGGCTTAAAAACAAGGCATTAGAGGGTGAGAAATCGAAACATCCCTCTAAAGGTACCCTGGGTGGCACCAACACCTCCCACGGGACCAAGGTAACTTGTAGGAACTGATCCCACAGCCGCGGGTCTCCCGGTTTGAGAATACGACAGTAATTTGTATATTTCTAGACTTAGGCTTAAAAATATGGCGTTTGAGGGTGAAAACTCGAAACAACACCCCAACGGCCCCGTGGGTCGGACTAACACCTCCCACGGGACCAATGTAACTCGTAGGAACTGACCCCAGAGCCACGGGACTCCCGGATAGAGAATTCGACGATAATTTCTATATTTCTAGACTTAGGCTTAAAAACATGGCGTTAGAGGGTGAAAACTCAAAACAGCCCCCTAACGGCCCCGTGGGTGGGACCAACACCTCCCACGGGACCAATGTAACTCGTAGGAACTAACCCCAGAGCTGCGGGATTCCCGGTTTGAGAATTCGACGATAATTTGTATATTTCTAGACTTAGACTTAAAAACATGGCATTTGAGGGTGAAAACTCGAAACATCCCCCGAACAGCCCTTTGGGTCGAACCAACACCTCCCATGGGACCAATGTAACTCGTAGGAACTGACCCCAGAGCCACGGGACTCTCGGTTTTAGAATTCGACGATAATTTGCATATTTCTAGACATAGGTTTAAAAATATGGAGTTAGAGGGTGAAAACTCGAAACAACCCTCTAACGGCCCCGTAGGTGGCACCAACACCTCCCACGGGACCAATGTAACTCGTAGGAACTGACCCCAGAGCCGCGAGACTCCCGGTTTGAAAATTCGACGATAATTTGCATATTTCTAGACTTAGGCTTAAAAACATGGCGGTAGAGGGTGAAAACTCGAAACAGCCCTCTAACGGCCCCGTGGGTGGCACCAACACCTACCACGGGACGAATGTAACTTGAGGAACTGACCCCGCAGTCGCGGGACTCCCGGTTTGGGAATACGATGATAATTTGCATATTTGTAGACTAAGCTTAAAAACAAGGCGTTAGAGGGTGAGAACTAGAAACAACCCCCGAACGTCCCTGTGGGTGGCACCAACACCTCCCACGGGACCAATGTAACCCCGAGGAACTGACCCCGCAGCCGTGGGACTCCCAGTTTGAGAATACGACGGTAATTTGCATATTTCTAGACCTAAGCAAAACATGGCGTTTGAGGGTGAAAACCCGAAATAGCCCCCGAATGGACCCGTGGGTGGCACCAACACCTCCCACGGGAGCAATGAAACTCGTAGGAACTGACCCCGCAACCGCGGGACTCCCGGTTTGAGAATACGATGATAATTTCATAATTTTAGTCTTAGGCTTAAAAACATGGCGTTAGAGGGTGAGAACTCAAAACAGCCCTCTAACGGCACCGGGGGTGGAACCAACACCTCCCACGGGACCAATGTAACTTGTAGGAACTGACCCCACAGCCGCGGGTCTCCCGGTTTGAGAATACGACTGTAATTTGTATATTTCTAGACTTAGGCTTAAAAACATGGCGTTTGAGGGTGAAAACTCGAAACATCCCCGAACGGACCCGTGGTTGGTACCAACACGTCCCACGAGACCAATGTAACTCATCGGAACTGACCCCCTGAGCCGCGGGACTCTCGGTTTGACAATTCGACGATAATTTGCATATTTCTAGACTTGGGCTTAAAAACATGGCGTTAGAGGGTGAAAACACGAAACATCCCTCGAACGGCCCTGTGGGTGGAACCAACACCTCCCACGGGACTAATATAAATAGTAGGAACTGACCCCAGAGCCACGGGACTCCCGGTTTGAGAATTCGATGATAATTTGCATATTTCTAGACTTAGGCTTAAAAACATGGCGTTTGGTGGTGAAAACTCGAAACAGCTCCCGAACGTCTCCGTGGGTGGAACCAACACCTCCCACGGGACCAATGTAACTCGTAGGAAATGACCCCGCAGCCGCGGGACTCTCGGTTTGAGAATACGATGATAATTTGCGTATTTTTAGAGTTAGGCTTAAAAACATGGCGTTAGAGGGTGAGAACTTGAAACAACCATCTAACGGCAACGGGGGTGGCACCAACACCTCCCACGGGGCCAATGTAACTTGTATGAACTAACCCCACAACCGCGGGTCTCCCGGTTTGAGAATACGACGGTAATTTGTATATTTCTAGACTTAGGCTTAAAGACATGGCATTAGAGGGGGAGAACTAGAAACAACCTTCGAACATCCCCGTGGGTGGTAATAACACCTCCCACGGGACTAATATAACTCGTAGGAACAGGCCCCGCAGCCGTGGGACTCCCAGTTTGAGAATACGACAGTAATTTGCATATTTCTAGACTTAAGCAAAACATGGCGTTTGAGGGTGAAAACTCGAAATAGCCCCCAAATGGACCCGTGGGTGGCACCAACACCTCCCACGGGACCAATTAAACTCGTAGGAACTGACCCCGCAGCCGCGGGACTCCCGGTTTGAGAATACGACGATAATTTCATATTTTTAGACTTAGGCTTAAAAACATGGCGTTAGAGGGTGAGAACTCGAAACAGCCCTCTAACGGCACCGGGGGTGGCACCAACACCTCCCACGGGACCAATTTAACTTGTAGGAACTGACCCCACAGCCGCGGGTCTCCCGGTTTGAGAATACGACGGTAATTTGTATATTTCTAGACTTTGGCTTAAAAACATGGTGTTTGAGGGTGAAAACTCGAAACAACCCCCTAACGGCCCCGTGGGTGGAACCAACACCTCCCACGGGACCAATGTAACTCGTAGGAACAGACCCCAGAGTCGCGGGACTCCCGATTTGAGAATTCGATGATAATTTCCATATTTCTAGACATAGGCTTAAAAACATGGTGTTAGAGGGTGAAAACTCGAAATAGCCCTCTAACGGCCCCGTGGGTGGCACCACCACCTCCCACGGGACCAATATAACTCGTAGGAACTGACCCCGCAGTCGCGGGACTCCCGGTTTTAGAATACGATGATAATTTGCATATTTGTAGACTTAGGCTTAAAATCATGGCGTTAGAGGGTGAGAACTAGAAATAGCCCCCGAACGTCCCCGTGGGTGGCACCAACACCACCCACGGGAGCAATGTAACTCGTAGGAGTTGACCCCGCATCCGCGGGACTTCTGGTTTGAGAATACGACGGTAATTTGTATATTTCTAGACTTAAGCAAAACATGGCGTTTGAGGGTGAAAACTCGAAATAGCCCCCGAACGGCCCCGTGGGTGGCACCAACACCTTCCACGGGACCAATGTAACTCGTATTAACTGACCCCGCAGCCGCGGGACTCCCGATTTGAGTATACGACGATAATTTTCATATTTTTAGGCTTAGGCTTAAAAACATGGCGTTAGAGGGTGAGAACTCGAAACATCCCTCTAAAGGTACCCTGGGTGGCACCAACGCGTCCCACGGGACAAATGTAACTTGAGGAACTGACCCCGCAGTCGCGGGACTCCCGGTTTGGGAATACGATGATAATTTGCATATTTGTAGACTAAGCTTAAAAACAAGGCGTTAGAGGGTGAGAACTAGAAACAACCCCCGAACGTCCCCGTGGGTGGCACCAACACCTCCCACGGGACCAATGTAACCCCGAGGAACTGACCCCGCAGCCGTGGGACTCCCAGTTTGAGAATACGACGGAAATTTGTATATTTCTAGACCTAAGCAAAACATGGCATTTGAGGGTGAAAACCCGAAATAGCCCCCGAATGGACCCGTGGGTGGCACCAACACCTCCCACGGGAGCAATGAAACTCGTAGGAACTGACCCCGCAACCGCGGGACTCCCGGTTTGAGAATACGACGATAATTTCATAATTTTAGTCTTAGGCTTAAAAACATGGCGTTAGAGGGTGAGAACTCAAAACAGCCCTCTAACGGCACCGGGGGTGGAACCAACAGCTCCCACGGGACCAATGTAACTTGTAGGAACTGATCCCACAGCCGCGGATCTCCCGGTTTGAGAATACGAAAGTAATTTGTATATTTCTAGACTTAGGCTTAAGAATATGGCGTTTGAGGGTGAAAACTCGAAACAGGACCCTAATGGCCCCGTGGGTGGGACCAACACCTCCCACGGGACCAATGTAACTCGTAGGAACTGACCCCAGAGCCGCGGGACTCCCGGTTTGAGAATTCGACGATAATTTGCATATTTCTAGACTTAGGCTTAAAAACATGGAATTTGAGGGTGAAAACTTGAAACATCCCCCGAACGGCCCCTTGGGTGGAACCAACACCTCCCATGGGACCAATGTAACTGGTAGGAACTGACCCCAGAGCCGCGAGACTCCCGGTTTTAGAATTCGACGATAATTTGCATATTTCTAGACTTAGGCTTAGAAACATGGTGTTAGAGGGTGAAAACTCGAAACAGCCCTCTAACGGCCCCGTGGGTGGCACCAAAACCTCCCACGGGACCAATGTAACTCGTAGGAACTGACCCCAGAGCCGCGGGACTCCCGGTTTGAGAATTCGATGATAATTTGCATATTTCTAGACTTAAGCTTAAAAATATGGCGTTTGAGGGTGAAAACTCGAAACAGCCCACGAACGGCCTCGTGGGTGGCACCAACACCTCCCACGGGACCAATGTAACTCATAGGAACTGACCCCATAGCCGCGGGTCTCCCGGTTTGAGAATACGACGATAATTTGCATATTTCTAAACTTAGGCTTAAAAACATGGCGTTAGAGGGTGAAAACGGGAAACAGCCGTCTAACGGCCCCGTGGGTGGCACCAACACCTACCACGGGACCAATGTAACTCGTAGGAACTGACCCCGCAGCCACGGGACTGCCGGTTTGAGAATACGACGATAATTTGCATATTTGTAGACTTAGGCTTAAAGACATGGCATTAGAGTGGGAACACAAGAAACAACCCTCGAACGTCCCGGTGGGTGGCAATAACACCTCCCACGGGACTCATATAACTTGTAGGAACTGACCCCGTAGCCGTGGGTCTCCCAGTATGAGAATACGACGGTAATTTGCATATTTCTAGACTTAAGCAAAACATGGCGTTTGAGGGTGAAAACTCGAAATAGCCCCCGAATGGACCCGTGGGTTGCACCAACACCTCCCACGGGACCAATGAAACTCGTAGGAACTGACCCCGCAAGCGCGGGACTCCCGGTTTGAGAATATGACGATAATTTCATATTTTTAGACTTATTCTTAAAAACATGGCGTTAGAGGGTGAGAACTCGAAACAGCCCTCTAACGGCACCGGGGGTGGCACCAACACCTCCCCCGGGACCAATGTAACTTGTAGGAATTGACCCCACAGCCGCGGGTCTCCCGATTTGAGAATACGACGGTAATTTGTATATTTCTAGACATAGGCTAAAAAACATGGCGTTTGAGGGTGAAAACTCGAAACATCCCCCGAACGGCCCCGTGGGTGGAACCAACACCTCCCACGGGACCAATATAACTCGTAGGAACTGACCCCCTGAGCCGCGGGACTCCCGGTTTGGGAATTCGATGATAATTTTCATATTTCTAGATTTAGGCTTAAAAACATGTTGTTAGAGGGTGAAAAAGTGAAACAGCCCTCTAACGGCCCCGTGGGTGGCACCAACACCTCCCACGGGACCAATGTAACTCGTAGGTACTAACCCCGCAGCCGCGGGACTTCCGGTTTGAGAATACGATGATAATTTGCATATTTGTAGACTTAGGCTTAAAAACATGGCGTTAGAGGGTGAGAACTAGAAACAGCCCCCGAACGTCCCTGTGGGTGGCACCAACACCTCCCACGGGACCAATGTAACTCGTAGGAACTGACCCTGCAACCGCGGGACTCCTGGTTTGGGAATAAGATGATAATTTGCATATTTTTAGACTTAGACTTAAAAACATGGCGTTAGAGGGTGAGAACTCGAAACATCCCCCTAAAGTAACCGTGGGTGGCACCAACACCTCCCACGGGACCAATTTAACTTGTTGGAACTGACCCCACAGCCGCGGGTCTCCCAGTTTCAGAATACGATAGTAATTTTTATATTTCTAGACTTAGGCTAAAAAACATGGAGTTTTAGGGTGAAAACTCGAAACAGCCCCCGAACGGCCCCGTGGGTGGAACCATCACCTCCCACGGGACCAATGTAACTCGTAGGAACAGACCCCAGAGCGATGGGACTCCCGATTTGAGAATTCGACGATAATTTGCATATTTCTAGACTTACACTTAAAAACATGGCGTTAGAGGGAGAGAACTCGAAACCACCCTCTAACGGCACCGTGGGTGGCACCAACACCTCCCACGGGACCTATGTAACTTGTAAGAACTGACCCCACAGCCGCGGGTCTCCCAGTTTGAGAATACGACGGCAATTTGCATATTTTTAGACGTAAGCAAAACATGGTATTTGAGGGTGAAAACTCGAAATAGCCTCCGAACGGCCTCGTGGGTGGAACCAACACCTCCCACGGGACTAATATAAATCGTAGGAACTGACCCTAGAGCCACGGGACTCCCGATTTGAGAATTCGATGATAATTTGCATATTTCTAGACTTAGGCTTAAAAACATGGCGTTTGGTGGTGAAAACTCGAAACAGCTCCCGAACGTCCCCGTGGATGGAACCAACACCTCCCCCGGGACCAATGGAACTCGTAGGAAATGACCCCGCAGTCGCGGGACTCCCGGATTGAGAATACGACGATAATTTGCATATTTTTAGACTTAGGCTTAAAAACATGGCGTTAGTGGGTGAGAAGTCGAAACATCCCTCTAAAGGTACCGTGGGTGGCACCAACACCTCCCACGGGACCAATGTAACTTGTTGGAACTGACCCCACAGCCGCGGGTCTTCCGATTTAAGAATACGACGGTAATTTTCATATTTCTAGACTTAGGCTTAAAAACATGGCGTTTGAGGGTGAAAATCGAAACAACCCCCAAACGGCCCCGTGGGTGGAACCAACACCTCCCACGGGACCAAAGGAAGTCGTAGGAACAGACCCCAGAGCCGCGGGACTCCCGATTTGAGAATTCGATGATAATTTCAATATTTCTAGACTTAGGCTTAAAAATATGGTGTTAGAGGGTGAAAACTCGAAATATCCCTCTAACGGCCCCGTGGGTGGCACCAACACCTCCCACGGGACCAATGTAACTCGTAGGAACTGACCCCGTAGTCGCGGGACTCCCGGTTTGAGAATACGACGGTAATTTGTATATTTCTAGACTTAGGCTTAATAATATGGCGTTTGAGGGTGAAAACTCGAAACATCCCCCGAACTGCCCCGTGGGTGGAACCAACACCTCCCACGAGACCAATGTAACTCGTAGGAACAAACCCCAGAGCCGCAGGACTCCCGATTTGAGAATTCGACGATAATTTCCGTATTTCTAGACTTAGGCTTAAAAACATGGCGTTAGAGGGTGAAAACTCGTAATAGCCCTCTAACGGCCCCGTGGGTGGCACCAACACCTCCCACGGGACCAATATAACTCGTAGGAACTGACCCCGCAGCCGTGGGACTCCTAGTTTGAGAATACGACGGTAATTTGCATATTTCTAGACTTAAGCAAAACATGGCGTTTGACGGTGAAAACTCGAAATAGCCCCCGAATGGACCCGTGGGTGGCACCAACACCTCCCACGGGACCAATGAAACTCGTAGGAACTGACCCCGCAGCCGCGGGACTCCCGATTTGAGAATACGACGATAATTTCATATTTATAGACTTAGGCTTACAAACATGGCGTTAGAGGGTGAGAACTCGAAACAGCCCTCTAACGGCACCGGGGGTGGCACCAACACCTCCCACGGACCAATGTAACTTGTAGGAACTGAACCCACAGCCGCGGGTCTCCCGGTTTGAGAATACGACGGTAATTTGTATATTTTTAGACTTAGGCTTAAAAACATGGCGTTTGGTGGTGAAAACTCGAAACAGCTCCCGAACATCCCTGTGGATGGAACCAACACCTCCCACGGGACCAATGTAACTCGTAGGAAATGACCCCGCAGCCGCGGGACTCCTGGTTTTAGAATACGATGATAATTTGCATATTTTTTGACTTAGGTTTAAAAACATGGCGTTAGCGGGTGAGAAGTCGAAACAGCCCTCTAAAGGCACCGTGGGTGGCACCAACACCTCCCACGGGACCAATGTAACTTGTTGGAACTGAGCCCACAGCCGCGGGTCTCCCGATTTGAGAATACGACGGTAATTTTCATATTTCTAGACTTAGGCTTAAAAACATGGCGTTTGAGGGTGAAAACTCGAAACAACCCCCAAACGGCCCCGTGGGTGGAACCAACACCTCCCACGGGACCAATGTAACTCGTAGGAACAGACCCCAGAGCCGCGGGACTCCCGATTTGAGAATTCGATGATAATTTCCATATTTCTAGACTTAGGCTTAAAAACATGGCGTTAGAGGGTGAAAACTCGAAATAGCCCTCTAACGGCCCCGTGGGTGGCACCAACACCTCCCACGGGACCAATGTAACTCGTAGGAACTGACCCCGCAGTCGTGGGAGTCTCGGTTTGAGAATACGATGATAATTTGCATATTTGTAGACTAGGCTTAAAAACAAGGCGTTAGAGGGTGAGAACTAGAAACAACCCCCGAACGTCCCCGTGGGTGGCACCAACACCTCCCACGGGACCAATGTAACCCGTAGGAACTGACCCCGCAGCCGCGGGACTCCCGGTTTGAGAATACGACGGTAATTTTTATATTTCTAGACTTAAGCAAAATATGGCGTTTGAGGGTGAAAACTCGAAATAGCCCCCGAGCGGCACCGTGGGTGGCACCAAGACCTCCCCCGGGACCAATGTAACTCGTAGGAACTGACCTCGCAGCCGCGGGACTCCTGGTTTAAGAATACTACTGTTGATACCAAAATTAATATGCTGATGGGGACAAATAATAAGAAGACACGTGTCAATCTATGTGGCACAATAGCAACGAGGAAGATCATTCCCCCGACCAACATACTCACTCCGAGCAACAGGTATACTCCGAGGAACACCAGTCTTCCGAGGAACACCAACCCTCCGAGGATCTCTTAGACGACGAGCAACTAAGGCGGTTCGAGCTGCATCTTGACCGCAACATTAATTTCCAGATAATCAACAGTTCAACTATTCATTGAAGGCTTATTATCTTGACGCACACGTTTGAAGAGAATTAAATGAATTACCCTTTCATATGTGTATCATTTTATGTAACACCCTTTCATGTACTGCCTAAGGGCTATAAATAACTTGTATCACCCTCATTCAAGGGGACGGGAATTTCTTGATAGCACTTGTAATCGAGAATTCCCAAACAATCAGCAAAAACATAACAGTGGACGTAGGCCATTCATATAAGGCTGAACCACTTTAAAAATCCTTTGCCTCATTCATTTATCTGTGATTGAATAATTAGAGTAATCTAGTTTTTTACATCAACAGATTGACGCCGTCTGTGGGAACGATTGTTATTATTGTTTCTCACCAAAAATCATTCATCATCAATGGCGGATAATCTAGAATCTAGCAATCGAAACACTGGAAATGCTGGAAATCCTCCAAATCCCTCTGCACCTCCAGATTTAGCTGGGATTATGAAGAATCTGGCTCAAGGACAAACCTCCATGCAAGAAACAATGAGGCAAATCATACAAACCCTTCATGGCGGTGCACCTGCACGTTCAGGACAACGAAGTGGTCAGAGGCAAACTTATTTACTTTCTTCACGATCCAGGCGTACTGAGTCATATCGTAATGAGGAGTCTGATGATTTTTCTTATCAACCTGGGCATACTTCGTCAATAAGGGCTACAGATACTGATCAACGTATCACTCTCTCTCCAGAAAGACCCAGTGCCTTAGAAAGATTGAGTAGGGTGTCTCCTTTCAGTCGATTAGGCCCTAGGAGGAATAGGAGTCCACCTAAGACCATGTCGAGGAGTTTTTGACGACCATCAGATCTAAGAGAAGGATCAGCACAATCACGACCAGTTGCTCGTCAAGATAGATCTCAGGAGGCCACATCAGAACAATCAATTGCTCGAACTAATAAGCCCGAGGAAGCAAACGATGCGTGGAAAGGTTCCATTCAGCGCTTGGAGGATAGATTGGGAGAAATGGTCAAGGCGAAGAATCCCTTACAACGAACTTTTATTCAAGGGACACCTTTTGTCCAGGCCATTGTGGGTTTTCCTACCCTGTTAAAATTTAAAGCACCAGTTGTGACCCCCAAATATGATGGAAATACAAATCCTGTTCTTCATATAGAGCAATATCAAGCTGCCGCCGATATCTATGCTGTCCCCGACGAGATGAGATGCAGAGCATTCTCAGGAACTCTTACTAGAGCTGCCCAGATATGGTACAAGAATCTTCCTCGGGGTAAGATTTCAACTTTCTTTCAGTTGGCCGAGTTGTTCATCGACAATTTATGTTTTGGAGCAAAGCCAGTAAAACGAGTAGCACAGTTGTTAAGTGTTAGACAAAAATCTGGTGAGAGTACTAGAGATTACATAACTCGTTTCAATAACGAGAAGCTGGAAGTCATAGATTATGAGGAGAAGATAGAAATCACCGCCTTGATGAGTGGGTTGTTGCCTAATAAGTTGTATTACACTTTGGCGAAAGATCCACCTAAAACTATGTCAGAATTGATGGCAAAAGCGGCCAAAATCATGAATACCGAGGAAGCTATGGCTACAAAGAAGAATATGGATAGACACTAAGGTGGAAGTCGACAAGTCTAAAAATAAAGAGCATAAGGGAAATGGCGGTGACAAGCGTTCCAGAAATAATAAGTCATCATGGGAAGTCCTGAAGAAAATCGATAATTATACTCCCTTGAAAATGGGTATTAATCATGTCTTGGAAGAAATCAAGAATAGCGAGGAGGCAAAGTGGCCGAAGAAACTGAGGTCAGATCCTGATGTGAGGAACAAGGACAAATATTGCGAGTTGCCCAAAGATCATGGCCACATGAGTAAAAATTGCATAGCTCTTCAGAACGAGATTGAAACACTCATCCGAAGAGGAAAGCTAGAAAAGTATGTTGATCGGGGAGGTGAAAGAAGAAATAATGATCGAACTAGAGAGAGATCTAGATCTCCTCGTCGAGCAGAGGAGAAAAAGAAGAGAGGCCATGGAGATGATGCCAAGGATGACCCCGATCTTCCCAAGAAACCAAGGCAGCCAGAACGAGAGGTATTCTCCATACGTTTTGGGTCATTTGATTGCAATGTTATTATAAGAGGAGATGCAGGAGGAGGAGATCTTACTGCAGAAAGAAAAGCTTACCTCGGAGAGGCACAAGCTTGCTCGTAAATTTAGCGAATAAATTTTGCCGAGGAGGATCGTCCGAGGAAGGTAAACAAAGAGAAGCTGGTTATTGGCTTTTCAAAAAATGACCTGGCAGGTGTTCTTTACCCTCACGACGACCCTTTGGTGATCAAAATGAGAAGCTGGTTGATAACTTTCTTGAGAAATATAAAGAAAACTTTTGCATCGAGTCATGAAGACATGCCAGGAATAGATCCAAACTTCTTATGTCATGAGCTCAATGTGAATAAGGAGATCAAGCCTGTAAAGCAGAGAAGAAGGGTATTTAACCCCGAGAAGAATCAAGCTATTCAAGAGGAGGTCGACAAGCTACAGAAAGACCAATTCATTGAAGATGTGAAGTATCCAGACTGGTTGGCAAATGTGGTGATGGTAAAGAAGAAAAATAATAAATGGAGAATGTGTGTTGATTTCACTAATATCAACAAGGCCTGCCCAAAGGATCACTTCCCATTGCTCAAAATTGACCAACTAGTGGATGCTACCTCGGGGCACGACCTGCTCAGCTTCATGGATGCTTACTCTGGTTACAACCAGATCAAAATGAAACCTGAAGATAGGGAAAGCACTTCTTTTATTACCCCTAGGGGAACTTATTGTTATAATGTTATGCCTTTTGATTTGAAAAATACAGGAGCGACATATCAGCGGCTGATGAACAAGGTTTTTCCCGAACAAATCAGTTGCAACATGGAAGTCTATGTCGACGATAGGCTGACAAAGAGCAAGAAAGATGCTGAGCATCTAGTTGACTTAGGTCAGACCTTTGATCAACTGGATAAATACCAGATGAAGCTCAACCCGACGAAGTGCACCTTTGGAGTACGAGAAGGAATGTTCCTCGGGTACATCGTCAACCAGCGAGGCATTGAGGCAAATCCAGCAAAGATCAAAGCTCTTTTAGCGTTGCGCTCTCCAACGACGAAGAAAGAAGTGCAGAGTCTTACAGGACGAGTTGCAGCGCTCAATAGATTTGTATCTCGAGCAATTGATAGGTGCCTTCCATTCTTCAAAACACTCCGAAAAACTTTCGAGTGGAATGATGAATGTGAAAAAGCCTTTCAAGACTTGAAGAAATATTTGGGAGCACCTCCACTGTTGTCCAGACCAGTAATGGGAGAAAAGTTATACTTGTACCTGGCAGTATCAGAGAATGCAGTCAGCTCGGCATTGATTAGAATGGAGAATGGAGTCCAAAAGCCAATTTATTACACAAGTAAGGCTTTTCGAGGTGTAGAGTTCAGGTACCCAAAGCTAAAAAAAATTGGCATTGGCATTAATTGAGGCAAGTAGAAGAATGAGGCCATATTTCCAGGCCCATACCATCGTCGTGTAGACCGACATGCCATTGAGACAAGCCCTTCATAAGCCAGAAAAATCAGGGAGACTGATGTGCTGGGCAATAGAGCTCGGTGAATATGATATTGTGTATGAACCCCGATCGCCATTAAAAGGACAGGCTGTAGCAGACTTCATAGCAGAATTTACATATCCTGATACCCCCGAGGAGCAAAAGTTGCTCGCTAACCAACCTGTGGATGTTACAGGATCAACAGACATGAGTCCAGATCAACTCCGGTTGGTAAAAGGGCTTGTGGATGTAGAAAGATCATCAAATTCAAACCCAGACCAACTCCGATTGGTAAAAGGGAAAGAAGAGATGGTCGACGAAGAACAAAAAATACCAGGGGAGGATGATAGGAAACAACATATATTTCACCGAGGAACTCTGTCAGAAAAGAAATTTGAAGACGAGTTACCTACATGGAAATTATATGTAGATGGGTCATCTTGCACAACAGGTTGTGGGGCAGGGATTGTTTTGAACACCCCAGACGAGATTGACGTGGAATATGCCTTACGATTCCAATTCAAAGCTTCCAATAATGAGGCTGAGTATGAGGCCATAATAGCAGGTCTTAATTTAGCAAAGATTGTGGAGGCACAACAAGTGATGGTATTCAGTGTTCTCAATTAATTGTGAATCAGATGATGGGAACGTATGCAGTTAAAGGAGAATTATTGGTTAAGTATCATGTAAAGGCGATGGAGTTGTTGGTAGAATTTGATGCCATTCAGTTAATCAGAATACCCAGAATGGAGAATGCACAAGCAGACACACTGGCCCGACTAGCATCATCTACTCGTACCGAGTTGCGAAGAACGATACCAATTGAGGTGTTAGAAAGTCGAAGCATAGATGAAGGCTTGACGATGAATGTTATTTCCCTTGATTTAGGACCATCTTGGATGGATCCCATCAGGGCATATGTCGAGGAAGGAGAATTATCGGAGGATAAGATCGCTGCCAAGAAATTGAAGTTTAAAGCTGCTCGTTATGTACTAACTAATGGTGTTTTGTATAGACGAGGAATTATGGTGGGTTTGCAGAGATGTGTACATCCCTCCAAGGTGAAGGAATTGATTGGAGAAATCCATGAAGGGTCCTGTGGAGCCCATGTAGCAGGTCGAACACTTTTGCAAAGGGTGATGACGCAAGGATACTACTGGCCAACGATGAGGGCTGATTGCATAGCCTATGCTAAGAAATGTGATAAATGCCAACGTTTTTCTTCCATCCGACGTACTCCACAAGCATTATTGACACCCATAACTTCCCCTTGGCCATTTTCCATGTGGGGAATTGATCTGGTTGGACCACTACCAACGACCCGCGGAGGATTCAAGTACCTCGTCGTAGCAGTGGATTATTTTACTAAGTGGGTAGAAGCTGAGCCACTTACTGATATGACGTACGAGAAGGTATACCAGTTCGTTTGGAAGAATATAATCTGCCGATATGGTCTCCCTCATTCCTTCATCACAGAATATGGAACACAATTTGATAACGAGGACTTTGCCGCCTATTGTCATCAGTCAAACATTTTGAAGTTTCATTCAGCACCAGGCCATCCTCAAAGCAATGGGCAGACTTAAGTGACGAACATAACAATACTAAATGGTTTGAAGAAGAGGTTAAGTGAGGATAAAGCTAATTGGATTAATGATCTACAATTAGCATTGTGGGCTTACCGAACAACTCCCCGAGCAGCAACTGGAGAATCACCATATATGCTGGCGTTTGGAAGTGAGGCTGTAATACCTGCTGAGTTGGGTCTCCCAACACACAGAGTGCTGAATTTCAATTCCCCAGTCAGTGACTTGATGAGAAGATTAGATTTGGACATGCTCGAGGAGGTTAGAGAAGAAGCAGCCATTAGGAATGCTGCATATCAACAACGAACAACTCTGTTCTACAACAAGAGGGTGAAGAAATGCGATTTAAAAGAAGGAGATTACGTGCTAAAGAAGGTCATTCAGAAGCACAATAAATTGGAAGCAAATTGGCATGGACCTTACCGAGTTACAGAAGTTGTTCAACCAGGAACTCACCGAATAGCAACTCTAGAAGGAGAGGAATTCAAGAATGCATGGAATGCTGAACACCTACGCAAGTATTATCAGTAATGTAAAATGTAAAGCAGTTCTATCAATATGAATAAAACGATGATGTTTCACCATCTTCTCTCCTTTTATTGAAAGTTTTTCGGGGAATACTAGTGTACAACACTACGCTGCTCGACAGTAAAAAGAAGACGATAGTTCAAACCCACGACCAACTCCGGTTGGTAAAAGGGCGAGAACAAACTATACTCCTTTGGTTAGGAGGCATACACTAGCGTGACCAACTCCGGTTGGTAAAATAACTAGTGGAGATTGATAGTTAAGACCCACGACCAACTCCGGTTGGTAAAAGGGCGAGAGCAAACTATACTCCTTTGGTTAGGAGGCATACACTAGCGTGACCAACTCCGGTTGGTAAAATAACTAGTGGACACTGATAGTTCATACCCACGACCAACTCCGGTTGGTAAAAGGGCGAGAACAAACTATACTCCTTTGGTTAGGAGGCATACACTAGCGTGACCAACTCCGGTTGGTAAAATAACTAGTGGACACTGATAGTTCAAACTCAGACCAACTCCGGTGGGTAAAAGAGCAAGAACATGTGATTCCTAAAAATGCCAATCTCGGTTGGTTAAGAAACAAAATATGCCCACTTATGTTGGTCGGAAGATAAAACTATTCCAGAAAATACAAAATATTTCAAACTGAACCAAGTATGGTTGGTCGGGATCAAAATCCACTAACTGTAGTTGGTCAATGAGGATAAAATTATCGACCTTGGTTGGTCGGACACATTTTATGAAAAAATATACCAAGTATGGTTAGTCGGGGATAAAAACTCTCACTAACTATAATTGGTCGACGAGCACAATTTAACAACCTTGGTTGGTTGGAAAAGTTTTAAACATTTTTATACTCATTACTTTATTATTAAGTGATCGAGCAACATTACAGATACTTGTAACTTTTTATTACTAGATTGGTCGATGAACCACAAAGATTGTTAAGCAATCACAAATATAAAAGTGTTAGACAAGTACAAAACAATAGCAATACAAATTTGCAAACAGAAAATGAAAGTCTTTCATTAAAATTAAAAACGAATTACAAATTACATGTATACTAACTATTACATTGAGATCCCTACTCTATTGGTTTCTTTCCCTCAACTTTTGAAATAGGTTCCTCGCCAGCAGGTGGATCATTTAAAGTCTGAGGAGAATTAATAAAATTCAAGTCCTTCAGCATTCTGACATTCATTACTGAAGGTGTGTCCAATAGATGCTCGGGACGAGATACCTCGATCTTCAAATGAAGATTGTAATCACCGAGGTATTGTGTAATTAAGCTCCAAGGAATGGCACGAGCAGGGATCCATTCCTTGTCCAAATTGAACGGTGTCACAGGCAAGTCAAGTACCCCAGGGTCATAATAGTCCCACAAGTAATGTCCCTGTTCAAGTTTCAACACGCATAAGGCATTCAACCAACCTTGTTTATAGCCCTCATTAGTGGCATGCTGGATACGAGCATCTAAAAGGAATAGTGCCTCATTGTACCCAGCCATCCAAAATTCCCTGGGCTGCTTATGGAATTGGAAAGTTAGTCTCTCCAACTGCTCGTGAAGGTTTTTTGCAAAAATGTCCTTATTCTCTAAAGCATACTTCGTCGCAGTAAAGTGATCCTCCAAAGTTAGGATTTTCTTGGACATTTCAGACAAAGCCCAATCATTTGCATTCAACTGGTACGCTTGAGTTTCCAATGTTGACAGAGTACGAGCTTATTCAATACTACGAGGAGTTCTTGATCGACTCCGAGAAGGTGGAGTACTTCGTTCCTCGACAACATCCTGGGCAACTCTTCCTCGCCCACGAGAACCTCTTCCTCGTCCCCGAGTAGAAGTAGAAGTACCAGATCTTCGCAAGATATCCAACTCTTGCCTTAATTTGGCATTCTCAACCTCTAAGAAGGAAAATCCCTCATCGATCACTGGGATTATCGTTGTTGAAGAAGAGGCTGCAGACTTATATTGTGCTAGCTCTTTCTGTAAATTATTATTCTCTTGCTCCAGCAGTTCAGCAATTTGTCTACAAGCTTCAACTTCTCCCTTTAGGGTCCTTTCCCTGACATCATACCTGATAAGCACCCAAAACTGTACAATTTATACCCCAAATAGACGTACTTTAGTTGCTATTTCTCGACAATATGGGTCTTATGTGCTTAAATGTTTATCTTGCAGGTCAAATGCACGTTTGCGATGTCAAAAGCTGTATTTCAAGGCAATTGTGCATTTTATGGAGCTAAATACCTCTCCCTTATCCCGTAACCTAGCCTACCCAGACTTAGCCTAAACTGTCCCAAACCCTCTGTGTGTTTAGTTTGTGTCCTTTTTATTATTTTTTAGAATTTTAGTTTGAGTCTTTTCTATTTTTAGGATTTATTTTAGAATTTTTAGATTTTATTTTCTATTTTATTTTTATTAATATAATTTTATTTTATTTTGATTTTTATTACTTTCTAGTTTTATTTTATTTTATTAAGATTTTAATTTTTAGGATTTCATTTATTTTTTAGTTTTATTAGATTTTATTAGGACTTTAGTTCTAAGTTTAATAGATTTACATTTTTCTTTTCATTTCTTTTTAGTTTTAAATTTTTATTTTGAGTCTTTATTTTATAGGAATTTAATTTTTAAATTTTTAATTTTTATAGTTTTTATTAGTTAGATTTTATTTTTAATTTTATTTTTAGTCTTATTATTTTTTTTAGGGGTTCAAATTAAACCCACACACATTACCCCACCTACACACTATCCTACACCCTAAACTATCCTACACCCTCATCCTCATCCATATTCCCTACACCCTCACCACACCTTATCCCTCCTACCATCTTCTTCAACCTCTCACCACTCTCTCTCTCTCTCTCTCTCTCTCTCTCTCTCCTCCACAAGCCAAACAACACCATCTCCACCATTAACACTCTCTCTCTCTCACCCAAACAAACCCATCTGCCAACCTTACCACCTGTTCACCCCATCCCTCTCTCTCTCCTCGACCCTTACCAACCCGTCGGAATCCCAAGCCGGAGCCACCGGCGTCCACCTTTTTTCGACCCCGACCTTTACCCGGAGCCCTCCATCCGACGGACTGCCACCTGCCGACGCCGGCAATTCGCTTACCCGACCCACCTCCGGCCGCGACCCAGAAACCTGACCCCTACCTCCATGCCGACACCGCCACCTCCTCTGGCCAGCTCCTACGCCGGCTACATTTCTCTCCGACCCATATCCGGGTCTGCCCCACTCCAAAACCCGACCCCTAGTCCAACCCAAATCCATTTTAAGAACCAAAGAACCCAAACTCATTCTCCATTTTACCCCAAAACAAACCCCATACCCATTTCTACAAAAGCCACGACCTGTCAACCAAACTAAATTTCCAAGACCAAGTCAAAATGCCACATGTGCCTAATAACCACCTTATAACCCCTTTTCCTATTATACCCCCAACTAACCTTCTTTACCTATTACCCAAAAATACCCCTAAAATCAAATCTGAATTTATCCTCACCTCACACCACCATGCACATGTGCTCTCACCATTCCCACATGCACACCCTTGCCAATTTCCATTTTTACCCCTCATGCTCCATGCCTCCTATATATTGAGGATGAAGACCCATTTAAAAGAGGATCTCAAAATTAGTTTTAAGCTAGGTGTGATAAAATTCTCCCCACCCCTCTATGTTGAGTATTTGCATTTTTAGCAAATACCTCAATATAGAGGTGTGTGTTGAAAATTACCTCTAGGATAAAATTCACCCCACCCATCTATAATGAATCTTGGCATTTTTAGCCATTAATTCATTATAGATTGATGTAGTGAAATTTATCCCTTATGGGAGGTAAATTCTAACCCATTACTTTATGTTGAGATTTTGCATTTTTAGCAATTATCTCAATATAAATTAATGATCTATAATTTATTTCTTTGGGTGAATTCTAATGTATAATTTTATAATTTTAGGATTTGCATTTTTAGCAAATCTCTTTTATTATTTAATTATCCATTATGAATTCATCCATTATCTTTTTACTTTTTAGTTTGTAATTTTTAGTTTAGATTCAATAAATACATGAGAGGGAATTCTAGATTAGAGAGAGGAAATTGTAGAGAGAAATTTTAGGGTTAGAAATAAATAGTAGATTAGAATTAGTTTTTTTATTTTCTTCTTTTCAATTTAAATTGAGTGAAAGTAATTCTAGTGAGAATCAATTTGTGTGTTAGTGCTTCATGTGTATTTGTTGATCATTCAAATTGAGAGGTGTATGCTTCAAATTGGAAGACTAGAGTTCAACTTTCTCAAAGAGATTTGGTTTGCTTGTTCTCTTCCCTTCTTTTATTATTTTATGCCTTTGAATATTAATTTGTCATATTTTATACCATGTTAGGCTAAAACCCCTTTCAAGGGGTGGGGTGAAACCCTTATTTGATATTATTTTAGTTTAATTAGTTTGCTTACTTGAAATTTCCCTTTGAATGTTAAATTTGATCCCTCATTCTTTGATTTACGCCTCGAGAGAGGGTAAATGATTTTCGAGAGAAAATCGAAATTCTAGTGATAATACCCATTTTAGATTCGAACTAGAGATAGGGGTTTCTTAAGTGGGGTATTATCATTTGAATTTCAACTCTAAATTTAATTTCTAAGATTGACATAAATTCTAATTGATCGATCCTAGCGTGTGATTAATTAAAAGGAGTGTTGATCTAATTTTATAGAGTTGTGAGGTGTTAAACTTAACTTTCTAAAAGATTACTATTCTAATTACACTTGCAACGAGAGTTGATTTGTAATTTTAATATTAATTTGGGAGAATTCAAATAATTAAATTAATTAATTAGAATAACTAAAATTTGTGGTGTAATCCCACTCCTTGATTGTTCTCACAGTTATTTTCCTCACTTTATCTCTTATTTTTAGTGTTAGACTTTATTTTTCATTTTAGTAAATTTCTAGTTAGTTATTTTCATTTAGTTTAGTTTAGTTTAGATCTCACCTCACCCTTTTGTTTTAATATTGAAAAAGCTAAAAAAAAATAGAAAAGTGAAAAAGCACAAAAAGAAAATAAAAAGTGAATTACAATTGAATTTGTTCCATTTGCTTTACTCCCTAGAAAGTGGATTGATACCCTTACTTACCGCTACACTTGAGTTTATTATATTTGTAGGTACATAAGGATTTTGATTAGAAGGGCTTTTCAAGCAACTACAAGAAATACACGTAAAAGTTCTTTCTATCAATACCCAGTAAGGAGTTTGTCGTAGCCCTTCTCTGCAGAAAGCTGTTGATATTTCTTTTCATAACCCTCATGTAACAAGGCATTTGACTCCTTGTACTGAGTCTGATGATCTTCTAGAGTATATTGAAGTTCCTCGATCATATCATAGTAAGCCACGTTGTTGGCCACAGCTCGATCAAGTAAGCCCTTCAGGTATTGATAAGCTTCTACTGCCTGCTCTGAAGCACCATGGCCAAGGATGTCGGCAACTTCTGATGCACTTAGGTCTGTGTGACCAGCTTTATAATATTCATGGCATTGCTGCATCAACTTTTTGACATTAGCAGACAGAAGATCCATCCTGGCCAGAAACTAACAGAGAAAGAAAAAGAAGATCAAGACAGAGTGCAGATAAATAAGAGACAATCATATGGAAGAAAAGAACTCAAATTTTATTAGATCATAAGGCAAAGTTACAAAGATCTGGGATACAAAGTACAAGTAAAATAAAAACAGAAAGAGAATACCGAACAACTTCACACCTTTTCCTTGTCTCCCAAGACTTTCTCGGGAGGCTGGGACGAGGAGCCTGGTTGCTCGGTGGAAATAATGAGTTGGTCGGCGGGAGCTGGAACTTGTTCTGGAAGAGCTGGTAGAGATGAAAGCTCCTCATCAGCAGGATGGGTAAGGATGATATCACCCACTACCAATGAAGATTCTTTTGAGGCAGATTCATCCTCTTCTTCATCCTCGATGGCTGGGAGAGGACCAGGGAGATGCTGTTGAAATAGCTCGGAGTCCTCGCTCACCTTCAATTCTTGCAAAGAAGCAACCCAACCATCTCGGAAGTATTTCAAACTTCCATATTGCACCTGAGTCATCATGGCAGCTACTCCCTTGTTCCACCCTTTGTCCCAACCTGTGTTGAAAGGCTTCTTTATTGACATCTTTGTTTTCATTTTCTCAGAGGAGAGCTTCTCGGATAGAAGGTCCACGGAGGCTTTCAGCTTGGCCTCCAACTCCTCCTTCTGACTATTTGCTTTGCGCAGAAGGGTCAGCTCTTCCTCAGCTGATTTCAGCTTATTTTCAAGCTCCCCGAAGGTAGTGAGCTTCTCGGCGTATTTCTTATTCTCTCTTTCCAAGTACTTCACCTTATTTCCCAACTGCACCTTCTCTGCTTCAGATGCAGCCAATTTCTTCTCCCATTCACCTTTATCCTCATCGTACTTTTAACGGGATTCCTTCAGAGATTGGGCCAAACCCTAGAATGCATCCTCTACTCCAGACGAGGAGCTTGAAGCCTTGAGCGCTTCATCTTTCTTCACAATGGTGTTAAAGCAACTCACCAGCTGAAAAAAGAAGGTAGTGATGAGTTAGTGCCGAGATACATATATTGATAGAAGGAAAGAAGAATTCAAGATAAGAAGAAACTTACTAAAGCAATGTGACGAGTAGCTAGGGATGTCAGCATATCCCTAGACATGTTTTCCTCGATGCCTTGGACTTCAGGAATAGTCCAAGTCTTTGCCGAGCTCATTGCAGAGCTCGGGGGAATAATGGTTGGAACACCAGCTCCACTAGTTTGGAGCTGGGTAATGACTTCAGAAAAACTAACCGAGGAGGACTTATTCAATCTCCTCGATGTCTTCTCAACAACCTCAACCAAAGAAGAAATTTTGGTTGGAGAGATATTGATTACTTCCGCAGGCGCATCCTTCTGTACAGGAACCACTGGGGCTTCTCGGCGGCCTTCTGAGGAGCAGCAGAAGGGGCAGCATCCATTTTCTTTGTCCCCTTTGGGACATGAGCTTTATTTCTCTTTCCATCTCCAGCAGAGGAGGTCTCTTCAAAGAGAGCAGGAACTCTTCTCTTGCCCATTTTCTGACTCAAAGGAATGTGAGAGTCTGGTGAAGAGTCTTCAGAAGCTGGCAATGGTTCGCTAATGCTAGCCACAGGACGAGCAGTATAAGAGGATGTATAGCTCCTGTACTGCAGCAAGTATGAAGCAGACCTAATGTGCTCGTCTGCAACCTTCTGATGCAAACTCCAGATATGTTTTAAATGCTTGATATTAACTTCTGTTTCTTTCGGAGTTTTTCTCTTGCTGTCAACTGCAAACAAAAACATAATGAAATATCAGTCATACATTTTGTCAAACACAATGAAATCATAATTTCAAAAAAAAAAAGATGAAAATAACCTATCCCATTGCCATATGGAGGGCATCTGGGACCCTCGTATACTGCATCTCCAACCAAAGGGGCATGTTGCCAATTTTTTATAACTACTCCATGTTCAAAATAATCCCTGTTAGCATCAGGGAGGTTGACTACTAGAGCCCTATTCAAAAATCTAGTTTTTAAATAATAAACATTGTCTAAAACAACCCATCTATAACAATACATAATCTCAGGAATTCCTATACGAGTTCCATGAGTTTGATTTAACCTATACATCCCATTAACTATTCTCCATGTGTTGGGGGATATTTTTGCAGGGACAACATCGAAATACTGACAGAATTATAAACACAAAGGGTTTGGTGGAAAAGAAAATCCACATTCAGCAATAAAGAGGCTAGGGAACCAATGTCCCTCAGCCAAATCAAAATAACTTGAAGGCTCAGAAAGAACCTCCAAAATTACCCAAGATGGAATAGAGAAATCAGAATGGAATTTCTTAAGAAACTCAATAATGTAAACCATGACGAATAAAAGAAGAAGGAAGAAAAGCTTACAGGGAAAAAGGAGATCTGTTGAGAAACAAACGAAGAAAGGGATGGACGCACAGAAGAGAGAAAAGATGTAGAAAACTCGAAAGCAGAAATTGAAAAGGTAGAAGACGATGGGATTGCCTCTGAAGCTTAAATACTTTGCCTTGGGAAACGGCGAAAGAAATGATTACAAAAAGGAAACTATTATGCTACCGGCGGCTAAAAGGATAAAAAGGGCACGAAGATCGAAGCGCCTATAAAAATGCAAAAAGGCGGATTCTGCGAATTTGGAAGGAAATTCAAATACGAAGAAAAGGCTCCTAAAACCCAGGAAGGCCATTTAATATCGCCATATACAGAGAAAGAATGTTCCATACTCCTCAAAGTTTTAAATATGAAACATTGGGGGCTTCTGTTGATACTAAAATTAATATGCTGATGTGGACAAATAATAAGAAGACACATGTCAATCTACGTGGCACAATAGCAACGAGGAAGATCATTCCCCCGACCAACATACTGACTCCGAGCAACAGGTATACTCTGAGGAACACCAGTCTTCCGAGGAACACCAACCCTCCGAGGAACTCTTATGCTCCGAGGAGCTCTTAGACGACGAGCAACTAAGGCGGTTCGAGCTGCATCTAGACCGCAGCATTAATTGTCAGATAATCAACAGTTCAACTATTCATTAAAGGCTTATCATCTTGACGCACACGTTTGAAGAGCATTAAATGAATTACACTTTCATATGTGTATCATTTAATGTAACACCCTTTCATGTACAGCCTAAGGGCTATAAATACCTTGTATCACCCTCATTCAAGGGGACAGGAATTTCTTGATAGCACTTGTAATCGAGAATTCCCAAACAATCAGCAATAACATAACAGTGGACGTAGGCCATTCAAATAAGGCTGAACCACTTTAAAAATATTTTGTCTCATTCATTTATATGTGATTGAATAATTAGAGTAATCTAGTTTTTTACATCAACAATGACGATAATTTTCATATTTTTAGACTTAGGCTTAAAAACATGGCGTTTGAGGGTGAGAACTCGAAACAGCCCTCTAAACATACACTGGGTGGCAACAACACCTCCCACGGGACCAATGTAACTTGTAGGAACTGATCCCACAGCCGCGGGTCTCCCGGTTTGAGAATACGACAGTAATTTGTATATTTCTAGACTTAGGCTTAAAAATATGGCGTTTGAGGGTGAAAAATCAAAACAGTCCCCCAACGACCCCGTGGGTGGGATCAACACCTCCCATGGGACCAATGTAACTCGTAGGAACTGACCCCAGAGCCGCGGGACTCCCGGTTTGAGAATTCGACAATAATTTGCAAATTTCTAGACTTAGGCTTAAAAACATGGCGTTTGAGGGTGAAAACTCAAAACATCCCCCGAACGGACCCTTCGGTGGAACCAACACCTCCCATGGGACCAATGTAACTCGTAGGAACTGATCCCAGAGCCGCGGGACTCCCGGTTCTAGAATTCGACGATAATTTGCATATTTCTAGACTTAGGCTTAAAAACATGGCGTTAGAGGGTGAAAACTCGAAACAGCCCTCTAACGGCCCCGTGGGTAGCACCAACACCTCCCACGGGACCAATGTAACTCGTAGGAACTGACCCCAGAGCCGCGGGACTCCCGGTTTGAGAATTTGACGATAATTTGCATATTTCTAGACTTAGGCTTAAAAACATGGCGTTTGAGGGTGAAAACTCGAAACATCCCACGAACGTACCTGTGGGTGGCACCAACACCTCCCACGGGACCAATGTAAATCGTAGGAACTGAGCCCACAGCCGCGGGTCTCTCGATTTTAGAATACGATGATAATTTGCATATTTCTAGACTTAGGCTTAAAAACATGGCGTTAGAGGGTGAAAACTCGAAACAGCCCTCTAACGGCCCCGTGGGTGGCACCAACACCTACCACGGGACCAATGTAACTCGTAGGAACTGACCCGGCAACCGCGGGACTGCCGATTTGAGAATACGACGATAATTTGCAAATTTGTAGACTTAGGCTTAAAGACATGGCATTAGAGGGGGAGAACTAGAAACAACCCCCGAACGTCCCTGTGGGTGGCAAAAACACCTCCCACAGGTCTAATAAAACTCGTAGGAACTGACCCCGCAGCCGTGGGACTCCCAGTTTTAGAATACGACGGTAATTTGCACATTTATAGACTTAAGCAAAACATGGCGTTTGAGGGTTAAAACTTGAAATTGCCGCATAATGGCCCCATGGGTGGCACCAACACCTCCCATGGGACCAATGAAACTCGTAGGAACTGACCCCGTAGCCGCGGGTCCCCCGGTTTGAGAATACGATGATAATATCATATTTTTAGACTTAGGCTTAAAAACATGGCGTTAGAGGTTGAGAACTCAAAACAGCCCTCTAACGGCACCGGGGGTGGCACAAACACCTCCCCCGGGACCAATTTAACATGTAGGAACTGACCCCACAGCCGTGGATCTCCTGGTTTGAGAATACGACGGTAATTTGTATATTTCTAGACTTAGGCATAAAAATATGGCATTTGAGGGTGAAAACTCTAAACATCCCCCGAACGGCCCCGTGGGAGGAACCAACACCTCCCACGAGACCAATGTAACTCGTAGGAACTGACCCGCTGGGCCGCGGGACTCCCGGTTTGAGAATTCAACGATAATTTGCATATTTCTAGACTTAGGCTTAAAAGCATGGTGTTAGACGGTGAAAATTCGAAAAAGCCCTCTAACGGCCCCGTGAGTGGCACCAACACCTCCCACGGGACCAATGTAACTCGTAGGAACTAACCTCGCAGCCGCGGGACTTTCGATTTCAGAATACGATGATAATTTGCATATTTGTAGACTTAGGCTTAAAAACATGGTGTTAGAGGGGTGAGAACTAGAAACAACCCCCGAACGTCCCTGTGGGTGGCACCAACACCTCCCACGGGACCAATGAAACTCGTAGGAACTGACCCCGCAACCGCTTGACTCTTGGTTTGAGAATACGACGGTAATTTGCATATTTCTAAACTTAAGCGAAACATGGCGTTTGAGGGTGAGAACTCGAAACAGCGCTCTAACGGCACCGAGGGTGGCACCAACACCTCCCACGGGACCAATGTAACTCGTAGGAACTGACCGCACAGCCGCGGGTCTCCCGGATTGAGAATATGATGGTAATTTGCATATTTCTAGACTTAGGCTTAAAAACATGACGTTAGAGGGTGAAAACCCGAAACAGCCACCGAACTGCCCCGTGGGTGGCACCAACACATCCCACGGGACCAATATAACTCGTAGGAACTGACCCCGCAGCCGTGGGACTCCCGGTTTGAGAATTCGACGATAATTTGCATATTTTTAGACTTAGGCTTAAAAACATGGCGTTTGAGGGTGAAAACTCGAAACAACCCCCGAACGGCCCCGTGGGTGGAACCAACACCTCCCACGGGACCAATGTAACTCGTAGGAACAGACCCCAGAGCTGCGGGACTCCCGATTTGAGAATTCGACAATAATTTCCATATTTATAGACATAGGCTTAAAAATATGGCGTTAGAGGGTGAAAACTCGAAATAGCCCTCTAACGGCCCCGTGGGTGGCACCAACACCTCCCACGGGACCAATGTAACTCGTAGGAACTTAACCCGCAGTCGCGGGACTTCCGGTTTGAGAATACGATGATAATTTGCATATTTGTAGACTTAGGCTTAAAAACATGGCGTTAGAGGGTGAGAACTAGAAACAACCCCTGAACGTCCCCGTGGGTGGAACCAACACCTCCCACGGGACCAATGTAACTCGTAGGAACTGACCCCGCAGCCGCGGGACTCCCGGTTTGAGTATACGATGGTAATTTGTATATTTCTAGACTTAAGAAAAATATGGCGTTTGAGGGTGAAAACTCGAAACAGCCCCCGAACGGCCTCGTGGGTGGCACCAATGCCTCCCACGGGAGCAATGTAACTCGTAGGAACTAACCCCATAGCCGCGGGTCTCCCGGTTTGATAATATGATGGTAATTTTCATATTCCTAGACTTAGGCTTAAAAACATGACGCTAGAGGGTGAAAACTCGAAACAGCCCCCGAATGGCCCCGTGGGTGGCACCAACACCTCCCACGGACCAATATAACTCGTAGGAACTGACCCCGCAAACGTGGGACTCCCGGTTTGAGAAATCGACGATAATTTGCATATTTTTAGACTTAGGCTTAAAAACATGGCGTTTGAGGGTGAAAACTCAAAACAACCCCCAAACGGCCCCGTGGGTGGCACCAACACCTCCCACGGGACCAATGTAACTCGTAGGAACTGACCCCATAGCCGCGGGTCTCCCGGTTTGAGAATACGACGATAATTTGCGTATTTCTAGACTTAGGCTTAAAAACATGGCTTTAGAGGGTGAAAACTCGAAATAGCCCTCTAACGGCCCCGTGGGTGGCACCAACACCTCCCACGGGGCCAATGTAACTCGCAGGAACTGACCCCTCAGCTGCGGGACTCCCAGTTTGAGAATACGATGGTAATTTGCATATTTCTATACTTAAGCAAAACATGGCGTTTGAGGGTGAAAACTCGAAATAGCCCCCTAATGGCCCCGTGGGTGGCACCAACACCTCCCACGGGACCAATGAAACTCGTAGGAACTGACCCCGCAGCCGCGGGACTCCCGGTTTGAGAATACGATAATAATTTCATATTTTTAGACTTAGGCTTAAAAACATGGCGTTAGAGGGTGAGAACTCGAAACAACCCTCTAACGGCACCGGGGGTGGTACCAGCACCTCCCACGGGACCAATGTAACTTGTAGGGACTGACCCCACAGCCGCGGGTCTCCCGGTTTGAGATTACAACGATAATTTGTATATTTCTAGACTTAGGCTTAAAAACATGGCGTTTGAGGGTGAAAACTCGAAACATCCCGGAACGGCCCCGTGGGTGGCACCAACACCTCCCACGGGACCAATGTAACTCGTAGGAACTGACCCCACAACCGCGGGTCTCCCGGTTTGAGAATACGATGATAATTTGCATATTTCTAGACTTAGGCTTAAAAACATGGCGTTAGAGGGTGAAAACTTGAAACAACCCTCTAACGGCCCCGTGGGTGGCACCAACACCTACCACGGGACCAATGTAACTCGTAGTAACTAAGCCCGCAGCCACGGAACTGCTGTTTTGAGAATACGACGATAATTTACATATTTGTAGACTTAAGCTTAAAGACATGACATTAGTGGGGGAGAACTAGAAACAACCCCCGAACGTCCACGTGGGTGGCAATAACACATCCCACGGGACTAATATAACTCGTAGGAACTGACCCCGCAGCCGTGGGACTCCCAGTTTGAGAATACGACGGTAATTTGCATATTTCTAGACTTATGCTTAAAAACATGGCGTTTGAGGGTGAAAACTCGAAATAGCCCTCTAACTGCCCCGTGTGTGGCACCAACACCTACCACGGGACCAATGTAACTCGTAGGAATTGACCCCGCAGCCACGGGACTGCCGGTTTGAGAATACGATGATAATTTGTATATTTGTAGACTTAGGCTTGAAGACTTGGCATTAGAGGGGGAGAACTAGAAACAACCACCGAACGTCCCCGTGGGTGGCAATAACACCTCCCACGGGACTAATATAACTCATAGGAACTGGCCCTGCAGTCGTGGGACTCCCAGTTTGAGAATACGAAGCAAAACATGGCGTTTGAGGGTGAAAACTCAAAATAGTCCCCTAATGGCCCCGTGGGTGGCACCAACACCTCCCAAGGGACCAATGAAACTCGTAGGAACTGACCCCGCAGTCGCGGGACTCCCGGTTTGAGAATGCGATGATAATTTCATATTTTTAGACTTAGGATTAAAAACATGGCGTTAGAGGCTGAGAACTCGAAACAGCCCTCTAATGGCACCGGGGGTAGTACCATCACCTCCCACGGGACCAATGTAACTTGTAGGAACTGACCCCACAGCCGCGGGTCTCTCGGTTTGAGATTACGACGATAATTTGTACATTTGTTGACTTAGGCTTAAAAACATGGCGTTTGAGGGTGAAAACTCGAAACATCCCTCGAACGGCCCCTTGGGAGGAACCAACACCTCCCACGGGACCAATGTAACTCGTAGGAACTGCCCCCCTGAGCCGCGGGACTCCCGGTTTGAGAATTCGATGATAATTTGCATATTTCTAGACTTAGGTTTAAAAACATGGTGTTAGAGGGTGAAAACTCGAAAAATCTATCTAACGGCCCCGTGAGTGGCACCAACACCTCCCACGGGACCAATGTAACTCGTAGGAACTAACCCCGCAGCCGCGGGACTTCCGATTTGAGAATACGATGATAATTTGCATATTTGTAGACTTAGGCTTACAAACATGGCGTTAGAGGGTGAAAACTTGAAACAGCCCCCGGACGGCCCCGTGGGTGGCACCAACACCTCCCACGGGACCAATATAACTCGTAGGAACTGACCCCGCAGCCGCGGGTCTCCCGGTTTGAGAATATGACAGTAATTTGTATATTTCTAGACTTAGGCTTAAAAATATGGCGTTTGAGGGTGAAAACTTGAAACAACCCCCCAACGGCCCCGTGGGTGGGACCAACACCTCCCACGGGACCAATGTAACTCGCAGGAACTGACCCCAGAGCCACGGGACTCCCGGTTTGAGAATACGACGGTAATTTGTATATTTCAACACTTAGGCTTAAAAACATGGCGTTTGAGGGTGAAAACTCGAAACATCCCCCGAACGGTGCCTTGGGTGGCACCAACACCTCCCACGGGACCAATGTAACTCGTAGGAACTGACCCCAGAGCCGCGGGACTCCCGGTTTGAGAATTCGACAATAATTTGGATATTTCTAGACTTAGGCATAAAAACATGGCGTTTGAGGGTGAAAACTCGAAAAAGCCCCCGAACGGCCCCGTGGGTGGCACCAACACCTCTCACAGGACCAATGTAACTCGTAGGAACTGACCCCACAGCCGCGGGTCTCCCGGTTTGAGAATACGATGATAATTTGTACATTTCTAAACTTAGGCTTAAAAACATGGCGTTAGAGGGTAAAAAGTCGAAACAGCCATCTAACGTCCCCGTGGGTGGCACCAACACCTACCACGGGACCAATGTAACTCATAGGAACAGACCCCGCAGCCGCGGGACTGCCGGTTTGAGAATACGACAAAAATTTGCATATTTGTAGACTTAGGCTTAAAGACATGGCATTAGAGGGGGAGAACTAGAAACAACCCCCGAACATCCCCGTGGGTGGTAATAACACTTCCCACGGGACTAATATAACTTGTTGGAACTGACCCCGCAGCCGTGGGATTCCCAGTTTGAGAATACGACGGTAATTTTCATATATCTAGACTTAAGCAAAACATGGCGTTTGAGGGTGAAAACTCGAAATAGCCCCCGAATGGCCCCGTGGGTGGCACCAACACCTCCCACGGGACCAATGAAACTCATAGGAACTGACCCCGCAGCTGCGGGACTCCCGGTTTGAGAATACGATGATAATTTCATATTTTCAGACTTAGGCTTAAAAACAAGACGTTACAGGGTGAGAACTAGAAACAGCCCTCTAACGGCACCGGAGGTGGCACCAATACCTCCCACGGGATCAATGTAACTTATAGGAACTGACCCCACATCCGCGGGTCTCCCGGTTTGAGAATACGACGGTAGTTTGTATATTTCTAGACTTAGGCTTAAAAACATGGCGTTTGAGGGTGAAAACTCGAAACATCTCCCGAACGGTCCTGTGGGTGGAACCAACACCTCCCACGGGACCAATGTAACTCGTAGGAACTGACCCCCTGAGCCGCGGGACTCCCGGTTTGAGAATTCGACGATAATTTGCATATTTCTAGACTTAGGCTTAAAAACATGGTGTTAGAGGGTGAAAACTCGAAACAGCCCTCTAACGGCCCCGTGGGTGGCACCAACACCTCCCACGGGACCAATGTAACTCGTAGGAACTAACCCCGCAGCCGCGGGACTTCCGACTTGAGAATACGATGATAATTTGCATATTTGTAGACTTAGGCTTACAAACATGGCGTTAGAGGGTGAGAACTAGAAACAGCCCCCGAACGTCCCTGTGGGTGGCACCAACACCTCCCGTGGGACCAATGTAACTCGTAGGAACTAACCCCGCAACCGCGGGACTCCCGATTTGAGAATACGACGGTAATTTGCATATTTCTAGACTTAAGAAAAACATGGCGTTCGAGGGTGAGAACTCGAAATAGCTCCCAAACGTCCCCGTGGGTGGCACCAACACGTCCCACGGGACCAATGTAACTCGTAGGAACTGACCCCGCAGCCGCGGGACTCCCAGTTTGAGAATACGACGATAATTTTAATATATTTAGACTTAGGCTTAAAAACATGATGTTAGAGGGTGAAAACTCGAAACAGCCCCCGGATGGCCCCGTGGGTGGCACCAACACGTCCCACGGGACTATTATAACTCGTAGGAATTGACCCCGCAGCCGCGGGTCTCCCGGTTTGAGAATACGACATAAATTTGTATATTTCTAGACTTAGGCTTAAAAATATGGCGTTTGAGGGTGAAAACTCGAAACAACCCCCCAACGGCCCATGGGTGGGACCAACAACTCCTACGAGACCAATGTAACTCGTAGGAACCGACTTCACTGCCGCAGGTCTCCCGGTTTGAGAATACAATGGTAATTTGCATATTTTTAGACTTAAGCAAAACATGGTGTTTGAGGGTGAAAACTCGAAATGGCCTCCGAACGGCCCCGTGGGTGGAACGAACACCTCCCACGGAACTAATATATATCGTAGGGACTGACTCTAGAGCTTCGGGACTTCCGGTTTGAGAATTAGACAATAATATGCATATTTCTAGACTTAGGCTTAAAAACATGGCGTTTGAGGGTGAAAACTCGAAACAACTCCCGAACGGCCCCGTGGGTGGAACCAACACCTCCCACGGGACCAATGTAACTCGTAGTAACTGACCCCAGAGCCGCGGGACCCCCGGTTTGAGAATTCGACGATAATTTGCATATTTCTAGACTTAGGCTTAAAAACACGGTGTTAGAGGGTGAAAACTCGAAACAGCCCTCTAACGGCCCCGTGGGTGGCACCAACACCTCCCACGGGACCAATGTAACTCGTAGGAACTAACCCCGCAGCCGCGGGACTTCCGACTTGAGAATACGATGATAATTTGCATATTTGTAGACTTAGGCTTACAAACATGGCGTTAGAGGGTGAGAACTAGAAACAGCCCCCGAACGTCCCTGTAGGTGGCACCAACACCTCCCGCGGGACCAATGTAACTCGTAGGAACTAACCCCGCAACCGCGGGACTCCCGATTTGAGAATACGACGGTAATTTGCATATTTCTAGACTTAAGCAAAACATGGTGTTCGAGGGTGAGAACTCGAAATAGCTCCCAAACGTCCCCGTGGGTGGCACCAACACGTCCCACGGGACCAATGTAACTCGTAGGAACTTACCCCGCAGCCGCGGGACTCCCAGTTTGAGAATACGACGATAATTTTAATATATTTAGAATTAGGCTTAAAAACATGATGTTAGAGGGTGAAAACTCGAAACAGCCCCCGGATGGCCCCGTGGGTGGCACCAACACGTCCCACGGGACTATTATAACTCGTAGGAATTGACCCCGCAGCCGCGGGTCTCCCGGTTTGAGAATACGACAGTAATTTGTATATTTCTAGACTTAGGCTTAAAAATATGGCGTTTGAGGGTGAAAACTCGAAACAACCCCCCAACGGCCCGTGGGTGGGACCAACAACTCCTACGAGACCAATGTAACTCGTAGGAATCGACTTCACTGCCGCAGGTCTCCCGGTTTGAGAATACAATGGTAATTTGCATATTTTTAGACTTAAGCAAAACATGGCGTTTGAGGGTGAAAACTCGAAATGGCCTCCGAACGGCCCCGTGGGTGGAACGAACACCTCCCACGGGACTAATATATATCGTAGGGACTGACTCTAGAGCTTCGGGACTTCCGGTTTGAGAATTCGACAATAATTTGCATATTTCTAGACTTAGGCTTAAAAACATGGCGTTTGAGGGTGAAAATTCGAAACAACCCCCGAACGGCCCCGTGGGTGGAACTAACACCTCCCACGGGACCAATGTAACTCGTAGTAACTGACCCCAGAGCAGCGGGACCCCCGGTTTGAGAATTCGACGATAATTTGCATATTTCTAGACTTAGGCTTAAAAACATGGCGTTTGAGGGTGAAAACTCGAAACAACCCCCGAACGGCCCCGTGGGTGGAACCAACACCTCCCACGGGACCAATGTAACTCTTAGTAACTGACCCCAGAGCCGCGGGGCTCCCGATTTGTGAATTCGAGGATAATTTGCATATTTCAAGACTTAGGCTTAAAAACATGGCGTTCGAGGGTGAAAACTAAAAACAACCCTCTAACGGCCCCGTGGGTGGCACCAACACCTCCCACGGGACCAATGTAACTCGTAGGAACTGACCCCAGAGCCACGGGACTCCCGGTTTGAGAATTCGAAGATAATTTTCATATTTCTATACTTTGGCTTAAAAACATGGCGTTTGGGGGTGCAAACTCGAAACAGCCCCCGAACGTCCCCGTGGGTGGAACCAACACCTCCCACGGGACCAATGTAACTCGTAGGAAATGACACCCCAGCCGCGGGACTCCCGGTTTGAGAATATGATGATAATTTGCATATTTTTAGACTTAGGCTTAAAAAAATGGCGTTAGAGGGTGAGAACTCGAAACAGCCCTCTAAAGGCACCGTGGGTGGCATCAACACCTCCCACAAGACCAATGTAACTTGTTGGAACTGACCCCACAACCGCGGGTCTCCCGGTTTGAGAATACAATGGTAATTTTCATATTTGTAGACTTAGGCTTAAAAACATGGCGTTTGAGGGTGAAAACTCAAAACAGCCCGCGAACGGCCCCGTGGGTTGAACCAACACCTCCCACAGGACCAATGTAACTCTTAGGAACAGACCCCAGAGCCGCGGGACTCCCGATTTGAGAATTCGACGATAATTTCAATATTTCAGACTTAGGCTTAAAAACATGGCGTAAGAGGTTGAAAACTCGAAGTAGCCCTCTAACGGCCCCGTGGGTGGCACCAACATCTCCCACGGGACAAATATAACTCGTAGGAACTGACCCCGCAGTCGCGGGACTCCCGGTTTGAGAATACGACGATAATTGTATATTTGTAGACTTAGGCTTAAAAACATGGCGTTAGAGGGTGAGAACTAGAAACAGCCCCCGAACATCCCCGTGGGTGGCAACAACACCTCCCACGGGACCAATGTAACTCGTAGGAACTGACCCCGCAGCCGCGAGACTCCCGGTTTGAGAATACGACGGTAATTTGTATATTTCTAGACTTAATCAAAACATGGCGTTTGAGGGTGAAAACTTGAAATAGCCCCCGAACGGCCCCGTGGGTGGCACCAACACCTCCCACGGGACCAATGTAACTCGTAGGAACTGATCCCGCAGCTGCGGGACTCCCGGTTTGAGAATACGACGATAATTTTCATATTTTTAGACGTAGGCTTAAAAACATTGCGTTAGAGGGTGAGAACTTGAAACATCCCTCTAAAGGTACCCTGGGTGGCACCAACACCTCCCACGGGACCAATGTAACTTGTGGGAACTGATCCCACAGCCGCGGGTCTCCCGGTTTCAGAATACGACAGTAATTTGTTTATTTCTAAACTTAGGCTTAAAAATATGGCGTTTGAGGGTGAAAACACGAAACAGCCCCCCAACGGCCCCGTGGGTCGGACCAACACCTCCCACGGGACCAATGTAACTCGTAGGAACTGACCCCAGAGCCACGGGACTCCCGGATAGAGAATTCGACGATAATTTCTATATTTCTAGACTTAGGCTTAAAAACATGGCGTTTGAGGGTGAAAACTCGAAACATCCCCCGAACGGCCCCTTATGTGGCAACAAAACCTCCCACGGGACCAATGTAACTGGTAGGAACTGACCCCAGAGCCGCGGGTCTCCCGGTTTGAAAATACGATGATAATTTGTATATTTCTAGACTTAGGCTTAAAAACATGGCGTTAGATGGTGAAAAGTCTAAACAACCCTCTAACGTCCCCGTGGGTGGCACCAACACCTACCACGGGACCAATGTAACTCGTAGGAACAGACCCCGCAGCCGCGGGACTGCCGGTTTGAGAATACGACGATAATTTGCATATTTGTAGACTTTGGCTTAAAGACATGGCGTTAGAGGGTGAAAACTCGAAACAGCCATCTAACGGAACCGGGGGTGGCACCAACACCTACCACGGGACCAATGTAACTTGTTGGAACTGACCCCGCAGTCGCGGGACTCCCGGTTTGAGAATATGACAGTAATTTGTATATTTCTAGACTTAGGCTTAAAAACATAGCGTTAGTGGGTGAGAACTAGAAACAGCCCCTGAACGTCCCCGTGGGTGGCAACAACACCTCCCACGGGACCAATGTAACCCGTAGGAACTGACCCCGTAGCCATGGGACTCCCAGTTTGAGAATACGACGCTAATTTTCATATATCTAGACTTAAGCAAAACATGGCGTTTGAGGGTGAAACTCGAAATAGCCCCCGAATGGCCCCGTGGGTGGCACCAACACCTCCCACGGGACCAATGAAACAAGTAAGGAACTGAACCCGCAGCCGCGGGACTCCCGGTTTTAGAATACGACGATAATTTCATATTTTTAGACTTAGGCTTAAAAACATGACGTTAGAGGGTGAGAACTCGAAACAACCCTCTAACGGCACCAGGGGTGGCACCAACACCTCCCACGGGACCAATGTAACTTGTTGGAACTGACCCCGCAGTCGCGGGACTCCTGGTTTGAGAATACGACGGTAATTTGTATATTTCTAGACTTAGGCTTAAAAACATGGTGTTAGAGCGTGAGAACTAGAAACAGCCCCCGAACGTCCCCGTGGGTGGCAACAACACCTCCCACGGGACCAATGTAACTCGTTGGAACTGACCCCGCAGCCGCGGGACTCCCGGTTTGAGAATTCGACGATAATTTGTATATTTCTATACTTAAGCAAAACATGGCGTTTGAGGGTGAAAACTTGAAATAGCCCCCGAACGGCCCCGTGGGTGGCACCAACACCTCCCACGGGACCAATGTAACTCATAGGAACTGACCCCGCAGCCGCGGGTCTCCCGGTATGAGAATACGACAGTAATTTGTATATTTCTAGACTTAGGCTTAAAAATATGGCGTTTGAGGGTGAAAACATGAAACAGCCCCCCAACGGCCCCGTGGGTCAGACCAACACCTCCCACGGGACCAATGTAACTCGTAGGAACTGACCCCAGAGCCACGGGACTCCCGGATAGAGAATTCGACGATAATTTGTATATTTCTAGACTTAGGCTAAAAAACATGGCGTTTGAGGGTGAAAACTCGAAACATCCTACGAACGGCCCCTTGGGTGGCACCAACACCTCCCACGGGATCAATGTAACTCGTAGGATCTGACCCCAGAGCGGCGGGACTCCCGGTTTGAGAATTCGACAATAATTTGCATATTTCTACACTTAGGCATAAAAACATGGCGTTTGAGGGTGAAAACTCGAAACAGCCCCCGAACGGCCCCGTGTGTGCCACCAACACCTCCCACGGGACCAATGTAACTCGTAGGAACTGACCCCACAGCCTCGGGTCTCCCGGTTTGTGAATACGATGATAATTTGCATATTTCTAGACTTAGGCTTAAAAACATGGTGTTAGAGGGTGAAAACTCGAAACAACCCTCTAACGACCCCGTGGGTGGCACCAACACCTCCCACGGGAGCAATGTAACTCGTAGGAACAGACCCCGTAGCCGCGGGACTTCCGGTTTGAGAATACGATGATAATTTGCATATTTGTAGACTTAGGCTTAAAAACATGGCGTTAGAGGGAGAGAACTAGAAACAGCCCCCGAACGTCCCTGTGGGTGGCACCAACACCTCCCACGGGACCAATGTAACTTTTAGGAACAGACCCCGCAACCGTGGGACTCCCGGTTTGAGAATACGACTGTAATTTGTATATTTCTAGACTTAGGCTTAAAAATAAGGCGTTTGAGGGTGAAAACTCGAGACAGCCCCCCAACGGCCCCGTGGGTGGGACCAACACCTCCGACGGGACCAATGTAACTCGTAGGAACTGACCCCAGAGCCGCGGGACTCCCGGTTAGAAAATTCGACAATAATTTGTATATTTCTAGACTTAGGCTTAAAAACATGGCGTTTGAGGGTGAAATCTCGAAACATCTCCCGAACGGCCCCTTGGGTGGAACCACCACCTCCCATGGACCAATGTAACTCGTAGGAACTGACCCCAGAGCCGCGGGACTCCCGATTTTAGAATTCGACGATAATTTGCATATTTCTAGACTTAGGTTTAAAAACATGGCGTTAGAGGGTGAAAACTCGAAACAACCCTCTAAAGACCCCGTGGGTGGCACCAACAGCTCCCACGGGACCAATGTAACTCGTAGGAACTGACCCAAGAGTCGCGGGACTCCCGGTTTGAGAATTCGACAATAATTTGCATATTTCTAGACTTAGGCATAAAAACATGGCGTTTGAGGGTGAAAACTTGAAACAACCCCCGAACGGCCCCGTGGGTGGCACCAACACCTCCCACGGGACCAATGTAACTCGTAGGAACTGACCCCATAGCCGCGGGTCTCCCGGTTTGAGAATACAACGATAATTTGCATATTTCTAGACTTAGGCTTAAAAACATGGCTTTAGAGGGTGAAAACTCGAAACAGACCTCTAAAGGCCCTGTGGGTGGCACGAACACCTACCACGGGACCAATGTAACTCGTAGGAACTTACCCCGTAGCCGTGGGACTGTCGGTTTGAGAATACGATGATAATTTGCATATTTGTAGACTTTGGCTTAAAGACATGGCATTAGAGAGGAAGAACTAGAAACAACCCCCGAACGTCCCCGTGGGTGGCAATAACACCTCCCACGGGACTAATATAACTCGTAGGAACTGACCCCGCAGCCGTGGGACTCCCAGTTTGAGAATACGACGGTAATTTTCATATATCTAGACTTAAGCCAAACATGGCGTTTGAGGGTAAAATATCGAAATAGACCCCGAATGGCCCCGTGGGTGGCACCAACACCTCCCACGGGACCAATGAAACTCGTAGGAACTGACCCCGCAGCCGCGGGACTCCAGTTTTGAGAATACGACGATAATTTCATATTTTTAGACTTAGGCTTAAAAACATGGCGTTAGAGGGTTAGAACTCAAAATAGCCCTCTAACGGCACCGGGGGTGGAACCAACACCTCCCACGGGACCAATGTAACTTGTAGGAACTCACCCCACAGCCGCGGGTCTCCCGGTTTTGGAATACGACGGTAATTTGTATATTTCTAGACTTAGGCTTATATACATGGCGTTTGAGGGTGAAAGCTCGAAACATCCCCCGAACGGCCCCGTGGGTGGAACCAACACCTCCCACGGGACCAATGTAGTAGGAACTGACCCCCTGAGCCGCGGGACTCCCGATTTGAGAAGTCGATGATAATTTTCATATTTCTAGACTTAGGCTTAAAAACATGGTATTAGAGGGTGAAAACTCGAAACAGCCCTCTAACGGCCCTGTGGATGGCACCAACCCCTCCCACGGGACCAATGTAACTCGTAGGAACTAACCCCGCAGTCGCGAGACCTCCTGTTTGAGAATACGATGATAATTTCCATATTTGTAGACTTAGGCTTAAAAACATGGCGTTAGAGGGTGAGAAATAGAAACAGCCCCCGAACGTCCCTGTGGGTGGCACCAACACCTCCCACGGGACCAATGTAACTCGTAGGGACTGAACCCGCAACCGCGGGACTCCCGGTTTGAGAATACGACGGTAATTTGCATATTTCTAGACTTAAGCAAAACATGGCGTTTGAGGGTGAGAACTCGAAACATCCGTCTAACGGCACCAAGGGTGGCACCAACACCTCCCACGGGACCAATGTAACTCGTAGGAAAGGACCTCACAGCCGCGGGACTCCCGGTTTGAGAATACGACGATAATTTGCATATTTTTAGACTTAGGCTTAAAACCATGGCGTTAGAGGGTGAGAACTCGAAACAACCCTCTAAAGGCACCATGGGTGGAACCAACACCTCCCACGGGACAAATATAACTTGTTGAAACTGACCCCACAGCCGCGGGTCTCCCGGTTTGAGAATACGATGGTAATTTTCATATTTCTAGACTTAGGCTTAAAAACATGGCGTTTGAGGGTGAAAACTCGAAACAGCCCCCGAACGGCCCCGTGGGTGGAACCAACACCTCCTACGGGACCAATGTAACTCGTAGGAATAGAACCCAGAGCCGCGGGACTCCTGATTTTGAGAATTCGACGATAATTTCCATATTTCTAGACTTAGGCTTAAAAACATGGCGTTAGAGGGTGAAAACTCGAAATAGCCCACTAACAGCCCCGTGGGTGGCACCAACACCTCCCACGGGACCAATGTAACTCGTAGGAACTCACCCCGCAGTCGCTGGACTCGCGGTTTGAGAATACGATGATAATTTGCATATTTGTAGACTTAGGCTAAAAAACATGGCGTTAGAGGGTGAGAACTAGAAACAGCCCCCGAACGTCCCCGTGGGTGGCACCAACACCTCCCACGGGACCAATGTAACTCGTAGGAACTGACCCCGCAGCCGTGGGACTCCCGGCTTGAGAATATGACGGTAATTTGTATATTTCTAGACTTAAGCGAAACATGGCGTTTGAGGGTAAAAACTCGAAATACCCCTCGAACGGCCCCGTGGGTGGCACCAACACCTCCCAAGGGACCAATGTAACTCGTAGGAACTGATTCCACAGCCGCGGGACTCCCGGTTTGAGAATACGATGATAATTTTCATATTTTTAGACATAGGCTTAAAAACATGGCGTTAGAGGGTGAGAACTTGAAACAGCCCTCTAAAGGTACCCTAGGTGTCACCAACACCTCCCACGGGACCAATGTAACTTATAGGAACTGATCCCACAACCATGGGTCACCCGGTTTCAGAATACGATAGTAATTTTTATATTTCTAGACTTAGGTTTAAAAATATGGCGTTTGAAGGTGAAAACTCGAAACAGCCCCCCAACGGCCCCGTGGGTTGGACCAACACCTCCCACGGGAACAATGTAACTGGTAGGAATTGATCCCAGAGCCGCGGGACTCCCGGTTTGAGAATTCGATGATAATTTACATATTTCTAGACTTAGGCTTAAAAACATGGCGTTTGAGGGTGAAAACTCGAAACATCCCCCGAACGGCCCCTTGGGTGGAATCAACACCTCCCATGGGAGCAATGAAACTCGTAGGAACTGCCCCCAGAGCCGCGAGACTCCCGGCTTTAGAATTCGACGATAATTTTCATATTTCTAAACTTAGGCTTAAAAACATGGCGTAAAGGGTGAAAACTCGAAACAGCCCTCTAACGGCCCCGTGGGTGGCACCAACACCTCCCACGAGACCAATGTAACTCGTAGGAACTGACCCCAGAGTCGCGGGTCTCCCGGATTGAGAATTCGACGATAATTTGCATATTTCTAGACTTAGGCATACAAACAAGGAGTTTGAGGGTGAAAACTCAAAACAGCCCCCGAACGGCCCCGTGGGTGGCACCAACACCTCCCACTGGACCAATTTAACTCGTAGGATCTGACCCCAAAGCCGCGGGTCTCCCGGTTTGAGAATTCGACGATAATTTGCATATTTTTAGACTTAGGCTAAAAAACATGGCGTTAGAGGGAGAGAACTCGAAACAGCCCTCTACGGCTCCGTGGGTGGCACCAACACCTACCACGAGACCAATGTAACTCGTAGGAACTGACCCCGCAGTCGCGGGACTGCCGGTTTAAGAATACGACGATAATTTGCATATTTGTTGAATTAGGCTTAAAGACATGACATTAGAGGGGGAGAACTAGAAACAACCACCGAACGTCCCCGTGGGTGGCAATAAAACCTCCCACGGGACTAATATAACTCTTAGGAACTGACCCCGCAGCCGTGGGACTCCCAGTTTGAGAATACGACAGTAATTTAAATATATCTAGACTTAAGCAAAATATGGCGTTTGAGGGTGAAAACTCGAAATAGCCCCCGAATGGCCCCGTGGGTGGCACAAACACCTCCCACGGGACCAATGAAACTCGTAGGAACTGACCCCGCAGCCACGGGACTCCCGGTTTGAGAATACGATGATAATTTCATATTTGTATACTTAGGCTTAAAAACATGGCGTTAGAGGGTGAGAACTCGAAACAGCCCTCTAACGGCACGGAGGTGGCACCAACACCTCCCATGGGACCAATGTAACTTGTAGGAACTGACCCCACAGCCGCGGGTCTCCCGGTTTGAGAATATGACGGTATTTTGTATATTTCTAGACTTAGGCAACATGGCGTTTGAGGGTGAAAACTCGAAACATCCCCCGAACGGCCCCCTGGGTGGAACCAACACCTCCCACGGGACCAATGTAACTCGTAGGAACTGACCCCCAGAGCCGCGGACTCCCAGTTTGAGAATTCGATGATAATTTGCATATTTCTAGACTTAGGCTTAAAAACATGGTGTTAGAGGGTGAAAACTCGAAACAGCCCCCGAACGGACCCGTGGGTGGCACCAACACCTCCCACGGGACCAATATAACTCGTAGGAAATGACTCCGCAGCCGTGGGACTCCCGGTTTGAGAATTTGACGATTATTTGCATATTTTTAGGCTTAGGCTTAAAAACATGGCGTTAGAGAGAGAGAACTCGAAACAGCCCTCTAACGGCCCCGTGGGTGGCACCAACACCTCCCACGGGACCAACGTAACTCGTAGGAACTAACCCCGCAGCCGCGGGACTTCCGGTTTGAGAATACGATGATAATTTGCATATTTATAGACTTAGGCTTAAAAACATGGCGTTAGAGGTGAGAACTAGAAACAGCCCCCGAACATCCCTGTGGGTCGCACCAACACCTCCCACGGAACCAATGTAACTCGTAGGAACAGACCACGCAACCGCGGGACTCTCGGTTTGAGAATACAACGGTAATTTGCATATTTCTACACTTAAGCAAAACATGGCGTTTGAGGGTGAGAACTCGTAACAACCGTCTAACGACATCGAGGGTGGCACCAACACCTCCCACGGGACCAATGTAACTCGTAGGAACTGACCCCACAGCTGCGGTTCTCCCGGTTTGAGAATATGACCGTAATTTGCATATTTCTACACTTACGCTTAAAAACATGACGTTAGAGGGTGAAAACTCGAAACAGCCCCCGAACGGCCCCGTGGGTGGCACCAACACCTCCCACGGGACCAATATAACTCGTAGAAACTGACCCCGCAGCCGTGGGACTCCCGGTTTGAGAATTCGATGATTATTTGCATATTTTTAGGCTTAGGCTTAAAAACATGGCGTTAGAGAGAGAGAACTCGAAACAGCCCTCTAACGGCACCGTGGGTGGCACCAACACCTCCCACGGGACCAAGGTAACTTTAAAAACTAACCACACAGCCGCGGGTCTCCCGGTTTGAGAATACGACAGTAATTTGCATATTTTTAGACTTAAGCAAAACATGTCGTTTGAGGGTGAAAACTCGAAATTGCCTCCGAACGGCCCCGTGGGTGTTACCAACACCTCCCATGGGACTAATATAAATCGTAGGAACTGACTCCAGAGCCGCGGGACTCCCGGTTTGAGAATTCGACGATAATTTGCATATTTCTAGACTTAGGCTTAAAAACATGGCGTTTGAGGGTGAAAACTCGAAACAACCCCCGAACGGCCCTCTGGGTGGAACCAACACCTCCCACGGGACCAATGTAACTCGTAGTAACTGACCCCCCGAGCCGCGGGACTCCCGGTTTGAGAATTCGACGATAATTTGCATATTTCTAGACTTAGGCTTAAAAACATGGCGTTAGAGGGTGAAAACTCAAAACAGCCCTCTAACGGCCCTGTGGGTGGCACCAACACCTCCCACGGGACCAATGTAACTCGTAGGAACTGAACCCAGAGCCACGGGACGCCCAGTTTGAGAATTCGACGATAATTTGCATATTTCTAGACTTAAGCTTAAAAACATTGCGTTTGGGTGTGAAAACTCGAAACAATCCCCGAACGTCCCCGTGGGTGGAACCAACACCTCCCATAGGACCAATGTAACTCCTAGGAAAAGACCCCGCAGCCACGGGACTCCCGGTTTGAGAACACAATGATAATTTGCATATTTTTAGACTTAGGCTTAAAAACAAGGCGTTAGAGGGTGAGAACTTGAAAGAACCCTCTAAAGGCACCGTGGGTGGCACCAACACCTCCCACGGGACCAATGTAACTAGTTGGAACTGACCCCAGAGCCGCGGGACTCCCGGTTTGAGAATTCGACGATAATTTCCATATTTCTAGACTTAGGCTTAAAAACATGGCGTTTGAGGGTGAAAACTCGAAACAGCCCCCAAACGGCCCCGTGGGTGGAACCAACACCTCCCACGGGACCAATGTAACTCGTAGTAACTGACCCCAGAGCCGCGGGACTCCCGGTTTGAGAATTCGACGATAATTTCGATATTTCTAGACTTAGGCTTAAAAACATGGCGTTAGAGGGTGAAAACTCGAAATAGCCCTCTAACGGCCCCGTGGGTGGAACCAACACCTCCCACGGGACCAATGTAACTCGTAGTAACTGACCCCAGAGCCGCGGGAATCCCGGTTTAAGAATTCGACGATAATTTCTATATTTCTAGACTTAGGCTTAAAAACATGGCGTTAGAGGGTGAAAACTCGAAATAGCCCTCTAACGGCCCCGTGGGTGGCACCAACACCTCCCACGGGACCAATGTAACTCGTAGGAACTGACCTCGCAGTCGCGGGACTCCCGGTTTGAGAATACGACGATAATTTGTATATTTGTAGACTTAGTCTTAAAAACATGGCGTTAGAGGGTGAGAACTAGAAACAGCTCCCGAATGTCCCCGTGGGTGGCACCAACATCTCCCACGGGACCAATGTAACTCGTAGGAAATGACCCTGCAGCCGCGGCAGTCCCGGTTTGAGAATACGATGATAATTTGCATATTTTTAGACTTAGACTTAAAAACATTGCGTTAGAGGGTGAGAACTCGAAACTGCCCTCTAAAGCCACCTGGGTGGCACTAACATCTCCAACGGGACCAATTTAACTCGTAGGAACTGACCCCGCAGCCGCGGGACTCCCGGTTTGAGAATACGACGATAATTTGCATATTTTTAGACTTAGGCTTAAAAACATGGCGTTAGAGGGTGAGAACTCGAAACAGCCCTCTAAAGGCACCGTGGGTGGCACCAACACCTCCTACGGGACAAATGTAACTTGTTGGAACTGACACCACAGCCGCGGGTCTCCCAGTTTGAGAATACGACGGTAATTTTCATATTTCTAGACTTAGGCTTAAAAACATGGCGTTTGAGGGTGAAAACTCAAAACAGCCCACGAACGCCCCCGTGGGTGGAACCAACACCTCCCACGGGACCAATGTAACTCGTAGGAACAAACCCCAGAGCCGCGGGACTCCCGATTTGAGAATTCGATGATAATTTATATATTTCTAGACTTAGGCTTAAAAACATGGTGTTAGAGGGTGAAAACTCGAAATAGCCCTCTAACGGCCCCGTGGGTGGCACCAACACCTCCCACGGGACCAATGTAACTCATAGGAACTGACCCCGCAGTCGCGGGACTCCCGGTTTGTGAATACGACGATAATTTGCATATTTGTAGACTTAGGCTTAAAAACATGGCGTTAGAGGGTGAGAACTAGAAAAAGCCCCCGAATGTCCCCGTGGGTGGCACCAACATCTCCCACGGGACTAATGTAACTCGTAGGAAATGACCCTGCAGTCGCGACAGTCCCGGTTTGAGAATACGATGATAATTTGCATATTTTTAGACTTAGGCTTAAAAACATGGCGTTAGAGGGTGAGACCTCGAAACAGCCCTCTAAAGCCACCGTGGGTGGCACCAACACCTCCCACGGGACCAATGTAACTTGTAGGAACTGATCCCACAGCCGCGGGTCTCCCGGTTTGAGAATACGACTGTAATTTATATATTTCTAGACTTAGGCTTAAAAATATGGTGTTTGAGGGTGAAAACTCGAAACAGCCCCCCAACGGCCCCGTGGATGGGACAAACACCTCCCACGGGACAAATGGTACTTGCAGGAACTGACCCCAGAGCCGCGGGACTCCCGGTTTGAGAATTCAACGATAATTTGCATATTTCTAGACTTGGGCTTAAAAACATGGCGTTAGAGGGTGAAAACTCGAAACAGCCCTCTAACGGTCCCGTGGGTGGCACCAACACCTCCCACGGAACCAATGTAACTCGTAGGAACTGACCCTAGAGCCGTGGGACTCCCGGTTTGAGAATTCGACGATAGTTTGCATATTTCTAGACATAGGCATAAAAAATGGGGTTTGAGGGTGAAAACTCGAAACAACCCCCGAACGGCCCCGTGGGTGGCACCAACACCTCCCACGTGCCCAATGTAACTCGTAGGAACTGACCCCACAGCTGCGGGTCTCCCGGTTTGAGAATATGACCGTAATTTGCATATTTCTACACTTAGGCTTAAAAACATGACGTTAGAGGGTGAAAACTCGAAACAGCCCCGTGGGTGGCACCAACACCTCCCACGGGACCAATATTACTCGTAGGAACTGACCCCGTAGCCGTGGGACTCCCGGTTTGAGAATTCGACGATTATTTGCATATTTTTAGGCTTAGGCTTAAAAACATGGCGTTAGAGAGAGAGAACTCGAAACAACCATCTAACGGCACCGTGGTTTGCACCATCACCTCCCACGGGACCAAGGTAACTTTAAAAATGACCACACAGCCGCGGGTCTCCCGGTTTGAGAATACGACGGTAATTTGCATATTTTTAGACTTAAGCAAAACATGGCGTTTGAGGGTGAAAACTCGAAATTGCCTCCGAACGGCCCCGTGGGTGTTACCAACACCTCCCACGGGACTAATATAAATCGTAGGAACTGACTCCAGAGCCGCGGGACTCCCGGTTTGAGAATTCGACGATAATTTGCATATTTCTAGACTTAGGCTTAAAAACATGGCGTTTGAGGGTGAAAACTCGAAACAACCCCCGAACGGCCCCGTGGGTGGAACCAACACCTCCCACGGGACCAATGTAACTCGTAGTAACTGACCCCAGAGCCGCGGGACCCCCGGTTTGAGAATTCGACGATAATTTGCATATTTCTAGACTTAGGCTTAAAAACATGGCGTTATAGGGTGAAAACTCAAAATAGCCCTCTAACGGCCCCGTGGGTGGCACCAACACCTCCCACGGGACCAATTTACCTCGTAGGAACTAACCCCAGAGCCATGGGACGCCCAGTTTGAGAATTCGACGATAATTTGCATATTTCTAGACTTAAGCTTAAAAACATGGCGTTTGGGTGTGAAAACTCGAAACAATCCCCGAACGTCCCCGTGGGTGGAACCAACACCTCCCACAGGACCAAGGTAACTCCTAGGAAAAGACCCCGCAGCCGCGGGACTCCCGGTTTGAGAATACGATGATAATTTGCATATTTTTAGACTTAGGCTTAAAAACAAGGCGTTAGAGGGTGAGAACTCGAAACAACCCTCTAAAGGCACCGTGGGTGGCACCAACACCTACCCCGGGACCAATGTAACTAGTTGGAACTGACCCCAGAGCCGCGGGACTCCCGGTTTGAGAATTCGATGATAATTTACATATTTCTAGACTTAGGCTTAAAAACATGGCGTTTGAGGGTGAAAACTCGAAACATCCCCCAAACGGCCCCGTGGGTGGAACCAACACCTCCCACGGGACCAATGTAACTCGTAGTAACTGACCCCAGAGCTGCGGGACTCCCGGTTTGAGAATTCGACGATAATTTCTATATTTCTAGACTTAGGCTTAAAAACATGGCGTTAGAGGGTGAAAACTCGAAATAGTCCTCTAACGGCCCCGTGGGTGGCACCAACACCTCCCACGGGACCAATGTAACTCGTAGGAACTGACCCCGCAGTCGCGGGACTCCCGGTTTGAGAATACGACGATAATTTGCATATTTGTAGGTTTAGGCTTAAAAACATGGCGTTAGAGGGTGAGAACAAGAAACAACCCCCGAATGTCCCCGTGGGTGGCACCAACATCTCCCACGGGACCAATGTAACACGTAGGAACTGACCCCGCAACCGTGGGACTCCCGGTTTGAGAATACGACGATAATTTGCATATTTTTAGACTTAGTCTTAAAAACATGGCGTTAGAGGGTGAGAACTCGAAACAGCACTCTAAAAGCACCGTGGGTGGCACCAACACCTCCTACGGGACAAATGTAACTTGTTGGAACGGACACCACAGCCGCGGGTCTCCCAGTTTGATAATACGACGGTAATTTTCATATTTCTAGACTTAGGCTTAAAAACATGGCGTTTGAGGGTGAAAACTCAAAACAGCCCCCGAACGCCCCCGTGGGTGGAACCAACACCTCCCATGGGACCAATGTAACTCGTAGGAACAGACCCCAGAGCCGCGGGACTCCCGATTTGAGAATTCGACGATAATTTATATTTTTCTAGACTTAGGCTTAAAAACATGGTGTTAGAGGGTGAAAACTCGAAATAGCCCTCTAACGGCCCCGTGGGTGGCACCAACACCTCCCACGGGACCAATGTAACTCGTAGGAACTGACCCCGCAGTCGCGGGACTCCCGATTTGTGAATATGACGATAATTTGCATATTTGTAGACTTAGGCTTAAAAACATGGCGTTAGAGGGTGAGAACTAGAAAAAGCCCCCGAATGTCCCCGTGGGTGGCACCAACATCTCACACGGGGCTAATGTAACTCGTAGGAAATGACCCTGCAGTTGCGATAGTCCCGGTTTGAGAATACGATGATAATTTGCATATTTTTAGACTTAGGCTTAAAAACATGGCGTTAGAGGGTGAGACCTCTAAATAGCCCTCTAAAGCCACCGTGGGTGGCACCAACACCTCCCACGGGACCAATGTAACTTGTAGGAACTGATCCCACAACCGCGGGTCTCCCGGTTTGAGAATACGACTGTAATTTATATATTTCTAGACTTAGGCTTAAAAATATGGCGTTTGAGGGTGAAAACTCGAAACAGCCCCCCAACGGCCCCGTGGGTGGGACAAACACCTCCCATGGGACAAATGGTACTTGCAGGAACTGACCCCAGAGCCGCGGGACTCCCGGTTTGAGAATTCAACGATAATTTGCATATTTCTAGACTTAGGCTTAAAAACATGGCGTTAGAGGGTGAAAACTAGAAATAGCCCTCTAACGGTCCCGTGGGTGGCACCAACACCTCCCACGGAACCAATGTAACTCGTAGGAACTGACCCCAGAGCCGTGGGACTCCCGGTTTGAGAATTCGATGATAGTTTGCATATTTCTAGACTTAGGCATAAAAACATGGGGTTTGAGGGTGAAAACTCGAAACAGCCTCCGAACGGCCCCGTGGGTGGCACCAACACCTCCCACGGGACCAATGTAACCCGTAGGAACTGACCCCATAGCCGCGGGTCTCCCGATTTGAGAATACGACGATAATTTGTCTATTTCTAGACTTAGGCTTAAAAACATGGCGTTAGAGGATCAAAACTCGAAACAGCCCTCTAACGGCCCCGTGGGTGGCACCAACACCTAGCACGGGACCAATGTAACTCGTAGGAACTAACGCCGCAGCTACGGGACTGCCGGTTTGAGAATACGACGATAATTTGCATATTTGTAGACTTAGGCTTAAAGACATGGCATTAGAGGTGGAGAACTAGAAACAACCCCCGAACGTCCCCGTGGGTGGAAATAACACCTCCCACGGGACTAATATAACTCGTAGGAACTGAGCTCGCAGACGCGGGACTCCCAGTTTGATAATACGACGATAATTTGCATATTTCTAGACTTAAGCAAAACATGGCGTTTGAGGGTGAAAACTCGAAATATCCCCCGAATGGCCCCGTGGGTGGCACCAACACCTCCCACGGGACCAATGAAACTCGTAGCAACTGACCCCGCAGCCGTGGGACTCCTGGTTCGAGAATACGATGATAATTTTATATTTTTAGACTTAGGCTTAAAAACATGGCGTTAGAGGGTGAGAACTCGAAACAACCCTCTAACGGCACCGGTGGTGGCACCAACACCTCCCACGGGACCAATGTAACTTGTAGGAACTGACCCCACAGCCGCGGGTCTCCCGGTTTGAGAATGCGACGGTAATTTTTATATTTCTAGACTTAGGCTTAAAAACACGGGGTTTGAGGGTGAAAACTCGAAACATCCCCCGAACGGCCCCGTGGGTGGAACCAACACCTCCCACGGGACCAATGTAACTTGTAGGAACTGACCCCATTGCCGCGGGTCTCCTGGTTTGAGAATACGACGGTAATTTGCATATTTTTAGACTTAAGCAAAACATGGCGTTTGGGAGTTAAAACTCGAAATAGCCTCCGAACGGCCCCGTGGGTGGAACCAACACCTCCCTCGTGACTAATATTAATCGTAGGAACTGACCCCACAGCCGCGGGACTCCCGGTTTGAGAATTCGATGATAATTTGCATATTTCTTGACTTAGGCTTAAAAATATGGCGTTTGAGGGTGAAAACTCGAAACAGCCCCCGAACGGCCCCGTGGGTGGAACCAACACCTCCCACGGGACCAATGTAACTCGTAGTAACTGACCCCAGAGCCGCGGGACTAGCGGTTTGAGAATTCGACGATAATTTGCATATTTCTAGACTTAGGCTTAAAAACTTGGCGTTAGAGGGTGAAAACTCAAAACAGCCCTCTGATGGCCCCGTGGGTGGCACCAACACCTTCCACGGGACAAATGTAACTCGTAGGAACTGACCCCAGAGCCACGGGACTCCCAATTTGAGAATTCGATCATAATTTGCCAATTTCTAGACTTAGGCTTAAAAACATGGCGTTTGGGGGTGAAAATTCGAAACAGCCCCCGAACGTCCCCTTGGGTGGAACCAACACCTCCCACTGGACCAATGTAACTCGTAGGAAATGACCCCGCAGCCGCGGGACTCCCGGTTTGAGAATACGACGATAATTTGCATATTTTTAGACTTAGGCTTAAAAAATGGCGTTAGAGGGTGAGAACTCGAAACATCCCTCTAAAGGCACCGTGGGTGGCACCAACACCTCCTACAGGACCAATGTAACTTGTTGGAACTGACACCACAGCTGCGGGTCTACCAGTTTGAGAATACGACGATAATTTTCATATTTCTAGACTTAGGCTTAAAAACATGGCGTTTGAGGGTGAAAACTCAAAACAGCCCCCGAACGGCCCCGTGGGTGGAACCAACACCTCCCACGGGACCAATGTAACTAGTTAGTAACAGACCCCAGAGGCGCGGGACTCCCGATTTGACAATTCGACGATAATTTCTGTATTTCTAGACTTAGGCTTAAAAATATGGTGTTAGAGGGTGAAAACTCGAAATAGCCCTCTAACAGCCCCGTGGGTGGCACCAACACCTCCCACGGGACCAATGTAACTCGTAGGCACTGACCCCAGAGCCGCGGGACTAGCGGTTTGAGAATTCGACGATAATTTGCATATTTTTAGACTTAGGCTTAAAAATATGGCGTTAGAGGGTGAGAACTAGAAATAGCCCTCTAACAGCCCCGTGGGTGGCACCAACACCTCCCACGGGACCAATGTAACTCGTAGGAACTGACCTCGCAGTCGCGGGACTCCCGGTTTGATAATACGATGATAATTTGCATATTTGTAGACTTAGTCTTAAAAATATGGCGTTAGAGGGTGAGAACTAGAAACAACTCCCGAATGTCCCCGTGGGTGGCACCAACATCTCCCACGGTACCAATGTAACTCGTAGGAAATGACCCTGCAGTCGAGGCACTCCCGGTTTGAGAATACGATGATAATTTGCATTTTTATAGACTTAGACCTAAAAACATGGCGTTAGAGGGTGAGAACTCGAAACTGCCCTCTAAAGCCACCTGGGTGGCACCAACAACTCCCACGGGACCAATGTAACTTGTAGGAACTGATCCCACAGCCGCGGGTCTCCCGGTTTGAGAATACGGCTATAATATTTATATTTCTAGACTTAGGCTTAAAAATATGGCGTTTGAGGGTGAAAACTCAAAACAGCCCCCCAACGGCCCCGTGGATGGGACCAACACCTCCCACGGGACCAATGTAACTCGTAGGAACTGACCCCAGAGCCGCGGGACTCCCGGTTTTAGAATTCAACGATAATTTGCATATTTCTAGACTTAGGCTTAAAAACATGGCGTTAGAGGGTGAAAACTCAAAACAGCCCTCTAACGGTCCCGTGGGTAGCACCAACACCTCCCACGGAACCAATGTAACTCGTAGGAACTGACCCCAGAGCCGTGGGACTCCCGGTTTGAGAATTCGACGATAATTTCCATATTTCTAGACTTAGGCATAAAAACATGGGGATTGAGGGTGAAAACTCAAAACAGCCCCGTGTGTGGCACCAACACCTCCCACGGGACCAATGTAACCCGTAGGAACTGACCCCACAGCCGCGGGTCTCCCGGTTTGAGAATACGATGATAATTTGCCTATTTCTAGACTTAGGCATAAAAACATGGTGTTAGAGGATGAAAACTCGAAACAACCCTCTAACGGCCCCGTGGGTGGCACCAACACCTACCACGGGACCAATGTAACACGTAGGAACTGACCCCGTAGCTGGGGGACTGCCGGTTTGAGAATACGACGATAATTTGCATATTTGTAGACTTAGGCTTAAAGACATGGCATTAGAGGGGGAGAACTAGAAACAACCCCCGAACGTCCCCGTGGGTGTCAATAACACCTCCCACGGGACTAATATAACTTGTAGGAACTGACCCCGCAAAACATGGCGTTTGAGGGTGAAACTCGAAATAGCACCCGAATGGCCCCGTGGGTGGCACCAACACCTCCCACGGGACCAATGAAACTCGTAGGAACTGACCCCGCAGCCGCGGGACTCCCGGTTTGAGAATACGATGATAATTTGCATATTTTTAGGCTTAGGCTTAAAAACATGGCGTTAGAGAGAGAGAACTCGAAACAACCATCTAACAGCACCGTGGTTTGCACCATCACCTCCCACGGGACCAAGGTAACTTTAAAAATGACCACACATCCGCGGGTCTCCCGGTTTGAGAATACGACGGTAATTTGCATATTTTTAGACTTAAGCAAAACATGGCGTTTGAGGGTGAAAACTCGAAATTGCCTCCGAACGGCCCCGTGGGTGTTACCAACACCTCCCACGGGACTAATATAAATCGTAGGAACTGACTCCAGAGCCGTGGGACTCCCGGTTTGAGAATTCGACGATAATTTGCATATTTCTAGACTTAGGCTTAAAAACATGGCGTTTGAGGGTGAAAACTCGAAACAACCCCCGAACGGCCCCGTGGGTGGAACCAACACCTCCCACGGGACCAATGTAACTCGTAGTAACTGACCCCATAGCCGCGGGACCCCCGTTTTGAGAATTCGACGATAATTTGCATATTTCTAGACTTAGGCTTAAAAACATGGCGTTATAGGGTGAAAACTCAAAATAGCCCTCTAACGGCCCCGTGGGTGGCACCAACACCTCCCAGGGGACCAATTTACCTCGTAGGAACTGACCCCAGAGCCATGGGACGCCCAGTTTGAGAATTCGATGATAATTTGCATATTTCTAGACTTAAGCTTAAAAACATGGCGTTTGGGTGTGAAAACTCGAAACAATCCCCGAACGTCTCCGTGGGTGGAACCAACACCTTCCACAGGACCAAGGTAACTCCTAGGAAAAGACCCCGCAGCCGCGGGACTCCCGGTTTGAGAATACGATGATAATTTGCATATTTTTAGACTTAGGCTTAAAAACAAGGCGTTAGAGGGTGAGAACTCGAAACAACCCTCTAAAGGCACCGTGGGTGGCACCAACACCTACCCCGGGACCAATGTAACTAGTTGGAACTGACCCCAGAGCCGTGGGACTCCCGGTTTGAGAATTCGATGATAATTTACATATTTCTAGACTTAGGCTTAAAAACATGGCGTTTGAGGGTGAAAACTCGAAACATCCCACAAACGGCCCCGTGGGTGGAACCAACACCTCCCACGGGACCAATGTAACTCGTAGTAACTGACCCCAGAGCTGCGGGACTCCCGGTTTGAGAATTCGACGATAATTTCTATATTTCTAGACTTAGGCTTAAAAACATGGCGTTAGAGGGTGAAAACTCGAAATAGTCCTCTAACGGCCCCGTGGGTGGCACCAACACCTCCCACGGGACCAATGTAACTCGTAGGAACTGACCCCACAGTCGCGGGACTCCCGGTTTGAGAATACGACGATAATTTGCATATTTGTAGACTTAGGCTTAAAAACATGGCGTTAGAGGGTGAGAACAAGAAACAGCCCCCGAATGTCCCCGTGGGTGGCACCAACATCTCCCACGGGACCAATGTAACACGTAGGAACTGACCCCGCAGCCGTGGGACTCCCGGTTTGAGAATACGACGATAATTTGCATATTTTTAGACTTAGGCTTAAAAACATGGCGTTAGAGGGTGAGAACTCGAAACAGCCCTCTAAAAGCACCGTGGGTGGCACCAACACCTCCTACGGGACAAATGTAACTTGTTGGAACGGACACCACAGCCGCGGGTCTCCCAGTTTGAGAATACGACGGTAATTTTCATATTTCTAGACTTAGGCTTAAAAACATGGCGTTTGAGGGTGAAAACTCAAAACAGCCCCCGAACGCCCCCGTGGGTGGAACCAACACCTCCCATGGGACCAATGTAACTCGTAGGAACAGACCCCAGAGCCGCGGGACTCCCGATTTGAGAATTCGACGATAATTTATATTTTTCTAGACTTAGGCTTAAAAACATGGTGTTAGAGGGTGAAAACTCGAAATAGCCCTCTAACGGCCCCGTGGGTGGCACCAACACCTCCCACGGGACCAATGTAACTCGTAGGAACTGACCCCGCAGTCGCGGGACTCCCGATTTGTGAATATGACGATAATTTGCATATTTGTAGACTTAGGCTTAAAAACATGGCGTTAGAGGGTGAGAACTAGAAAAAGCCCCAGAATGTCCCCGTGGGTGGCACCAACATCTCACACGGGGCTAATGTAACTCGTAGGAAATGACCCTGCAGTTGCGACAGTCCCGGTTTGAGAATACGATGATAATTTGCATATTTTTAGACTTAGGCTTAAAAACACGGCGTTAGAGGGTGAGACCTCGAAATAGCCCTCTAAAGCCACCGTGGGTGGCACCAACACCTCCCACGGGACCAATGTAACTTGTAGGTACTGATTCCACAACCGCGGGTCTCCCGGTTTGAGAATACGACTGTAATTTATATATTTCTAGACTTAGGCTTAAAAATATGGCGTTTGAGGGTGAAAACTCGAAATAGCCCCCCAACGGCCCCGTGGGTGGGACAAACACCTCCCATGGGACAAATGGTACTTGCAGGAACTGACCCCAGAGCCACGGGACTCCCGGTTTGAGAATTCAACGATAATTTGCATATTTCTAGACTTAGGCTTAAAAACATGGCGTTAGAGGGTGAAAACTCGAAACAGCCCTCTAACGGTCCCGTGGGTGGCACCAACACCTCCCACGGAACCAATGTAACTCATAGGAACTGACCCCAGAGCCGTGGGACTCCCGGTTTGAGAATTCGACGATAGTTTGCATATTTCTAGACTTAGGCATAAAAACATGGGGTTTGAGGGTGAAAACTCGAAACAGCCCCCGAACGGCCCCGTGGGTGGCACCAACACCTCCCACGGGACCAATGTAACCCGTAGGAACTGACCCCATAGCCGCGGGTCTCCCGATTTGAGAATACGACGATAATTTGTCTATTTCTAGACTTAGGCTTAAAAACATGGCGTTAGAGGATCAATACTCGAAACAGCCCTCTAACGGCCCCGTGGGTGGCACCAACACCTAGCACGGGACCAATGTAACTCGTAGGAACTAACGCCGCAGCTACGGGACTGCCGGTTTGAGAATACGACGATAATTTGCATATTTGTAGACTTAGGCTTAAAGACATGGCATTAGAGGTGGAGAACTAGAAACAACCCCCGAACGTCCACGTGGGTGGAAATAACACCTCCCACGGGACTAATATAACTCGTAGGAACTGAGCTCGCAGACGTGGGACTCCCAGTTTGATAATACGACGATAATTTGTATATTTCTAGACTTAAGCAAAACATGGCGTTTGAGTGTGAAAACTCGAAATAGCCCCCGAATGGCCCCGTGGGTGGCACCAACACCTCCCACGGGACCAATGAAACTCGTAGCAACTGACCCCGCAGCCGTGGGACTCCCGGTTCAAGAATACGATGATAATTTTATATTTTTAGACTTAGGCTTAAAAACATGGCGTTAGAGGGTGAGAACTCGAAACAGCCCTCTAATGGCACCGGTGGTGGCACCAACACCTCCCACGGGACCAATGTAACTTGTAGGAACTGACCCCACAGCCGCGGGTCTCCCGGTTTGAGAATGCGACGGTAATTTTTATATTTCTAGACTTAGGCTTAAAAACACGGGGTTTGAGGGTGAAAACTCAAAACATCCCCCGAACGGCCCCGTGGGTGGAACCAACACCTCCCACGGGACCAATGTAACTTGTAGGAACTGACCCCATTGCCGCGGGTCTCCTGGTTTGAGAATACGACGGTAATTTGCATATTTTTAGACTTAAGCAAAACATGGCGTTTGGGAGTTAAAACTCGAAATAGCCTCCGAACGGCCCCGTGGGTGGAACCAACACCTCCCTCGTGACTAATATTAATCGTAGGAACTGACCCCAGAGCCGCGGGACTCCCGGTTTGAGAATTCGATGACAATTTGCATATTTCTTGACTTAGGCTTAAAAATATGGCGTTTGAGGGTGAAAACTCGAAACAGCCCCCGAACGGCCCCGTGGATGGAACCAACACCTCCCACGGGACCAATGTAACTCGTAGTAACTGACCCCAGAGCCGCGGGACTAGCGTTTTGAGAATTCGACGATAATTTGCATATTTCTAGACTTAGGCTTAAAAACTTGGCGTTAGAGGGTGAAAACTCAAAACAGCCCTCTGATGGCCCCGTGGGTGGCACCAACACCTCCCACGGGACAAATGTAACTCGTAGGAACTGGCCCCAGAGCCACGGGACTCCCAATTTGAGAATTCGATGATAATTTGCCAATTTCTAGACTTAGGCTTAAAAACATGGCGTTTGGGGGTGAAAATTCGAAACAGCCCCCGAACGTCCCCTTGGGTGGAACCAACACCTCCCACTGGACCAATGTAACTCCTAGGAAATGACCCCGCAGCCGCGGGACTCCCGGTTTGAGAATACGACGATAATTTGCATATTTTTAGACTTAGGCTTAAAAAATGGCGTTAGAGGGTGAGAACTCGAAACATCCCTCTAAAGGCACCGTGGGTGGCACCAACACCTCCTACAGGACCAATGTAACTTGTTGGAACTGACACCACAGCTGCGGGTCTCCCAGTTTGAGAATACGACGATAATTTTCATATTTCTAGACTTAGGCTTAAAAACATGGCGTTTGAGGGTGAAAACTCAAAACAGCCCCCGAACGGCCCCGTGGGTGGAACCAACACCTCCCACGGGACCAATGTAACTCGTAGGAACAGACCCCAGAGGCGCGGGACTCCCGATTTGACAATTCGACGATAATTTCTGTATTTCTAGACTTAGGCTTAAAAATATGGCGTTAGAGGGTGAAAACTCGAAATAGCCCTCTAACAGCCCCGTGGGTGGCACCAACACCTCCCACGGGACCAATGTAACTCGTAGGAACTGACCTCGCAGTCACGGGACTCCCGGTTTGATAATACGATGATAATTTGCATATTTGTAGACTTAGTCTTAAAAATATGGCGTTAGAGGGTGAGAACTAGAAACAGCTCCCGAATGTCCCCGTGGGTGGCACCAACATCTCCCACGGTACCAATGTAACTCGTAGGAAATGACCCTGCAGCCGAGGCACTCCCGGTTTGAGAATACGATGATAATTTGCATATTTTTAAACTTAGGCTTAAAAACATGGCGTTAGAGGGTGAGAACTCGAAACTGCCCTCTAAAGCCACCTGGGTGGCACCAACAGCTCCCACGGGACCAATGTAACTTGTAGGAACTGATCCCACAGCCGCGGGTCTCCCGGTTTGAGAATACGACTGTAATTTATATATTTCTAGACTTAGGCTTAAAAATATGGCGTTTGAGGGTGAAAACTCGAAACAGCCCCCCAACGGCCCCGTGGGTGGGACAAACACCTCCCATGGGACAAATGGTACTTGCAGGAACTGACCCCAGAGCCGCGGGACTCCCGGTTTGAGAATTCAACGATAATTTGCATATTTCTAGACTTAGGCTTAAAAACATGGCGTTAGAGGGTGAAAACTCGAAACAGCCCTCTAACGGTCCCGTGGGTGGCACCAACACCTCCCACGGAACCAATGTAACTCGTAGGAACTGCCCCCAGAGCCGTGGGACTCCCGGTTTGAGAATTCGACGATAGTTTGCATATTTCTAGACTTAGGCATAAAAACATGGGGTTTGAGGGTGAAAACTCGAAACAGCCCCCGAACGGCCCCGTGGGTGGCACCAACACCTCCCACGGGACCAATGTAACCCGTAGGAACTGACCCCATAGCCGCGGGTCTCCCGATTTGAGAATACGACGATAATTTGTCTATTTCTAGATTTAGGCTTAAAAACATGGCGTTAGAGGATCAAAACTCGAAACAGCCCTCTAACGGCCCCGTGGGTGGCACCAACACCTAGCACGGGACCAATGTAACTCGTAGGAACTAACGCCGCAGCTACGGGACTGCCGGTTTGAGAATACGACGATAATTTGCATATTTGTAGACTTAGGCTTAAAGACATGGCATTAGAGGTGGAGAACTAGAAACAACCCCCGAACGTCCCCGTGGGTGGAAATAACACCTCCCCCGGGACTAATATAACTCGTAGGAACTGAGCTCGCAGACGTGGGACTCCCAGTTTGATAATACGACGATAATTTACATATTTCTAGACTTAAGCAAAACATGGCGTTTGAGGGTGAAAACTCGAAATAGCCCCCGAATGGCCCCGTGGGTGGCACCAACACCTCCCACGGGACCAATGAAACTGGTAGCAACTGACCCCGCAGCCGTGGGACTCCCGGTTCGAGAATACGATGATAATTTTATATTTTTAGACTTAGGCTTAAAAACATGGCGTTAGAGGGTGAGAACTCGAAACAGCCATCTAACGGCACCGGTGGTGGCACCAACACCTCCCACGGGACCAATGTAACTTGTAGGAACTGACCCCACAGCCGCGGGTCTCCCGGTTTGAGAATGCGACGGTAATTTTTATATTTCTAGACTTAGGCTTAAAAACACGGGGTTTGAGGGTGAAAACTCGAAACATCCCCCGAACGGCCCCGTGGGTGGAACCAACACCTCCCACGGGACCAATGTAACTTGTAGGAACTGACCCCATTGCCGCGGGTCTCCTGGTTTGAGAATACGACGGTAATTTGCATATTTTTAGACTTAAGCAAACCATGGCGTTTGGGAGTTAAAACTCGAAATAGCCTCCGAACGGCCCCGTGGGTGGAACCAACACCTCCCTCGTGACTAATATTAATCGTAGGAACTGACCCCACAGCCGCGGGACTCCCGGTTTGAGAATTCGATGATAATTTGCATATTTCTTGACTTAGGCTTAAAAATATGGCGTTTGAGGGTGAAAACTCGAAACAGCCCCCGAACGGCCCCGTGGGTGGAACCAACACCTCCCACGGGACCAATGTAACTCGTAGTAACTGACCCCAGAGCCGCGGGACTAGCGGTTTGAGAATTCGACGATAATTTGCATATTTCTAGACTTACGCTTAAAAACTTGGCGTTAGAGGGTGAAAACTCAAAACAGCCCTCTGATGGCCCCGTGGGTGGCACCAACACCTCCCACGGGACAAATGTAACTCGTAGGAACTGACCCCAGAGCCACGGGACTCCCAATTTGAGAATTCGATGATAATTTGCCAATTTCTAGACTTAGGCTTAAAAACATGGCATTTGGGGGTGAAAATTCGAAACAGCCCCCGAACGTCCCCTTGGGTGGAACCAACACCTCCCACTGGACCAATGTAACTCCTAGGAAATGACCCCGCAGCCGCGGGACTCCCGGTTTGAGAATACGACGATATTTTGAATATTTTTAGACTTAGGCTTAAAAAATGGCGTTAGAGGGTGAGAACTCGAAACATCCCTCTAAAGGCACCGTGGGTGGCACCAACACCTCCTACAGGACCAATGTAACTTGTTGGAACTGACACCACAGCTGCGGGTCTACCAGTTTGAGAATACGACGATAATTTTCATATTTCTAGACTTAGGCTTAAAAACATGGCGTTTGAGGGTGAAAACTCAAAACAGCCCCCGAACGGCCCCGTGGGTGGAACCAACACCTCCCACGGGACCAATGTAACTCGTAGGAACAGACCCCAGAGGCGCGGGACTCCCGATTTGACAATTCGACGATAATTTATGTATTTCTAGACTTAGGCTTAAAAATATGGCGTTAGAGGGTGAAAACTCGAAATAGCCCTCTAACAGCCCCGTGGGTGGCACCAACACCTCCCACGGGACCAATGTAACTCGTAGGAACTGACCCCAGAGCCGCGGGACTAGCGGTTTGAGAATTCGATGATAATTTGCGTATTTTTAGACTTAGGCTAAAAAATATGGCGTTAGAGGGTGAAAACTCGAAATAGCCCTCTAACAGCCCCGTGGGTGGCACCAACACCTCCCACGGGACCAATGTAACTCGTAGGAACTGACCTCGCAGTCGCGGGACTCCCGGTTTGATAATACGATGATAATTTGCATATTTGTAGACTTAGTCTTAAATATATGGCGTTAGAGGGTGAGAACTAGAAACAGCTCCCGAATGTCCCCGTGGGTGGCACCAACATCTCCCACGGTACCAATGTAACTCGTAGGAAATTACCCTGCAGCCGAGGCACTCCCGATTTGAGAATACGATGATAATTTGCATATTTTTAGACTTAGGCTTAAAAACATGGCGTTAGAGGGTGAGAACTCGAAACTGCCCTCTAAAGCCACCTGGGTGGCACCAACAGCTCCCACGGGACCAATGTAACTTGTAGGAACTGATCCCACAGCCGCGGGTCTCCCGGTTTGAGAATACGGCTATAATTTTTATATTTCTAGACTTAGGCTTAAAAATATGGCATTTGAGGGTGAAAACTCAAAACAGCCCCCCAATGGCCCCGTGGGTGGGACCAACACCTCCCACGGGACCAATGTAACTCGTAGGAACTGACCCCAGAGCCGCGGGACTCCCGGTTTTAGAATTCAACGATAATTTGCATATTTCTAGACTTAGGCTTAAAAACATGGCGTTAGAGGGTGAAAACTCGAAACAACCCTCTAACGGTCCCGTGGGTAGCACCAACACCTCCCACGGAACCAATGTAACTCGTAGGAACTGACCCCAGAGCCGTGGGACTCCCGGTTTGAGAATTCGACGATAATTTCCATATTTCTAGACTTAGGCATAAAAACATGGGGATTGAGGGTGAAAACTCAAAACAGCCCCCGAACGGCCCCGTGTGTGGCACCAACACCTCCCACGGGACCAATGTAACCCATAGGAACTGACCCCACAGCCGCGGGTCTCCCGGTTTGAGAATACGATGATAATTTGCCTATTTCTAGACTTAGGCATAAAAACATGGCGTTAGAGGATGAAAACTCGAAACAACCCTCTAACGGCCCCGTGGGTGGCACCAACACCTACCACGGGACCAATGTAACACGTAGGAACTGACCCCGTAGCTGCGGGACTGCCGGTTTGAGAATACGACGATAATTTGCATATTTGTAGACTTAGGCTTAAAGACATGGCATTAGAGGGGGAGAACTAGAAACAACCCCCGAACGTCCCCGTGGGTGTCAATAACACCTCCCACGGGACTAATATAACTTGTAGGAACTGACCCCGCAAAACATGGCGTTTGAGGGTGAAAACTCGAAATAGCCCCCGAATGGCCCCGTGGGTGGCACCAACACCTTCCACGGGACCAATGAAACTCGTAGGAACTGACCCCGCAGCCGCGGGACTCCCGGTTTGAGAATACGATGATAATTTGCATATTTTTAGGCTTAGGCTTAAAAACATGGCGTTAGAGAGAGAGAACTCGAAACAACCATCTAACGGCACCGTGGTTTGCACCATCACCTCCCACGGGACCAAGGTAACTTTAAAAATGACCACACAGCCGCGGGTCTCCCGGTTTGAGAATACGACGGTAATTTGCATATTTTTAGACTTAAGCAAAACATGGAGTTTGAGGGTGAAAACTCGAAATTGCCTCCGAACGGCCCCGTGGGTGTTACCAACACCTCCCACGGGACTAATATAAATCGTAGGAACTGACTCCAGAGCCGCGGGACTCCCGGTTTGAGAATTCGACGATAATTTGCATATTTCTAGACTTAGGCTTAAAAACATGGCGTTTGAGGGTGAAAACTCGAAACAACCCCCGAACGGCCCCGTGGGTGGAACCAACACCTCCCACGGGACCAATGTAACTCGTAGTAACTGACCCCAGAGCCGCGGGACCCCCGGTTTGAGAATTCGACGATAATTTGCATATTTCTAGACTTAGGCTTAAAAACATGGCGTTATAGGGTGAAAACTCAAAATAGCCCTCTAACGGCCCCGTGGGTGGCACCAACACCTCCAACGGGACCAATTTACCTCGTAGGAACTGACCCCAGAGCCATGGGACGCCCAGTTTGAGAATTCGACGATAATTTGTATATTTCTAGACTTAAGCTTAAAAACATGGCGTTTGGGTGTGAAAACTCGAAACAATCCCCGAACGTCCCCGTGGGTGGAACCAACACCTCCCACAGGACCAAGGTAACTCCTAGGAAAAGACCCCGCAGCCGCGGGACTCCCGGTTTGAGAATACAATGATAATTTGCATATTTTTAGACTTAGGCTTAAAAACAAGGCGTTAGAGGGTGAGAACTCGAAACAACCCTCTAAAGGCACCGTGGGTGGCACCAACACCTACCCCGGGACCAATGTAACTAGTTGGAACTGACCCCAGAGCCGCGGGACTCCCGGTTTGAGAATTCGATGATAATTTACATATTTCTAGACTTAGGCTTAAAAACATGGCGTTTGAGGGTGAAAACTCGAAACATCCCCCAAACGGCCCCGTGGGTGGAACCAACACCTCCCACGGGACCAATGTAACTCGTAGTAACTGACCCCAGAGCTGCGGGACTCCCGGTTTGAGAATTCGACGATAATTTCTATATTTCTAGACTTAGGCTTAAAAACATGGCGTTAGAGGGTGAAAACTCGAAATAGTCCTCTAACGGCCCCGTGGGTGGCACCAACACCTCCCACGGGACCAATGTAACTCGTAGGAACTGACCCCACAGTCGCGGGACTCCCGGTTTGAGAATACGACGATAATTTGCATATTTGTAGACTTAGGCTTAAAAACATGGCGTTAGAGGGTGAGAACAAGAAACAGCCCCCGAATGTCCCCGTGGGTGGCACCAACATCTCCCACGGGACCAATGTAACACGTAGGAACTGACCCCGCAGCCGTGGGACTCCCGGTTTGAGAATACGACGATAATTTGCATATTTTTAGACTTAGGCTTAAAAACATGGCGTTAGAGGGTGAGAACTCGAAACAGCCCTCTAAAAGCACCGTGGGTGGCACCAACACCTCATACGGGACAAATGTAACTTGTTGGAACGGACACCACAGCCGCGGGTCTCCCAGTTTGAGAATACGACGGTAATTTTCATATTTCTAGACTTAGGCTTAAAAACATGGCGTTTGAGGGTGAAAACTCAAAACAGCCTCCGAACGCCCCCGTGGGTGGAACCAACACCTCCCATGGGACCAATGTAACTCGTAGGAACAGACCCCAGAGCCGCGGGACTCCCGATTTGAGAATTCGACGATAATTTATATTTTTCTAGACTTAGGATTAAAAACATGGTGTTAGAGGGTGAAAACTCGAAATAGCCCTCCAACGGCCCCGTGGGTGGCACCAACACCTCCCACGGGACCAATGTAACTAGTAGGAACTGACCCCGCAGTCGCGGGACTCCCGATTTGTGAATATGACGATAATTTGCATATTTGTAGACTTAGGCTTAAAAACATGGCGTTAGAGGGTGAGAACTAGAAAAAGCCCCCGAATGTCCCCGTGGGTGGCACCAACATCTCACACGGGGCTAATGTAACTCATAGGAAATGACCCTGCAGTTGCGACAGTCCCGGTTTGAGAATACGATGATAATTTGCATATTTTTAGACTTAGGCTTAAAAACATGGCGTTAGAGGGTGAGACCTCGAAATAGCCCTCTAAAGCCACCGTGGGTGGCACCAACACCTCCCACGGGACCAATGTAACTTGTAGGAACTGATCCCACAGCCGCGGGTCTCCCGGTTTGAGAATATGACTGTAATTTATATATTTCTAGACTTAGGCTTAAAAATATGGCGTTTGAGGGTGAAAACTCGAAACAGCCCCCCAACGGCCCCGTGGGTGGGACAAACACCTCCCATGGGACAAATGGTACTTGCAGGAACTCACCCCAGAGCCGCGGGACTCCCGGTTTGAGAATTCAACGATAATTTGCATATTTCTAGACTTAGGCTTAAAAACATGGCGTTAGAGGGTGAAAACTCGAAACAGCCCTCTAACGGTCCCGTGGGTGGCACCAACACCTCCCACGGAACCAATGTAACTCGTAGGAACTGACCCCAGAGCCGTGGGACTCCCGGTTTGAGAATTCGACGATAGTTTGCATATTTCTAGACTTAGGCATAAAAACATGGGGTTTGAGGGTGAAAACTCGAAACAGCACCCGAACGGCCCCGTGGGTGGCACCAACACCTCCCACGGGACCAATGTAACCCGTAGGAACTGACCCCATAGCCGCGGGTCTCCCGATTTGAGAATACGACGATAATTTGTCTATTTCTAGACTTAGGCTTAAAAACATGGCGTTAGAGGATCAATACTCGAAACAGCCCTCTAACGGCCCCGTGGGTGGCACCAACACCTAGCACGGGACCAATGTAACTCGTAGGAACTAACGCCGCAGCTACGGGACTGCCGGTTTGAGAATACGACGATAATTTGCATATTTGTAGACTTAGGCTTAAAGATATGGCATTAGAGGTGGAGAACTAGAAACAACCCCCGAACGTCCCCGTGGGTGGAAATAACACCTCCCACGGGACTAATATAACTCGTAGGAACTGAGCTCGCAGACGTGGGACTCCCAGTTTGATAATACGACGATAATTTGCATATTTCTAGACTTAAGCAAAACATGGCGTTTGAGGGTGAAAACTCGAAATAGCCCCCGAATGGCCCCGTGGGTGGCACCAACACCTCCCACGGGACCAATGAAACTCGTAGCAACTGACCCCGCAGCCGTGGGACTCCCGGTTCGAGAATACGATGATAATTTTATATTTTTAGACTTAGGCTTAAAAACATGGCGTTAGAGGGTGAGAACTCGAAACAGCCCTCTAACGGCACCGGTGGTGGCACCAACACCTCCCACGGGACCAATGTAACTTGTAAGAACTGACCCCACAGCCGCGGGTCTCCCGGTTTGAGAATGCGACGGTAATTTTTATATTTCTAGACTTAGGCTTAAAAACACGGGGTTTGAGGGTGAAAACTCGAAACATCCCCCGAACGGCCCCGTGGGTGGAACCAACACCTCCCACGGGACCAATGTAACTTGTAGGAACTGACCCCATTGCCGCGGGTCTCCTGGTTTGAGAATACGAAGGTAATTTGCATATTTTTAGACTTAAGCAAAACATGGTGTTTGGGAGCTAAAACTCGAAATAGCCTCCGAACGGCCCCGTGGGGGGAACCAACACCTCCCTCGTGACTAATATTAATCGTAGGAACTGACCCTAGAGCCGCGGGACTCCCGGTTTGAGAATTCGATGATAATTTGCATATTTCTTGACTTAGGCTTAAAAATATGGCGTTTGAGGGTGAAAACTCGAAACAGCCCCCGAACGGCCCCGTGGATGGAACCAACACCTCCCACGGGACCAATGTAACTCGTAGTAACTGACCCCAGAGCCGCGGGACTAGCGGTTTGAGAATTCGACGATAATTTGCATATTTCTAGACTTAGGCTTAAAAACTTGGCGTTAGAGGGTAAAAACTCAAAACAGCCCTCTGATGGCCCCGTGGGTGGCACCAACACCTCCCACGGGACAAATGTAACTCGTAGGAACTGACCCCAGAACCACGGGACTCCCAATTTGAGAATTCGATGATAATTTGCCAATTTCTAGACTTAGGCTTTAAAACATGGCGTTTGGGGGTGAAAATTCGAAATAGCCCCCGAACGTCCCCTTGGGTGGAACCAACACCTCCCACTGGACCAATGTAACTCCTAGGAAATGACCCCGCAGCCGCGGGACTCTCGGTTTGAGAATACGACGATAATTTGCATATTTTTAGACTTAGGCTTAAAAAATGGCGTTAGAGGGTGAGAACTCGAAACATCCCTCTAAAGGCACCGTGGGTGGCACCAACACCTCCTACAGGACCAATGTAACTCATTGGAACTGACACCACAGCTGCGGGTCTCCCAGTTTGAGAATACGACGATAATTTTCATATTTCTAGACTTAGGCTTAAAAACATGGCGTTTGAGGGTGAAAACTCAAAACAGCCCCCGAACGGCCCCGTGGGTGGAACCAACACCTCCCACGGGACCAATGTAACTCGTAGGAACAGACCCCAGAGGCGCGGGACTCCCGATTTGACAATTCGACGATAATTTCTGTATTTCTAGACTTAGGCTTAAAAATATGGCGTTAGAGGGTGAAAACTCGAAATAGCCCTCTAACAGCCGCGTGGGTGGCACCAACACCTCCCACGGGACCAATGTAACTCGTAGGAACTGACCTCGCAGTCGCGGGACTCCCGGTTTGATAATACGATGATAATTTGCATATTTGTAGACTTAGTCTTAAAAATATGGCGTTAGAGGGTGAGAACTAGAAACAGCTCCCGAATGTCCCCGTGGGTGGCACCAACATCTCCCACGGTACCAATGTAACTCGTAGGAAATGACCCTGCAGCCGAGGCACTCCCGGTTTGAGAATACGATGATAATTTGCATATTTTTAGACTTAGGCTTAAAAACATGGCGTTAGAGGGTGAGAACTCGAAACTGCCCTCTAAAGCCACCTGGGTGGCACCAACAGCTCCCACGGGACCAATGTAACTTGTAGGAACTGATCCCACAGCCGCGGGTCTCCCGGTTTGAGAATACGGCTATAATTTTTATATTTCTAGACTTAGGCTTAAAAATATGGCGTTTGAGGGTGAAAACTCAAAACAGCCCCCCAACGGCCCCGTGGGTGGGACCAACACCTCCCACGGGACCAATGTAACTCGTAGGAACTGACCCCAGAGCCGCGGGACTCCCGGTTTTAGAATTCAACGATAATTTGCATATTTCTAGACTTAGGCTTAAAAACATGGCGTTAGAGGGTGAAAACTCGAAACAGCCCTCTAACGGTCCCGTGGGTAGCACCAACACCTCCCACGGAACCAATGTAACTCGTAGGAACTGACCCCAGAGCCGTGGGACTCCCGGTTTGAGAATTCGACGATAATTTCCATATTTCTAGACTTAGGCATAAAAACATGGGGTTTGAGGGTGAAAACTCAAAACAGCCCCCGAACGGCCCCGTGTGTGGCACCAACACCTCCCACGGGACCAATGTAACCCGTAGGAACTGACCCCACAGCCGCGGGTCTCCCGGTTTGAGAATACGATGATAATTTGCCTATTTCTAGACTTAGGCATAAAAACATGGCGTTAGAGGATGAAAACTCGAAACAACCCTCTAACGGCCCCGTGGGTGGCACCAACACCTACCACGGGACCAATGTAACACGTAGGAACTGACCCCGTAGCTGCGGGACTGCCGGTTTGAGAATACGACGATAATTTACATATTTGTAGACTTAGGCTTAAAGACATGGCATTAGAGGAGGAGAACTAGAAACAACTCCCGAACGTCCCCGTGGGTGTCAATAACACCTCCCACGGGACTAATATAACTTGTAGGAACTGACCCCGCAAAACATGGCGTTTGAGGGTGAAAACTCGAAATAGCCCCCGAATGGCCCCGTGGGTGGCACCAACACCTCCCACGGGACCAATGAAACTCGTAGGAACTGACCCCGCAGCCGCGGGACTCCCGGTTTGAGAATACGATGATAATTTGCATATTTTTAGACTTAGGCTTAAAAACATGGCGTTAGAGGGTGAGAACTCGAAACAGCCCTCTAACGGCACAGGCGGTGGCACCAACACCTCCCACGGGACCAATGTAACTTGTAGGAACTGACCCCACAGCCGCGGGTCTCCCGGTTTGAGAATGCGACAGTAATTTTTATATATCTAGACTTAGGCTTAAAAACACGGCGTTTGAGGGTGAAAACTCGAAACATCCCCCGAACGGCCCCGTGGGTGGAACCAACACCTCCCACGGGACCAATGTAACTTTTAGGAACTGACCCCATTGTTGCGGGTCTCCCGGTTTGAGAATACGACGGTAATTTGCAAATTTTTAGACTTAAGCAAAACATGGCGTTTGGGAGTTAAAACTCAAAATAGCCTCCGAACGGCCCCGTGGGTGGAACCAACACCTCCCTCGTGACTAATATAAATCGTAGGAACTGACCCCAGAGCTGCGGGACTCCCAGTTTGAGAATTCGATGATAATTTGCATATTTCTAGACTTAGGCTTAAAAACATGGCGTTTGAGGGTGAAAACTCGAAACAGCCCCCGAACGGCCCTGTGGGTGGAACCAACACCTCCCACGGGACCAATGTAACTCGTAGTAACTGACCTCAGAGCCGCGGGACTCCCTGTTTGAAAATTCGACGATAATTAGCATATTTCTAGACTTAGGCTTAAAAACATGGCGTTAGAGGGTGAAAACTCAAAACATCCCTCTAACGGCCCCGTGGGTGGCACCAACACCTCCCACGGGACCAATGTAACTCGTAGGAACTAACCCCAGAACCACCGGACTCCCGATTTGAGAATTCGACGATAATTTGCCTATTTCTAGACTTAGGCTTAAAAACATGGTGTTTGGGGGTGAAAATTCGAAACAGCCCCCGAACGTCCCCTTGGGTGGAACCAACACCTCCCACTGGACCAATGTAACTTGTAGGAAATGACCCCGCAGCCGCGGGACTGCCGGTTTGAGAATACGACGATAATTTGAATATTTTTAGACTTTGGCTTAAAAACATGGCGTTAGAGGGTGAGAACTCGAAACAACCCTCTAAAGGCACCGTGGGTGGAACCAACACCTCCTACGGGACCAATGTAACTTGTTGGAACTGACCCCACAGCCGCGGGCCTTCCAGTTTGAGTATACGAAGGTAATTTAAATATTTCTAGACTTAAGCGAAACATGGCGTTTGAGGGTGAAAACTCGAAATAGCCCCCGAACGGCCCCGTGGGTGGCACCAACACCTCCCACGGGACCAATGTAACTCGTAGGAAACTGACCCCACAGCCGAGGGACTCCCGGTTTGAGAATACGACGGTAATTTTCATATTTCTAGACTTAGGCTTAAAAACATGGCGTTTGAGGGTGAAAACTCGAAACAGCCCCCGAACGGCCCCGTGGGTGGAACCAACACCTCCAATGGGAACAATGTAACTCGTAGGAATAGACCCTAGAGCCGTGGGACTCTTGATTTGAGAATTCGATCATAATTTCCATATTTCTATACTTAGGCTTAAAAACATGGCGTTAGAGGGTGAAAACTCAAAATAGCCATCTAACGGCCCCGTGGGTGGCACCAACACCTCCCACGGGACCAATGTAACTCGTAGGAACTGACCCCGCAGTCGCGGGACTCCAGGTTTGAGAATACGACGATAATTTGCATATTTGTAGACTTAGGCTTAAAAACATGGCGTTAGAGGGTGAGAACTAGAAACAGCCCCCGAATGTCCCCGTGGGTGGCACCAACATCTCCCACCGGACCAATGTAACTCGTCGGAACTGACCCCGCAGCCGCGGGACTCTCGGTTTGAGTATACGAAGGTAATTTATATATTTCTAGACTTAAGCGAAACATGGCGTTTGAGGGTGAAAACTCGAAATAGCCCCCGAACGGCCCCGTGGGTGGCACCAACACCTCCCACGGGACCAATGTAACTCGTAGGAAACTGACCCCACAGCCGAGGGACTCCCGGTTTGAGAATACGACGATAATTTTCATATTTTTAGACTTAGGCTTAAAAATATGGCGTTAGAGGGTGAGATCTCGAAACAACCCTCTAAAGGTACCCTGGGTGGCACCAACACCTCCCACGGGTCCAATGTAACTTGTAGGAACTGATCCAACAGCCGCGGGTCTCCCGGTTTGAGAATACGATTGTAATTTATATATTTCTAGACTTAGGCTTAAAAATATGGCGTTTGAGGGTGAAAACTCGAAACAGCCCCGTGGGTGGGACCAACACCTCCCACGGTACCAATGTAACTCGTAGGAACTGACCCCAGAGCCGTGGGACTCCCGGTTTGAGAATTCGACGATAATTTCCATATTTCTAGACTTAGGCATAAAAACATGGGGTTTGAGGGTGAAAACTCAAAACAGCCCCCGAACGGCCCCGTGTGTGGCACCAACACCTCCCACGGGACCAATGTAACCCGTAGGAACTGACCCCACAGCCGCGGGTCTCCCGGTTTGAGAATACGATGATAATTTGCCTATTTCTAGACTTAGGCATAAAAACATGGCGTTAGAGGATGAAAACTCGAAACAACCCTCTAACGGCCCCGTGGGTGGCACCAACACCTACCACGGGACCAATGTAACACGTAGGAACTGACCCCGTAGCTGCGGGACTGCCGATTTGAGAATACGACGATAATTTGCATATTTGTAGACTTAGGCTTAAAGACATGGCATTAGAGGAGGAGAACTAGAAACAACCCCCGAACGTCCCCGTGGGTGTCAATAACACCTCCCACGGGACTAATATAACTTGTAGGAACTGACCCCGCAAAACATGGCGTTTGAGGGTGAAAACTCGAAATAGCCCCCGAATGGCCCCGTGGGTGGCACCAACACCTCCCACGGGACCAATGAAACTCGTAGGAACTGACCCCGCAGCCGCGGGACTCCCGGTTTGAGAATACGATGATAATTTGCATATTTTTAGACTTAGGCTTAAAAACATGGCGTTAGAGGGTGAGAACTCGAAACAGCCCTCTAACGGCACAGGCGGTGGCACCAACACCTCCCACGGGACCAATGTAACTTGTAGGAACTGACCCCACAGCTGCGGGTCTCCCGGTTTGAGAATGCGACAGTAATTTTTATATATCTAGACTTAGGCTTAAAACACGGCGTTTGAGGGTGAAAACTCGAAACATCCCCCGAACGGCCCCGTGGGTGGAACCAACACCTCCCACGGGACCAATGTAACTTTTAGGAACTGACCCCATTGTTGCGGGTCTCCCGGTTTGAGAATACGACGGTAATTTGCAAATTTTTAGACTTAAGCAAAACATGGCGTTTGGGAGTTAAAACTCAAAATAGCCTCCGAACGGCCCCGTGGGTGGAACCAACACCTCCCTCGTGACTAATATAAATCGTAGGAACTGACCCCAGAGCTGCGGGACTCCCAGTTTGAGAATTCGATGATAATTTGCATATTTCTAGACTTAGGCTTAAAAACATGGCGTTTGAGGGTGAAAACTCGAAACAGCCCCCGAACGGCCCTGTGGGTGGAACCAACACCTCCCACGGGACCAATGTAACTCGTAGTAACTTACCCCAGAGCCGCGGGACTCCCTGTTTGAGAATTCGACGATAATTAGCATATTTCTAGACTTAGGCTTAAAAACATGGCGTTAGAGGGTGAAAACTCAAAACATCCCTCTAACGGCCCCGTGGGTGGCACCAACACCTCCCACGGGACCAATGTAACTCGTAGGAACTAACCCCAGAACCACCGGACTCCCGATTTGAGAATTCGACGATAATTTGCCTATTTCTAGACTTAGGCTTAAAAACATGGTGTTTGGGGGTGAAAATTCGAAACAGCCCCCGAACGTCCCCTTGGGTGGAACCAACACCTCCCACTGGACCAATGCAACTTGTAGGAAATGACCCCGCAGCCGCGGGACTGCCGGTTTGAGAATACGACGATAATTTGAATATTTTTAGACTTTGGCTTAAAAACATGGCGTTAGAGGGTGAGAACTCGAAACAACCCTCTAAAGGCACCGTGGGTGGAACCAACACCTCCTACGGGACCAATGTAACTTGTTGGAACTGACCCCACAGCCGCGGGCCTTCCAGTTTGAGTATACGAAGGTAATTTAAATATTTCTAGACTTAAGCGAAACATGGCGTTTGAGGGTGAAAACTCGAAATAGCACCGGAACGGCCCCGTGGGTGGCACCAACACCTCCCACGGGACCAATGTAACTCGTAGGAAACTGACCCCACAGCCGAGGGACTCCCGGTTTGAGAATACGACGGTAATTTTCATATTTCTAGACTTAGGCTTAAAAACATGGCGTTTGAGGGTGAAAACTCGAAACAGCCCCCGAACGGCCCCGTGGGTGGAACCAACACCTCCAATGGGAACAATGTAACTCGTAGGAATAGACCCTAGAGCCGTGGGACTCTTGATTTGAGAATTCGATGATAATTTCCATATTTCTATACTTAGGCTTAAAAACATGGCGTTAGAGGGTGAAAACTCAAAATAGACATCTAACGGCCCCGTGGGTGGCACCAACACCTCCCACGGGACCAATGTAACTCGTAGGAACTGACCCCGCAGTCGCGGGACTCCCGGTTTGAGAATACGACGATAATTTGCATATTTGTAGACTTAGGCTTAAAAACATGGCGTTAGAGGGTGAGAACTAGAAACAGCCCCCGAATGTCCCCGTGGGTGGCACCAACATCTCCCACCGGACCAATGTAACTCGTGGGAACTGACCCCGCAGCCGCGGGACTCCCGGTTTGAGTATACGAAGGTAATTTATATATTTCTAGACTTAAGCGAAACATGGCGTTTGAGGGTGAAAACTCGAAATAGCCCCCGAACGGCCCCGTGGGTGGCACCAACACCTCCCACGGGACCAATGTAACTCGTAGGAAACTGACCCCACAGCCGAGGGACTCCCGGTTTGAGAATACGACGATAATTTTCATATTTTTAGACTTAGGCTTAAAAATATGGCGTTAGAGGGTGAGAACTCGAAACAACCCTCTAAAGGTACCCTGGGTGGCACCAACACCTCCCACGGGTCCAATGTAACTTGTAGGAACTGATCCAACAGCCGCGGGTCTCCCGGTTTGAGAATACGAATGTAATTTATATATTTCTAGACTTAGGCTTAAAAATATGGCGTTTGAGGGTGAAAACTCGAAACAGCCCCGTGGGTGGGACCAACACCTCCCACGGTACCAATGTAACTCGTAGGAACTGACCCCAGAGCCGTGGGACTCCTGGTTTGAGAATTCGACGATAATTTGCATATTTCTAGACTTACGCTTAAAAACATGGCGTTTGAGGGTGAAAACTCAATATAGCCATCTAACGGCCCCGTGGGTGGCACCAACACCTCCCACGGGACCAATGTAACTCGTAGGAACTGACCCCGCAGTCGCGGGACTCCCGGTTTGAGAATACGACGATAATTTGCATATTTGTAGACTTAGGCTTAAAAACATGGCGTTAGAGGGTGAGAACTAGAAACAACCCCCGAATGTCCCCGTGGGTGGCACCAACATCTCCCACGGGACCAATGTAACTCGTCGGAACTGACCCCGCAGCCGCGGGACTCCCGGTTTGAGTATACGAAGGTAATTTATATATTTCTAGACTTAAGCAAAACATGACGTTTGAGGGTGAAAACTCGAAATAGCCCCCGAACGGCCCCGTGGGTGGCACCAACACCTCCCACGGGACCAATGTAACTCGTAGGAAACTGACCCCACAGCCGAGGGACTCCCGGTTTGAGAATACGACGATAATTTTCATATTTTGAGACTTAGGTTTAAAAATATGGCGTTAGAGGGTGAGAACTCGAAACAACCCTCTAAAGGTACCCTGGGTGGCACCAACACCTCCCACGGGTCCAATGTAACTTGTAGGAACTGATCCAACAGCCTCGGGTCTCCCCGTTTGAGAATACGACTATAATTTATAAATTTCTAGACTTAGGGTTAAAAATATGGCGTTTGAGGGTGAAAACTCGAAACAGCCCCCCAACGGCCCCGTGGGTGGGACCAACACCTCCCACGGGACCAATGTAACTCGTAGGAACTGACCCTAGAGCCGCGGGACTCCCGGTTTGAGAATTCGACGATAATTTGCATATTTCTAGACTTAGGCTTAAAAACATGGCGTTTGAGGGTGAAAACTCGAAACATCCCTCGAACGACCCCTTGGGTGGAACCAACACCTCCCATGGGACCAATGTAACACGTAGGAACTGACCCCAGAGCCGCGGGACTCCCGATTTTAGAATTCGATGATAATTTGCATATTTCTAGACTTAGGCTTAAAAACATGGCGTTAGAGGGTGAAAACTCAAAACAGCCCTCTAACGGTCCCGTGGGTGGCACCAACACCTCCCACGGAACCAATGTAACTCGTAGGAACTGACCCCAGAGCCGTGGGACTCCCGGTTTGATAATTCGACGATAATTTGCATATTTCTAGACTTAGGCATAAAAACATGGGGTTTAAGGGTGAAAACTCGAAACAGCCCCCGAACGGCCCCGTGGGTGGCACCAAGACCTCCCACGGGACCAATGTAACCCGTAGGAACTGACCCCACAGCCTCGGGTCTCCCGGTTTGAGAATACGATGATAATTTGCATATTTATAGACTTATGCTTAAAAACATGGTGTTAGAGGATGAAAACTCAAAACAACCCTCTAACGGCCCCGTGGGTGGCACCAACACCTACCACGGGACCAATGTAACTCGTAAGAAATGACCCCGCAGCTGCGGGACTGCCGGTTTGAGAATACGACGATAATTTGCATATTTGTAGACTTAGGCTTAAATACATGGCATTAGAGGGGGAGAAATAGAAACAACCCCCGAACGTCCCCGTGGGTGGCAATAACACCTCCCACGGGACTAATATAACTCGTAGGAACTGACCCCGCAGACGTGGGACTCCCAGTTTGAGAATACGACGGTAATTTGCATATTTCTAAACTTAAGTAAAACATGGCGTTTGATGGTGAAAACTCGAAATAGCCCCCGAATGGCCCCGTGGGTGGCACCAACACCTCCCACGGGACCAATGAAACTCGTAGGAACTGACCCCGCAGCCGCGAGACTACCGATTTGAGAATACAATGATAATTTCATATTTTTGGACTTAGGCTTAAAAACATGGCGTTAGAGGGTGAGAACTCGAAATAGCCCTCTAACGGCACCGGCGGTGGCACCAATATCTCCCACGGGACCAATGTAACTTGTAGGAACTGACCCCACAGCCGCGGGTCTCCTGGTTTGAGAATGCGACGGTAATTTTTATATTTCTAGACTTAGGCATAAAAACACGGCGTTTGAGGGTGAAAACTCGAAACACCCCCCGAACGGCCCGTGGGTGGAACCAACACCTCCCACGAGACCGATGTAACTTGTAGGAACTGACCCCATTGCCGCGGGTCTCCCGGTTTGAGAATACGACGGTAATTTGCATATTTTTAGACTTAAGAAAAACATGGCGTTTGGGAGTTAAAACTCGAAATAGCCTCCGAACGGCCCCGTGGGTGGAACCAACACCTCCCTCGTGACTAATATAAATTGTAGGAACTGACCCCAGAGCCGCGGGACTACCGGTTTGAGAATTCGACAATAATTTCCATACTTCTAGACTTAGGCATAAAAACATGGGGTTTGAGGGTGAAAACTCGAAACAGCCCCCGAACGGCCCCGTGGGTGGCACCAACACCTCCCACGAGACCAATGTAACCCGTAGGAACTGACCCCACAGCCGCGGGTCTCCCGGTTTGAGAATACGATGATAATTTTCATATTTATAGACTTAGGCTTAAAAACATGGTGTAAGAGGATGAAAACTCGAAACAGCCCTCTAACGGCCCCGTGGGTGGCACCAACACCTACCACGAGACCAATGTAACTCGTAAGAAATGACCCCGCAGCTGCGGGATTGCCGGTTTGAGAATACGACGATAATTTGCATATTGGTAGACTTAGGCTTAAAGACATGGCATTAGAGGGGGAGAACTAGAAACAACCCCCGAACGTCCCCATGGGTGGCAATAACACCTCCCACGGGACTAATATAACTCGTAGGAACTGACCCCGCAGACGTGGGACTCCCAGTTTGAGAATACGACGGTAATTTGCATATTTCTAGACTTAAATAAAACATGGCGTTTGAGGGTGAAAACTCGAAATAGCCCCCGAATGGCCCCGTGGGTGGCACCAACACCTCCCACGGGACCAATGAAACTCGTAGGAACTGACCCCGCAGCCGCGAGACTACCGATTTGAGAATACGATGATAATTTCATATTTTTAGACTTAGGCTTAAAAACATGGCGTTAGAGGGTGAGAGCTCGAATAAGCCCTCTAACGGCACCGTCGGTGGCACCAATATCTCCCACGGGACCAATGTAACTTATAGGAACTGACCCCACAACCGCGGGTCTCCCGGTTTGAGAATGCGACGGTAATTTTTATAGTTCTTGACTTAGTCTTAAAAACACGGCGTTTGAGGGTGAAAACTCGAAACACCCCCCGAACGGCCCGTGGGTGGAACCAACACCTCCCACGAGACCGATGTAACTTGTAGGAACTAACCCCATTGCTGCGGGTCTCCCGATTTGAGAATACGATGGTAATTTGCATATTTTTAGACTTAAGCAAAACATGGCGTTTGGGAGTTAAAACTCGAAATAGCCTCCGAACGGCCCCGTGGGTGGAACCAACACCTCCCTCGTGACTAATATAAATTGTAGGAACTGACCCCAGAGCCGCGGGACTCCCGGTTTGAGAATTCTACAATAATTTGTATATTTCTGGACTTAGGCTTAAAAACATGGCGTTGGAGGGTGAAAACTCGAAACAGCCCCCGAACAGCCCCGTGGGTGGAACCAACACCTCCCACGGGACTAATGTAACTCGTAGTATCTGACCCCAGAGCCGCGGGACTCCCGGTTTGAGAATTCGACGATAATTTGCATATTTCTAGACTTAGGCTTAAAAACATGGCGTTAGAGGGTGAAAACTCAAAACAGCCCTCAAACGGCCCCGTGGGTGGCACCAACACCTCCCACGGGATCAAAGTAACTCATAGGAACTGACCCCAGAGCCACGGGACTCCCGACTTGAGAATTCGACGATAATTTGCCTATTTCTAGACTTAGGCTTAAAAACATGGCATTTGGGGGTGAAAATTCAAAACAGCCCCCGAACGTCCCCGTGGGTGGAACCAACACCTCCCGCTCGACCAATGTAACTCGTAGGAAATGAGCCCGCAGCCGCGGGACTCCCGGTTTGAGAATACTATGATAATTTGCATATTTTTAGACTTAGGCTTAAAAACATGGCGTTAGAGGGTGAGAACTCGAAACAGCCCTCTAAAGGCACCGTGGGTGGCACCAACACCTCCTACGGGACCAATGTAACTTGTTGGAACTGACACCACAGCCGCGGGTCTCCCAGTTTGAGAATACGACGGTAATTTTCATATTTCTAGACTTAGGTTTAAAAACATGGCGTTTAAGGGTGAAAACTCGAAACAGCCCCCGAACGGCCCCGTAGGTGGAACCAACACCTCCAACGGGACCAATGTAACTCGTAGGAATAGACCCTAGAGCCGTGGAACTCTCTATTTCTGAATTCGATGATGATTTCCATATTTTTATACTTAGGCTTAAAAACATGGCGTTAGAGGGTGAAAACTCAAAATAGCCATCTAACGGCCCTGTGGGTGGCACCAACACCTCCCACGGGACCAATGTAACTCGTAGGAACTGACCCCGCAGTCGCGGGACTCCCGGTTTGACAATACGATGATAATTTGCATATTTGTAGACTTAGGCTTAAAAACATGGCGTTAGAAGGTGAGAACTAGAAACAGCCCCCGAACATCCCCGTGGGTGGCACCAACACCTCCCACGGGACCAAAGTAACTCGTAGGAACTGACCCCGCATCCGCGGGACTCCCGGTTTGAGAATACGATGGTAATTTGTATATTTCTAAACTTAAGAAAAACATGGCGTTTGAGGGTGAAAACTCGAAATAGCCCCGGAACGGCCCCGTGGTTGGCACCAACGCCTCCCACGGGACCAATGTAACTCGTAGGAACTGACCCCGCAGCCGCGGGACTCCCGGTTTGAGAATACAATGATAATTTTCAGATTTTTAAACTTAGGCTTAAAAACATGGCGTTAGAGGGTGAGAACTCGAAACAACCCTCTAAAGGTACCCTGGGTGGCACCAACACCTCCCCCGGGACGTTTGTAACTTGTAGGAACTGATCCCACAGCCGCGGGTCTCCCGATTTGAGAATACGATAGTAATTTGTATATTTCTAGACTTAGGATTAAAAATATGGCGTTTGAGGGTGAAAACTCGAAAAAACCCCCCAACGGCCCCGTGGGTGGGCCCAACACCTCCCACGGGACCAATGTTACTCGTAGGAACTGACCCCAGAGCCGCGGGACTCCCGGTTTAAGAATTCGACGATAATTTGCATATTTCTAGACTTAGGCATAAAAACATGGCGTTTGAGGGTGAAAACTCGAAACATCCCCCGAACGGCCCCTTGGGTGGAACCAACACCTCCCATGGGACCAACGTAACTCGTAGGAACTGATCCCAGAGCCGCGGGACTTTCGGTTTTATAATTCGACGATAATTTGCATATTTCTAGACTTAGGCTTAAAAACATGGCGTTAGAGGGTGGAAACTCGAAATAGCCCTCAAACGGCCCCGTGGGTGGCACCAACACCTCCCACGGGACCAATGTAACTCGTAGGAACTGACCCCAGAGCCGCGGGATTCCTGGTTTGAGAATTCAACGATAATTTGCATATTTCTAGACATAGGCATAAAAACATGGCGTTTGAGGGTGAAGACTCAAAATAGCCCCCGAACGGCCCTGTGGGTGGCACCAACTCCTCCCACGGGACCAATGTAACTTGTAGGAACTAACCCCACAGCCGCGGGTCTACCGGTTTGAGAATACGACGATAATTTGCCTATTTCTAGACTTAGGCTTAAAAACATGGCGTTAGAGGATGAAAACTCGAAACAACCCTCTAACGGCCCCGTGGGTGGCACCAACACCTACCACGGGACCAATCTAACTCGTAGGAACTAACCCTGCAGCTGCGGGACTGCCGGTTTGAGAATACGACGATAATTTGCATATTTGTATACTTAGGCTTAAAGACATGGCATTAGAGGGGGAGAACTAGAAACAACCCCTGAACGTCCCCGTGGGTGGAAATAACACCTCCCACGGGACTAATATAACTCGTAGGAACTGACCCCGCAGACGTGGGACTCCCAGTTTGAGAATACGACGGTTGTTTGCATATTTCTAGACTTAAGTAAAACATGGCGTTTGAGGGTGAAAACTTGAAATAGCCCCCGAATGGCCCCGTGGGTGGCACCAACACCTCCCCCGGGACCAATGAAACTCGTAGGAACTGACCCCGTAGCCGCGAGACTCCCGGTTTGAGAATATGATGATAATTTCATATTTTTATACTTAGGCTTAAAAACATGGCGTTAGAGGGTGAGAACTCGAAAAAGCCCTCTAACGGCACCGGCGGTGGCACCAATATCTCCCACGGGACCAATGTAACTTGTAGGAACTGACCCCACAGCCGCGGGTCTCCGGGTTTGAGAATGCGACGATAATTTTTATATTTCTAGACTTAGGCTTAAAAACACGGCGTTTGAGGGTTAAAACTCGAAACATCCCCCGAACGGCCTCGTGGGTGGAACCAACACCTCCCACGGGACCGATGTAACTTGTAGGAACTGACCCCATTACCGCGGGTCTCCCGGTTTGAGAATACGACGGTAATTTGCATATTTTTAGACTTAAGCAAAACATGGCGTTTGGGAGTTAAAACTCGAAATAGCCTCCGAACGGCCCCGTGGGTGGAACCAACACCTCCCTCGTGACTAATATAAATTATAGGAACTGGCCCCAGAGCCGCGGGACTCCCGGTTTGAGAATTCGACGATAATTTGCATATTTCTAGACTTAGGCTTAAAAACATGGCGTTTGAGGGTGAAAACTCGAAACAGCCCCCTAACGGCCAAGTGGGTGGAACCAACACCTCCCACGGGACCAATGTAACTCGTAGTAACTGACCCTAGAGCCGCGGGACTCCCGGTTTGAGAATTCGACGATAATTTGCATATTTCTAGACTTAGGCTTAAAAACATGGCGTTAGAGGGTGAAAACTCAAAACAGCCCTCTAACGGCCCCGTGGGTGGCACCAACACCTCCCACGGGACCAAAGTAACTCGTAGGAACTGACCCCAGAGCCACGGGACTCCCAATTTGAGAATTCGACGATAATTTGCCTATTTCTAGACTTAGGCTTAACAACATGGCGTTTGGGGGTGAAAATTCAAAACAGTCCCCGAACGTCCCCGTGGGTGGAACCAACACCTCCCACTGGACCAATGTAACTCGTAGGAAATGACCCCGCTGCCGTCGGACTCCCGGTTTGAGAATACGACGATAATTTGCATATTTTTAGACTTAGGCTTAAAAACATGGAGTTAGAGGGTGAGAACTCGAAACAACCCTCTAAAGGCACCATGGGTGGCACCAACACCTCCTACGGGACCAATGTAACTTGTTGGAAATGACACCACAGCCGCGGGTCTCCCAGTTTGAGAATACGACGCTAATTTTCATATTTCTAGACTTAGGCTTAAAAACATGGCGTTTGAGGGTGAAAACTCGAAACAGCCCCCCAACAGTCCCGTGGGTGGAACCAACACCTCCAACGGGACCAATGTAACTCGTAGGAATAAACCCTAGAGCCGCGGGACTCTCGATTTGAGAATTCGATGAGAATTTCCATATTTCTATACTTAGGCTTAAAAACATGGCGTTAGAGGGTGAAAACTCAAAATAACCATCTAACGGCCCCGTGGGTGGCACCAACACCTCCCACGGGACCAATGTAACTCGTAAGAACTGACCCCGCAGTCGCGGGACTCCCGGTTTGAGAATACGACGATAATTCGCATATTTGTAGACTTAGGCTTAAAAACATGGCGTTAGAAGGTGAGAACTAGAAACAGCACCCGAATGTCCCCGTGGGTGGCACCAACACCTCCCACGGGACCAAAGTAACTCGTAGGAACTGACCCCGCATCCGCGGGACTCCCGGTTTGAGAATACGATGGTAATTTGTATATTTCTAGACTTAAGAAAAACATGGCGTTTAAGGGTGAAAACTCGAAATAGCAGCCGAACGGCCCCGTGGTTGGCACCATCGCCTCCCACGGGACCAATGTAACTCGTAGGAACTGACCCCGCAGCTGCGGGACTCCCGGTTTGAGAATACGACGATAATTTTCTGATTTTTAGACTTAGGCTTAAAAACATGGCGCTAGAGGGTGAGAACTCGAAACAACCCTCTAAAGGTACCCTGGGTGCCACCAACACCTCCCCCGGGACCAATGTAACTTGTAGGAACTGATCCCACAGCCGCGGGTCTCCCGATTTGAGAATATGACAGTAATTTGTATATTTCTAGACTTAGGCTTTAAAATATGGCATTTGAGGGTGAAAACTAGAAAAAGCCCCCCAACGGCCCCGTGGGTGGGACCAACACCTCCCACCGGACCAATGTTACTCGTAGGAACTGACCCCAGAGCCGCGGGACTCCCGATTTAAGAATTTGACGATAATTTGAATATTTCTAGACTTAGGCATAAAAACATGGCGTTTGAGGGTGAAAACTCGAAACATCCCCCAAAAGGCCCCTTGGGTGGAACAAACACCTCCCATGGGACCAATGTAACTCGTAGGAACTGATCCCAGAGCCGCGGGACTTTCTGTTTTAGAATTCGACGATAATTTGCATATTTCTAGACTTAGGCTTAAAAACATGGCGTTAGAGGGTGGAAAATCGAAACAGCCCTCTAACGGCCCCGTGGGTGGCACCAACACCTCCCACGGGACCAATGTAACTCGTAGGAACTGACCCCTGAGCCGCGGGACTCCCGGTTTGAGAATTCAACGATAATTTGCATATTTCTAGACATAGGCATAAAAACATGGCGTTTGAGGGTGAAGACTCAAAACAGCCCCCGAACGGCCCCGTGGGTGGCACCAACACCTCCCACGGGACCAATGTAACTCGAAGGAACTGACCCCACAGCCGCGGGTACCCCGGTTTGAGAATACGACGATAATTTGCATATTTGTAGAGTTAGGTTTAAAAACATGGCGTTAGAGGGAGAAAACTCGAAACAGCCCTCTAACGGCCCTGTGGGTGGCACCAACACCTTGTACGGGACCAATGTGACTCGTAGGAACTGACCCCGCAGTCGCGGGACTTCCGGTTTGAGAATACTAGGATAATTCGCATATTTATAGACTTAGGCTTAAAGACAAGGCATTAGAGGGGGAGAACTAGAAACAACCACTTAACATCCCCGTGGGTGGCACTAAGACCTCCCACGGGACTAATATAACTCGTAGGAACTGAACCCGCAGCCGTGGGACTCCAAGTTTGAAAATACGACAGTAATTTGCATATATCTAGACTTAAGAAAAACATGGCGTTTGAGGGTGAAAACTCGAAATAGCCCCCGAATGGACCCGTGGGTGGCACCAACACCTCCCACGGGACCAATGAAACTCGTAGGAACTGACCCCGCAGTCACGGGACTCCCGGTTTGAGAATAGGACGACAATTTCATATTTTTAGACTTAGGCTTAAAAACATGGCGTTAGAGTGTGAGAACTCGAAACAGCCGTCTAACGGCACCGGGGGTGGCACAAACACCTCCCACGGGACCAATGTAACTTGTAGGAACTGACCCCACAGCCGTGGGTCTCCCGATTTGAGAATACGACGGTAATTTGAATATTTCTAGACTTAGGCTTGAAAACATGGCTTTTGAGGGTGAAAACTCGAAACATCCCATGAAAGGCCCCGTGGGTGGAACCAACACCTCCCTCGGGACCAATGTAACTCGTAGGAACTGACCCCAGAGCCGCGGGACTCCCGGTTAGATAATTCGATGATAATTTTCATATTTCTAGACTTAGGCTTAAAAACATGGCATTTGAGGGTGAAAACTCGAAATAGCCCCCGAACGGCCCCGTGGTTGGAACCAACACCTCCCACCGGACCAATGTAACTCGTAGGAAATGACCCTGCAGCCGCGGGTACCCCGGTTTGAGAATACGACGATAATTTGCATATTTCTAGACTTAGGCTTAAAAACATGGCGTTAGAGGGAGAAAACTCGAAACAGCCCTCGAACGGCCCCGTGGGTGGCACCAACACCTAGCACGGGACCAATGTGACTCGTAGGAACTGACCCCGCAGTCGCGGGACTTCGGTTTTAGAATACGACGATAATTTGCATATTTGTAGACTTAGGCTTAAAGACAAGGCATTAAAGGGGGGAGAACTAGAAACAACCACTGAACGTCCCCGTGGGTGGCAATAACACCTCCCACGGGACTAATATAACTCGTAGGAACTGACCCCGCAGTCGTGGGACTCCCAGTTTGAGAATACGACGGTAATTTGCATATATCTAGACTTAAGAAAAACATGGCGTTTGAGGGTGAAAACTCGAAATAGCCCCCGAATGGACCCGTGGGTGGCACCAACACCTCCGACGGGACCAATGAAACTCGTAGGAACTGACCCCGCTGCCACGGGACTCCCGGTTTGAGAATACGATGACAATTTCATATTTTTAGACTTAGGCCTAAAAACATGGCGTTAGAGTGTGAGAACTCGAAACAGCCCTCTAACGGCACCGGGGGTGGCACAAACACCTCCCACGGGACCAATGTAACTTGTAGGAACTGACCCCACAGCCGTGGGTCTACCGATTTGAGAATACGACGGTAATTTGTATATTTCTAGACTTAGGCTTGAAAACGTGGCGTTTGAGGATGAAAACTCGAAACATCCCCTGAACGGCCCCGTGGGTGGAACCAACACCTCCCTCGGGACCAATGTAACTCGTAGGAACTGACCCCCTGAGCTGCGGGACTCCCGGTTTGAGAATTCGACGATAATTTGCATATTTCTAGACTTAGACTTAAAAATAAGGTGTTAGAGGGTGAAAACTCGAAACAGCCCTCTAACGGCCTCGTGTGTGGCACCAATACCTCCCACGGGACCAATGTAACTCGTAGGAACTGACCCCAGAGCCGCGGGACTCCCGGTTTAAGAATTCGACGATAATTTGCATATTTCTAGACTTAGGCATAAAAACATGACGTTTGAGGGTGAAAACTCGAAACATCGCCCGAACGGCCCCTTAGGTGGAACCAACACCTCCCATGGGACCAATGTAACTCGTAGGAACTGATCCCAGAGCCGCGGGACTTTCGGTTTTAGAATTTGACGATAATTTGCATATTTTTAGACTTAGGCTTAAAAACATGGCGTTAGAGGGTGGAAACTCGAAACAGCCCTCTAACGGCCCCGTGGGTGGCACCAACACCTCCCACGAGACCAATGTAACTCGTAGGAACTAACCCCAGAGCCGCGGGACTCCCGGTTTGAGAATTCAACGATAATTTACATATTTCTAGACATAGGTATAAAAACATGGCGTTTGAGGGTGAAGACTCAAAACAGCCCCCGAACGGCCCCGTGGGTGGCACCAACACCTCCCACGGGACCAATGTAACTGGAACGAACTGACCCCACAGCCGCGGGTACTCCGGTTTGAGAATACGACGATAATTTGCATATTTCTAGACTTAGGCTTAAAAACATGGCGTTAGAGGGAGAAAACTCGAAACAGCCCTCTAACGGCCCCGTGGGTGGCACCAACACCTAGCACGGCACCAATGTGACTCGTAGGAACTGACCCCGCAGTCGCGGGACTTCTGCTTTGAGAATACGACGATAATTTGCATATTTGTAGACTTAGGCTTAAAGACAAGGCATTACAGGCGGAGAACTAGAAACAACCACTGAACGTCCCCGTGGGTGGCAATAACACCTCCCACGGGACTAATATAACTCGTAGGAACTGACCCCGCAGCCGTGGGACTCCAAGTTTGATAATACGACAATAATTTGCATATATCTAGACTTAAGGAAAATATGGCGTTTGAGTGTGAAAACTCGAAATAGCCACTGAATGGACCCATGGGTGGCACCAACACCTCCCATGGGACCAATGAAACTCGTAGGAACTGACCCCGCAGCCACGGGACTCCCGGTTTGAGAATACGACGACAATTTCATATTTTTAGACTTAGGCTTAAAAACATGGCGTTAGAGTATGAAAACTCAAAACAGCCCTATAACGGCACCGGGGGTGGCACAAACACCTCCCACGGGACCAATGTAACTTGTAGGAACTGACCCCACAACCGTGGGTCTCCCGATTTGAGAATACGACGGTAATTTGTATATTTCTAGACTTAGGCTTGAAAACATGGCGTTTGAGGGTGAAAACTCGAAACATCCCCTGAACGGCCCGGTGGGTGGAACCAACACCTCCTTCGGGACCAATGTAACTCGTAGGAACTGACCCCCTGAGCTGCGGGACTCCCGGTTTGAGAATTCGATGATAATTTGCATATTTCTAGACTTAGGCTTAAAAACAAGGTGTTAGAGGGTGAAAACTCGAAACATCCCTCTAACGGCCCCTTGGGTGGCATCAATACCTCCCACGGGACCAATGTAAATCGTAGGAACTGACCCCAGAGCCGCGGGACTCCCGGTTTAAGAATTCGACGATAATTTGCATATTTCTAGACTTAGGCATAAAAATATGGCGTTTGAGGGTGAAAACTCGAAACATCCCCCGAACGGCCCCTTGGGTGGAACCAACACCTCCCATGGGACCAATGTAACTCGTAGGAACTAATCCCAGAGCCGCGGGACTTTCGGTTTTAGAATTCGACGATAATTTGTATATTTCTAGACTTAGGCTTAAAAACATGGCGTTAGAGGGAGGAAACTCGAAACAACCCTCTAACGGCCCCGTGGGTGGCACCAACACCTCCCACGGGACCAATGTAACTCGTAGGAACTGACCCCAGAGCCGCGGGACTCCCGGTTTGAGAATTCAACGATATTTTGCATATTTCTAGACATAGGCATAAAAACATGGCGTTTTAGGGTGAAGACTCAAAACAGCCCCCGAACGGCCCCGTGGGTGGCACCAACACCTCCCACGGGACCAATGTAACTCGTAGGAACTGACCCCACAGCCGCGGGTACCCCGGTTTGAGAATACGACGATAATTTGCATATTTCTAGACTTAGGCTTAAAAACATGGCGTTAGAGGGAGAAAACTCGAAACAGCCCTCTAACGGCCCCGTGGGTGGTACAAACACCTAGCACGGGACCAATGTGACTCGTAGGAAGTGACCCCGCAGTCGCGGGATTTCCGGTTTGAGAATACGACGATAATTTGCATATTTGTAGACTTAGGCTTAAAGACAAGGCATTAGAGGTGGGAGAACTAGAAACAACCACTGAACGTCCCCGTGGGTGGCAATAACACCTCCCACGGGACTAATATAACTCGTAGGAACTAACCCCGCAGTCGTGGGACTCCCAGTTTGAGAATACGACGGTAATTTGCATATATCTAGACTTAAGAAAAACATGGCGTTTGAGGGTGAAAACTCGAAATAGCCCCCGAATGGACCCGTGGGTGGCACCAACACCTCCCACGGGACCAATGAAACTCATAGGAACTGACCCCGCAGCCATGGGACTCCCGGTTTGAGAATACGATGACAATTTCATATTTTTAGACTTAGGCTTAAAAACATGGCGTTAGAGTGTGAGAACTCGAAACAACCCTCTAACGGCACCGGGGGTGGCACAAACACCTCCCACGGGACCAATGTAACTTGTAGGAACTGACCCCACAGCCGTGGGTCTCCCGATTTGAGAATACGACGGTAATTTATATATTTCTAGACTTAGGCTTGAAAACATGGCGTTTGAGGGTGAAAACTCGAAACATCCCCTGAACGGCCCCGTGGGTGGAACCAACACCTCCCTCGGGACCAATGTAACTCGTAGGAACTGACCCCCTGAGCTGTGGGACTCCCGGTTTGAGAATTCGACGATAATTTGCATATTTTTAGACTTAGGCTTAAAAACAAGGTGTTAGAGGGTGAAAACTCGAAACAGCCCTCTAACGGCCCCGTGGGTGGCACCAATACCTCCCACGGGACCAATGTAACTCATAGGAACTAACCCCGCTATCGCGGGACTTCCAGTTTGAGAATACGATGATAATTTGCATATTTGAAGACTTAGCTTACAAACATGGCGTTAGAGGGTGAGAACTAGAAACAGCCCCCGAACGTCCCTGTGGGTGGCACCAACACCTCCCACGGGACCCATGTAACTCGTAGGAACTGACCCCGCAATCAAGGGACTCCCGGTTTGAGAATTCGACGGTAATTTGCATATTTCTAGAATTAAGCAAAACATGGCGTTTGAGGGTGAGAACTCGAAACAACCCTCTAACGGCACCGAGGGTGGCACCAACACCTCCCACGGGACCAATGTAACTCGTAGGAACTGACCCCACAGCCGCGGTTCTCCCGATTTGAGAATATGACGGTAATTGCATATTTCTAGACTTAAGCTTAAAAACATGACGTTAGAGGGTGAAAACTCGAAACAGCCCCCGAACGGCCCCGTGGGTGGCACCAACACCTCCCACGGGACGAATATAACTCGTAGGAACTGACCCCGCTGCCGTGGGACTCCCGGTTTGAGAATTCGACGATAATTTGCATATTTGTAGACTTAGGCTTAAAAACATGGCGTTAGAGGGAGAGAACTCGAAACAGCCCTCTGACGGCTCCGTGGGTGGCACCAACACCTCCCACGGGACCAATGTAACTTTAAGAACTGATCCCACAACTGCGGGTCTCCCGGTTTGAGAATACGACGGTAATTTGCATATTTTTAGACATAAGCAAAACATGGCGTGTGAGGGTGGAAACTCGAAATTGCCTCCGAACGGCCCCGTGGGTGGAACCAACACCTTCCACGGGACTAATATAAATCGTAGGAACTCACTCGAAAGCCACGGGACTCCCGGTTTGATAATTCGACGATAATTTGCATATTTCTAGATTTAGGCTTAAAAACATGGCGTTTGAGGGTGAAAACTCGAAACATCCCTCGAACGACCCCTTGGGTGGAACCAACACCTCCCATGGGACCAATGTAACTCGTAGGAACTGACCCCAGAGCCGCGGGACTCCCGATTTTAGAATTCGACGATAATTTGCATATTTCTAGACTTATGCTTAAAAACATGGCGTTTGAGGGTGAAAACTCGAAACATCCCCCGAACGGCCCCATGGGTGGAACCAACACCTCCCATGGGACCAATGAAACTCGTAGGAACTGATCCGAGAGCCGCGGGATTTTCGATTTTAGAATTCGACGATAATTTGCATATTTCTAGACTTAGGCTTAAAAACATGGTGTTAGAGGGCGGAAAATTGAAACAACCCTCTAACGGCCCCGTGGGTGGCACAAACACCTCCCACGGGACCAATGTAACTTGTAGGAACTGACCCCACAGCCGTGGGTCTCCTGGTTTGAGAATACGACGGTAATTTGTATATTTCTAGACTTAGGCTTGAAAACATGGCGTTTGAGGGTGAAAACTTGAAACATCCCCCAAACGGCCCCGTGGGTGGAACCAACACCACCCTCGGGACCAATGTAACTCGTAGGAACTTACCCCCTGAGCCGCGGGACTCCCGGTTTGAGAATTCGATGATAATTTGCATATTTCTAGACTTAGGCTTAAAAACATGGTGTTAGAGGGTGAAAACTCGAAACAGCCCTCTAACGGCCCCGTGGGTGGCACCAATACCTCCCACGGGACCAATGTAACTCGTAGGAACTAACCCCGCAGCCGTGGGACTTCCGGTTTGAGAATACGATGATAATTTGCATATTTGTAGACTTAGGGTTAAAAACATGGCGTTAGAGGGTGAGAACTAGAAACAACCCCCGAACGTCCCTGTGGGTGTCACCAACACCTCCCACGGGACCAATGTAACTCGTAGGAACTGACCCCGCAACCAAGGGACTCCATGTTTTAGAGTATGACGGTAATTTGCATATTTCTAGACTTAAGCAAAACATGGCGTTTGAGGGTGAGAACTCGAAACAGCCCTCTAAGGGCACCGAGGGTGGCACCAACACCTCACACGGGACCAATGTAACTCGAAGGAACTGACCCCACAGCCGCGGGTCTCCCGGTTTGAGAATATGACGGTAATTGCATATTTCTAGACTTAAGCTTAAAAACATGACGTTAGAGGGTGAAAACTCGAAACTGCCCCCGAACGGCCCCATGGGTGGCATCAACACCTCCCACGGGACCAATATAACTCGTAGGAACTGACCCCGCTGCCGTGGGACTCCCGGTTTGAAAATGCGACGATAATTTGAATATTTTTAGACTTAGGCTTAAAAACATGGCGTTAGAGGGAGAGAACTCGAAACAGCCCTCTGACGGCTCCGTGGGTGGCACCAACACCTCCCACGGTACCAATGTAACTTTAAGAACTGACCCCACAGCCGCGGGTCTCCCGGTTTGAGAATACGACGGTAATTTGCATATTTTTAGACATAAGCAAAACATGGCGTTTGAGGGTGGAAACTCGAAATTGCCTCCGAACGGCCCCGTGGGTGGAACCAATACCTCCCACGGGACTAATATAAATTGTAGGAACTAACTCCAGAGCCACGGGACTCCCGGTTTGATGATTCGACGATAATTTGCATATTTCTAGACTTAGGCTTAAAAACATGGAATTTGATGGTGAAAACTCGAAACAGCCCCCGAACAGCCCCGTGGGTGGAGCCAACACCTCCCACGGGACCAATGTAACTCGTAGTAACTGACCCCAGAGTCGCGGGACTCCCGGTTTGAGAATTCGACGATAATTTGGATATTTCTAGACATAGGCTTAAAAATATGTCGTTTGAGGGTGAAAACTAGAAACAACCACCCAACGGCCCCGTGGGTGGGACCAACACCTCCCACGGGACCAATGTAACTCGTAGGAACTGACCCCAGAGCCGCGGGTCTCTCGGTTTGATAATTCGACGATAATTTGCATATTTCTAGACTTAGGCTTTAAAAGATGGCGTTAGAGGGTGAGAACTCGAAACAACCCTCAAACGGCACCGGGGGTGGCACCAACACCTCCCACGGGACCAATGTAACTTGTAGGAACTGACCCCACAGCCGCGGGTCCCCCGGTTTGAGAATACGACGGTAATTTGTATATTTCTAGACTTAGGCTTAAAAACACGACATTTGAGGGTGAAAACTCGAAACATCACCCGAACGGCCCCGTGGGTGGAACCAACACCTCCCACGGGACCAATGTAACTCGTACGAAAAGACCTCCTGAGCCGCGGGACTCCCTGTTTGATAATTCGACAATAATTTGCATATTTCTATACTTAGGCTTAAAAATATGGTGTTAGAGGGTGAAAACTCGAAACAACCCTCAAACGTCCCCGTGGGTGGCACCAACACCTCCCACGGGACCAATGTAACTCGTAGGAACTAACCCCGCAGCCGCGGGACTTCCAATTTTATAATACGATGGTAATTTTCATATTTGTAGACTTAGGCTTAAAAACATGGCGTTAGAGGGTGAGAACTAGAAACATCCCCCGAACGTCCCTGTGGGTGGCACTAACACCTACCACGGGACCAATGTAACTCGTAGGAACTGACCCCGCAACCGCGGGACTCCCGATTTTAGAAGACGAAGGTAATTTGCATATTTCTAGACTTAAGCAAAACATGTCGTTTGAGGGTGAGAACTCGAAACTGCCCTCTAACGGCACCGAGGGTGGCACCAACACCTCCCACGGGACCAATGTAACTCGTAGGAACTGACCCCATAGCCGCGGGTCTCCCGGTTTGAGAATATGTTGGTAAAATTCCATATTTCTAGGCTTAGGCTTAAAAACATGATGTTAGAGGGTGAAAACTCAAAACACCCCCCGAACGGCCCCCTGGGTGGAACCAAAACCTCCCACGGGACCAATATAACTCGTAGGAACTGACCCCGCAGCCGTGGGACTCCAGGTTTGACAATTCGACGATAATTTGCATATTTTTAGACTTAGGCTTAAAAACATGGCGTTAGAGGGAGAGAACTCGAAACAACCCTCTAATGGCACCGTGGGTGGCACCAACACCTCCCACGAGTCCAATGTAACTTGTAAGAACTGGCCCCATAGCCGCGGGTCTCCCGGTTTGAGAATACGACGGTAATTTGCTTATTTTTAGACTTAAGCAAAACATGGCGTTTGAGGGTGAAAACTCAAAATAGCCTCCCAACGACCCCGTGGGTGGAACCAACACCTCCCACGGGACTAATATAAATCGTAGGAACTGACCGCAGAGCCGCGGGATTCCCGGTTTGAGAATTCGACGATAATTTACATATTTCTAGACTTAGGCTTAAAAACATGGCTTTTGAGGGTGAAAACTCGAAACAGCCCCCGAACGGCCCCGTGGGTGGAACCAACACCTCCCACGGGACCAATGTAACTCGTATTAATTGACCCCAGAGCCGCGGAACTCCCGATTTGAGAATTCGACGATAATTTGTTTATTTCTAGACTTAGGCTTAAAAATATGGCGTTTTGGGGGTGAAAACTCGAAACAGCCCCCGAACGTCCCCGTGGGTGGAACCAACACCTCCCACGGGACCAATGAAACTCGTAGGAACTGACCCCGCTGCCACGGGACTCCCGGTTTGAGAATACGACGACAATTTCATATTTTTAGACTTAGGCTTAAAAACATGGCGTTAGAGTGTGAGAACTCGAAACAGCCCTCTAACGGCACCGGGGGTGGCACAAACACCTCCCACGGGACCAATGTAACTTGTAGGAACTGACCCCACAGCCGTGGGTCTCCTGGTTTGAGAATACGACGGTAATTTGTATATTTCTAGACTTAGGCTTGAAAACATGGCGTTTGAGGGTGAAAACTCGAAACATCCCCCGAACGGCCCCGTGGGTGGAACCAACACCTCCCTCGGGACCAATGTAACTCGTAGGAACTTACCCCCTGAGCCGCGGAACTCCCGGTTTGAGAATTCGACGATAATGTGCATATTTCTAGACTTAGGCTTAAAAACATGGTGTTAGAGGGTGAAAACTCGAAACAACCCTCTTACGGCTCCGTGGGTGGCACCAATACCTCCCACGGGACCAATATAACTCGTAGGAACTAACCCCGCAGCCGCGGGACTTCCCGTTTGAGAATACGATGATAATTTGCATATTTGTAGACTTAGGCTTAAAAACATGGCGTTAGAGGGTGAGAACTAGAAACAACCCCCGAACGTCCCCGTGGGTGGAACCAACACCTCCCACGGGACCAATGAAACTCATAGGAACTGACCCCGCTGCCACGGGACTCCCGGTTTGAGAATACGACGACAATTTCATATTTTTAGACTTAGGCTTAAAAACATGGCGTTAGAGTGTGAGAACTCGAAACAGCCCTCTAACGGCACCGGGGGTGGCACAAACACCTCCCACGGGACCAATGTAACTTGTAGGAACTGACCCCACAGCCGTGGGTCTCCTGGTTTGAGAATACGACGGTAATTTGTATATTTCTAGACTTAGGCTTGAAAACATGTCGTTTGAGGGTGAAAACTCGAAACATCCCCCGAACGGCCCCGTGGGTGGAACCAACAACTCCCTCGGGACCAATGTAACTCGTAGGAACTTACCCCCTGAGCCGCGGAACTCCCGGTTTGAGAATTTGATGATAATGTGCATATTTCTAGACTTAGGCTTAAAAACATGGTGTTAGAGGGTGAAAACTCGAAACAGCCCTCTTACGGCCCCGTGGGTGGCACCAATACCTCCCACGGGACCAATGTAACTCGTAGGAACTAACCCCGCAGCCGCGGGACTTCCGGTTTGAGAATACGATGATAATTTGCATATTTGTAGACTTAGGCTTAAAAACATGGCGTTAGAGGGTGAGAACTAGAAACAACCCTCGAACATCCCTGTGGGTGGCACCAACACCTCCCACGGGACCAATGTAACTCGTAGGAACTGACCCCGCAACCAAGGGACTCCAGGTTTGAGAGTACAACGGTAATTTGCATATTTCTAGACTTAAGCAAAACATGGCGTTTGAGGGTGAGAACTCGAAACATCCCTCTAAGGAAACCGAGGGTGGCACCAACACCTCCCACGGGACCCATGTAACTTGTAGGAACTGACCCCACAGCCGCGTGTCTCCCGGTTTGAGAATATGACGGTAATTGCATATTTCTAGAGTTAAGCTTAAAATCATGACGTTAGAGGGTGAAAACTCGAAACAACCCCCGAACGGCCCCGTGGGTGGCATCAACACCTCCCACGGGACCAATATAACTCGTAGGAACTGACCCCGCTGCCGTGGGACTCCCGGTTTAAAAATGCAACGATAATTTGAATATATTTAGACTTAGGCTTAAAAACATGGCGTTAGAGGGAGAGAACTCGAAACAGCCCTCTGACGGCTCCGTGGGTGGAACCAACACCTCCCACGGTACCAATGTAACTTTAAGAACTGACCCCACAGCCGCGGGTCTCCCGGTTTGAGAATACGACGGTAATTTGCATATTTTTAGACATAAGCAAAACATGGCGTTTGAGGGTGGAAACTCGAAATTGCCTCCGAACGGCCCCGTGGGTGGAACCAACACCTCCCACGGGACTAATATAAATTGTAGGAACTGATTCCAGAGCCACGGGACTCCCGGTTTGATGATTCGACGATAATTTGCATATTTCTAGACTTAGGCTTATAAACATGGCATTTGATGGTGAAAACTCAAAACAGCCCCCGAACAGCCCCGTGGGTGGAGCCAACACCTCCCACGGGACCAATGTAACTCGTAGTAACTGACCCCAGAGCCGCGGGACTCCCGGTTTGAGAATTCGACGATAATTTGCATATTTCTAGACATAGGCTTAAAAATATGGCGTTTGAGGGTGAAAACTAGAAACAACCACCCAACGGCCCCGTGGGTGGGACCAACACCTCCCACGGGACCAATGTAACTCGTAGGAACTGACCCCAGAGCCGCGGGTCTCCCGATTTGGTAATTCGACGATAATTTGCATATTTCTAGACTTAGGCTTTAAAAGATGGCATTAGAGGGTGAGAACTCGAAACAACCCTCAAACGGCACCGGGGGTGGCACCAACACCTCCCACGGGACCAATGTAACTTGTAGGAACTGACCCCACAGCCGCGGGTCTCCCGGTTTGAGAATACGACGGTAATTTGTATATTCTAGACTTAGGCTTAAAAACACGGCGTTTGAGGGTGAAAACTCGAAACATCACCCGAACGGCCCCGTGGGTGGAACCAACACCTCCCACGGGACCAATGTAACTCGTACGAAAAGACCTCCCGAGCCGCGGGACTCCCGGTTTGAGAATTCGACAATAATTTGCATATTTCTAGACTTAGGCTTAAAAACATGGTGTTAGAGGGTGAAAACTCGAAACAGCCCTCAAACGGTCCCGTGGGTGGCACCAACACCTCCCACGGGACCAATGTAACTCGTAGGAACTAACCCCGCAGCCGCGGGACTTCCGGTTTTAGAATACGATGGTAATTTTCATATTTGTAGACTTAGGCTTAAAAATATGGCGTTAGAGGGTGAGAACTAGAAACATCCCCCGAACGTCCTTGTGGGTGGCACTAACACCTCCCACGGGACTAATGTAACTCGTAGGAACTGACCCTGCAACCGCGGGACTCTCGATTTTAGAAGACGAAGGTAATTTGCATATTTCTAGACTTAAGCAAAACATGGCGTTTGAGGGTGAGAACTCGAAACTTCCCTCTAACGGCACCGAGGGTGGCACCAACACCTCCCACGGGACCAATGTAACTCGTTGGAACTGACCCCATAGCCGCGAGTCTCCCGGTTTGAGAATATGTTGGTAAAATTCCATATTTCTAGGCTTAGGCTTAGAAACATGATGTTAGAGGGTGAAAACTCGAAACACCCCCCCGAACGGCCCCGTGGGTGGAACCAACACCTCCCACGGGACCAATATAACTCGTAGGAACTGACCTCGCAGCCGTGGGACTCCCGGTTTGACAATTCGACGATAATTTGCATATTTTTAGACTTAGGCTTAAAAACATGGCGTTAGAGGGAGAGAACTCGAAACAGCCCTCTAATGGCACCGTGGGTGGCACCAACACCTCCCACGAGTCCAATGTAACTTGTAAGAACTGGCCCCATAGCCGCGGGTCTCCCGGTTTGAGAATACGACGGGAATTTGCATATTTTTAGACTTAAGCAAAACATGGCGTTTGAGGGTGAAAACTCGAAATAGCCTCCCAACGACCCCGTGGGTGGAACCAACACCTCCCACGGGACTAATATAAATCGTAGGAACTGACCGCAGAGCTGCGGGATTCCCGGTTTGAGAATTCGACGATAATTTACATATTTCTAGACTTAGGCTTAAAAACATGGCGTTTGAGGGTGAAAACTCGAAACAACCCCCGAACGGCCCCGTGGGTGGAACCAACACCTCCCACGGGACCAATGTAACTCGTAGTAATTGACCCCAGAGCCGCGGGACTCCCGATTTGAGAATTCGACGATAATTTGTTTATTTCTAGACTTAGGCTTAAAAATATGGCGTTTTGGGGGTGAAAACTCGAAACAGCCCCCGAACGTCCCGGTGGGTGGAACCAACACCTCCCACGGGACCAATGTAACTCGTAGGAAATGACCCCGCAGCCGCGGGACTCCCGGTTTGAGAATACGACTGTAATTTGCATATTTTTAGACTTAGACTTAAAAACATGGTGTTAGAGGGTGAGAACTCGAAACAACCCTCTAAAGGAACCGTGGGTGGCACCAACACTTCCCACGGGACCAATTTAACTTGTTGGAACTAACCCCACAGCCGCGGGTCTCCCAGTTTGAGAATACGATGGTAATTTTCATATTTGTAGACTTAGGCTTAAAAACATGGCGATTGAGGGTGAAAACTCGAAACAGCCCCCGAACGTCCCCGTGGGTGGAACCAACACCTCTCACGGGACCAATGTAACTCGTAGGAACTGACCCCCTGAGCCGCGGGACTCCCGGTTTGAGAATTCGACGATAATGTGCATATTTCTAGACTTAGGGTTAAAAACATGGTGTTATCGGGTGAAAACTCGAAACAACCCTCTAAAGGCCCCGTGGGTGGCACCGACACCTCCCACGGAACCAATGTAACTCGTAGGAACTAACCCCTCAGCCGCGGGACTTTCGATTTGAGAATACGATGATAATTTGCATATTTGTAGACTTAGGCTTAAAAATATGGCGTTAGAGGGTGAGAACTAGAAACAGCCCCCGAACGACCCTGTGGGTGGCACCAACACCTCCCACGGGACCAATGTAACTCGTAGGAACTGACCCCGCAATCGCGGGACTCCCGGATTGAGAATACGACGGTAATTTGCATATTTATAGACTTAAGCAAAACATGGCGTTTGAGGGTGAGAACTCGAAACTGCCCTCTAACGGCACCGAGGGTGGCACCAACACCTCCCACGGGACCAATGTAACTCGTAGGAACTAACCGCACAGCCGCAGGTCTCCCGGTTTGAGAATATGACGGTAATTTCATATTTCTAGACTTAGACTTAAAAAATGACGTTAGAGGGTGAAAACTCGAAACAACCCCAAAACGGCCCCGTGGGTGGCACCAACACCTCCCACGGGACCAATATAACTCGTAGGAACTGACGTCGTAGCCGTGGGACTCCTGGTTTGACAATTCGATGATAATTTGCATATTTTTAGACTTAGGCTTAAAAACATGGCGTTAGAGGGAGAGAACTCGAAACAGCCCTCTAACGGCACCGTGGGTGGCACCAACACCTCCCACGGGACCAATGTAACTTGTAAGAACTGACCCCACAGCCGCGGGTCTCCCGGTTTGAGAATACGACGGTAATTTGCATATTTTTAGACCTAAGCAAAACATGGCGTTTGAGGGTGAAAACTGACCGCAGAGCCGCGGGACAAATATAAATCGTAGGAACTGACCGCAGAGCCGCGGGATTCCCGGTTTGAGAATTCGACGATAATTTACATATTTCTAGACTTAGGCTTAAAAACATGGCGTTTGAGGGTGAAAACTCGAAACAGCCCCCGAACGGCCCCATGGATGGAACCAACACCTCCCACGGGACCAATGTAACTCGTAGTAATTGACCCCAGAGCCGCGGGACTCCCGGTTTGAGAATTCGACGATAATTTTCATATTTCTAGACTTAGGCTTAAAAATATGGCGTTTTGGGGGTGAAAACTCGAAACAGCCCCCGAACGTCCCCGTGGGTGGAACCAACACCTCCCACGGGACCAATGTAACTCGTAGGAAATGACCCCGCAGCCGCGGGACTCTCGGTTTGAGAATACGACTGTAATTTGCATATTTTTCGACTTAGACTTAAAAACATGGTGTTAGAGGGTGAGACTCGAAGCAACCCGCTAATGGAACCGTGGGTGGCACCAACACCTCCCACGGGACCAATTTAACTTATTGGAACTGACCCCACAGCCGCAGGTTTCCCAGTTTGAGAATACGACGATAATTTTTATATTTCTAGACTTAGGCTTAAAAACATGGCGTTAGAGGGTGAGAACTCGAAACAGCCCTCTAAAGGTACCCAGGGTGGCACCAACACCTCCCACGGGACCAATGTAACTTGTAGGAACTGATCCCACAGTCGCGGGTCTCCCGATTTGAGAATACGACAATAATTTTTATATTTCTAGACTTAGGCTTAAAAATATGGCGTTTGAGGGTGAAAACTCGAAACAGCCCCCCAACGGCCCCGTGGGTGGGACCAACACCTCCCACGGGACCAATGTAACTCGTAGGAACTGACCCCAGATCCGCCGGACTCCCGATTTGAGAATTCGAAGATAATTTGCATATTTCTAGACTTAGGCTTAAAAACATGGCGTTTGAGGGTGAAAACTCGAAACATCCCCCGAACGGCCCCTTGGGTGGAACCAACACCTCCCACGGGTCCAATGTAACTCGTAGGAACTGACCCCAGAGCCGCGGGACTTCCGGTTTTAGAATTCGACGATAATTTGCATATTTCTAGACTTAGACTTAAAAATATGGCAGAGGGTGAAAACTCGAAACAACCCTCTAACGGCCCCGTGGGTGGCACCAACACCTCCCAAGGGACCAATGTAACTCGTAGGAACTGACCCCAGAGCCGCGGGACTCCCGGTTTGAGAATTCGACGATAATTTGCATATTTCTAGACTTAGGCATAAAAACATGGCGTTTGAGGGTGAAAACTCGAAATATCCCCCGAACGGCCCCGTGGGTGGCATCAACAACTCCCACAGGACCAATGTAACTCGTAGGAACTGAGCCCACAGCCGCGGGTCTCCCGGTTTGAGAATACGATGATAATTTGCATATTTCTAGACTTAGGCTTAAAAATATGGCGTTAGAGGGTGAGAACTCGAAAAAGCCCTCTAACGGCCCCGTGGGAGGCACCAACACCTCCCACGGGACCAATGTAACTCGTAGGAACTGACCCCGCAGCCGCGGGACTCCCGATTTGCGAATACGACGATAATTGGCATATTTGTAGACCTAGGCTTAAAAACATGGCGTTAGAGGGTGAGAACTCGTAATAGCCTTCTAACGGCACCGTGGGTGGCACCAACACCTCACACGGGACCAATGTAACTCGTAGGAACTGTCCTCGCAGCCACTACACCAAAATGGTCAAATTGTCACCTTTCAGCCGGCCAGCCTTGTCAAGGTCATTGACCGTGACAAGAAACACACGTTTTATGTCACGGTCATTGACCTTGACCCGACCGTGAAAACTAATTGTCACGGTCATTGTCCCTGACAAGGCCGTGACAAATTTACTTGTCACGGACGTGTCACGGTCATTGACCGTGACAATTCTTTAAATAATTGTCAAGGTCAATGACCGTGACACGACCGTGACAATGTTCGCAGCAAAAACCCTTTTCCCCTTCTTTTTTTCCTCCCGTCGTTCCCTCTCTCTCTCTCTCTCTTCCATTTATATATATGTGTATGTGTATGTGTATGTATGTGTATATGTATGTGTGTGTGCGTGTGTATATGTGTGTGCGTGTGGATATGTATGTGTATGTATATGTATGTGTATATGTGTGTGTGGTGGTGTGTGGTGGGGGAGGGGGTGGGGGAGGGGGCAGGGGGTGGGGGTGGGGTGGGGTGTATGTGTGTGTGTGTGGTGGTGTGTGGTGGGGGAGGGGGTGGTGGAGGGGGGCAGGGGGTGGGGTGTGGTGTGTGTGTGTGGTGGTGGTGGTGTGTGGTGGGGGAGGGGGTGGTGGAGGGGGGCAGGGGGTGGGGTGGGGTGTGTGTGTGTGTGTGTGGCGGGGGGAGGGGGGTGGGGGTGGGGCACCCATTTAATAAGTCTTTAAATATTTGGAAAAAACATAATATTACAAAATTGAAACGAAATGGTATTGACGGAACTTACACATACGTTATGTACTGTGCTCTTACGTTGAAAATTATTAGATAGAAAAAGAAAAATATAAATTGAGATAACCTTAGAATCTAATTAGGCTAAAAATATAATGGCATCAACTAACATATATACACAACACTAAAAGTAGACATCAATTTTATAAATAATTGATAATAGTTGGATAATAATTGGATAATAAACATCAGGAGGGGGTGTGTGTGGCGGGGGGAGGGGGGCAGGGGGCGGGGGTGGGGCACCCATTTAATAACTCTTTAAATATTTGGAAAAAACATAATATTACAAAATTTAAACGAAATGGTATTGACGGAACTTACACATACGTTATGTACTGTGCTCTTACGTTGAAAATTATTAGATAGAAAAAGAAAAATATAAATTGAGATAACCTTAGAATCTAATTAGGCTAAAAATATAATGGCATCAACTAACATATTTACAGAACACTAAAAGTAGACATCAATTTTATAAATAATTGATAATAGTTGTATAATAATTGGATAATAAACATCGGGAGGGGGTGGGGGTGGGGGTGGGTGGGGTTTTGAATATTATTTACATTTATATTTTTGGATATTATATACATTCAAAATAAATAATTGATAATAGTTGGATAATAATTGGATAATAGTTGATATTTTCATTCAAAATAAATATTTCATTCAAATATATTGGATAATAATTGATATTTTCATTTAAATTGATAATAATTTTATTCATGAAATTAATTCAATTGATAATAATTTATATATATGTTTGTGTGTATATATATGTGTGTATGTGTGTATATGTGCGTGTGTGTGGATGTGTGGTGAGCCCTTCATATTTTAAAAATGTTGTTTTTATTCCTATAGAACAACTTAGATAGTGTGTGTGTGTGTGTGTGTGTGTGTGTGTGTGTGTGTGTATGTGGTCAATACATGAATTTATTTTTGTATTTGAATTAACCCATTATATGAAACATACTTGGAATTAAATATGGTGCTTATGCGTACGCATTCAATAGCCCTTAGACCCGTTCGAGAGTCATTACCCCTATAATGAAATCTCTCGAATTGTCCCGTTTGGACAGTTTGAGACTGTATAATTTCTGTATATTATTCTTATTGGCTTAAAGTTGTTACTTTTGGAGGAAGTTCTGCAGTCGTATCTTAATGTTCTCTGGGTACATACTAGATTGACAAGTGTGACTGTTATTTTAATTGACCAATTGAAATAACACTCACACCTGCCAATCTACGTCGTGTACTTGGAGAACTAAGGGGATATGCTGTCGATTTTTTTTCAAATCGTAACAATGTGCATGAGCTGTTAAGTATATTACAGAAAAATGCATTCTTGAAGGGAATAGGACCACTTACCCTTTAATAGTACAATTAAATGATGGGATAGTTAAATTAAACATATTATAAATCTAAGTTTTGTTTATCTTTAATAGGTGTTTAGTTGTGGTAGCTGTGATGGGATATCCGAAATACAAAGAGTGGATGGGTGAGACTAATAGAATGGGGGATGTGTTTCGCAGAGGTGCTAACGAATTTTTGAAATATGCAAAGAGATGTCGTAATGATGAAGATTTTCCGTGTCCGTGTGCTAGGTGTAAGAATGGTAAGGTGTTTGAGTGGAAAACAGTTGAACTACATTTGTTAAGATCGCGTATGCAAGATAGTTATCGATTTTGGAGTTTTCACGGTGAATTGAAAGTTCCTTTTGTCCCCGACCAACCTTCACAACAACCTTCAACAAGTAGAATAGATGAATAAGGGGACGACGTAGATCATAATATGTTAGAGGATTTAGTTGATGATGCGTACGGAGTTTATGAAGCTGAGGAGAATGAGGTTACTGATGATGTAGAAGATTCAAGTGCTCGTGAAGATAACACGATAAAACTTGACGATGACTACCAAAGTTTAAAATTTAAGGCGACCCAACCGTTATACTCTGGCTGTGAGAAAGATCAAACAACTTTACATGCCATGGTTGGTTTCCACAGTTTGAAGACGCAGTACGGTTTGTCTGGCAATAGCGTGACGGGAATTCTAAAATGGGTGAAGGGCTTATTACCCAAGGTGAATACACTTCCAAATAGCTATCCTGTTATGAAGAACAGTTTGAAAGGTTTGGCAATGAAGTATAAATCTATTCATGCTTGTGTGTATGACTGCATACTATACCGAAAGGAGTATGAAAATCTCGATCGTTGTCCGGTATACGATGAACCTAGATATGTCCAATCTACTAGTAAGGAAGGCACAAGCTCAAAAGTACCTCAAAAAGTATTGAAATATTTTCCCGTTGGGCCTAGATTAAAGCGATTTTTCACAGTACCATGGATTGCAGAGGCAATGACTTGGCATGCTAGGGCAGAAGTAGGGGGTAATATCATGCGTCATCCTATTGATTCTACTGCCTGGCGTAGGATGAATTATGAGTATCCCGATTTTTCTCGAGAACAACGAAACATTCATTTGGCTATATCAACAGATGGTTTCAATCCATTTGGAAATCTAAGCACCAATCAGAGTGTATGGCCAGTGATCCTAGCCCCACTCAACCTCCCTCCTTCACAGTGTATGAGACCTGAGTTTTCGATGATGGCTTTATTGATACATGGGCCAAAGGCACCAAGTGAAGACATTGATATCTACCAGGCTCCTTTGGTAGAAGAATTAAATGAGTTGTGGGAAGAGGGTGTGCAATCATTTGACTCTTTTAGAAAAGAAGAGTTTACGCTGAAAGCTATGTTGATGTGGGCAATTCATGATTTTCCAGCTTATGAGACATTATCCAAATGTGTAGTACATGGTTATATGGGGTGTCCTATTTGTGGAGAGGAGACTGAATCTCTTCATCTATCCTCTAGCTTAAAAAATGTATACCATTGCCACAGGAGGTTTTTACCCCCAGCTCATAGTTTCAGATTTGAGAAAGGTTCCAATTTTTTATTGGGCGGAGTTGAACATAGGCTACCGCCGAGACAACTTTCGGGTTCAGAAATTGAAAGTAAATCTTCTGAATGTGGCCCAAATATGCCAGGTTAGAATCCCAAATTTAAGAATGTCAAGCATAAGAAGAACCCAACTGGGAATGAAACTGAGATAAGAAAGGCATGGTCTCGGAGGTCAATTTTATTTGACTTGCCTTATTGGAAGAAATACCCGGTGCGCCATGTATTGGATGTGATGCATGCAGAGAAGAACTTCGCTGAACATATTGTGGGTACTTTCCTTGGGGGGAGTCATTCGAAGGATGTAGAAAATGCACGAAAAGACCTTAAAACGTTAAAACTTAAACCACAACTATGGTTGAAAGAAGATAGTAGGGGAAGGACAATAATTCCCCCTGGTGCGTTTACTTTGACGAGTGAGGAAAGGAAGGTGCTTCTAGACACAATATATAATTTTAAGGGCCCATCTACTTTTTCGTCCAACTTGCAAAGGATTGTGAATTATGTTACTCATGATTTACATAAGTGTAAGTCCCATGATTGGCATGTGATCATGCAATTGGCTCCTCTATTGTTTAAGCATTGTTTCTCCAAGAACAAGGATTTACGTAGGGCTATTATGCAAATTAGTATTAACTTCTCCCTCTTGTGTGAGAAGGTAGTGAATCGAGAACACATAGTGGCCGCAAAATTGGCTGTGAACGAAGAGATTTGTGTATTGGAGAAGTACTTTCCACCAGCATTCTTTGACATAAGTGTTCACTTGTTGGTACACCTATGCGACAAGGCACTTCCTTGTGGTCCAGTTAGATATCGGTGGATGTATCCGTTTGAAAGATTGATGAAAGTTTTTAAATATTACGTCAAGAATACGCGATATATTGCAGGATCAATTGCAGAGGAATACATCACCGTGGAGTCATCAATATATACTCGGGAATATATGCCTGACTTGACCAGCGTTGATGACACTGATGAATTACTCGATGATGGTGGTAATGTGATGGGAAAACGAGTGAAATTAACGAGTTTGCAACATGGACAAGTAGCTCGTTATCTATTTGACACACATGAAGATGTCGAAGAATGGAAAAAGTAAGTTTCGAATATTATAATGTTTAGCATTATTTTAGATTATTTTATACATGATTAATTTTTTAATATGCAGTAAATATGAAGCCTGTGAGAACAATAAAAGACGAAAAACAATGGTACAATCAGACAACGAATTTAGGCTATGGTTGACACAAGTGGTAATTATAATGAAAATAGTCGTTATATAACGTAACATTACACTCAAATTCTACCACTAATATAATTAATTTATCTATATTCTCAGCTCCTAAAGATGGGTGATGCTACATCAAGGCTTGCTCGTCTAGCCACTGGACCCTTGTTCGTGGCACAAGAGTACAAAAAGTATCGATTGAATGGTTACATTTTCGGCGCTAAAGTGTAGGAGGAAAGTACAAATGTACAGAACTCGGGAATTTCATACAAGGCTCTTACTTTCTTTCGAGCGAGCGCAAAAGATAAAAACCTCGTTGAAGCCGAAATGACTTACTATGGTGTAATCCAAAATATATTTGACTTGGATTATATAAGCTTCAAAGAGGTTGTATTTTACTGTGAATGGGTAAGAGTTGAGGATAAAAATGCTTGTAAAGTTGATCCTGTCACCAATTTGATCATGATTGACTTGTCCAAGTTGAAGAGCAACGACCACGTGAGCGATGAGCCGTTTGTTTGTGCATTTCAAAAGGTTAAGCAAGTGTTTTACTCGGAGTATATCAACAACGAGCCGTGGTCAATTGTCCAACACACGCCAAGGCGTCTAAATAGTAGTGTGGATGACTTGGCTGCTCCTACCGAATATCAATCGATTTTTTATGATAACCCGAATTTGAAACAATTTTTCAATTTGTAATAAATATTTCAATTTGTACCGAAACATCCATTTTTAATGCTTTTACTTGATCTGCACATTATCATTTTCACTCTTGTGTAGTGTGCGTGTGTGGAGAGGAGATTAATACATAAATATTCCAACTACATCTAAGTTTTGTTTATACTAATCCATGAATATACGCTTCTAACCTTTAATGAGTGATTAGTACATAGTTATTTAGGGTGTCCTATTTTTGGAGAGGAGACTGGATCTCTTCGTCTATCCGAACACTAAAAAATGCCATAATCCTATGGAGCGATGCTCTGTAAATTCCTCCCAACCGTTATGTAGCCAAACATCACCAGTTGAAGTTGTCAATTCCACTTTCCATACCCCACCACTTGGAACTTCTAGCAAAACATGGGAGACCATTGAAAGGTGGAATTGACAACTTCAACTGCTGATTTTTTGCTACACAACGGTTGGAAGGAATTTGCAATGCATAACTCCATAGGATTATGGTATTTCTTAGTGTTTAGATATGAAGAGAAATATAATTAACACGATTGCCCGGGGTACATTAGTTGGAAGGAGGTGCCATATGAGCTCAAGTTAGCTGTTTAAGTGACACTACAGGTAATGTATTTATATTTATATGTCAATTTCGATTTCGATTTCAATTAGGATTTATATTTATCTATATTTGAGGGGCGGATACCAATTTTACTTTATTTCAATTCAGGGGACAGGGAGTGGCCCTAAGGGTAGTCCACATATGCTCTATACTTATGTGGCTATTCGGATGAGAAGGGAAGGATAAGGAGGTGTTCCCGAGCATCGCGGTACAAAATCTCTTTTCCATGCAAATAGTTTGTAGATTTGAGATAAAATGATGGTGATGTTGTTTCTTTTTAAATAGTTTCTTATTTGAATATATATTTGCATTATCTTTAGTTTGTTCGGATATATGATGTTTGAAACAGGTACAACGTTGCTATAATAGGTACAAATATACTGCTGGACAGTGGCAGTGGCCATACTGCCCAACAGTTTTACTTTTAAGTTTGCCCAGAATTATCACGGTCATTGACCGTGACAATTTTTTAAAAAGGGTCACGGCTTTGTCACGGTTTATAATCGTGACAAACGTGTCATGGTCATTGACCTTGACACGACCGTGACATGACCGTGATAAAAAAAGTTGTCTCGCCTCGAAATGTCACGGTCATTGACCTTGACATGGTGGATTTGTCAAGGTCAATGACCTTGACAAATGGGCAGATTTGGTGTAGTGAGCCGCGGGACTCCCGGTTTGAGAATACGATGATAATTTGCATATTTGTAGACTTAGGCTTAAAACAATGGCGTTAGAGGGTGAGAACTCGAAACAACCCTCTAACGGCACCGTGGGTGGCACCAAAACCTCCCATGGGACCAATGTAACTTGTTGAAACTGACCTCGCAGCCGCAGGACTCCCGGTTTGAGAATACGACGATAATTTGCATATTTTTTTACTTAGGCTTAAAAACATGGCGTTTTAGGGTGAAAACTTGAAATAGCCCCCGAACGGCCCCGTGGGTGGCACCAACACCTCCCACGGTACCAATGTAACTCGTAGGAACTGACCCCGCAGCCGTGCGACTCCCAGTTTGAGAATACGATGATAATTTGCATATTTTTAGACTTAGGCTTAAAAACATGGAGTTAGAGGGTGAGAAATCGAAACAACCCTCTAACGGCACCTTGGGTGGCACCAACACCTCCCACGGGACCAATGTTACTTGTAGGAACTGACCCCACAGCCGCGGGTCTCCCGGTTTGAGAATACGACGATAATTTGCATATTTCTAGACTTAACCTAAACATGGCGTTTAAGGGTGAAAACTCGAAATAGCCCTCGAACGGCATCGTGGGTGGAACCAACACCTCCCATGGGATCAATGTAACTCGTAGGAACTGACCACAAAGCCGCGGGACTCCCGGTTTGAGAATTCGACGATAATTTACATATTTTGAGACTTAGGCTTAAAAACATGACGTTAGAGGGTGAAAACTCGAAAAAGCCTTCTAACGGCCTCGCGGGTGGCCCTAACACCTCCCACGGGACCAATGTAACTCGTAGGAACTGACCCCGCAGCCGCGGGACTCCCGGTTTGAGAATACGATGATAATTTGCATATTTGTAGACTTAGGCTTAAAAACATGGTGTTAGAGGGTGACAACTAGAAACAGCCCCCGAACGTCCCCGTGGGTGGCACCAACACCTCCCACGGGACCAATGTAACTCGTAGGAACTGATCCCGCAGCCGCGGGACTCTTTGTTTGAGAATACGACGGTAATTTTCATATTTCTAGACTTAAGCATAACATGGCTTTGAGGGTGAAAACTAGAAATTTCCCCCGACTAGCCCCGTGGGTGGCACCAACACTTCCCATGGGACCAATGTAAC